>JARQOC010000009.1:79214781-79944781 GCA_033576535.1 Allobates femoralis
GCATGTTGCACATAACATCACCACTTCCTTGAGAAACTCTGTGTGTGACAGGGTGCATTTCACCAAAGACACCTGGACGAGTAAGCATGGACAGGGGCATTACATGTCGCTGACTGGGCACTGGGTGACTATGATGACAGCAGTAGAAGGGGCTGCTGTACAAGTCTTGCCACCCCCACGGGTTGTGTGTCAAACCTCTGTATCTAAAAGTTCCTCCACTGCTTCTGCCTCCTCCACCTCTCCTAGGTCCTCCACCTGCGCCCCAAGCCTGACTGGTAATGTGACCTGGGTTCAAACTGCGCAGAAGGAATCCAGCACACCTGCTTACTATACTGGCAACGCCATTAGGCATTGTTTATGTTAAGATGTCTGGGAAATGTGAGTCACACAGCTGAGGAGTTGTTGTTAGCTCTAGAGACTGAGTTTAATCAATGGTTGTCTCCACTGAACCTGCAGCCAGGGAAGGTCGTGTGTGACAATGCTCAAACTTGGGCGTGGCCCTTCGCCGGGACAAGGTGACACACGTGCCTTGTATGGCTCACATTTTGAACCTGGTCGTCCAGCAATTTCTAGCCCACTATCCTGGCCTAGATGTGCTTCTGCAGAGGACACAGTCGCTGTGTGCTCACTTCTGCCGTTCGCATCCCGCAGCTCAACGACTTGTATCACTACACCACCCTTTGAGCTGCCTTCTCCTGTGCTCTGTCCACCCCTTGCATTGCCTTCTCCTGTGCGAGGGCTTCTCTCCACATGAGCTGTGCTGCGATAAGTGCAGCGTCTGATTGCTGATGGCTTATGAATAGTAATAAGCTGGCAGCAGAGCGGTATGACTATCCTTGGCAGAGACCTGTGATGTTACCTGTGGTGTGGCGCAGATCTTCCACTGCCAGCTTATCAGTATTCATGAGCAACCAGGAGCAGTCGCACGCTTCGCTTAACTCATGCGGGGAGAAGACAGCACAAAAGGTGGAGAAGACAGAGCAGGAGAAGAAGAAGACAGTGCAGGGGAAGAAGACAGCACAGGGGGAAGGAGAAACAGCGCAAGGAAGCCATGAACTGCTGGGGACACCATCCTGCAAGTGGTGCAGACGGTGTCGCCAACAGCAAGTGGGCCCCGACCCTGCCCTCCACATGCCCCCCTCTTAATACACCCCCACACTGCCCCCACTCATAATATACCCCCACACTGCCCCTACTCATAATATACCCTCTCCACACTGTCCCCATTATAATATATTCCCCCACACTGCCCCCACTCATAATAAACCCCATACACACTGCCCCCACTCATAATATATCCCCCACTCATAATATACCGCACTGCCCTCTCATAAATTACCCTCCACACACTGCCCCCATTCATAATATATCCCCCACTCATAATATACCACACTGCCCCCTCATAAATTACCCTCCACACACTGCCCCCACTCATAATATATCTCCTACTCATGATATACAGTGCCTACAAGTAGTATTCAACCCCCTGCAGATTTAGCTGGTTTGATAAGATGCCAATAAGTTAGAGCCTTCAAACTGCAAACGAGAGTAGGATTTATTAACAGAAGCATAAATCTTACAAACCAAAAAGTTATGATGCTCAGTTGAATTTTAATAAATGTTAAACATAAAAGTGTGGGTCAATTATTATTCAACCCCTAGGTTTAATATTTTGTGGAATAACCCTTGTTTGCAATTACAGCTAATAATCGTCTTTTATAAGACCTGATCAGGCCGGCACAGGTCTCTGGAGTTATCTTGGCCCACTCCTCCATGCAGATCTTCTCCAAGTTATCTAGGTTCTTTGGGTGTCTCATGTGGACTTTAATCTTGAGCTCCTTCCACAAGTTTTCAATTGGGTTAAGGTCAGGAGACTGACTAGGCCACTCCATCACCTTGATTTTTTCCCTCTTGAACCAGGCCTTGGTTTTCTTGGCTGTGTGCTTTGGGTCGTTGTCTTGTTGGAAGATGAAATTACGACCCATCTTAAGATCCTTGATGGAGGAGCGGAGGTTCTTGGCCAAAATCTCCAGGTAGGCCGTGCTATCCATCTTCCCATGGATGCGGACCAGATGGCCAGGCCCCTTGGCTGAGAAACAGCCCCACAGCATGATGCTGCCACCACCATGCTTGACTGTAGGGATGGTATTCTTGGGGTCGTATGCAGTGCCATTCAGTCTCCAAACGTCACGTGTGTGGTTGGCACCAAAGATCTCGATCTTGGTCTCATCAGACCATAGAACCTTGAACCAGTCTGTCTCAGAGTCCTCCAAGTGATCATGAGCAAACTGTAGATGAGCCTTGACATGACGCTTTGAAAGTAAAGGTACCTTACGGGCTCGTCTGGAACGGAGACCATTGCGGTGGAGTACGTTACTTATGGTATTGACTGAAACCAATGTCCCCACTGCCATGAGATCTTCCCGGAGCTCCTTCCTTGTTGTCCTTGGGTTAGCCTTGACTCTTCGGACAAGCCTGGCCTCGGCACGGGAGGAAACTTTCAAAGGCTGTCTAGGCCGTGGAAGGCTAACAGTAGTTCCATAAGCCTTCCACTTCCGGATGATGCTCCCAACAGTGGAGACAGGTAGGCCCAACTCCTTGGAAAGGATTTTGTACCCCTTGCCAGCCTTGTGACCCTCCACGATCTTGTCTCTGATGGCCTTGGAATGCTCCTTTGTCTTTCCCATGTTGACCATGTATGAGTGCTGTTCACAAGTTTGGGGAGGGTCTTAAATAGTCAGAAAAGGCTGGCAAAAGAGATAATTAATCCACACATGTGAAGCTCATTGTTCTTTGTGCCTGAACTACTTCTTAATACTTTAGGGGGACCATGCAGAATGCTGGTGGTTTGAGGGGTTGAATAATAATTGACCCACACTTTTATGTTTAAAATGTATTAAAATTCAACTGAGCAACATAACTTTTTGGTTTGTAAGATTTATGCTTCTGTTAATAAATCCTACTCTCGTTTGCAGTTTGAAGGCTCTAACTTATTTGCATCTTATCAAACCACCTAAATCTGCAGGGGGTTGAATACTACTTGTAGGCACTGTACCACACTGCCCCCACTCATAATATATCCCCCACTCATAATATACCACGCTGCCCCCTCATAAATTACCCTCCACACACTGCCTCCACTCATAATATATCCCCCACTCATAATATACCACACTGCCCCCTCATAAATTACCTTCCACACACTGCCCCCACTCATAGTATATCCCCCACTCATAATATACCACACTGCCCCCTCATAAATTACCCTCCACGCACTGCCGCATTCATAATATCTCCCCCCCCCACTTCCCCTCTGTAGCAAATATCAGTCATCTTCAGCACCATTGTGGAGCCACTGACTCACCATTGCTGCCGCATCCTTTCTCTCGTCTCAGGGATGTAGTGCTCTCTCTCCTCTTCTATGCGTTCCACACTGTGGAATGCAGAGGAAGGGAAGGGGTGGAATGCAAAAGAAGAGGAAGTGACTGCCCGGATGTGGGGGCGGAGCGGGAGCTGGCGGCCGGCGTCTATAATGCATGAAAGCACCATATGTGGCGCAATGCGGGTGGGCGGCAGCACCGTCGCGGCGCAATGCGGGCGATCGGGCGGCGGTGGGCCCCTCAGTCACGCCTGAGCCCCAACACTTGCCCGGGTACACCAGGTGCTGACGTCGGCCCTGGTCCCACCTGTGTGTGGCAGGGCATAACATTGATGGGAGCACTTGCATGGGCTTTGAGTTTATCCAGCCCAGTAGGCCTAGACTGGTCACTAGCCTACCGGACTAGTTTTTTCAGTAATACTCCACGAAACTGATAGTGGTCCCACCTGTGTGTGGCGGGGCATATCATTGATGGGAGCGCATGCATGAGCTCTAAGTTTATCCAGCCCAGTAGGCCTAAACAGGTCACTAACCTACCTCTCTATTATTTTTTATTTAACACTACACGAAACATATACTTGTCCCACCTGTGTGTGGTGGGGCATAACATTGATGGGAGCGTTTGCATGAGCTTTGAATTTATCCGGCCCAGTAGGCCTAATCACGCCACTGCCCTACCTGACTAGATTTTTTGATAATACTCCTCGAAACTGATAGTGGTCACACCTGTGTGTGGTGGGGATATCATTGATGGGAGCACTTGCATGAGCTTTCAGTTTATTTGGCCCACTAGGCCTAAACAGGTCACTGACCTATCTGACTAGTTTTTTCGGTAATATTATTATTATTTTTTTTTATTTATAGAGCACCATTGATTCCATGGTGCGGTACATGAGAAAGGGTTACATACAAACAAGTTAAAAATACAATGAACAAACTAACAGTGACAGACCGATACAGAAGGGAGAAAGGACCCTGCCCTTGCGGGCTTACATTCTGCAGGGCAGTGGGAAAGGAGACAGTAGATTGGGTCTATTCTGGTGGTGGTGGAGCACCAGGTCCAATGGTGGTGCAGCGCCGGGTCCATGGTGGTGGAGCGCCAGGTCCAGCGGTGGTGGAGCGCCAGGTCCAGTGGTGGTGAGGTGGCACTGTGGTCACTGCAGGTTGTAGGCTGTTCTGAAGAGATGGGTTTTCAGGTTCCGCTTGAAGTTTCCGAGTGTAGGGGACAGTCGGACGTTTTGGGGTGCAGAATTCCAGAGAATGAGGGATGCTCGGGCGAAGTCTTGCAGGTGGTTAGATGAGGAACGTATGAGTGTGGAGGAAAGGAGGAGGTCTTGGGAGGATCGAAGATTACGAGTTGGATGATATCACGAGATTAGTTCAGAGATATATGGGGGGGACAGATGGTGGACGGCTTTGTAAGTCAATGTTAGTAGTTTGAATTGGATAACCTGGGGAATTGGGAGCCAGTGGAGGGATTTGCAGAGGGGAGAAGTGGAGGAATAGCCGAGAGAGAGGTGGATTAGTCGGGCAGAGTTAAGGACAGATTGGAGAGGTGCAAGAGTGTTAGCAGGGAGGCCACTGAGGAGGATGTTGCAGTAGTCGAGACGTGAAATGATGAGGGCATGCACTAGTGGTTTAGCAGATTGAGGGTTGAGAAAGTGACGGATTCTGCAAATATTTTTGAGTTGGAGGCGGCAGGAGGTGGTGAGAGCTTGGATGTGCGGTTTGAAGGACAAGACAGAGTCAAGGGTTACTCCGAGGCAGCGGACTTCAGGTACAGGGCAAAGTGTGATGTCCTTTATTGTGATAGATAGTCTGGTAAGGAAGGTGTGTGAGATGGAGGAAAGATGATGGGTTCGGTTTTGTCTACAATGAGTTTTAGGAAGCGAGAGGAGAAGAAGGAGGATATGGCTGATAGACACTCTGGGATTCTGGACAGCAGAGAGGTGACGCCTGGGCCAGAGAGGTAGATCTGAGTGTCATCAGCGTACAGGTGATACTGGAAGATATGGGACTTTATGAGTTGTCCCAGACCAAGAGTATAGATTGAAAAGAGGAGCGGCCCCAGGACAGAGCCTTGAGGGACCCCAACAGAGAGAGGGTGGGGCGAGGGAGTGGGAGTGGGAGACACTAAATGTGTTTTTGAACAGGTAGGAGGAGATCCAGGAGAGGGCAAGATCGGTGATACCAATGGAAGAGAGGATGTGTAATAAGAGGTGGTGGTCGACTGTGTCGAATGCAGAGGACAGGTCTAGAAGGAGGAGGACGGAGAACTGTCTGTTAGCTTTGGCTGCGAGTAAGTCGTTAGTAATTTAGGTAAGGACAGATTCAGTGGTGTGGTGGTGGAAGCCAGATTGAAGGTCGTCAAAGAGAGAGTTGGCTGAGAGGTGGGATGAGAGTACAGTGTGGACATGCTTTTCAAGGAGTATGGAAGCGAACGGGAGCAGGGATATGGGCTGGTAGCTCGATTAGACATGGGGTCAAGGAATGGTTTCTTTAAGATAGGTGTAATTGTTGCCTGCTTGAAAGCAGAAGGAAAGGTACCTGAGGTTAGTGATAGTTTAAAGAGGTGGGTTAGGGCTGGGATAAGTGTTGTGGTGAGGTTGGGGAGGAGGTGGGATGGGATGGGGTCCAGTGCACAAGTGGTGAGGTGTGATCTGGAGAGGAGGTGTGCAAGTTCTCCTTCAGTGATGGAGGAGAGGAGGGTTAGTGGGGGAGGGGAGTGGACTGGTATACATGGGGGTTGTGGTGGTTAGGTAGCAAAGACGTCTGATCTGATCAATCTTGTTGGTGAAGTATGTTGCAAAGTCTTCTACAGAGATACAAGAAGTAGGAGGGGGCAGTGGGGGGCGGAGGAGGGAGCTGAATGTGTTGAATAACTGCCTGGGGTTGTGGGACAGAGGATATGAGGGTAATGTAGTAATTCTGTTTAGTGGTGGTGAGTGCTGACTTGAATGTGAGAAGTGCTTGTTTGAATGCTGTGTAGTTTTCCTGTGAGTGTGTTTTCTTCCAGCGCCGCTCTGCACCCCTTTCCGCACGCCACAGATTTTTAGTGGTGTCTGTGTGCCAGGGTTGTCTGTTGGTTTGTCGAGTTCTGCCATGAACGAGAGGGGCAACTGCATCAATAGCTGATGTGAGTGTAGAGTTGTAGAAAGCTGTGGCATTATCTGTGTTATGGAGTGAGGATATGGATGATAGTGGTAAAATGATGCTGGAGAGTGTGTGAGCATCAAGATGTGTGAGGTTTCTGCGAGGGTGTGCGAGTTGGTGGACATGGATGGCAGATGAGGAGGATGAGGATGAGAAGGTAAGTAGATGGTGGTCAGAAAGGGGGAGATCAATTGCCCACATTGTACTGATAATCACCAAGAAGAACAATAGATTGTTGTTTAGTCAAAGTATTCAATTATCATATCATACCAATAAGGTGCTGGTGCACGGAAGGGGGAGGGAAACCCTCTGGCCCGGACTCCTCTACGTATGTTTCTCTTTATTTTTGATGTGCATGCTTCATCATGAGGAGTAAAGAGTGTCTAAACTGGCAGGGTTTAAATGTCGGCGGCCAGGCAGATCACGTGATGTGTTGACCTAATAGGATTGCTTTGTGCGGCGCATGCACAGTTGCAGCGTTACCATACCCGATGTCACTTCCGGCGCGACGCCTGCGGCTCATCACTGGTCACTGGATATGAATACCCGGCAACTAGCAAACAAACCACAGGCGCTGTTGCGCCTCCATTGCAACGTTCGGGACACGGAGGCCGCGCATGCGCACATGACCCGTATTAAGGTGCCAGCTAATACTGTCGGACCTATCACCCAGACAATGCCATATCGTTACTGTCGAGCCCCAGGCCCTGGGGTACTCGGATATCAGGCTCTGTGGGGGTTTTCATGGGGATGTCACAGGTGGCAGCGCCTGAGCCTGTGGCCTGGGTGACACTTCAATAAGGGGTGTATGTACAGGGGATTAGAGTTTGTCATGTGACGCCAACTGCAGTACCTGGTGATGGGTCACCAGCGCCGCCACAGTCCTCCGGAGGTTGATGGTAATGCGGCTGAGATGGCAAAGCTCCCTACAGGTGGAGATGGGCCTCCGGGGCAGCGTAGTGTAAAGGGGCAGCTTGGAATGCAGCTTTAGGTCGGGATAAGGAGTGATGGAGCAGTCTATAAGGGACACCGGGAGCGGAGAGGAATGACGCACACACACTGTAGAAAGTCTCTTTTACCTTTTTACTGGTGGTATGAGCAGGTAAAGACGTCCAGGGAACTGTCAGGTGACCAGGTGCACAGTGAGCTTCTACAGCAAGTGTATAAGGCCTCCTCAGTATCTGTATGGTTCTTGAAGCCAGACTGGCCTCCTTCCCTCTCGGTCCTCTCTCTCTCCCTCCTCCTGCACAGTCCACAAGTTACCCTCTCTGATCACTGCTGTATTACACTGTGGTGTGACGGGGTTTTCTGCAGTCTTGAAGTAATTATGCAGGTGCGGATTCCTGAAGTCCGGTACATCTTGGGTGAACTTCCACTAGTTCCTCGCTCCCTTGGCTCTGCTCCTTGCCTTCTGTCCCCACTCCTAGGCTTGGCTGGACGGCAGAAGGGCCACTCTAGGTCACTGGTTCGGGCCTAACCGCGGCACCGATCACCAGGACGTCCTTGCAGCTCTACTAGCGTCTGCACACTCTAACTAACTCCTCCCCCAGCAGCAGTATTTATTGGGGAACTCACCTAAAGTCAGTGAGTAGCGCTCCCAGGACTGTGTCAGGGTGGAAGGTGTTGTATGTAATAGATACCTGCTGTGAAAACCCAGCTGTGCATTAGGGAAGTCTGTGGCTACCTGCATGAGCAGGGCGCCACATTACATTATACATTTCTATGGGACCCATAATACACAATATGTTTCCTCTTATGGTGGCATGTTATCAGGCTTGATTCAGGCTGTAGGCTGGCAACAATATTCCGAGTTTCATGACTCCATTGTGACCACGATACGGGCATCATATATACAAGAAAAGTACTGTCGGCATAAACAAAACATGACAATATAGTAAAAATACAGAAATATAGAATGATAAAACATCACAACTTGTGGTGCAGAGGGAAGGGAGGGAAAAGGACATTTATACTCTACTGCTTATGGAAACCGACTGATGGGTTCGTCAATATAAGTGGGTACCAAAGACCAACAGCCCAAGGATCAATTAATTCAAGGATATTTAATTTCAAGAAAAGGAACAAAGCTGAGGGACTCATTAAGGCCTTTGGGAGACATCGTGTCCAGCGTCACTATCCATTTAAGTTCCCGTTGGGCCAATGCCCTTTGTAGATTGCCACCCCGAACACCCCATGGCTTCTGTCAATCCCCCTCACCCTCAGACTTTTAGCATTACAGTTATGAAACTGATGGAAGTGACGGGGTAGGGCCTTCAGGGTAGCAAAATCCTCAACCTTTTTTGCTGCGCCAATCTCTCTCACATGTTCCCTGACCCTCACCCTCAGTTCTCTTTTGACTAACCCAATATAAATCTTGCCACAGCCACCCGTTGCGTAATACACAACATGTGTGCTGCTGCAAGAAATGTATTGATTGATGGTATGTACTCTTTTACCATCGCTGGAGGTGAAGTCAGAACTGCGAGAGAGATTGGCACAAGCAAGGCAGTCACCACAAGAGAAGAACCCCCTCCACGGAGGGCCCGATCCGAAAATCCCAGATATTTAGGGACGTAATGGCTGTGAACCAAAATGTCCTTCAAATTGTAGATCTCCATGAGGTCATCATGGGATTCTAGGACAGAATTCCCCTAAGAGTTGGTTCAGAGAGCAACACCGGCCAGTGTCTCCTCAATGCCTGTCTCATAGCCTCCCACTGTTGGTTGTAGGTTGAGATGAAGCGTAGTTCACCAAAAGTCTCCCCTTTTTTCTTGGGAGGGAGGAGGAGATCATCACGTTTAGCGCCCCTGGCTCTATCATAGCCTTTTTTGATCATCTTACGACTATAGCCCCTCTGCCTGAGCCTAGTACCAAAATCCAATGCCTGATTCTGACATTTAGCTTCAGTGGAGCAGATCCGCCTCATCCTCAAAAATTGTCCAACCGGGATAGCTTTTATGGTGGTTGGAGCATGGGTTGTTGATGCGTGTAATAACTCATTCACAGAAGTTTGCTTTCTAAAAACATGCGTCTGCAAAAGCCCATGTCCCTCCACCCCAATTTTGATGTCCAAAAAATCAATGCTTGTTTTACTAAATGTATGTGTGAGCCCGATATTCAAATCATTGATATTTAAGGATTCCATAAACAGTTTGAGCTGCTCCGCAGTGCCCTGCCACACCATCAAAATATCATCCATGTAGCGCATCCAGCACTGCACATGGTCCACGGCCCACCCCCGCCCGCAAACAGACCCCGCTCCCAGAGACCCAGGAACAGGTTTGCATACGAGGATGTGCAGGCCGCGCCCATTGCAGTGCCGCACTTTTGTAGATAGTATCTATCCTTGGAAATAAAGAAATTGTGTGACAGGACAAAGCAGAGCAGCTCAACTATCAGCTCACATAAATGAGCATCCCGGTTGAACTCTTTGAGGAAGAAGTGGACCGTCTCCACACCTGCGCTGTGATCAATGCAGGTGAAGAGGGACTCCACATCAGCTGTAACAATATACATATCTGGTTCAACAAGGACCCCCTCAATCCTGGTTAGGGCATCCGTAGTATCACGTATATATGATGGTAAAGTCTCAAGTAAAAATCGATGAAACGACAGACCGGATCACATAAGCCCTCCATACCGGACACTACGGACACCCCGGTGGATTGATGGGGTCTTTGTGAACCTTTGGAAGTAGGTAAAAGGTGGGCACCTTAGGGGACTTGATTATCAGGCCATCCAGCACTTTTTTTGTGATGATCCCCTCCTTAAAGGCATTCACCAAGATTGTTTGTAATTCATCTAAAAATGATATTGGGTTTGAGTCTAACCTGCAGTAGGTATCTTTATCCCTCAGCAGACTAAGGACCTCTTTTTCATACATATGGCATGGCCAAATGACAATATTCCCTCCTTTGTCTGCCGCCTTAAAGACCACATTATCTAAAGATTTTAATTCATCAATCGCAACTCTTTGCTGGTAGGTGAAATTATCTCTTGATCTTCTAGTGGTGATTTTTTTTAAATCCTCCACAACCAGCTTAGTAAAGATGTCTATGGCCGGGCAGGCAGACAAAGGAGGGAATTTAACTGATTTTGGTAAAATTTTGGGAGGAAACCTACCTTGTTCATTTGGGTCAACAAAGCCTCCTGCTCCATCACCTCTCCAGGCTCAAGAGTATTCCTGGTATGCAGTTTTTTCAGGAGTAGTTTTTGTGAAAACATATGTAAATCCTTCATGGCTACAAAAAAATGTAAAGAATTAGCCGGCACAAAGGTTAAGCCTTGGAAAGAACCTGAATCTGCATGGGTGTCAGGATATGCTCTGAGACGTTAATCACCTGGAGGGTTTCATTATTTACCTTTCCCTTAGGTGTTGAAGAGTTAAGGGTCTGCAGACGGGTTACAATTTGATGCTCATCTCCAGTCTGCTCTCCCGAAGTCCCTTTATCTCCGGATTCGTCTTCTTGGGTCTCATCCCCAGAGGTTAAGGATGCAAGTGAGGGAATTCTAGGTAGTTTTGAAGCACCAGGCTTAGGCACCGGAGGAAGTTTTGGTTTGCCCCATTTATTTTTCCACCTATATACCCGGTGATTAATATAATCACCTAAGTCACGGTGGAACTTTTTAAACTTGGCTTCTTCCAGGAAGGCGTGGTTCCACCATAGCCTCGTCCTTTTCTTTAATAGATCCTTGTATCTGGTAATCTTGTCCCTGAGACAACCATCATCAGTCTTATCCACATTGTCACCATTTTCCTTAAAGTCTCATCCAACTGAAGGAGACACGTGCGGTCACGGGTCCTATAGTCCATCACTACCAATGGAGAAACTGTGAAAAACACAGAGAAAAAATATGGGTCGCGTGCGCATGCGCGGCTTCCGTGTCCCGAACATTGCCATGGAGGCGCAATAGCGCCTGTGGTTTGTTTGCTAGTTGGCGGGTATTCATATCCAGAGACCAGCGATGAGCCGCAACCGTCGCGCCGATAGAGACATCGGGTATGGGATCGCAGCAACTGCGCATGCGCCACACAAAGCGATCCTATTGGCTCAACACATCACGTGACCAGCCTGGCTGCCGAGATTTAAACCCTGCCGGTTTAGACACACTTTACTCCTCATGATGAAGCATTCACATCAAAAATAAAGAGAAATGTACGGAGAGGAGTCCGGTCCAGAGAGTTTCCCTCCCCCTTCTGTGTACCAGCACCTTATTGGTATGATATGTTAATTGAATACTTTGACTAAACAACAATCTATTGTACTTCTTGGTGAATATTAGTACAATGTGGTCAATTGATCTGTAAACTTTTGGACTATATTGCTTGTGTTGCACATTCCCCTACAAGGGTGTGATATGAATATATATATCACCATTGGTAAAATTTGTATACTATGTATTGCAGTGATTGTGGAATTATGTCTATGTATATGTGATCATGAAATACCTTGTGCCAAGGTGCAATTGATGTTTGTCACCAGAATTTCTGACACAGTGGTGTTTTAAAGTCTTGTCTCACCCCTCTTAAAATAAAGTAAAGTTTTATATGCAATCTATTGAAGCAGTTTTGGCTCCATGTTGTCTCCTTTTGATTGAGGGAAACCGGTACCGAGAAGGAAAGGTTGGGGTGTTGTAGAATTGAGGCTGGTTGACCTGTCCTGTGAGTGAGGAGGCTATTCAATGTGGCTTGGCCACAGAAGAGGACGATCGCTATTTGAACGTTTGGCCATGAACTCTTATGGATCTGTTTGCTGAGTGAATCTATCAAATAACTGAGTCCTGAGCTCGGGCCCCACCTGTGTCATATTTTAGGTGAGATGGTGCGGACTCTGATCTTGGTGCCATACAGCTATTTGTAGGCTGCAATCAATCTCACAGGCCTGTGTTAGTAAAAAGGTGTTAGATACCCAGGTATTCCTTATGTTACAGTTCATGTACAGTACAGACCAAACGTTTGGACACACCTTCTCATTCAAAGAGTTTTCATTATTTTCATGACTATGAAAATTGTAGATTCACACTGAAGGCATCAAAACTATGAATTAACACATGTGGAATTATATACTTAACAAAAAGGTGTGAAACAGCTGAAAATATGTCTTATATTGTAGGTTCTTCAAAGTAGCCACCTTTTGCTTTGATTACTGCTTTGCACACTCTTGGCATTCTCTTGATGAACCTCAAGAGGTAGTCACCGGGAATGGTTTTCACTTCACAGGTGTGCCCTGTCAGGTTTAATAAGTGGGATTTCTTGCCTTATAAATGGGGTTGGGACCATCAGTTGTGTTGTGCAGAAGTCTGGTGGATACACAGCTGATAGTCCTACTGAATAGACTGTTAGAATTTGTATTATATTAAGAAAAAAGCAGCTAAGTAAAGAAAAACGAGTGGCCGTCATTACTTTAAGAAATGAAGGTCAGTCAGTCCAAAAAATTGGGAAAACTTTGAAAGTGTCCCCAAGTGCAGTTGCAAAAACTATCAAGTCCTACAAAGAAACTGGCTCACATGAGGACCGCCCCAGGAAAGGAAGACCAAGAGTCACCTCTGCTGCGGAGGATAAGTTCATCCGAGTCACCAGCCTCAGAAATCGCAGGTTAACAGCAGCTCAGATTAGAGACCAGGTCAATGCCACACAGAGTTCTAGCAGCAGACACATCTCTACAACAACTGTTAAGAGGAGACTTTGTGCAGCAGGCCTTCATGGTAAAATAGCTGCTAGGAAACCACTGCTAAGGACAGGCAACAAGCAGAAGAGACTTGTTAGGGCTAAAGAACACAAGGAATGGACATTAGACCAGTGGAAATCTGTGCTTTGGTCTGATGAGTCCAAATTTGAGATCTTTGGTTCCAACCACTGTGTCTTTGTGCGACACAGAAAAGGTGAACGGATGGACTCTACATGCCTGGTTTCCACCATGAAGAATGGAGGAGAAGGTGTGATGGTGTGGGGGTGCTTTGCTGGTGACACTGTTGAGGATTTATGCAAAATTGAAGGCATACTGAACCATCATGGCCACCACAGCATCTTGCAGCAGCATGCTATTCCATCCGGTTTGCGTTTAGTTGGACCATCATTTATTTTTCAACAGGGCAATGACCCCAAACACACCTCCAGCCTGTGTAAGGGCTATTTGACCAAGAAGGAGAGTGATGGGGTGCTACGATGGTTTGGGGTGAACTAGACCGCAGAGTGAAGGCAAAAGGTCCAACAAGTGCTAAGCATCTCTGGGAACTCCTTCAAGACTGTTGGAAGACCATTTCCGGTGACTACCTCTTGAAGCTCATCAAGAGAATGCCAAGAGTGTGCACAGCAGTAATCAAAGCAAAAGGTGGCTACTTTGAAGAACCAAGAATATAAGACATATTTTTAGTTGTTTCACACTTTTTTGTTCAGTATATAATTCCACATGTGTTAATTCATAGTTTTGATGCCTTCAGTGTGAATCTACAATTTTCATAGTCATCAAAATAAGGAAAACTCTTTGAATCAGAAGGTGTGTCCAAACTTGTGGTCTGTACTGTAGATATGTGTGTATAGTTTGATAAGATTGTGAATCATCGTTCAATTCCAGGGGCTCACGTCAGTGCACATTCACTGGATTTACTGTGTAGCAGAGTTACAGCCCCGGTGTGAAACCCTTCGGTTAGGTAAACTGTTTCCCGATTCCTGATATATTGCAGGTAGCCATTGGACTTGCACTGTGATCCCGCATCTCAAAGATGAGTGTTTACTACTGTGGTTAGAGTAGGGGGTTGCATATCATTGTGGAACTTTATTTTGGTAATCCATTTCTCCATCCCGTAAGTAAAGAACATTTCGCTTTGGCATGTTATAGACACAAGTGGTGATTGGAGACTTACTATATTTTGCTGTGATATAGTTAAAACTGCAATTCTGGTTGGGGGTTGGAGGGTGATACACAAGATCCCTTAAATCAAACGCCCCATAGCTGCCGCCATTGGCTGTATGCCATTGGTTGCCCTGGCCCTTTGTTCTGAGACAGCGGTGTAACTAGGTATCATGGCGCCCCGGGCTAAGATCCATGTCGGCCCCCCCAGAGTAGGTGAGGAGCGGGGAGGGGGGGCGTCGCTCCTGTAGCCTTGGATGAGGACCGGGGGGGGGCGCCCGGGGCAAAAGGTCCAGTTGCACCCCCCTAGATACGCCCCTGTTCTGAGGAGCCTACCTAGAGCTATGCTACTTTTAACAAAATTGGCATGTGCAGAACGCCTGTGAGAGTGTGAACAGTAATAGCATCAGGGGAGCATTGGGACCCCATGGGTTTTGCAGGGACAGGCTGGGAGACCCTGTGTGCAAGAGAGAAGCAGACACATGATGAAGGGAAGGAAGGATTGGAGACTGCTGTGATGAGACGCAGGGAGCAGATACTGATGAGCTGCTGAGAGCAAATATTAGTGAGAAGTGTAAAGACTGAACTCTGGTAAGACCTTCTCTGCAAGCTTTGCTGTGGGGATCCCTAATCCCTGGCCCTAGTGAAACTGTGCCTCTGATGAAGGACTAATGCAGAACTGGTGAAAGCTGTGTGGCTCTTTGCAGTTGTGTGGAAGTCCATGCTGAGTGGACTAGAGACTTTGTGTTGAACGGGCCAAACAGCTAGTACCTGAGAAGGGACATAGGATATCTTCCCTGTGAAGGAGCAATTGGTTGGCAGCCAGGGAAACCGTGAGAGACTGTGTGGCACCCTGCCATTACAGGTAGCCACAGGACCACCTAAGGCATGGATGTATTTTCACAACAGGTAACCCACATACACACAACACCTTCCACCCCAGAACAGTAGGGGGAGCTCCACTTATTGCCTTAAGCAACATCCCCTATAAATACTGGTGCTGGGGGCGGAGTTAGCCAGAGTGTGCAGTCGCTAGGAGAACTGTGAAGACGTCCTGGTGTGTCGGAGCCACACTAGGCCCGAGCCAGTAGACTAGCCTAGCCAGTGTGAGGGCCTGAGAGTGAGGTTGAAGGCAAGGTTTAAGGAATAGAGGAACAGACTGGGGCAGAGGAGCCCATACCGGTTCAACCAAGGTAGCCACCCGGACACTGGAGTCCAAGTCTGCAGGAGAGCATCAAGCCCAGAAGAAATACCGGTTCACCGAGGAGACTCCAGTCTCCCGTACACCTGTCACACAACCAATAGGGGAGCCAGGAACCGCAGGAGAAGTCATAGCGGTAGCCCACACAGAGGCTCTTGATACTACAGAACGGGTGAGAGAAAGACACAGAGGAGGTCAGACCTAGTTTTACACGGGTCAGAGGCTTCAATGAGGGAAAAGAGACAAGAAGGCCTTATCCATCACTCACTGTGGAAATCCAGAAGTGCCTCCCGACCGCCTGGAGTGTACCCTGGACAGTGCCTGCCATAACACCAGTAAAGGTACAGAGACGATCCACAGTGTGTGTGTCAGTTTGTCCATCCCTGAACCCGACCGGCCTAGAGACTGTCGCAGCGGCCCGGCTGCCTAACCACCTTCCTTTACAAATCCCCATCACTTCATCACTGCCCCGGGGACCCTGCTCCACCTGTGGTGATCTGTACCACCCAAACTGCCCGTCCATCATCCCCGGAGGTCTGAAGCAGCGCTGGTGCCTTCACCAGAATCCACAGGTGGCATCACAAGACTTTTATCACTTAACCCTTCATTCAGCTGACCCCAGGGCTACGGGCCCTGGCACCAGCCACCGAGACAGCACTCCCATATCAACGCCCGGATACCAAGTTCCCATAGACCCCTGGGCGGGTCAACTGCGAGATGAGAGATAGGGTCTGGTGCCTTCAACATTGAGAGGATACTGACAAGCCATTGTAAAGAGTGCTCCACGGATTGTACCCTGCGGCTACAGGACTAAAGTCCCCGGCGTGAGGGCTCGGCATCTATTGACAAGACACAGAACCTTCCTGTTTTTGCAATAGTTGTTTCTTTGGGCCAAAGGTTTTTTTTCGGGACTAGCTGCAGCCAAAGCGAATCACAGACCTGTGTGAGACCACAGCTGAGGTTAACGTTACTGTAGCTGTAAGACACCCGGGTCTCCCTATGCTAGATGTATAAGCGACACTGATATAGTTTTGTGCCTTGTTATTGTTAGTTTTAATAATTTGATACTCGGTGTGCCATTCCAGGGGAGCCCATAGGACACCCTCACCAGATTTACACCTGTTTTTTCTTCAGCTAATTGAATTCATTGTTTAACGTAGTATTTAGGTAAAATTGTTCTGGATTCTAGAGTAATACACATAATCGGGGAAACTTGGGATTGGAACATCGATTTCAGCTTTCGCTGAGTGTGTGTAATTAATAGAGATAGTGTCCTAGGGGGAGCCTGAGACTTCCATTCTACTGTATACTGAACCGAACCCTAACCCCTATTTCAGTAAAGAAAGTGTTTCTGCCTCTGTCTTGATTCGTGACTCACTGTATTTCTTTTGGACCTCCGGTCATTACAGGCCAATACAGTTAACCTCTGCGGCAGAGAAGGGCACCTCAGCCTCCCTGCACTACCACCCTCTGTTCTGTAGGCTGTAGGTCTCTTTAGTCCTGCAGTCTACAGAATGGCAGGTCCATAGGGGAGTGACGCTATGACATCATCGTGCCTCAAAACACACGATGACGTCACCACATTCGTCTGCCCGCTACCTGCTGCTGGACTCGCCAAGGTGACGCAAGTATATGATGGGTATTTTTTCTTTTAAAATTGTGTCATGGCCATAATGTGTGGGGGCCCTGAAAAAACAGTGGTTGCTAATAATGGGCCTCTATAAATAGTGGGGCTTCTAAGGGGGCCCCAATAAATAGTGGAAAGGATCATAAGGAAATGGACAGCACGTGACTTAAATATGAGTATCTGAGCAAAGGGGCTGAATACTTATGACCATGTATGATTTCAGTTTTTGTTTTTTAATAAACCTGCCCAAATTTCTACATTTGTGTTTTTCAGTGTAGATGGGGTGCAGAGTGTACATTAATGAGAAAAAAATGAACTTTTTGAATTTACCAAAAGGCTGCAAAGAAACAAAGAGTTAAAAATGTAAAGGGGTGTGAATACTTTCCGTACCCACTTTATGTTCTGCAGGACTGATATCTACCACTACATTTATTTTAGTAACAGCACTGTCATCATCTGCTGAGGTTCTCCTACATCCATTGTTAGAGTGCACTGCCATAATTGTAATCAGGGTTACCTGCTCAGTGGCCGACTCAGATGTTTCACCCTCCCAAACCAAATCTCAGGCTATGTCTCTGGCTTTGCGCCATTTCTCACTGTAGTACACAATAGGAGCGTGAATTAGCGCTTCACTTTTTTTTTAATGTAATTGGCCTTTCTGTAATGGTAGAGGAGCGCCATCTAGTGGACAAACATGAAATGATCATAACGGCAAATAGAACATTAGAAAGTTGCATTTCATTACAATTATTACCGTATCTATTTGCTACGTCAATGGCCTATTAACAAACACAGCAGGGAAGGGGGCTGATTTAGCAATTGCACATTTTTTACCCATTCTGCAGAAAGTAAAACATAATCCTAATTTTAGTATGAGTCATTTATTGTCTGCTCCTCATCTGAGCATAAACCATGTAAACCCCAAGACTTCTCCCAAGCTGCCGACTTGCGGCCCGGATCCGGCAAGCCCCCATGCATTGTCTACGGGGCTTGTGGACCGATGCGGCAAGTGCGGTTCTGCTGGATGCGGCAGATACCGCACTTGCAGTCACAAAAGAAAATGCTGCTTGCTGCACCGGACCACAAGCCTCATAGACAATGCACGGGGCTTGCCGGATAGGCGGCAGATCCGGCAGATGCGGTAAATCTCCCGCACATCAGCAAAAGCCCTGATGTGAAAGTCGTCCCCTAACTATGGTAAGCACTGACAGTGAATTTTGCTAATTTCTTCTTATGACCACTAGATGGCGATACATGAGCCTGTCACTCGCTTCCTACAGTGTACGTCTCAAGTTGCCCGGCTTTGTGCTCTTGACTATTTTTGGTCACTATGACGTATTATCAAGCTTATATTTAACTGCCTATGTGTTCACTCAATTAATATAATTATATGTAATTACTGTGTGATGGAAGGTTTATATTTACTCCTGAACAAGAAAGTTGCCTTAAACTTCTACTAAAGCTCCGGGTTTTCCAGTGTCATTAAATGAATGGGTTTTCCAGTTTTACATCCATTAAGTGTAATCAATGCATCATAAAAATGTTTGACATTTTTTAACAATACTTTGTCCTCAATCCTTTACAATGTTCAAGATCTGTGGTTCTAAGGTACAGACCTTAAACATGATTTAAAGGGCCCGTCAAATAAGGCGGCCACTAGGGATTACAGGGCCCCTCACTGGCAACAATTTTGGGGCCCCCCAGTCTCCAACCAGTCTCCGCCTCCATCCTAACACACACACATAATATATATACATATATATATATATATACACACACATACACAAAAAATAGACTGCTTTGGGCTGAATGCACAATAGAGACTGCTGCTCGCTGTACACAACAGAGATGGCTGTGGGCCATATACACAATGCAGACGGCTGCGGGCAGTATACACAATGGAGACGGCTGTGCACCATATACACAATGGAGATTGCCGGCCTTACATGCATTAGAGACTGACGTCCTTACGCACTTTAGAGATTGCTGGCCTTATGCACTTCAGAGACTGACGGCCTTACACGCTTTAGAGACTGATCATTGTACACACAGAGACTGCCAGTTGTATACACAGAGACTGCAGGCTGTATACACATTGGGGACTGATGGCCGTATACACATTAGAGACTGATGGCTTTTTATCTTGTATACACAGCACTATACTGTATATACAGGTCCACACTATATATGCAAACAGGTCACAGGTGAGGATGTTACCTTTATTAGCAATTCAAACCCATTTGTGTCAACGACTGAGCATGTTATCAGGCCAAAATCACCAGGATATGTGAACTTTTCATCAAAGTCATTTGGATATTTTTGGTTGTCATTATGATTTATCAAGAGATAACACAACACAGTAGATTGATAATAAATAGCTTCATCCAACCATTAATCATGAGCGGAAAAAAAGTTTTTGTGTTATCATTCATACTCTTTGAATAAGGGCCAAGAAAGCAAAAATCTGCTGAGGTAAGTAAACTTTTGAGCACAATTGTACATACAGTATATAAAGACACACTGTAATACAGAATGTATTGTGGACCTGTATATACAGTATAGTGCTGTGTAGAGACAGACAGCAACACACAGCGTGCCACACACATCCACACACAGACAGCCACAGCCTCACACAGACAGCCACAACCACACACAGCTGCAGCCACAGTCAGCCACATACATCCTCACAGATAGCCACAGCCTCACACAGCCACAGTCTCACACAGACAGACAGCCACACCCTGCCACACACAGACAGACTCACACACAGCCACACATACAAAGCCACTCAGCCACAGCCACACACAGACAGCAAGAGCCACACACATATAGCAACAGCCACACACATACAGCAACAACAATGCACATACAGCCAAACACAGAAACAGTCACACACTTCCACAGTGACACACAGACAGCCAAAGCAACACACAGCGACACACAGACAGCCAAAGCAACACACAGCCACACACAAACAGCCACACACAGCCATAGCCACAGTCAGCCACACACAGCCTCATACAGACAGCCACACAAAGACAGCCATAGCCACACACAACTACAGCCACAGTCACACACGGCCACAGCCTCACACAGCTACACACAAATAGAGTCTGTGGAGCCTCGGTTAGTAGTCTCAAACACAGGACTAGCCAGATATCCCTCCAGGGATGGACCGACCCATCCAAGGGGTGGCTCCTTGTGGAGAACACCATAACCACCATGGTCCTACTCCACACTGATGAGGGGCAACGCCCTGAAGCAGCTCTCTGTGAATGGATACCTGGCCTTGGTATTCCCTTGTCATATCTCTAAACTTGTAAAAGAGCTGGATATTGACTAAAAGGGCCACTTAACATGGTGGTTATGGTGTTCTCTGCAAGGAGCCACCCCTTAGCTGGGTCCTTCCCTGGAGGGATATCTGGCTAGTCCTGTGTTTGAGACTCCTAACCGAGGCTCCGCAGACTCTATTTGCATATTCATAATTCCCAGGGGCAATGCGCCTAGGAATTCACTGTGTTTGAGCGCTTTAGCCAGCTGCCCGCAGTGTTTTCTTGGACTGGTCTCCCTGAGATCAGTGAATACTTTGTGATGACAGCTAAACACAGCCACATTCAGCCACACACAGACAGCCATAGCCTGCCACATACAGCCTCACACACAGCCACACACACAAAGCCACACACAGACAGCAACAGCCACACACAGACAGCAACAGCCACATACGCACAGCAACAACCACACATATTCAGCCAAACACAGCGACAGCCATATACTTCCACAGCCACACAGACAGCCAAAGTCTCACACAGCCACAGCCATACACAGACAGCCACAGGCACAGACAGACAGCCACAACCACAAACAGACAGCCACACACAGCCACAGACACACAGCACACAAACACATCCTCATACAGACATCCACAGCCACAGCCAAACACAGCCAAAGCCACACAAAAACAGCCACAAAGAGGCACAGCCACACACAACAGCCGCATTCAGCCATACAAAGACAGCCACATACAAACAGTAAGGGTACCTTTAAAGGTACCTTTACACGCCGCGACAGTGGCTAGCAACAGGTATCCACCGCACGTGCATGCGCACGTTCTTAACGGTGGATACCGATCACTGATGCCGCATGTACATGCCGCCATTGCGTTGTCAAGTGAAGGTATCTTTGTTCCCCGGAAGTGCTGACAGATCCTGCGGCTTACTTCCTGTGGAATACCTTCGTTGCATCACACGCCGCTACCACAAAGGAATATGGGCGTACATATTTCGCGCCGTAAGTACATAGGCGTGACAGAATTGTGTATTCCGTGATGCACAAGCGATGATTGGACAACGCAATAGCATCATTATTGGCCAGCCTGCGCAGGAAGGCTGGCTAATACATGACGCCATTCCAATTGTGTAGTGTGAATGGACAGCTCTTTAAATATGGCGCCCTGTGAAGGGACAGCCAATGGTAACACAGTAGCCCCCACCAATGATCGCTGATGGGGCGTGGTATCCATGACGCTGTGGCACGCCCCTGTGAAATCACTAGGCGACGCAACATCCATGCCTGTGCCCCGTTTAGACGCCACTATTGTGGCAATTGTGCCTTTGTGTTGCCTTGGGTTTTTGAGCACGGCTCAGCAGCAGGTATTCGAAGCAACTGCAGGACACCGGGAGGAACTGCCCTATTTACACGCCGCCATTTCGTAGCAATTTCATGGCAACAGGCACAATTATTCCCAGTGCCCGGCAGTTGCTACCTTTCAGTGGTGGCGTGTAAAGGGACCCTAACAACCTCACAAAGACAGCCACAGCCAAACACAATACTCACCACCAGCAGCTGTAGCAGCTCCATCCTTCACATTCTGCCTGTGCTGTGAAGTGACTTGTGGCCCACAGAAGCGGAGAGGGGGCGGGGCCGAGAGGAGATTGACTGGAGATGGCCCACAGAAGGGTGAGGGGGTGTAGCCCAGAGGAGAATGGGGTCCGCCCCCTCACCTCTCCTGTCAATCTCCTCGGGTCCCTCACAGATGTCAAAGCAGTCATGTCCTGCTGTCATATCATTTTTCAGTATTATATTAATAGTACCTTGAATAGTGCCTGGGCAGCCCTTTCAGAATATGTAAAAATCATTACTGTACCCTCTGTAGTTTATTTGCTATAAGCATCTGCACATCCTGCAGGAAGCTGGAGCACTAGACCAGATCATTACTTTTACAGCTGAATAGTCTGCAGTATTTAAATGTTATTTAAAGGGAACTTGCCATCCCCCCACCCCGGGCACATGAAGGTAAAAGAGCCACCTTCTACAGCACTAAGGCTGCATTCTGTGAAGGTGGAGCTTCTGTGTATTATCCCCAGGTACATTGAAATAATCATTATTTTACATTTCCCCCATACCTCTATTTAGACTGGTAGGTGTGTTCTGCCCCCCAAGACTTAACTGCCTTGCTGCTGTCCATCATCCCTATCTGTCCCACGGGCGCCGCCTCGTCTCTTTATTTTTAAGTAATCGGCGCCTGTGCTGTACATTCAGTTCTCGGGCATGCAACAGGAACTTAGTGGTGTCTAAACAGGTGTCTAAACAGGGCACAGGCATGGAATTTGCGTGGCCTACTGAATTCCCAGGGGCGTGACACAGCCTCATGGATACCGCGCCCCATCAGCGATCATTGGTAGGGGCTACTGTGTGATGCGTGAGCGTCTCCTAAGTGGATATCGGCACACTTCACTACGCCACAAGCGCCTATTCCGTGTGACAACTTAAACACTGTTGCGTCACGTATTCGCCATCCGCCCTTCGCGCCCTGACCAATCAGAACGCTATTGTATTGGCCAATGGTTGTAGTTTGGGCGCGGCGTGACGGAGTGTGGCACGCCTATGTGTTGTACCTGCTGCCCAGGTCCGCCCATATTCCTTTGTGGATAGCGGCGTGTGTAGCGGGGAAGGTATTCAACAGGAAGTTATCCGCAGGATCCATCGGCACTTCCGAGGCAACACGATGGCTTCAGTTGACAACGCAATGGCGGCGTGTATATGCGGCATCGGCGATCGGTATCCACCGTCAAAAAATGCGCGTGCACGTGCGGTGGATACCTGTTGCTAGGCACTGTGGCGGCGTGTAAAGGTACCCTAAGAGCCTACTTCCCAGAATGCAGCCTTAGTGCTGCTGAATGTGGACAGATGGCAGGCACATACCTAGTGTGGTATGGTGGCCACCCATGGTTTGCATGGATGGTATATACCACACAGGCAGAAGTCTGCTGCACTGTTTTTGTGAATGTCTTGCCAGTGCCTGGAAGCCAAAGTCTGCTTAACAGCATAGCAAGAGTTAAGCTTGCAACTTGCTGGAGATGTGGGTGGATTTGTTGCCATGATAGGCCCATTGATGGACCCGCTGAGCTCTAACAGTCATAGTCCAGGACTACCAAGATGTACTGGTGGCCTCTTGCAGACTTGACCAGGGGGCCCACCAGTACATCTTGGTAGTCCTGGACTATGACTGTTAGAGCTCAGCGGGTCCATCAATGGGCCTATCATGGCAACAAACCCACCCACATCTCCAGCAAGTTGCAAGCTTAACTCTTGCTATGCTGTTAAGCAGACTTTGGCTTCCAGGCACTGGCAAGACATTCACAAAAACAGTGCAGCAGACTTCTGCCTGTGTGGTATATACCATCCATGCAGACCATGGGTGGCCACCATACCACACTAGTTATCAGATAAGGCTGTCTCTTCCTGCTCTGAGCACAAGCTGTGTTGTCTGTGAGAGATTCTGTGTGTTTGTATTTGAACATTTGTTTTGCAGCAGAGAAAAGGATAAAGAACTACCAGCCCCAAACCCCGTGAGTGATTTCCACTGAAGTTTGCCTGTCAAAGAGGGGAGTGCAGAGCAGGCAGTGATGTCACTACATATTCATTCCTTGGGGAGTGTGCAGTAGAGAACTAAGTAATCACTCACTGTGATTGACAGATGGAATGAATCTCTTTATTTGCAGTTTACACAGGATGGGGGGGAAGAATAAATAAAATATATATATGAATGGAAAGAGCTTCACCAAGGAATTAGAAAGTGATATCACTTACATATGGATTTTTGACCGGGCAGATTCCCTTTACAAAAAGACTGTACAAATCGTTTTTTATGTGGGGATTTTGTTTTGTAAATTAATATTATTATTTAATTGCCTTCACCTTGATATGGAGCCATGACAACTTCATGCATGAATTCTATGTAGGAAGATCAATCCTCTGCAACCTAGATAGGTCCACCAGAGTCATCTCCAAGCCTACGTAGATCCACCAGGGTCATCTCCAAGACTAGATAGTTCCACCAGAGTCTTTTCAAGGCATAGATAGTGACTGATGGACCTATCTAGGCTTGGAGAAGACTCTAGTGGAAATATCTAGGCTGCACAAGATCGATCTTCCTACAGAACGTTTATCCATCAAGTTGCATGGCTGGAAACTAAGCTGAAGGACATTAACGTAATAACAGATACATAAAAGCTCTTGAAATAAATCTGCTTCTTTCTTCATTTGTGAGCCATTTCTTTCTCTGCATCCTGAACTCATCTTTCACTCTGAAAAATAGATAAAACACATGTTATCCAAAAGAAAGCAAACATAGCTCACTAAGGTGGCAGATTAAGGTTGCGTATTCAGATCTACAGGAAGGGGAAGGTCAGAGATGTACAAAACTTCTATTGCTGTATAGTAAGCGTGTATTGTTTGATCTCACCTTAGGGCTGGAGTCACATGAACCCTGCTCAGTAGTTTTGTTAGTATCAGAAAAATCAGCTCACATAAATTGTTAATCATCTTGTAATACAGAATATTGTTAAGCATATTGTAGTGATGCACCCCAGGCCCGTGGGGTACTCGTAACCGGGCTTTGATGTTTACGGGGAGTCAAGACCTGGCTCCATGACCCTGGGGATCAACTTAAAAGGGGGTTTCTGAGAGTAGGGATTTAGAGATGGTTGTCGTGACGCAACTTGTGGTGTTCGGCTATTGGGGCCGACGCTGCAGTGTGGGACCTCTGGGGACGGTGGAATCACAGCTTAGATGGTATCTCTCCCCACAGGCTCCCCAGGGAAACCGGTATAGTGTTCAGTAATGGAGGGCCAGCGGGGCTGTTCTAACAGGAGAGGGGGATTAATGCGACTCACAGGCAGGTCTTCTGTGGCCTGCGCGTCTTAACAGTCTACAGCCCCGCAGGCGGGAAATGAACAGTCTCCCACACCACACAGTTCTGGACTTCATACATGGTTTAATTAGCTTTCACTTCAACAATGTCACCGGGTATTGTCCCTGTCAAGTCTCAGTCCAGATAGTCCCCAAAGAACCAGGATAGTTTGTCCAGAAGACCTCCTTATGTTCCTTTCTCTCAGGGGTTGCTTTCCTCAGTGCTGACTATCCGCCTCTCTCCTGCACGCGCCTCCGCATACAGAGACCCAATCTGGCAGCCACAGGTCCTGTCGGGCAACCGGTACAAAGTCCCCTGACCCTAGTATGGCTACCTTCTCAGCGGATGTGTCAGGCGTCGGCCACAGCTCCTCTAGATCTAGTGGCCTCCGGTTCTGTGGTTGGAGCGTAGAGTCTCCTCGCCACCTTCAGGGCTGGTCTCCTGGTTCCCAACCAGCCCTTCCGTTCAACTCCGAATCGGGCGCATGGGTGGATCGCTCTCTGCCCTTGCCCCTAGGGCTCCCACTGTCTCGTTTGCAGTCTGTTGTTTTGGGACCCAGGACGAGTTCCTTATTGCTCAAGTCCTTCAGATCCTTCTCTGACTGTCTCTGACTGACTACCCCCTTAACTAACTTCCCACCTTTTTTCTTTCCGTCCTTTGGCTGAGCCCTTCCTATATCGGATCTGCCTACCGTCCCTGGGCCCGGGTGTGTTGGGTGTTTGTTAGGTGTCTGGACTTACCATGCCGTTTCCCTCAGAACAGGAATACCACACCCGTGGAGTGGGTGCAGTACTGCTTGTGGTGACCAGACCGCAGGGGCACCACACTAACCTTAACAATTATGACTATCAGGGCAATCGCTAATTAAGTGCAAACAACACAAGAGAGATAATGATCAAACAGCCCATATTTTGATATGCAATTTATCATAATTATAAAGGACAGACGGACTTAGGAGGGTGGATAATAAAAACGATTTTAAAAGTGGAGAGACAGCGCCATATAGTGGGTGGTGACCACAATATATAATAAAGCTCAATATACAACAATACTGACAGCTCTATATAAAGGACTAACCATAGAAAGGTATAGAATTCTTTCTAGTTTACAACAATAATCATATGCCTTATTCACTGATTGAAAATAGAAAGCGATTAGCATATATATATATATATATATATAGTATGCATATATGAATAATATATCCAACAGTGAATAGTCATGAATCAATAAGGGCTAACTATTACAGTGCGATTGTCGTGGTCGTGCGGGCTGGGGTACTCAGTAGCCGGGCATGCAGACTGTTGGGGTATCACTATGCAAATAGAGTCTGTGGAGCCTCGGTTAGGAGTCTCAAACACAGGACTAGCCTTGGACTGGTCTCCCTGAGATCAGTGAATACTTTGCAATGTTGGGTATCACAGCAGCTATTGTCCTGACCAGAGAAGATAAAGGGGGAAATATTTACAGGGGATTATAGAGTCTATAAATGTTTTGTGATTCCAGCTGGAGTTCTGGCCTGTAGGTGGCCAGATGCTGCTGTGGGGGACCCCCAAGGGATGATGGTATAGCAGCCAGATGATAAACTCTCTCTGGTTAGAGCTGGGATCCCTAGGTGGGTGTAGAGTAGTGGATGGATGGTGCAGCGTTTTAGTGATCAGTGCAGCAGAAAGAAGCAAGCAGGCAAATAAATTCAGTTTTTCCCTTTATTGATGATTGATGGTAATTGAATCCACAAGGTCCAGAGTCCAGTCAGCCTGGAAGCAGCTGAAGTCCACTCCAACAGGTGGGATCAGTATGCCTTCCTTCTGCGCTTTATATATAGAATTTCAGATGCCTGTGAGCTAATCTGTTCCTCTCTTTGTGCTCCTTTCTCTGTAGTTTCCCAACCAGCAGGCAGTGTGAACCTATCAGGGGTGCTGTCCTATTCCTCACAGCTCCAGGCACTCTCTACTGCTGTGTTCTTGGGTCCACACTTGTAATCCTCTAGTCTCCAGACTTAGCTACCAGGGCTTGCAGTCCCTGAATAGCCCAGGACTCTGGTGTCCTCTTCTCCGTGCGAACCTGGGGTGAGCCAGCAGTAGCTCCAAACCTCAAGAGCTCTTCCCTCCTTGTGTGTCCTCTCCCTTTCCTTCCTCACACTACACTACTCTCCTCTGCTTTGTCCCCTTCCCCAGCCAGAAGAGGCAGCCACCCTAAAAACTAGGTGTTTGTGCTCCCCCTTCTGGTCAGGGATCAGGCTTGTGTGTGGATGCGTGGTTACCTGATGTAGGCATAATACCACCACCGATTCGGGAGGTGATACCATTGCGGTAACTGGACCATAATGGCGCCACACAGTACAATAAGGTATCACCATTAAATCAAAAGACATTTGTAATACCAAGCCTTATAGCACATAACACATAGTGACATACTTCTCTGTACAGATACACAGCATGATTAGCAGGGTGGTCATTACATGGTAATAGCAAGCGTGGGGAATTACCTTGCTGAGTCACTGTTAAACGCTGACGGCCCGACACGTGTTTCAGTGTGTATCCAGACCTTCTTCACGGGGTGTGTCAAGGCTAGGAAGTGCTCACCTAAAAACTGCTTGCCGACCAATCAAATCCTGGCCGCACGCTTATGACGCTCATGTTTAGCATGGTTGCTATGGATCTATAATGATGACATGGCGTCACCGGTCACATGGGTGATTCAAATGATCACACACACAGGTCAACACCCACAATATGACACTGTCTCTCCACCTTTAATTGTTTTTATTATCCACCCTCCTGAGTCTGTCTGTCCTTTATAATTACAATAAATTGCATATCAAAATATGGACTGTTTGATCGTTTTCTCAGTAGTTATGTTGTATAATGTCCTCCATGTTTCTGCTGCTTCTGTGAGTGTTGTGTATGGGTCACATCTTAGCAGATGGTCTCTACCCACTAGCTCAGAGAGAAGTGACATTAGAGATGAAGCCTGTGATGCACCCCTAGCCTATGGGGTACTCGGGACCCGGACCGGTGCTGTCTCTCTGGGGTATCACGGTAGTCGTGACCCGGGCACGTGGCCTGGGATCAGTCCAAAAAGAGGTATTTACAAGGGATTTGTCGTGATGCCACCTGGGGTATGTGGTTAATAGAACCACCGCTGCCGTATTCCTGCTGGGGATGGTGACTTGGGGCAGTGTGGATCGTAAGCCCTCCTCGGGTAGGGCTGAGGGTCCCCTGGGCAGGTGTAGTGGTATTGGATAGGGCTTTGTGAGGGATCATAATTCACACAGTCACTTACTTTGCTGCAGCTCTCCACGGTGCTGGTAGTCGGCGGCTCTGCAGGTATAAGGTTCCGTTATAGAGCACAGGGCAACAGGCACAATCAATAGGCAGACTCACTAATATGCGTTTTCTCAGTCTCTTTACTGGAGTTAAGGCAGATGTTATAAACTGTCCACGGAGTCTGGAGAGCAGTTTGAGGTAATTCTCACCTGGCTGGGTCGTATTGGCTTCCTCACTGCGCTTGTGTTGCGGCCCCTACAGTTGCTTAAGCTAGGCTGCCGGCCCTGCCTCTGTCTGTGTCTACCATTATGACAGGCAACTCGAGTCCTTCACTTCCTTGGGTAGTCAGTGTTACTGGATTCTATACTTTGCTGTGTCCCTGGTATCGCATAGCTGGAGAGTCTGGAGTCCCCCACTCTCCGGTGCTGACTGTGGGTGTGTGTGAACTTGTACAGTCTCGGACTCCGGTGTCCGTTCTTGCGTTGTTCCTCTCGCGGAGGGGAAGCACAGAGTGGTGAAGCCTCCCGGTAGGTTTCTTTCTCTTCTACTTCCTCAGACCCTAGCCTTAGGCCTGGTGTTAGTCAGTGGACCTTGGAATGAGCCTGACACAGCTCATTTACACCCAGGTCTGGTCCTCAGTTTGCACAGAACCTGTCGTCTTCACAGTCCTCCTAGGAATTGAACTGAACTAAACTGAGCTCTTCGCCGTCCTCCTAGGAACTTCACTACTCTTGTTGCTTCTCAGGCCAGAATATATGGGGAGCTCACCCTAAAGCCGATCTTGGTCTTCCCCTTCCGTCTGGGAGGTGTTGGTGTTGTTTGCATGTTGCCTGAGTGGAATACTCCTTACTGCTCTCTGGTGACACCTAACAATGGTGACACTGTGGCACTATGACTCTGGGGTGCCACACCTGCAGCGGAGAAAACTGGTGAAAAATGGAACAATACAAGCTATAAAATGGTCAAAGAGGGTGTTATACCTTCATGTACACACAGAACAGCTTAGATCATGGAGAAACCCCTCTGATATTGACACTGATAACATCAGATGAGTACACCCCGTTGATGAAGGACAGAGGTAATCAAAATGTCTAATATATAACAAAAATTTAATAAGTTCCTCTCATTTTCTTAAATAAACTGGGCATTTTTTCAGTTTCACTGAAGCTAACGCAAGTGCTCAACACCCAAGACTGCTGTGTTTATCTGAAGCTGCCAACAAAGGAAGCCAATCAAGTCTACAAGAGCTGTATAAACCTATGTACCGTCAGCTTCACTGACTGTAAGACAAAGAGGAGGATCTAAAGCTCAAATACAACCTGCCGCACCCACTACTCACAAATTGGGTCATGCTGCGCACAAACACTGACATGCTGCTTTACACATGCTGCTTTACATATATGGTTATAGAATTAATTTAATATATTACTAACCCCATTATTGTACCTACGGTGTCCAACACCCCAACCACTATACTTCGAGAAGTGCTTGAGAACACAGCGACAGACAAATGTAACATAATAATAATAATAATAATAATTTTACTTATATACATATTCCGCAGCACTTTACAGTTTAGAGGGGACATGAACATATAATATGAGGCAATACAGAGTAACACAATTCACCAGATGCAAGAGGAGTGAGGACCCTGATCACAAGAGCTTACAATCTATGAGGAAATAGGGGAGGCACCAAAGGTAAATGGTAAAGAGTGCAATCATATATGGTCCAGCCATCAATATAATAAATTGGGGATTCACGCATTGCTCATAAGAAAATGTAGAGACGATCCAGTGGCATGCTTCATATTCCTTTTATTGTGCAATCATAAAATCATCACAGCGCACAGGGGGTGCATTGCTGTATGAACTGGTCACCAGCCAGGATCTCTACAAGTACAGATAAAGTGCTATAAAATGCATGGGGGTGTAGACAGATGATACACAGGATGAACTTTGGAAAAGAGCAAGATGGGAATAGTTAGATAGGTGAGGTGAGGTGAGGTGAGGTGATAGGCCAGTTTAAAGAGATGCATTTTTAGGTCTCACGTAAAACTATGGGTATTGGGAATTAATTGAATTGTTCTTGGTAGTGCATTCCAGAGAATTGGTGCAGCTCGTGAGAAGTCTTGGAGACGGGAGTGGGAGGTTTGGATTGTAGATGATGTCAGTCCTAGGTCACTTGTGGAATGGAGGGCATGTGTAGGGTGATAGAGGTTAGGGAGGAGATGTAGGTCGGAGCAGAACTGTGCAGGGCTTTGTGGGTGACTGTAGTAAGTTTATATTGAACTCTGTAGCGGATGGGCAACTGGTGCAATGACTGGCACAGGGTAGAGGCTTCAGTGTAGTTGGAGAGCAATATGATCCCGGCTGCTGCATTCAGGATGGATTGGAGAGGAGAGAGTTTAGTAAGAGGAAGACTGATTAGTAGAGAATTGCAATAATCCCGATGAGAATGAATAAGGGCAACAGTTAGAGTTTTTGCAAAGTCATCGGTAAAAAATGGTCAAATTCTAGAGATATTTTTTATATAAAACTAGGATATGCTTGACCCCTTATCAAATTTCTATACCTTAAAATGAATTCAAACAGCACAAAAATCTGACCCTCATGTCCCGATATTTAAGTAATCAGGCCCTTATTGGAGTGTAACAATAATTGTGTTTCTTCTGGATTGTTAGGCACAAGCACCGGGACACACAATAGGGCGGCCATAGAGATCATTTTGGAAGAAAGCTTTGAATGAAGGCCTAGAGGATGGTAGAAATAAGGAGAAACTAAACTCTAATTTTTTTTTTTAATTAGTTTGTCAAGCATACAAATTGTCACTTCAGTGAGTAAGTGGACGAACTCTAATGCCACACAATAAAGGTAGCAATCCTCAAAGTCATAATTGACTCTTTAACAAGCCTTTTAATATGACTTAGGATTTGTGCCAGATCAGAACCCCAAATTGCAGACGCTGCATTTCAGGGTGATTTCCCCTCATCAGTGCAGTGTGTGGGATTCTGATCTGGCTGTATGAGAGGCTAAGACGAGGTCTGGGGGAACAGCTGTTCTCCTTATGAAGAGGAATCTGCCTGCTGGCATAAGAAGACCAATAAGGAGACATATAGCCGCAATAAGGCCAGATCAGAATTCCCACACACTGCAGTGATGAGGGGCAGTCACGACCCGAAGCGCAGCGTCTGCAGTTTGGGGTTCTGATCTGGCACAAATCCTAAGTCATATTCAAAGGCTTGTTAAAGAGTCGATTATGACTTTGAGGTTGCTAACTTGATTGGGTGTAGCAATAAAGAAATAACTTTTGTCTTATAGTTGTATTTTATTATGGTTATTTAAAAATCCAGGTGTGGATTAGTGATTACAGACAGTGCTTAACGTGCAACCCACCCTCCCATACGTACAATACAGAAAAACAACAGTCCATGTGATATGAACCACACAGATTTCTACTGGTGTAGGACACTCCAGTGGTTTATATTCCTAACAACGGGTTTATTGGAGTTGGTCTCCCAGATACATTGCGTATCCAAGGATCCAACACAAACCCAGTCGTTGGTTAAGTCAGTTAGTCTCATATACAAGTCTTTATAGTGTCCTATTATGTCAGTCACCTAAGATTTCTGTTCAGAGGTCCTACAGTCACATAGACCTGGTATTCATCGATTATTCCAATAATATGGTTATTTTTTCCCTGCCCGACGCGTTTCGCCTCTCCAAAAAAGTGCCAACCGTTTCCGGGAGGCGTATCCCTTGTTGGAGGGCGGGGTTGAGAGACAGATAGTCACGGAGATACTATATTAACCCGCAGTGAAGCCGGCGGCACATACAGCTCTACACATAGGAGCTGCTACTGGATTCTGATGTGCTGACCAGGCTGGGAGTAAGGTAGAAACACTTTTACTTTGCTCTGTGTTATATAATATCATAGCAACCTGATAACAGTGGTGATCTATATGGGAAGTCACAATGTTAGTCATTTTAGTCTTTCATAGTACCCTGAAACAAGAGGGGGTAGAAGGCTCTGGATAACCTATCATAACAAAGGGAGGTGAAACTGTGGACCTACATGTCTTCTTTCTATACAGGTACTTTCAAATGTCTCTAAGATATACATATATACAATAAGGGAATATGTTGAGATATTGAATCCAAATATCCCCCTCTCTTAGATAACTATCTGTTCTTTGCTAATGAGTATGTGGAAAACTGAAACCATTCAATCCTGTAGTGGGTTTCTGGGCTATTATTAACAGGTTGGTCCCCACGCATCTTTTTAGAGATTGAACTTAGAGATGTACCTGTTCTATTTAAACAATGCGATTTTTCTCCTCTAAGTCAGGGACACCCAAGGAATCAATTATGACTGATCAACATATTAAATATTGGAGAAGGCTCTAAGATACGTTTCTCCATCTAACAAATAAGGTTGGGTATACATTACACTTGTATTGTTAAAGAGTATATATGAATGGGACACTCAAGATGTTTCTCCCCTTTTTTCAACATATAAAAGGAGGAGGTTGTGTGTCGCTATAGGGTTACTGAAATCAAGAACCCCATGGGACAATAGTAAAACCCTGGTAGGTGACTGATGGAACAAACTTTGCACTATTTGGGTGTTCTGTAACCTTACTAACTGACACCACTATACAATGAGAGATAAATGAAAAATGGTGGTGGGAGATTCTGAGACATTGTTGTATGCTCAATCTTAGACCAATATTTGTTATCCAACAGAACTCTGACAGGATCTACCCAACGCAAGAATTTGATTCCTGGAGCATACCTGCTTCTCAGCCTATATACCTGGACTTCAGATTAACAATCTGGTGGCTCACATACAACCAGTGTGACCCACACATCTATGAGATTCTCACTTTGAAAGCCCCTGATGAGCCTCTCACATATTTTGGAGAGGCGAAACGCGTCGGGCAGGGAAAAAATAACCATATTATTGGAATAATCGATGAATACCAGGTCTATGTGACTGTAGGACCTCTGAACAGAAATCTTAGGTGACTGACATAATAGGACACTATAAAGACTTGTATATGAGACTAACTGACTTAACCAACGACTGGGTTTGTGTTGGATCCTTGGATACGCAATGTATCTGGGAGACCAACTCCAATAAACCCGTTGTTAGGAATATAAACCACTGGAGTGTCCTACACCAGTAGAAATCTGTGTGGTTCATATCACATGGACTGTTGTTTTTCTGTATTGTACGTATGGGAGGGTGGGTTGCACGTTAAGCACTGTCTGTAATCACTAATCCACACCTGGATTTTTAAATAACCATAATAAAATACAACTATAAGACAAAAGTTATTTCTTTATTGCTAGATAAAATTTGAAAAAATAACTATAACTGTGAAATTGGTGATTCACTTGTAACTTGATTGGGTGGCATTAGAGTTCGTCCACTTACTCACTTAAGTGACAATTTGCGTATTTCCCAGAGAAGCATTGTTGCTATAAGTCTCCTTATCAGTCTTCTTATGCCGGCAGGCAGATTCCTCTGCATAAGGAGAATAGCTAGTCCCCCAGACTTTGTCAAGTATGGAAAGTTATACAACTTTGTATATCACTTTATTAGGTGATGTATCTTCAAACTGTAATGTAAGTTGCTTTTACCAAGTCTATTTGCCTTCAGCTGCATTGAATGTACACATGTGAAGTACAGATGATGGCAGTGATGGGGCAGCTCAACACCGGTGTCAATAACTCTGGGGAGTACAGATGATGGCAGTGATGGGTCAGCTCAGCACCTGTGTTACTAACTCTGGGGAGTACAGATGATGGCAGTGATGGGTCAGCTCAGCTCCTGTGTTACCAAGTCTGGGGAGTACAGATGATGGCAGTGATGGGTCAGCTCAGCTCCTGTGTTACTAACTCTGGGGAGTACAGATGATGGCAGTGATGGGTCAGCTTAGCACCTGTGTCACCAACTCTGGGGAGTACAGATGATGGCAGTGATGAGTCATCTCAGCTCTTGTGTCACTAACTCTGGGGAGTACAGAAGATGGCAGTGATGGGTCAGCTCAGCTCCTGTGTCACTATCTCTGGGGAGTACAGGTGATGGCAGTGATGGGTCAGCTCAGCTCCTGTGTCACTATCTCTGGGGAGTGCAGGTGATGGCAGTGATGGGTCAGCTCAGCTCCTGTGTCACTAAATCTGGTGAGTACAGATGATGGCAGTGATGGGTCAGCTCCTGTCTTCCCCTCTGAGTCCTTTGTTTATCACAACAATCTCCTGCAGCAGCTTCTCCCCAAAGATACTGAGACTTAGAAACAGAGCTTGCCCATCACTGTCATTAGCTGTACTCCAATGGAGTACAGTTTGCTATAAATTCAGTGGAAAATTGACTAAAAAAAAAGCCACTTGTATCCAATTTTTCTTTATGGTGGAATGAATAAAAATCCCATGATAAAGTAATTTGCAAAGTTTACTAACTTTCCATGCCAGACAAAAGTAAAGAAAAAAAATGAAAGTTTAGTTTAACACTTTAAATTGTTGTAGTGCCCCTCCAGGGAGATTTTGGCAAGCTACTACTGTGGGCAGAAAGTGTGTAACGTTGGATATATAGCTGATACTATATACCAGAGGTCCCAAGTCCAGGCTTCAAGGGCTGCCAACAGTGCAGGATTTCAGGATTTCCTTAGTATTGCACAGGTGTAATGGCCACTTTACACACACCAACTTATCTGTCCAACGTCTGACCAACTTGCTGGTTGCAGTGAAATCATGGACACATTGTTACATTTGTAACCAGCCACAAAATGGAACAATGTGTCCATGATTTCACTGCAACCAGTAAGTTGGTCAGAAGTTGGACGGATAAGTTGGTGTGTGTTAAAGCGGCCCTTAATGTGATCAAATGCACAGGTAATGATTCCAACCCCTGTGCAATACTAAGGAGATCCTGAAAACATGCACTGTTGGCTGCCCTCGAGGCCTGGAGTTGGGGACCCCTGCTATATACTATATTCTATAGGATACAAACCGATTACAGCAAAAAAAATTAGGGTCTCGGAGGTAGATGCAGCCAAATCAGACTCCCTATCTATACCCAGAGTTCCTGAGAGTACCTGTTAGGGGGCATTCACCTCTAGATAATGAGGGTAATTGGAATCTAAATAAATATCTAAAAGTTTGGGTCGTGGTAGAGCTTAAAGAACAAAAAACAGCCTGCAAAGTGGAGTAGATACAGACAGGATTGGAAGTGTCCAGATGGCACCTGGTGTAACAATATCTAATAAAGGCAAACAGTGTGGAGGTTATAGCTAATAAAGGTGGACAATGTGGAGGTTATAGCTAATAAAGACGGACAATGTGGAGGTTATAGGTAATAAAGGCGGACAGTGTGGAGGTTATTAGTAATAAAGGCAGACAGTATGGAGGTTACTGGTAATAAAAGCAGACAGTGTGAAGGTTATAGCTAATAAAGGCACACAGTGTGGAGGTTATATGTAATAAAGAAGGACAGTGTGGAGGTTATAGGTAATAAAGGCAAGCAATGTTAAGGTTATAGCTAATAAAGGCACAGTGTGGAGGTTATAAATAATAAAGGGAGACAGTGTGAAGGTTATAACTAATAAAGGCAGACAGTGTGAAGGTTATAGGTCATAAAGAAGGACAGTATGGAGGTTATAGCTAATAAAGGCAGACAGTGTGGAGGTTATCGGTAATAAAGGACAGTGTGGAGGTTATAGGTAATAAAAAAGGACAGTATGAAGGTTATAACTAATAAAGGTAGACAGTGTAGGGGTTATAGGTAATAAAGAAGGACAGTGTGGAGATTATAGGTAATAAAGGCAGATAGTGTGGTGGTTATAGGTAATAACGGCAGACAGTGTGGAGGTTATTGGTAATAACGGCAGACAGTGTGGAGGTTATTGGTAGTAATGGCAGACAGTGTGGAGGTTATAGGTAATAACGGCAGACAGTGTGGAGGTTATAGGTAATAACGGCAGACAGTGTGGAGGTTATAGGTAATAAATGGCATACAGTGTGGAGGTTATAGGTAATAACAGCAGACAGTGTGGAGGTTATAGGTAATAACAGCAGACAGTGTGGAGGTTATAGGTAATAACAGCAGACAGTGTGGGGGTTATAGGTAATAAAGGTTGACAGTGTGGAGGTTATAGCTAATAAAGGTTGACGGTGTGGAGGTTATAGCCAATAAAGGCAGACAGTGTGGAGGTTATAGCTAATAAAGGTGGACAGCATGAAGGTTATAGGTAATAAAGACATATATACACACATGTTGTAGCGGTCTATAGAAGCGCTCCACCTGCAGAGTCGCACACTAGATATATGGCTGCCTTACATCTAGTGTGCAGCTCTGCAGGTGAAGCACTTCTATAGACTGCTACAACATTTGTCCATATATACTTTCCATTCCTCGCCGAGGAAGTAGTGGAAGAAGCAGCTCCGGGAACGTTTAAACCATTACACAAGGACCTGGCAACAAGCTACAGCGCTGAAGGACCTGCAGTGACGTAATTCCGGTCCTGCCACACCACGTGAACGCTCCCGTATACAACGCTGGAGAGATGGACACCGGAGGACAGCGGAGCACACAGCGCCCATCGGGGACCAGCGTATCCCAGGCTTACTACCGGGCTGTGCAAGCTGCACAACCCTACGAGGTTAGTGGCCCCCCGGCCCCAATATATTCAAATCATTGTGGTTCTTCACAGTGCGCCCCTTTCTTTTTTATTTATAGGTAATAAAGGCAAACAGTGTTGAGGTTATAGGTAATAAAGGACAGTGTAGAGGTTATACGTATTAAAGAAGGACCGTATGAAGGTTATAGTTAATAAAGGCAGACTGTGTGGAGGTTATGTGTAATAGAGAAGAACAGTGTGGAGGTTATAGGTAATAAAGGCAGACAGTGTGGAGGTTATAGCTAATAAAGAAGAACAGTGTGGAGGTTATAGGTAATAAAGGCAGACAGTGTGGAGGTTATAGGTAATAAAGGCAGACAGTGTGGAGGTTATAGCTAATAAAGAAGGACAGTGTGGAGGTTATAGCTAATAATGGTGGACAGCGTGGAGGTTATAGCTAATAAAGGCAGACAGTGTGGAGGTTATAGGTAATAAAGGCAGACAGTGTGGAGGTTATAGCTAATAAAGAAGGACAGTGTGGAGGTTATAGCTAATAATGGTGGACAGTGTTGAGGTTATAGCTAATAAAGAAGGACAGTGTGGAGGTTATAGCTAATAATGGTGGACAGCGTGGAGGTTATAGCTAATAAAGAAGAACAGTGTGGAGGTTATAGGTAATAAAGGCAGACAGTGTGGAGGTTATAGGTAATAAAGGCAGACAGTGTGGAGGTTATAGCTAATAAAGAAGGACAGTGTGGAGGTTATAGCTAATAATGGTGGACAGCGTGAGGTTATAGCTAATAAAGGCAGACAGTGTGGAGGTTATAGGTAATAAAGGCAGACAGTGTGGAGGTTATAGCTAATAAAGAAGGACAGTGTGGAGGTTATAGCTAATAATGGTGGACAGTGTTGAGGTTATAGCTAATAAAGAAGGACAGTGTGGAGGTTATAGCTAATAATGGTGGACAGCGTGGAGGTTATAGCTAATAAAGGCAGACAGTGTAGAGGTTATAGGTAATAAAGGTAGACAATGTGAAGCTTATAAAGGTAATAAAGGAAGATAGTGTGGAGGTTATAGGTAATAAAGAAAGTCAGTGTAGAGGTTATAGCTAATAAAGAAGGACAGTGTGGAGGTTATAGGTAATTATGAAGGACAGTGTGAAGCTTATAGGTAATAAAAACAGACAGTGTGGAGATTATGGCTAATAAAGAAGGACAATGTGAAGGTTATGGCTAATAAAGAAGGACAGTGTGAAGGTTATAGCTAATAAAGAAGGACAGTGTGAAGGCTATAGCTAATAAAGAAGGACAGTGTGGAGGTTATAGCTAATAAAGAAGGACAGTGTGAAGGTTATAGATAATAAAAGAGGACAGTGTGAAAGTTATAGCTAATAAAGGCAGACAGTGTGGAGGTTATAGGTAATAAAGAAGGACAGTGTGGAGGTTATAGGTAATTAAGAAGGACAGTGTAGATTTTATAGGTATTTAAGAAGGTCAGTGTGGAGGTTATAGTTAATAAAAAAAGTCAGTGTGGAGGTTATAGGTAATAAAGAAAGTCAGTGTGGAGGTTATAGGTAATAAAGAAGGTCAGTCTGGAGGTTAAAGCTCAAATGAGCAGACAGTGGTGGATATAATTCACAAAAGTGGACAGTGAGGACACAATGATTTATTTGGAAGGATAGTGTGGAGTCCATGTTCCATAAGAGGGACAATGTGCAGTCATATTTTGTACCGGGAACACAGTGTGGGCAATTATTCAAGGTCATAGCATGGAGCAGATATTTTTTATGCATGAGCATTATAATGACACTGTTATTTTTAAGGGCACCATATCTGGATGTGCTGCAAAAGACTGGAGAAGATGGAAGTTTACATAGACTTGGTTGTCAAAAGACATCACGGTATCTGATAAGATGAAGAAGAAAAAAAAGAATGACTCTAATCAGAAAAGATGTCACCAATAAGGTACTAGGTTGTAAATATATATTTGTGATCCTTTAAGTAAAAATAGGAAGGGACCCAGCGCTAACCCTTATAACTACAACTAGTGATATTTAACTGTAGAAATGGGAAAAACAACAAGCATGGACTTTTTTGCATAACCAGATACAAAATATTTATTCAAAAAATTCAGATTGTCATTTTAACATTGTATTACAAAAAAATGTTTTAGAGATTAAAAACTAGGTTAAAAAAAGGGGGGGGGAGGGGGGGAGCTTGTGAGGGAGGATGGGGGGGGGGAAATTGCTGTATCTCAGCTGATTTAATAAAATTTTTTATAAAGATTATAATTCCTGTGGAAAAAACTTTGTAGAAGCCTTTGTCTGACTGTGATTTCTGTATCAGGAACAGTACCAATCCCAGGGCTGTACTTTGAAAAAAACTGTATTCCTTAGTATTTCTGCCACCTCCTTCTGTATAAGTAAAGGGGAGATTGATTTAATCCTTACCGACAGCAAGGGATACACAGCTGATTAATTGTCATAAAATAAGTACCTGTATTCCACATGGGGTGGGAAGCTGATGGTTTGTTTCTTTATAGAAATTGATTTATTGGCTGTTTGCTCTTGACCTACTGGTTTATGCCAAAAAGAGGAAAGGCATAATAGTTACATTCCCAATCAATTAATACCATCAGGAAAACATATAGTAAAAGTACCTGTATATAAAGGATTTTGGGGGCAAAGCTTCCTTCCTCTATAATAATGTTCCTCTGGCTAATTTCCTTAGAATCCAAAAAGGGCTGCAAGAGAACTCAAAGGGTTGAGTATTTGCTCAGCTATTAGTGGTTCTGCTGTTGCTACACTACTTACTTAAAACGCAGGCAGGCTTCCATGCTACTGCCTATTCTCAGCTAATTCAAGATCCACATCACAGGATTGGCATTCTTGCAGGGCTACAGGAGCCGCTCGTGCACTGGCGGTTACACAGTTTCAAAGCTGCAAGTGTAGCTCTACTTACTGAGTCCTGCGTTCTGCTGTCAGGGGTTCCTTAATGTCCGAGGTCTTCTAGAGTGTATGCCGTGGCCAGCGGCATACACCCGGTCTCCTCGTGTGTCCGTGTCCGCGTCCGCGTCCCCGGATGTTGTTGCCGGAAGTGACGTTACGGCACTACGGCACACAGGATTCGTCCTAGCTTACAGCGTCAGTAATAGGAGGTTACTAAACTCTGTCAGTCTGAAGAGATCTGCAAACGTTATGCACAGGGTGGGCGGGATCAACGCGTTTCGTTGATCTCGGTCAACTTTCTCAAGATGTTAAAATGACAATCTGAATTTTTTGAATAAATATTTTGTATCTGGTTATGCAAAAAAGTCAATGCTTGTTGTTTTTCCCATTTCTACAGTTAAATATCACTAGTTGTAGTTATAAGGGTTAGCGCTGGGTCCCTTCCTATTTTTACTTAAACCCTCATTCTTTAAGGCACTAGAGCACAGGTGTACTTAGGACCTCCTAGCAGCAACCATTTTTGGGGTTACCCTCACCCCAAAGACAATTTTAGCTTGCTCCATTGTAAAACTCTACCAATATTTGTGATCCTGCCTGCATGTCTTTAGTACCTTGATTCCTGTATGATCAGCAGTCTGATAATGACTGATAACAGCAACTACCAGCACTCCTTACATTGTCAAGGACATACTGGCAGTTGTACATTAATGTATTATAATTGTATATGGGGATGATTTGACACTGCAATTGCTAGCTCTACTAAGCTTAATGCTGTATTCATATAATGATGTGGGTCTGGTGATGTATTCATGTACTGTTGGTGGTTGTGATGCTGTATATCTTTACTAATAGTGGTTCTGGCGTATGTATTTCTGTTCTATTGATGGTACTGTTGTGGTGTGTTCATGTACTGATGGTGGTTCTGGTGATTTGTTCATGTACTTATGGTTGTTCTGGTGATGTATTTATGTACTGATGATGGTTCTGGTGATATATTCATGTGCTGATGATGGTTGTGATGCTGCATATCTCTACTGATGGTGGTTATGATTGTTTCTTTCTTTTTTATTGGTCATTCAGTTCTGGTATGTTCATGTACTGATCGTAGTTCTCTTGACGTATTCCTGAACTGATGGTGGTCCTAATAATATATTTCTCTACTGTTGGTGGTTCTTTAGATTAATTTCTAAAATGTTAGTGGATTTGGTGATATATTCCTGTACTCATAATGGTTATGATGCTGCATTCCTGTATTGAAGTTGGTTCTAGTGATGTATTCCCGTACTAATGGTGATTCTGACTATGTATTTCTGTACTTCTGATTATTTTGGTAATGTATTTATTTACTGTTTGTGGTTCTAGTGATGTATTTCTTTACTCATGGTAGTCCTAGTTATACATTTCTGTACTGTATGTAGTTCTAAAAATATATTTCAATAATGTTGGTGGTTTTGGTATTCCTCAACTCATGGTTTTTATGATACCATGTAAATGGACTGAAGATGATTCTTGTGGTGTATTCCTGTACTAATGATGGTTTAGGGGATGTATTTTTGTACTGCTGATTGTTCTAGTGATGTATTTATGTACTGGTGGTGGTTCCAGTAATGTATGTCTGTGCTGTTAGTGGTTCTAAAAATATATTTTTGTATAGTTGGTGGTTCTGATGACATATGTCTGTACTGATGTTGCCTCTGTGATGTGTTTACGTACTGTTTTTGGTCCTGATCCTGTACACATGTACCAATCCATAATTTGACAGATAACATGATACATGGTCATGTTAATAGTGTTCCTTCTGACATGTTAAGGATCACTACATGGGTAGTTATTTTAATTAATTATAACATTAGGTACTGCATCATGCGAAACCTAAGGGCATGTAATATAATCGCAGTCAGGATTCAGCTCTGCTTGATGGTTCTAGCAGTCATCATGTGATCACTTATATGCAATTTTCATACTTATGGTCATGTGCTCACTAGCTTTTCTTCCTGATTTTTTTAATGAAACCAGGGCTATAGTTTTTCATTGAACATTGAGAGGATTAGGAACAGCAGCTCATCGTAACTCTACTGTAACTTAGAAAATCACATATGAGCAGTCACGTGACGACTGCTCAAACTGATAAAACTGTGTATAGGGCTCAACTGCAGCCTCAGGTGTAGGAAAACTTAGATTCACATCTAGAGGTACCCCCTAACTTTGGGTGAAGTGTCCCTAGTTTTTAGTGAGGCAGCCTTTAGATTTTGTTGATGTACCCAATAGTTTTCGGTCAGGTGTCCAGTGAGTTTTGGGCAAGGTGCCCCCTTGTTTATGGTAAGGTGGTCCCAACTTTTTGATGAGGGGGCCTCTAGTTTTAAGTAAGAGTTGCACCCTAGTGTTTGGTGATATGAGCCCTAGTTTTTGCGGTAGTTTGTGCTTGTCAGCTAAGTCGTTAAAGGGTTTGAATCTTCTGGTCAAAGGGTCTACCAAGTCTTTAAAACAGAAAAGTCCTGCCTCAGCCCACCTGCGAGCCACTTCCGTACTCATGAGGTCTGAGAGACATGGGTTGCAGAGGAAGGGAGTCAGACAGGATGCACGTGAGGCTAATTGGATTTGTATTCTAGGGGTGTGCCAGATCTCTCCAGTAAATTCCATAAGGCCTAAGAGCGTAGCTAAAGGTACATCATTCAGCGGACCCCACACTAGAGAAGTTGGGTGGTATGGAGCTAACCACATCTTTTCTATTTCCGTCCATTTATCATAGGCAAGGAGTGTTGTCCAGGAGGGAATGTGGTTCAAGTGTGCTGCATAATAATACTTAGTTATGTCTGGGCATGCCAGGCCTCTGGATTGTGACCAAGGGGCACACAGGACCGTCTTGGGTATGCAATGTCGTCCCAAATGCCAAATAAATTTTAAAAACATTGATTGTACTTTTTTAAGTACGCTTAGCGGTACTTTGATTGGGATAGTTTCAAAGAGGTAAAGAAACCTAAGAAGAATCAACATTTTGATTGTTGCTATTCTACCTGGTAGGGAGGTCGGCATGGGGGACCACTTTTAAGGCGGGATTCAGTGTCTTGTATCAAGGGAGGGAAATTTGCCCTGAACAACTCTCTATATCTGGGAGTGATATGAATTCCCAAATATTTCATGGAAGATGTTCTCCAAGCAAATTTGTAGGATTGCCGTAGGTAATTAAGTTTTGTCCTGTTATAGTAAGCAGCAATGCCTCTTGGACGGTTTTTTAAACGACCAGCTGATGCATCATCTGTGATAGTTTAATAGCTGAGTGGCCGGCTTTTAAACCCCCTTCTTATCATACCCACCCTCAGCATGACACTCCCTTCCTATCATGCCGACCCTCAGCATGACACTCCCTTCTTATCATACCCACCCTCAGCATCGTTTAAAAGCCAGGCAGTGTAAAGCTGACTGGCTTTTTTAAATTATCTGCCCCCTCCACATCCACTCAGCCTGCCCCCTCCACCCCTGCACCCAGCCTGCCCCTTCCTTCTCGGTACCCAGCCTGCCCCTCCAACCCCGGCAGACAGCTTGCCCCTCCACACCAGCACACAGCCAGCCCCCTCCTACTCGGCACCCAGCCTGTCCCCTTCACCGCGGTACTCAGCCTGCCCCCTCCACCTCGGTGATTAAAAGCCGGGCGGTAAAAGCCCGGACGGCTTTTACTGCCCGGCTTTTAAATAATAATGTATCCAATTCAGCCTTTTCCTCAGGACCCCAGACCGCTTTGCAGGGTCCAGCGGAATAGTACTTGCATTTCCCATTGACTTGCATTGTACTCGCTGCTTGTAATGAAAACGTGAGTATTAGAACCTACTCGTTACAATTCCAGCGAGTCCAAATATTTCACTACTCGCTCATGCCTAGTACCATAGTTTTTTTTTTTTTTTTCAGAAAATAGTTTATTGGTTTTCAAAGGAAACAAAACAGGAAAAAAAAACAAATATTGCTACAGGTGCAATAATATAATAATAGCAAATAGGCAAAAGTTAATAGTAGGATCGCTCCAGAATAAGAAACGCATAAGGGAAAATGGTATCCATAGAGACCATTCTCTTATAACAATAAACATAATGCAGCCTATGCAATCAGTTTACCCAATACAGAAGCAATGTAAAGTAAACCTCTTGAGGAAATTAGGTAAGAGTATCCAGGGAAAGTGAAGAAAGAAGGTCGAGAAAGAAATAGAGACGGGAGGGGAAGAATCTGAGGTGGGGGTAGTACGGGGAGATAAAGGTGGGAAGGAATAGGGTAGGGGAAGGGGGGGTGACGGCCAACACGTCCAGGTCAGATCAAGAGTCCCGCAAAAGGCGTGCAAGTGAGGGACCCTCTCTGTAGTACCACCAAGGGGTCCAGAGTTTCTTATGTTGTTCCCAGGTACCGTGGTCATGGGCCATCAGCCCTTCAATACGACATATTTTGTCCATTTCTTTCACCCACTCCCCGGTAGATGGGACCAGAGTCGACTTCCAGTGCCGCGGTATAAGGACCCTGGCAGCCATAAGGCAGAATCTAAAGAGTCCGCGTTTGGCCGAGGTAAGGGAGCCGGGGATGAGGGACAAAAGAGCCACCTGTGGGGTGGGGAGGTGTCGTACACCGGAGATGGATGCGTATATTGAGAATATCTGCAACCAGAAGGCCTGAATGGGTTTACATAACCACCAAATATGGAGCATGGTACCCGGACCCTCACCACACCTCCAACACAGGTCAGGCACCGAAGGGAATATTCTGTGGAGGAGTGCTGGACACCTGTACCACCTGGTCAAGATTTTATAATTCGTTTCCTGATAGCTGCAGGACACCGACATCTTATGTGTTAACGTATAAATTTTAGCTCGATCGGAGTCTGAGAAAGTCATCTGGAGATCAAGTTGCCAAGTACCCATAAAGGAGGGGTCTGCACAGGGGCTGGCATCTCGAAGCACGTCGCACAAGAGGGAGATGGCATGAGGGGGGGGTCAGGCTGAAGAAATCTCGAGAGCGACTTTCTCTTCAGAAGCCGAAGGAACGCTTTCAATTGGGAGATCTCTAGCCAGGAACCCGGTCCACCCCGAGCCACCGCCTCCGCCATGTCACTCTCAAGGCGTCCCGCTACCTGCGCTAGACAGGGGTCGTCACTGGCATTCCAGGTCAGGAAGGTATTACGCCCAATTGCGGAGGGGAAGTCGGGATTGCCAAACAGCGGTCCAAGTAGGGATGGGCGGTCAATATCAGGATCTTCCCTCCGCCACGCATCCCAAAAGCTTAATACAACACGTGTGAGTGGAGGGAACTGTGAAGCCAGGGGACGGGAGCCCCTACGTATCCATGGCAGCCATTTCAACGGAAATGGTGATAGTAGCTCCTCCACCTCCACCCACTGTTTATGATGTCGATTAAAGTACCAATCAAGAATGCGGGACAGGAGGACAGATCGATAGTACTGTCGAAAATTAGGCAGGCCGGTTCCGCCTCGTCGCTTTGAGTCAGTTAGGGTAGAGAAGCGGACTCGTGGTCTCGTCGATTTCCAAACAAAACTGCGGAGCGCAGAATGTAGTCGGCGAAAGAATGTAGGTGGAACGTCCGTGGGGATTGTTTGAAATAAGTAGAGGAGAACTTAGGGAGGATGTTCATCTTGACGGCGTTAATACGACCGAACCAAGATAATTGAGTAACAGTAAGTCTCTTGAGTTCAAGTAGCGTGGAGTCTAATAGTGGAATGTAGTTAAGGGCGTACAAATCCTTAGGGTGTCGGGGAATAGTGACACCTAAGTATTTCAGGCCCCTGTCGACCCAGCGGAATGAGAAGGAGGACTGAAGCTGGCTCACCAGGGGGTCAGGGAGTGTAAGATTCATCACCTCCGTCTTAGCATAATTAACCTTGAAGTTGGAAACCTCCCCGAACCTCGCAAACTCGTTCATAAGGACCGGGAAGGCAACCAAGGGATTCGTGACATAAATCAGCAGGTCATCAGCATAGAGGGCGATCTTGAAGTGCCTGTCGTGTATCTGGATCCCCCTAATGTCCACAGCCCCCGGAGCGCGCATGCTAAGTGTTCCATAGCAACAGCATACAGTAGCGGTGACAAAGGACAACCCTGTCGGGTCCCATTTGAGATCCCAAAGGGAGAAGAAAGGAGTCCATTGACCCTCAGCCTGGCAGTGGGACCACAGTATAGAGCCCGAATCCTGCTCAGTACCACCGGACCTAGGCCCAGTTGCCTCAAGGATGTAAAAAGGAAATTCCAACCCAGGCGATCAAATGCCTTCTCAGCATCCACTGATAGAAGGCAAGCAGGGATATTACTGCAGGATGCATGGGTCGAAATAAGAAGGGTCTTAATGGTATTATCCCTTGCCTCACGGCGCAGGATAAACCCAGTCTGATCGTTATGGATAGAGGCAGGTAGCAAAGGCCCTAGTCTCAAAGCAAGCATCTTGGCCATTATCTTCACATCAAGGTTGAGTAAAGAAATGGGGCGATAGCTAGCGCAGGATAAGGGGTCCTTCCCAGGTTTAGGGATGACCGTGATCGTTGCTGCCAGGGTCTGAGGAGCAAAAGGGCACGAGTCAGAGATAGTGTTGTAAAGGGTAGTTAGCTGTGGTGCCAGGTCGCGAGTGAATAGTTTATAGAAGTCCGCTGAGAACCCATCAGGGCCTGGACTCTTGCCGTTAGGTAGGGAGGCGATAGTATCGGCAACCTCTAGCTCTGTGAAAGGAGTTTCTAGAGATCCTGAGTCCTCCTCTGAAACGGGTGGTAGTGGGGTCTCTGAGACATAGTCCTGTACGCGACGTTGAAAGTCAGCCGGAGCCATGTCAGCAAGGGGACCCCTAAGATTGTACAATGATTTATAATAGTTCCCAAACGTTTCCACTATTTCACGCGGTCCGTGGAGTAAACCTCCCAATTTTGATTTAATAGATGGGATAAAAGTGGAGGGGAGGCGTGGATGCAGGAATCTAGCAAGCGCTCTCCCAGGTTTGTTTGAGAACTCGTATAAATACTTGCGGAAGCGATCCTGTTGGCGGCTAGACGTCGTGTCCATAATCTTGCGTAGGTCAGCACGGGCCTTATCTAGTTCAGTCAGGAGGTGTGGGGTTTGCGTCTGTTTGTGTCTAGTCTCCAATTGGAAGATGGAGGATAATAGGTCACTAATCTCGCGCGTCCTTTCCCGTTTTAACCGGGACCCCTGTTGAATGAAGACTCCACGTATGACTCCCTTCAAGGCCTCCCATCGGTAGGGGAGGGCAGTGGGGTCCGATTCATGATCTGCCAGGAAATTAGTAATAGCCTCGCGAACAGCAGAGATGCAGGCAGGTTGCTTCAAGAGTCCTGGATTAAGAGACCAGGTCCATTCCGTTGGCGCCAAGCCCGATAGACCAAGAGACAAGAACACTGGGGCATGGTCTGACCAGATCATAGAGCCAATTTCTACAGTCGGGTCTGCTAAAAGAAGCTTATGACTGATCAGAAAGAGGTCTATTCGGCTATACATGTCATGTACAGTCGAGTAATAGGTGTAGTCTCTGGCTCTCGGGTTCAGCAACCTCCAGATGTCCACTAGTCTAGAGTCGAGGAGTTTCAGTCTCAGGGCCTCAAGTCTGGAAGCGGGAACTGGGGATTTGCGAGTGGATGAGTCTAAGTCACGGTCAAAAACGAAGTTAAGGTCACCTCCCAGAATTACGGAGCCTTCCGCGAAGTCAGTCAGGGTACGCAGGTAGGAGAGCAGCCGACGCGCCGGGTCCTGATTGGGCAGATAAAGATTAGCTATGGTGAGGATGTCGTGTGCTATCTGCAGCTTCAAAAACACGAATCTGCCCAGAGGGTCAACTCTAGAGCTCAGGACCTGGGCCTGTAAGGATTTGTGGAGAGCCACGCTAACCCCCTTAGACTTCGCCTCAGGGTTAGAGCTATGGTACCATGTGGTATAGTGCTTATGTTTTAGTGCGGGGATTTTGTCCGATCTGAAATGCGTCTCCTGCAATAGGAGGATGTGCGCATGCCTCTTGTGCATATGAGAGAGGATCTGGGATCGCTTCTCAGGGATGTTGAAGCCCCTAACATTTAGAGAGCAAATGTTAAGCCTGGACATGGAGACGTCTGGGTGGGGCGGGGGAAGAGGAGTTAGGATAGAGGTAGAAGGGGAGAAGTTGAGGTTAAGATAGAAAGAAGAGAAAAGTGGTGGAACGGGATTCTGAATCCCGCCCTAAGGATCTGAAGGTAAAGTACCTACAGACCAAAGGAGCAAACAGAGAAAGCTCTGTGTAACGTGTCAAAGACACTCCCTACGTGTGGGGTGACCAGGGCACGGTGGAGGAACAAGGCACCCGAGTCACAGTCGCAGCCATCTTCCGTAGGCGGCGAGACCTTATAAGAAAGTACATGCATCGAAAAAACAATAAATACATATAGTCAAGTACCATAGTTTTTAATGAGGTGGCCCCTAGTTTTTGGTAAGTACCGCCTTAGTTGGTGAGGTGGTACCTAAGTTTAAATGAGGTACAGTTGAGACAGTAAAGGTTTTCACAGAAGTGATTATGAGTAATTGAGTTGCACAATCTTTTGTAAGGGTTACAGCAATCTCTGGTTTTGCCATATAATAAACTCATTATCTGCTGATTTTTTATATTACACAAGGTTCAGGGGACAAATAAAAGGTAAATAGAACAATTATTTTAATTTACCCTTCACTTTTGACCATGGATAGTGATGACTCAGTTGGAAAAGGTTCATGAGAAATAATTCAGATAAAATTTGACCCCCTACTTATGCATAAACGCTAACCAATCTCTAAACTCTTTCCTGCTCCATAATGTACTATGTCGCTTACATTTTCAGAAACTCAGCCAAAACATAAACTATATATATATATATATATATATATATATATATATACACTAGCTGTGGGCCCGATGCTACCGCATCGGGAGGGTTGTGATGTTACAATGGGAGTGAGCTCTGTGGCACAGAGGGTGGCAGCTGTCTCTATCTCCCTGTCCGCTCATGAATATTCACTGCACTGACCGGCAACAGCCAATTACAGATGCTCACTCTTTATGAGAGTGTCTGTGATTGGCTGTTGCAATCATACTGCATTTCCACAATCTGGATGGTGTCTGTGCTTGTGTCTGGGGCCACAAGGGACTGGGTACTCAGGTCTCAGGTGGTCGGGTGCAGGGATGTCACAGGTGGTCCGTGCCCGAGCCTGTGCCCTTGAGTGACAATGAAAAGGGGTATATTTACAGGGATTGGAGTTATTGTCAGTCGTGATGCCACCTGTAGGTCCGGTGATGGCACCAGCGCTGCTGAAACCTCCGGGGGGATGGGCGGCAGGAAGGTGTTGTGGCTCTCTACAGGAAGAGCGGAGTCCCCGGGGCTGTATGGACGGATGGTGGAGTAGGGCAGTGCAGTGGTTGTGGTGTGGGACTGGAATGATGAATACACACACATAAAGTCTCTTTTGGTACCTTTACTGATGGAAACCGGTACACGTCCAGGGATGAAGGATACACTTTGGGACTTCCACTTCGAGTGAGGTATAGGCCTCCTTGTACTGTTACTTCACTCTAGTCTGGCGTGTGTGAAACCAAGCCTGACCTTCTGCCTTTGTTACACCCGTGTTGCTGCATGGAGGGCGCTCTCTCTGGGCTACCGCTATCTCTCCTGTGGTCCCTGGCTCTCAAATGTGGGTGCTGCGGGTGTCCGGGAAACTAAGCATCCATGGAGTACTGGATTATCTGCTCGGCTGATCTCTTTCCCTTTGTGCAGACTCGGTCTCCAGTGACCGGTGTTCTCCTGGGGTGAGCCGGTATAGCTCCTCTGCCCCCTCTGAATTGTTCCTCACCTCTGCCTGCGGTCCTCGCTCTCTGAACCCTCACACTATGCAAAACAAAAAGGAAAGGGGCGCAAATGTGTAGGATCCCCTTATTAAAAACGTTTAAGTGGCATGGGTAGGTGGCCACTCACCTTATCGGGTTGTGCAAGTCCATTAATTTTTATATCGCAACAGACCTCCACCTGTGCAATACATACTGGTTATTGATAAGATAGTCGGTCGCCATATCAATATATATAGATATATATATATATATATATATATGTATACTGGACAAAAATGGATGGCAGCCTCATTTCATCTGGAAGCCTTTCTCAAGCAGTGACAGTCAACAACTGGGGTACAGATATATATAGGACCCATGCAAGGGGCTTTCAAGTACACAAGTAGCGAAAACACTTTACCATATTATTCATAAATACACCACAGTATTCAAATACATGTAATGTGCTATAAAAGTGCTTTAAAAGTTTCACAAGATGATTACATTAATAAAATACACCTTTGAAACATTAAAAAACGGACTACTGTCCTAAATTGATTAAATAGTGCACAGGTGTTATGTATTAATAAGTGGTACTCACCACACCAGTGTAATCATGGCACAGCATCGATCGTCATGTTTACAGCGTCCTGCTACACGAAGTGCACATGCTCAAGTAGAAAAAATATAAAGAAAAGACTAGTGACGTATGTAGACTCGTCACATGACTTATCTAAATCCCGCACATGCGCAGTAGTGCAACGGGATTCTCGTCCGTCATCTTCCTACTCCCGTGGTTGCGCAGTATCATCCTGCGGTCTCAAAGGTAATTAGACCCTTTGGATTCCGCTCATGCGCATTGCCGCAAGGGGAACATAACCGCAATCTTACAAGACCTCAGTATAAACTACCACGGTGCGGTATCAAATTACAAAATTCAAGGTCAAACATTAAAAGGCTTATGGTTCCCATAGGGTTAACACCAAATAGCATCACTTTTATGACAAGAGTAACAAGTTCTCTTAGTAAAGGTTATAGCTAATATAAGCACAACGGGTGTCACTGGGATATCATTAGATCACAGTCCAGCAGACCTCATAACAGTTAAGTGTACTGAATCACCAATACATGAATGACTTTAGCACAAAGGAAAGTAGATGTAACCTACCATGTGGCTGCCATCCTGTTTAAATAACCAGATACCCCTAAAGGCCACGTTATACACACAGATATCTGTTCAGATATTGGCCACAGATCTCTGGTTGCAGTGAAATCATGGACACATTGTTACATTGTACACAGCCACAAAATGTAACAATGTGTCCATGATTTCACTGCAACCAGAGATCTGTGACCAATATCTGAACAGATATCTGTGTGTGTGATGTGGCCTTAACCCCTAGCTTTCTCAAGATCATTACAAAATACACAAGACCAAGATTTCAAAAATTGTTACTACAGACAAATCAGAATGAATCAGAAAAGGTTGAAAATCAATGTTATCTCATTCACAAAAGGCTATTGGTCTTATAGTCCACATTTAGACCAAACAATTTCAAAGTATTTAACCTGAGGATCCATTCAAGCTCACGTTTTTCAAAAGTTTTATACAATCTCCACCTCGTCTCTACACAGGGATCATATCTATCAACCAGAACTGTAATTGGTTCTCTGTGTGTCCCATATCCAACTTGTGCTGTTCCGTATTTTGGGGGGGGGGGGGGGTTGTATTTTGAATCCACGAGATATTGCACTTTTATGTTTTTTTGTTTAGTTAAATTTTTCTAGAAGTGGATTATGGATAAGATTTATGAACCAGGGACATTAAGGCGGCCGTCACACGCTTCAATATCGATAGCGATATTGTTAGGGATCACATGCACGCGCGATCGCTAACAATATCGTTCACATCGTTGGTGAGATGTCACACAGGCAGACTCACCAGCGATGTGGACCAGCGAGATCACTGGTAACCATGGTACACATCGGGTTACTAGGCGCCGCGCTGCGCTTAGTAACCCGACGTTTACCATAGATACCATCTCCCAGCATAGGCTCTGCCACTGGGAGAGCGTTCATCATGGTGTCACACACCACGATGAGGCAGATTGAACAAGCGTTTATCGCTTGATATGAGCTCCGGCTCCCATATCTGCGATCTAACATCGCTTGATTGCATGCAGCGATGCACAAACAATATCGCTTAAGCAATCAAAAAGCAGATCGCTTAAGCGATATCGTGCATTAAATTGAAGCGTGTGACAGCCGCCTTAGTTATGCTGCAGAGGATGAAGATCAAATTTTTAAAGGGATAGATAAGAATGCAGTCTTTTTAAGCATTCCTTCTGTGGTAAATTAAAAAAATTAAACTTAAATTTTTTTTTTTAGGTCACTAAAGTTAAAGGATTGGTTTAGCACCAAGAAAGAGAGCGTCAGAATTGTAAACAGTGAATTTGATATGGGTATCTTGGGACTACGGGTACCGTCACACTTGGCAACGTTCTGCGATTCCAACAACGATACGACCTGGTAAGGATCGTTGGAACCGACGTTACGTGGTAACTGGTGAGATGTCAAACAGTCAGATCTACTCAACGACGCAACAACGATACGGCGACCCGTATAACAACCTCGGCGGTCGTTGGGGACCCTGTCACACAGCAGCTAGTCTGACGACTCAGACCTACGTGGCTGAGTTCTGAGTCGCCAACGAGGTCGTTGTTAGGCGTCAAACACACCAATGCATGCTGGCCAGAGGGAGCCCGAAGATCAAAAAATGGTCCAGGCCATTCCGAGACGATCGGCGATCTCACAGCAGGAGCCTTGTCGCTGCCAAGTGTGAAACATAGCGAGATCGCTGGCAAGGTCGCTGTTGCATCACAAAACCTGTGACGTAACAGCGATCTCGCTAGAGATCTCGCTAGGTGTGATGGCAGCTTAAAAAAGAAAATTAATTTTGTCCTACCTTCAAACTCTTCTGTGATTGAATCGTTTATGTCCGCTGTGAATAGAGATATTGAAAAGCTAAAAATGATGTAGAAGAAAAAATTTTTAAAAACCTAATATGAAAGTGAAGGAGGTGGAGGCACTCCATGACCTTGTCCAAGCGCTGCGGAATATGTTGGCGCTATACAAATAAAGTTTTATTATTATTATTGTCATGATGAAAGCATAGTCATTGAGAAGGCTGATAAGGGTGGAGCTGTTGTCATCATGGACTTGGTCAACTATAAAAAGGAAGTGAGGAGACAGTTGGACAACTGGGAGGTATACCAGAGACTAGAGAGGAATCCAAAATTTGACATTGCAAGAAAGATCGAATATGTCCTGAAATTGGCTTTGAATAAGCAATTGATTAATCAGGACTTTTTCGACTTTGACTATACAACATCCTAGTACACCAATACAATATGTACTACCCAAGATCCATAAGTCTCTGGTTGATTCTCCTGGTCGCCCTAATGTCTCAGGAACAAATTCTATATTTTGTAATATAGGAATATTCTTGGACAAGGTTCTTAACCCTTGGCAAAAGAAGCAGACTCATACATTAAGGACACCAACTATTTTTTATGTAAATTGCAGGAGATATCAGTAAGTGGTGAGGTAATATTGGAATCTTCGATGTCACGTCGCTTTATACCTCAATTGATCATTCAAGAGGTCTAACAGCAATTGATAAGAAATTGAGGGGAAGTGATATGACAAGTGATGCATGTGATCTGAGTCTTGAGCTACTCAAGTTGGTGTTAACCAATAACTATTTCCTCTTTGGTGATGACTTTTCTTTACAATGAAGAGGTTCAGCAATGGGCGCCAATATGGCGCCTGCTTATGCAAATGTAGTTATGAGGGTACTTGAGGAAGACTTTATCTATGTGTCCCACCACTTCAACTTTGTTGCTACGTGGTGGAGATACATCGATGATGTCTTCCTCATATGGACTGCTTCTGAATAGGTCCTGACCGAGATACATACATATTTGAATGAGACAATTAAGTTCACGTTGGTATCATCAACAACCTCGTTACAATTTCTGGATGTATTAGTGAAATACAAAGGGAATTGTTTCAAAACCGAATTGTATGTGAAACAAACAGATAAAATTTACCTTTTGTTGTACAACAGTCACCATCCGAAGAGTACTATTAGATCAATACCCATAGTCAATTCCTTTGGGTAAAAAAGATTGTAAGTGAAAAGAATGGTCAGGACAGGTCTCTGAATAAAATGATGAAAAATTCTCAGAGAGAGAATATCCGAGAGGTTTGCTTTAGGGTCAAATGGAGAAAGTAGACGAGTTAGAGAGGTCTGATATTTTGTTAAAAAAACAAAAAACTAATTGAACGAATCTCAGTAGTGACAACTTTTTGTGTAATGAGAGTGAGGAGGTAGCTAGGATCATAAAGAAGCACTGGGGTATGCTATACAAATGCCTCCCCAGAGTGAAAGAATTTGAGCTGCCCCCCTCTTCTCTTATAGGAGTAGTCACAATCTGGGTGACACACTGCTTCACTCCGATATTGGTTCCTTGAAAAAGGAAAAACAGAAATACTTGATAGGATCAAAGAGAGAAGGATGTTATCCCTGTCTTTCTTGTATTAACTGTAGTTTGATGTTAAAAAGTTCCACTTTTGTTAATCCAACAACTATGGTGCAATATGACATAAGCCATTATGTGACGTGTTCATCTGAATATGTGGTGTACCTTTTAGAATGTCCTTGTTCCTTATGGTATGTCGGTGAGACCACTTGGGATTTTAAGACAAGGATAAACCATCACCGGCATACCATAAGGAAGAAGAGGCAGGACTTACCAGTTCCAAAACATTTTATGGATATGGGACACACAGAGAACCAATTAAGTTCTGGTTGATAGATATGATCCCTGTGTAGAGATGAGGTGGAGATCATAGAAAACTTTTGAAAAACGTGAGCTTGAATGGATCCTCAGGTTAAATACTCTGAAACGTTTGGTCTAAATGTGGACTATAAGATCAATAGCCTTTTGTGAATGGGGTGAAATTAATGTCTCATTCTGATTTGTCTGTAGTAATAATTGGCTATGAAAATAAAAATGATGTGTACATTTTTATACTAATTTTTTAATTTTTTTATCTACAGGTTACACTGTAATGGGATTTCTCACCGCACCGTGGAGAGACATGATCACAATTTTTCTTTTTTTTCTTTAAATTTAATATTTATATATGTGGACTCTTAACATCACTTATACATTTTGTGATAAGGTTCAACAATTTTGAAATCTTGGTGTGGTGTATTTTGGAATGATATAGAGAAAGTCAGCGGTTAGGGTATCTGGTCATTTAAACAGGATGGCAGGCACATGGATGTTTACATCTACTTTCCTTTGTGCTAAAGTCATTTGTGTATTGGTGATTCAGTACACTTAACTGTTATGAAGTCTGCTGGACTATGATCTAATGATATCTAATGATATCCCAGTGACACCCTTTGTGCTTATATTAGCTATAAACCTGTACTAAGAGAACTTGTTAATCTTGTCATAAAAGTGATGCTATTGGTTTAACCCTATGGGAACCATAAGCCTTTTAATGTTTGACCTTGAATTTTGTAATTTGAGACCACACAGTGGTAGTTTATACTGAGGTCTTGTAAGATTGCGGCTGAGCTCCCTTTGCGGCAATGCGCATGCGTGGAATCCAAAGGATGTAATTGCCTTTGAGACCGCAGGATGATACTGCGCAACCGCGGGAGTAGGAAGATAGCGGCGAGAATCCCGTTGCACTACTGCACTTGCGCGGGATTTAGATAAGTCAAGTGACGAGTCTACATACGTCACTAGTGTTTTCTTTCTATTTTTTTCTAATTGAGCATGTGCACTGCATGTAGCAGGACGCTGTAAACGTGGTGATCGATGCTGTTCCATGATTACACTGGTGTGGTGAGTCCCACTTATTAATACATAACACTTGTGCACTATTTAATCAATTTAGGACAGTAGTCCGTTTTTTAATGTTTCAAAGGTGTAAATGGGTGGACACCATCTCAACCTCAGACCACCTGTAGGTGATGAGGGTGCAAATTGCAGACATGGAGCCAGCAACTCCATATGATACAAAACAGAAAAAACTGCACAGCACTCACAGACACAATGTGAACTGGTGCCAGCAGGTTGTTTAACTCAGTGTCCCTGCTGGCACCAGTTCACATTGTGTCTGTGAGTGCTGTGCAGTTTTTTCTGTTTTGTATCATATGGAATTGCTGGCTCCATGTCTGCAATTTGCACCCTCATCACCTACAGGTGGTCTGAGGTTGAGATGGTGTCCACCCACTTAGAAGTGGGACAGGGAGGACAAGGAAGACAGGGATGTCAGCTTAGGACTCATCAGACCTGAGGTCACTTTGTCGCAGTTGATGAGCAAACAGACATTGGCCAATGTATGTACCAAGAACCCCAAGAAAATAAAAATAAGAATTTTAGAGTTTTTTGAAAAAAACGTATGTTTTTTAATTTTTTCCTCAAATATATAGAGCTTGTTAGCATGTGTTGCACATTGGTAGTAGCTGAGTGCTGCAGAGAATTTTTTTCTAGTTGTTTGACCCAGTGTCCCTGCTGGCACCAGTTCACATTATGTCTGTGAGTGCTGTGCAGTTTTGTTCTGTTTTGTGTATAACGAATGGAGAATCGGGCTCCATGTCAGCAACTTGCACCCTCATCACCCACAGGTGGTCTTAGGTTGAGATGGTGTCCACCCACTTAAGAGTGGAACAGGGAGGAAAAGGAGGACAGGGATGTCATGCTAGGACTCATCAGACCTGTGGTCACCCCTTGTCGAGGCTGATGAGCAAACGGACATAGGCCAATGTGCGTACCAAGAACCCCAAGAAAATAAAAAAATAAGATTTTTGAGTTTTTTTTTAAAAACATACGGTAAGTTTTTGAATTTTCTCCTCAAATATATACAGCTTGTTAGTATGTTTGCACATTGGTAATAGCTTACTGCTGCAGAGAAATTTTTTCTAGTATATATATATATATATATATATATATATATATATATATATATGAATAGAATAAAAAAATGAATAGAAAAAAAACCAGACATATATATGTGGCGCCCCAAGGGTCCAGGTGCCACAGTGACGTCGCTCCTTCACCGGGGGTAATGTCATGCCTGGGAGCAGAAGGAGACCCCACGCGAGGTACCCCATGCACACATACACCTTTCTTGATTCCAGTCCAGAAGGGGGAGCTCTGAACCCAAGTTCAGGGGAGCTGCTCTGATTCTGGCAAAGAGGAGGGGTTAGTGGTAGAAAAGTGTGGGGAGGGAGGAACAAGTTAGGAGTCTAGATGAGGAGTTTAGGAGAGAGGACGAATGAGGAAGGACCTGGAGAGTGGAGCCGCTGAGAGGCTCACTCTAGGCCAGAGTCCTGGGTCAGTCGGTACCTGCAAGACCCGCTGACCACTTCTGGAGGATGGTAGATTGCACTTTTCCCAGCAGCACTTCAGACCCGGCAGCACAACAGTGGAGAGGGCCCGGAGCTGCCAGCCACCCAGCAGTGTCCACAAGGGGCTCGTGCTGCCTGCATTAACCAGAGGAAAGCAAGGAGAAGAGAGAGAGAGAAAGGACCGCAGAGTAGCACCAAAGCACTGGGATCCTGAACTGGAGAAGCACAGCAGGCAGACTCAAACACACCTGGCTGAGTGGAATCCAACTGCTCCCCAGCTGCCCGGTATCCACCTGTACCTGGTCATCAGTGCCCTGGACTGCTTCACGTGGTTACAAGTAAAAGGTACAGGAAATGCAAACCCTGGTGTCCTCCAGTCATTCCCCGCACTCTCCGTCCTGCTTCCTAGATGTGACCACGACAACTGTCTCCCTCCAAGACTTTCCCATCACTGCCCATGGGACCCTGCTCTACCTGTGGGGAGTGATACCATCCAGACTAAGCCCCAGGTGGCATCACAAACTATTCCCTTGTAAATAAAATCCCCTTTATCTGCACACCCAGGGCCACAGAGCCGGGTCACCGCCTCCGGAACTCCCACCGAACCGACCGGCCCGTTACTGAGTACCCAACGGCCCTGGTGGGCGTTGCCTATATATATATATATATATATATATTGTATATATCATATATATAAACTACCTTCTCACCCTTGAAGGGTGGTTATTTGCCCTTCCTCATTCTCAGGTCCTCTACCAGAGACATGCTGGGAGTTTGAGGGTTCTGCGCAGGATCTTAGTTGTTCCCAGCACTCGCTGTTCTGGACAGAGGGGTCAGATGTTGCTCCTGCGATCTGTTTCAGACATTTTTCCATCTTAGGGGTCACTGCTCCAAGTGCTCCTATCACCCCTGGAATCACTGCTGCCTTCACTTTCCACATCTTCTCTAGTTCTTCTTTCTGGTATTTCTGCAGCTTCTGATATACCTTCTTTCTGCCACATCTACGAGTCTTTGTGTCTTCTGCTCCTTGTCTACTATCACAAGTCTGGTTGGTTAACCAACATTTCCTTATCCTTCTGGATCTTGACGTCCCTCAGGATTTTAGCCCTTTCATTCTCCACCACTTATTCTAGGTTCTCCCACCTGGACTTTGGGGGAACTTAGCCCATACGCTCTACAGATGTTCCCGTGTATACAATTCCCGCTACTTGGTTGTGGCGTTCGGTGTATGCTGTTCCTGCATTTTGCATCCGGCCACTATGTGCTGGACTGTTTCTGAGGTTTCTTTACATAGGCTGCATCTTGGGTCTTGTCTTATGTGGTAGATCCCGGCTTCTATGGATATGGTAGTTAGCGCCTGCTCTTGTGCCGCTATGATTAGTGCCTTTGTGCTGTCCTGGAGTCCAGCTTTCCCCAGCCATTGGTAGGATTTCTCCATGTCAGCCACCTCCATTACCTGTTGATGGTGCACCCCATGCAGTGACTTGTCTTGCCATGGCACTCCATGTTCCTGTTCTTCTTTCCAGGACTGATATTGTCGCTGCCTTAGGCTACTCTCTCTTTACGTATCTCATCTTTTGCTGCCATTTTTCTGATGTATTCCCTGAATACTCCTTGTTTCATCCAGGGATGGTGGCGTTTGGATGCTTATCAAGCCATTATCAACCCTCCTTTCTGTTGGTGTACAATCTTTGTGGTGCTATATAAATATTCAATTAACCCTCCTTATTACCCATTAAAAGAAGTTAAATACAAGTATTTTCTCTTATGTAGAATTTGTTTATATTAAAGTTTAAAATCATTTAACCCACTAGGCAAATACCTATAGAAAAAAAAAATGAAATGTTGGTTGCGAATCACCAAAAAGCACAATAAAAAGCATTATATATTATATGCAACACAAATTAGTACCTGTAAAAACTAGAGCTGGGAGCACAATATACAAGCTTCAAGCCAGCACACACAGCTATGTTGACAGAAAAATAGACTTATGACTCTGTGAAGAAGGTGAGGACTAAAGCAGGATTCCAAAGCGGGTTGCAATTCATGGGCTTCATTAAAGCAAAAACATGGCAGTGCCTTCAGTAGACACCCGCCTGCCAAGACCACCCATCGGCACCTCGCAATCACATCGTGGGGAAGAGATAGATAGGCAACTAAATTTGGGTGCCTCACTAGTGATTGACAGCTCATTTATAGGGGTATTCTCAAGTTACGATGTTTCTTCTGTCTGTGATATAGAGGATTACTTCCCAATCGCTGGAGTCCAATCGTTGGGACCTCCACCACTCATGAGAATCAGGGCCGTGTGAATGGAACCTTGGTCGATGCATATATATCTCCATTCATTCTGTTGGAAGTTCCATAGTGGCAGCACTCCGGCTATCTCCAGCAGTTCCATTAAGTATAGATGGGGCGGTGCACATGATTGATCACTGCTCTAATCACATGGGGCTCTCAGGATTGGCGGGAGTACCATTGGTTGGCCACAGTGATTGGGAAGCTATCCCCTGTCGCCAGGGCCGCACCGTCCATTGGACAGTGTGAACCCTGTGTACAGCGAGAAAGGGGGAGCAGCATAGGAGAAAAGTGTGGCGCCAGCAGCAGTGGCCGGGCTCCAGCAAGATGGCCAGGTAAGACCGCGGCGGCGCCCTAATATTGTTCAGGCTCTGTAGCTGCTAGCACCCCCCTTCCCCACTCCTCACCTAAGACAATAGGGGAGGCGGGGCTGCAGTCTGCTGGCACCCCCCCCCCGCTCCTCAACTGACTCTACAGGGGCGGCGGTGCTGAAGTCTGCTAGCACCCCCCCCCCCGGTCCTCTATAAGGCTCAGGTGGCAGGGGGGCATGATGCACCCCTGCCTGTCGCGCACACAAGGAATAATTTCCACACTCCGGATCAAAATGCTCTTACTATGATACAGCCTGTACATACCCTACATGGAGCAGTCTCTGATCCTGACCCTGCTCCTAACAACCGAACCCATCAGGTGACCTACATATTAGGAAGGAGCTGAACTCCTATTCCCAGTACAGCACAGAAATGCTACTGTGGCGCCCCAGTGGTCTGACTGCCACAAATGGTATTACATTAACAACAATTGTCATTCCATGTCTGAAGAGAATTGGAGCTCCCTCTGCTGGAACTTTGAAGCATTCACACACTGCCTGATCTCTAACCAGGAGTAAAGCACTAGGACCTGTTTTCTGGCTGATCTCAGTCTCTGGTTAGGGAGAAGGGTTAATTTCAGTTCAGTGTTAAAGAAGACCTGTCACCCCCCGGCTGCATGGTAATCTGAATGCAGCATGTCTGCTGCATTCAGGGAAGGGGTCCCCCATGTGTCTGTGTGCTGTGTACCCCGAGATATAGCCTTTGTAAAACTTACAGTTAGAAGCCATGGAGGTAGTCACTGTGGCTGGAGGGAGCTTGATTGACTGTGGTCATTCCATCTGCCTCTGTGTGCCACCTCCTACTGTGCTGTTTATGCTTTGTCAGGGCAAGAATCTGGAGCTGACATCAGGACAAATGATTTGCATGCTGTGAGTGTCAGAGAGGAGGAGAGGAGAAGGACAGAGCCTGCACAGCAGAAGGCAGCACACAGAGGCAGAGAGGGAGGGAATGGCCCCAGTCAATCAAGCTCCCTCCAGCCACAGTGATTGCCTCCATGGCTTCTAACTGTAAGTTTTACGAAGGTTATATCTCGGGGTACACAGCACACAGACACATGGGGGCCCCCTTCCCTGAATGCAGCAGACATGCTGCATTCAGTGATGCCTTTAGATTGCCATGTAGCAGGAGGGTGACAGGTCCTCTTTAAGTAAGATTGAGAGAGTGAAAAACACGCTGTTCAGCAGGGTACCAGTCCCTAGGCTATTCAGGGATTATAAAGCCTGGTGGCAGAAGCTGGAGGCTGTTGGGGCATCAGCAGTACAAAGGGCTAGAGAACTGTTGGGCCACAGCACTGGGCACAGCCACCGCGAACTTAACCCCTGCCCGGCTGATGGGTACCCCAACCCTTAACGCTCCACACTACCACTTTGTGGTGATGTTTTTACTGTCCCATTTAGATCCCATTTTTGTGAATTATCCTGGCACAGTTGCTGCTCTTAGTAAGTATAAAAATTATTTTGTCATCATATTAACATCTCCAGAGCTAAAATGAGACTAAACTTGCCTCAAAGTGTTTTTTTTCTAACCTGTAGAATGTTAATTCTTTTGGCGTTTTCGTAGCGCTTTTCACCCATCCTAAAAAGGAAAAAGAATGAATAAAAATATGGCCAAAAATGTGCTTAGATGACACCATGTTTTTCCTGCCAGCAATCCAGTATAAGTACTGAACAGGTGAACTTACCATAAAGCAACATATCTGTAACACCTATCGCCACAGTCCCAGCATTTCCACAGCAGGGAGGCTGGCGGCTGCGGGATACTCACCTCTCTGGTGGGCTCGCGGTGTCTGCCCGGGCTCTGTCTTCTGCTTCCTGCACACAGACTTGGGGTCTGTGTTGGAGGCTTTAAAGTTTGTGCAAGTTTTTCTTAAAGGACCAACACTCCCTACCTGGAAGTGCTTCTCAGCCTATGGCTGAGAAGCTCATAGTATATCAGGCACCTTTCCCCTATGGGAGGGGCCTGAGCAACATTGTCTATACCCTAGAAACACATTGCTACGTCTCAGTTTCCTGTGTCTGTCTATCTTATGTCTGTGTCTGCTAACCTGTTCCTCTGTCCTAGCACCCTGCCTGTAAGCATTGTACCTGTTGTGCCGCTTCACCTACCTCATCTGCCTGAACCAGTTGTGCTATCATACCCGCTGCGCTTGCCAGTAAGAGGCATGCTGCCATAACGTCTGCCACCTGCTAGCATCTGCCGCCTGGCAGCACCTATACATCAGAGACTGCCTGTCCATTGGAGGCCAAACCCCTGGAGTCAGCTGTCAGTGTCCTGAGTTTCCCTGTGGTTACACCTGGCGGCTATCTATCAGCATAAGCCAAACCTCTTCATCAGAGGTTCTAGTGAAGTCTCAATAGTTGTTCAGTTGTTCAAGTTCACGCCTCGGCCTGGTGGGTCCACTCTTGGGCGCTCGCCCCTATAATTACATACTCATGACAAATATAAAAGGTAACATATTAGCCCCCCAGTGCAGTTGACTTGGGGCTCATCCCACATCAATATGACTACTGAAAAGGAGATCTCTAAATGCTCAACTAAATAGCTGGCAGGGCAAGAGCGCCACCCCTGGAATGAAAAGAGACTGCATTGTAAAAACAGATTAGGGAAAAAATGTTTGCATATTACTATCAGGTTTCAACTATAAAAAATGACGTGCCGCATTGCCTTTAATTGAGTTCGGAGAGGAGGGTGCAGGAGGGTAAAGTAAAAGTTCTATACCATGGGGAGAAACATAGCATCCTATGCACTTGCTATAAGGGTGCAGAGAAGTGTCGGATTAGCACATATTGGGATGATGTTACATGAACCTCAGCCATGTATTTCCCCTCCGTGAATCAGAATTTACATAGGACTGCTGTTAAGCCTTCTTGCATTGTCCTAACTGATATCTATTTTTCCGGCATTCATCGAAGCCGATCCCCTTATACTCCTCGATTTCAGACAAAGCCAGGAATAATTCACCACACCCTGAGTGACTGCATCTCGTAGTCAGGTTACCTGTGTCTGCTCGGTTCACACCCTTCACATTAGCTGGGAAGGTGACAGGTGACGATGGTGCAGGTGCTCGCCTCTCACTCTCCGGATGATATAACAGTATAGGACCGAAGGCAAAAATGAAGCAAACTGCGGCCACAGGTAAGAACCTGCACCCCCGAGATCTGTCTATGGGCTGCTACAATAATGCATTTACTTATTTGTTATTATGACATAGATGTAGCAGAGCTGAATTTGTTAATAAGTAGCACTTTTTATTCCACCGAAGAATAAAAGCATGCAATACGAAATGTAACTAATACCGTCATCGTGTGCAAATGACATAATAAAAAACAGCAAAAAGCATTTACTGACGGCTTAACACCACTTTCAATTCAATGCATTCAATGCTCTTATATTCTGTGATCCCGGCTGTAATGTCTGTATACTTTTATATTCTGTGATCCCCAGCTGTAATGTCTGTATACCCTTATATTCTGTGATCCCCGGTTGTAATGTCTGTATACTCTTATATTCTGTGATCCCCAATTGTAATGTCTGTATACTCTTATATTCTGTGATCCCCGGCTGTAATGTCTGTATACTCTTATATTCTGTGATCCTAGCTGTAATGTCTGTATACTCTTATATTCTGTGATCCCTCGCTGTAATGTCTGTATACTCTTATATTCTGTGATCCCCGGCTGTAATGTCTGTATACTTTTATATTCTGTGATCCCCAGCTGTAATGTCTGTATACCCTTATATTCTGTGATCCCCGGTTGTAATGTCTGTATACTCTTATATTCTGTGATCCCCAATTGTAATGTCTGTATACTCTTATATTCTGTGATCCCCGGCTGTAATGTCTGTATACCCTTATATTCTGTGATCCCCAGCTGTAATGTCTGTACACTCTTATATTCTGTAATTCCCGGCTGTCATGTCTGTATACTCTTATATTCTGTGACCCCGGCTGTAATGTCTGTATACTCTTATATTCTGTGACCCCGGCTGTAATGTCTGTATACTCTTATATTCTGTGATCCCCGGCTGTAATGTCTGTATACTCTTATATTCTGTGATCCTAGCTGTAATGTCTGTATACTCTTATATTCTGTGATCCCTCGCTGTAATGTCTGTATACTCTTATATTCTGTGATCCCCGGCTGTAATGTCTGTATACTCTTATAATTTGTGATCCTGGCTGTAATGTTTCTATACTCTTATATTCTGTGATCTCCAGCTGTAATGTCTGTATACTCTTATATTCTGTGATCCCTACCTGTAATGTCTGTATACTCTTATATTCTGTGATCCCTGGCTCTAATGTCTGTATACCCTTATATTCTGTGATCCCCGGCTGTAATGTCTGTAATATATCCTCTTATATTCTGTGATCCCTGGCTGTAATGTTGTATACTCTTATATTCTGTGATCCCGGCTGTAGTGTCTGTATACTCTTATATTCTGTGATCCCCGGCTGTAATGTCTGTAATATATCCTCTTATATTCTGTGATCCCCGGCTGTAATGTCTGTATACTCTTATATTCTGTGACCCCGGCTGTATTGTCTGTATACTCTTATATTCTGTGATCCCCGGCTGTAATGTCTGTATACTCTTATATTCTGTGATCCTAGCTGTAATGTCTGTATACTCTTATATTCTGTGATCCCTCGCTGTAATGTCTGTATACTCTTATAATTTGTGATCCCTGGCTGTAATGTTTATATACTCTTATATTCTGTGATCTCCAGCTGTAATGTCTGTATACTCTTATATTCTGTGATCCCTACCTGTAATGTCTGTATACTCTTATATTCTGTGATCCCTGGCTCTAATGTCTGTATACTCTTATATTCTGTGATCCCTGGCTGTAATGTCTGTATACACTTATATACTGCAATCCTCGGTGGTAATGTCTGTATACTCTTATATTCTGTGATCCCCAGCTGTAATGTCTGTATACTCTTATATTCTGTGATCCCCGGCTGTAATGTCTGTATACTCTTATATTCTATGATCTCAGGCTGTAATGTATGTATACTCTTATATTCTGTGATCCCCAGCTGTAATGTCTGTATACTCTTATATTCTGTGATCCCGGCTGTAATGTCTGTATACTCTTATATTCTGTGATCCCTGGCTGTAATGTCTGTATACTCTTATATTCTGTGAACCCCAGTTGTAATGTCTGTATACTGTTATATTCTGTGATCCCTGGCTGTAATGTCTGTATACCCTTATAATCTGTGATCCCTGGCTGTAATGTCTGTATACGCTTATATTCTGTGATCCCTAGCTGTAATGTCTGTATACTCTTATATTCTGTGATCCTCGGCTGTAATGTCTGTATACTCTTATATTCTGTGATCCTCAGCTGTAATGTCTATATACTCTTATATTCTGTGATCCCCAGCTGTAATGTCTGTATACTCTTATATTCTGTGATCCCTGGCTGTATTGTCTGTATACTCTTATATTCTGTGATCCTCGGCTGTAATGTCTGTATACTCTTATTCTGTGATCCCTGGCTGTAATGTCTGTATACTCTTATATTCTGTGATCCCTGGCTGTAATGTCTGTATACTCTTATATTCTGTGATCCCTGACTGTATTGTCTGTATACTCTTATATTCTGTGATCCCTGGCTGTAATGTCTGTATACTCTTATATTCTGTGATCCCTGACTGTATTGTCTGTATACTCTTATATTCTGTGATCCCCGGCTGTAATGTCTGTATACTCTTATATTCTGTGATCCCCGGCTGTAATGTCTGTATACGCTTATATTCTGTGATCCTCGGCTGTAATGTCTGTATAATCTTATATTCTGTTGTATAATGTCTGTGAACTCTTATACTCTTATATCCTATGTGTTGCACAAGTGATACATTATTTTTCTATGAATTTATGGACAATTTATTTAATTCTTGAAAGCATGAAATCACAAATTTTGGAGTTTTGTACACTGTTTGAAAACTTGACAGAAAACCAACAAAAAGGAGGGCAGAACTCCAATAGTATCATGTGCAAACAGACTTTTTATTAGCCCACAATGCAATGTTTTGCAATGTTTTGCTATCTATCTATCTATCTATCTATCTATCTATCTATCTATCTATCTATCTAAATAAAGAAACCTTTTGAGCAGCAATGCCTTCCGGGTGCAGGACAGTTTGGCTTCCTTCACAGCCTTTCAATACATATGATCCAAAGAATTTCATTGCAGCACTCCTTTCTGGTGTGTTCTCAGTAGTCTTTATTCAGGCATCTGATGGACAGGAATGGCCATCCCTGTCCATCAGATGCTTGAATAAAGACTACTAAGAACACACCAGAAAGGAGTGCTGCAGTGAAATTCTTTGATCGTATCTATCTATCTATCTATCTATCTATCTATCTATCTATCTATCTATCTACACATCTATGTATCTATCAATCTAATGTATTTATCTATGTGTCTGTCTACAGTCATGGCCAAAAGTTTTGAGAATGACACCAAAATGCTATTTTCCCATGATCTGCTGCCCTCTGGTTTTTATTTGTGTTTGTCTGATGTTTATATCACATACAGAAATATAATTGCAATCATATTATGATACCAAAAGGTTATATTGACAGTTAGAATGAGTTAATGCAGCAAGTGAATATTTGCAGTGTTGACCCTTCTTCTTCAGGACCTCTGCAATTCTCCCTGGCTGCTCTCAATCAACTTCTGGACCAAATCCTGACTGATAGCCGTCCTCCATTCTTCCATTCTTCCATTCTTCCATTCTTCCATTCTTCCATTCTCCATTCTTCCATTCTTCCATTCTTCCATTCTTGCATAATCAATGCTTGCATTTTGCCAGAATTTGTTGGTTTTTGTTTGTCCACCCGTCTCTTGATGATTGACCACAAGTTCTCAATGGGATTAAGATCTGGGGAGTTTCCAGGCCATGGACCCAAAATCTCTATGTTTTGATCCCTGAGCCATTTAGTTATCACCTTTGCTTTATGGCAAGGTGCTCCATCATGCTGGAAAAGGCATTGTTGGGCGCCAAACTGCTGTTGGACGGTTGGGAGAAGTTGCTCTTGGAGGACATTCTGGTACCATTCTTTATTCATGGCTGTGTTTTTAGGCAAGACTGTGAGTGAGCCGATTCCCTTGGCTGAGAAGCAACCCCACACATGAATGGTTTCAGGATGCTTTACAGTTGGCATGAGACAAGACTGGTGGTAGCGCTCACCTCTTCTTCTCCGAATAAGCTGTTTTCCAGATGTCCCAAACAATCGAAAAGGTGATTCATCAGAGAAAATGACTTTACCCCAGTCCTCAGCAGTCCACTCCCTGTACCTTTCCCCAGTCCTCAGCAGTCCACTCCCTGTACCTTACCCCCAGTCCTCAGCAGTCCACTCCCTGTACCTTTCCCCCAGTCCTCAGCAGTCCACTCCCTGTACCTTTCCCCAGTCCTCAGCAGTCCAATCCCTGTACCTTTACCCCAGTCCTCAGCAGTCCACTCCCTGTACCATTACCCCAGTCCTCAGCAGTCCACTCCCTGTACCATTACCCCAGTCCTCAGCAGTCCACTCCATGTACCTTTCCCCCAGTCCTCAGCAGTCAACTCCCTGTACCTTACCCCAGTCCTCAGCAGTCCACTCCCTGTACCTTACCCCAGTCCTCAGCAGTCCACTCCCTGTACCTTTCCCCCAGTCCTCAGCAGTCCACTCCCTGTACCTTTCCCCCAGTCCTCAGCAGTCCACTCCCTGTACCTTTACCCCAGTCCTCAGCAGTCCACTCCTGTACCTTTACCCAGTCCTCAGCAGTCCACTCCCTGTACCATTACCCAGTCCTCAGCAGTCCACTCCCTGTACCATTACCCCAGTCCTCAGCAGTCCACTCCATGTACCTTTCCCCAGTCCTCAGCAGTCCACTCCCTGTACCTTTCCCCCAGTCCTCAGCAGTCCACTCCCTGTACCTTACCCCCAGTCCTCAGCAGTCCACTCCCTGTACCTTTCCCCCAGTCCTCAGCAGTCCACTCCCTGTACCTTTCCCCCAGTCCTCAGCAGTCCAATCCCTGTACCTTTACCCCAGTCCTCAGCAGTCCACTCCCTGTACCTTTCCCCCAGTGCTCAGCAGTCCACTCCCTGTACCTTTACCCCAGTCCTCAGCAGTCCACTCCCTGTACCTTTCCCCCAGTCCTCAGCAGTCCACTCCCTGTACCTTTCCCCCAGTCCTCAGCAGTCCACTCCCTGTACCTTTCCCCCAGTCCTCAGCAGTCCACTCCCTGTACCTTTCCCCCAGTCCTCAGCAGTCCACTCCCTGTACCTTTACCCCAGTCCTCAGCAGTCCACTCCCTGGACCTTTCCCCCAGTCCTCAGCAGTCCACTCCTTGTACCTTTTGCAGAATATCAGTCGGTCCCTGATGTTTTTTCTGGAGAGAAGTGCTTCTTTGCTGCCCTCCTTGAAACCAGGCCTTGCTCAAAGAGTCTCCGCCTCACAGTGCGTGCAGGAGCACTCACACCAGCCTGCTGCCATTCCTGAGCAAGCTCCGCACTGCTGGTAGTCCCATCCCGCAGCTGAAACAGTTTTAAGATACGGTCCTGGTGCTTGCCGGTCTTTCTTGGACGCCCTGGAGCCTTTTTGACAACAATGGAAGCTCTCTCCTTGAAGTTTTTGATGATGAGATAGATTGTTGACTGAGGTGCAATCTTTCTAGCTGCGATACTCTTCCCTATTAGGCCAATTTTGTGCAGTGCAATGATGGCTGCACGTGTTTCTTTAGAGATAACCATGGTTAACTGAAGAGAAACAATGATACCAAGCACCAGCCTCCTTTTAAAGTGTCCAGTGGTGTCATTGTTACTTAATCATGACTGATTGTTCGCCAGCCCTGTCCTCATCAACACCCACACCTGTGTTAATGGAACAATCACTAAAACGATGTTAGCTGCTCCTTTTAAGGCAGGACTGCATGATGTTGAAATGTGTTTTGGGGGTTAAAGGTCATTTTCTAGGCAAATATTGACTTTGCAAGTAATTGCTGTTGAGCTGATCACTCTTTATGACATTCTGGAGTATATGCAAATTGCCATTAGAAAAACTGAAGCAGTAGACTTTGTTAAAATTAATATTTGTATCATTCTCAAAACGTTTGGCCATGACTGTATTTTATATTTCATCTATTGTGAGCTTGAAATATTTATTGTTTTGTATGTTATGGACTGCTCATTCAGGGGTATCAACCTTAAGGGCCATCACACACAACGATATCGGTAACGATATCGTTGCAACATCACCATTTGGTGACGTTGCAGTGATGTCTAAAAGACATCGTTGCTGTGACACCTATCAACGATCAAGAATGAGTCGTTGATCGCAGATTTATGTGTGGCGCCCCTATGGCTAGGCACCACAGGGAGGTACTGCACCCCAAACAACAGGTGTAGTGCCTCCGTGGTTATGGGTTTGGGGTTCCTCCTTAATAGAGTCTGTTTTCACACACACACAGGACTAGGCCACCTTAGTAAAGAGGGACTGATTATTCAGTAAGTCCCAGGGGATGGAGCCTAGGCTAGAGTGGGAAAACCAGGAAGTTAGGATTTTAGTTCAGAGAGTGCTGGGAAGGCAGCCAGATAGGATGTGCCTGGCAGGCTGCTGACAGGAGGGCACCTCTCTCCAAGAGGGGAACCCAGAACAGAGGGGGATGATCCAGGACCGGTTGGAGCCGGCTGGAAATGTCTGGGGACAGCAACCGGCATACCGGAGCCGAGGCAGTGAATGGTCTATCCCTCACTGCAAACCGTACGACTGTGGGACTGGAATAAGGGAGCCGTAGTGCCACAAAGAAGCACCTCCACCTCAGTTCTAGAACAGCTCCAGGACACTATAGGTAACGGGCCGAATTCCGGTGGCAGGAGAGTAGACTGGGTAGCTCCTGTCCGTACTGGTAATGAACAACCCGTACCTACCAGTAGCAGACCGCAGGACTGGTGAGGAGCTCTGCAAAGGTGGTTAAGCAAGTGAAAGCAAGACTGAGATCCCAAAAGCCAAAAGGAAGGTACACCAACAGACTCTATAAAGGTACCTTAACACACAGCAATTTTGCTAGGTAATTTCACTGGCAATTTGTGGTTGCAGTGAAATCATGGACACATTGTTCCATTTGTACACAGCAAACAAAAATAGAACAATTTGTGTCCCATGATTTCACTGCAACCAGCAAATTGTCAATGAAAATTGCCTAAGCAAAATTGGCTGTGTGTGAAGGTACCTTAAGGCAAACCGAAACCTGTGGCTACGTTCCCGTTGAACCAGACTGTTACAGTGTACTATAACATCTGCCGGTACCAGTAAAGTGGAGTTGAAGTTGAATCGGTGTCTGTCTTCCTTCCCGCCGGCGCTCGGAGGGCCTCAGCATCGTCATAATCTCACCGGAGGGGTAAGAACAACTACTCCCCTCATCCTCAATCACCGCTGCCCTGAGGTAAAAGCTCCACCTGTGGGGAGCTGGACCACACTGAGCTGACACCCATCATCACCTCAGCGGCCGGCCTGCAGCGCCGGTACCAAATTACCGGGATCCACAGGTGGCGTCACGTACTCTCTTTATCCCCTGTGAATATTTTCCCCATCTAACAAATGACAGCCAGGGCATGGAACCGAGAACCCGACCACCTGTGATTCCCCAGTTAAATCCATCAAACCCAGGCCCGGTATCTGAGTACCCCTTGCCCTGGGCTCATCATATGAACCGGTTCATAAATCTATCGTTGGTCGCCTGCTGAACGCGCAGCATAACTGCATGTGACAGCGGGAGACCAACGATCAGCAAGCTTCAGGCCTAAAGCAACGCTGGAGGGGTATCAAGGAAATGGGGTAACTAAGCGCCGCACGATTACTACCACTGTTACTCGGAACCAACGTGCTCGCTGGTCCGGATCGCATGAGTCTGCTGGGAGACGTCACTAGCATCAGCTTCAACGTCCCAGCGATCCCAATCGTTGGTAGGATCGCTGGGACATTGAAGCGTGTAACCAGGGATAAGTTCGTCTGCAGCCAAAATTTAGATGATAATGCACGCGTGCAGTGAGAATAACATACATGTGAAATGAGTTCAAAAATGCTAAGAAATTCTGAGTTTACTTAGGAAACACATGAAATTATACAGACAATTCTGGGGGTGGTAACCGCAGAATAAGATGATTTATTAACTGGTTACAGAATATTAAACATAACTAATTATTAGTCACTAATATCTTTAAATGATTAGATTATGCAAATCTATTCTAAATACGCATTTATGCATGATTTAATCCATCATTTAGTGTTATTGGCATTATTGAATCATCACATTCCTTCCTTATCTAATATTATAGAACATGCTGCCTTGTTATTAGGATGTACTAGTCTTTGGCTTCACTCCCAGACCCTGTAACCTTCAAGGCTTGATCTAAATAGGTTGACCTACATACATTCTATGACTCGCAGAGCAGGTACTTAAAGAGATACATATATGCTAGCTATGCAGTACAATACAGGATACAAGCGCTTTGATAAATCTGTGTATATTTTCATATATTTATATATATTGATTTCCATAACATGTGAAAATATAATTTTAGTTGTAAAGTAGAGATTGATGGGGTGCCAAAAAACCCATGGCGGTACCCTCTGAACTTCATTTACATTTTAAAGTAATGTAATGCTGATTGATTTGGGGTTGTATTGTCCCATGTATATTTTTGTATAAAAGAGTAGAGAGGGATAAATGATGGCACCTTATTTTTTAGTAGTTTTTTGTAATAATGGGATTCCTGTAAAGCTTCAGAAGGCTGATTGTACTGTTAGGCCCCAGTCACACATTATGAGATTGTTAGCGAGATCGTTGTAACCGTGACGTTACAACGATCTCTCCAGTGATGTCGCTATGTGTGACATCCAGCGGCGATCAGGCCCCTCCTGTGAGGTCGCTGATCGCTGCAAAGGGCTTAGGACCATTATTTGGTCATTGGTCTCCCGCTGGTCAGCACGTATCGCTTCGTGTGACAGCGAGAGACCAGCGATCCAGCGACCTCACAGGCTGGTAACCATGGTAAACACCGGGTATCTAGGCAGGGCGCGCTGCCTAGATACCCGGTGTTTACCCATGGTTACCAGCGCTAAGCAGGGAGGACGCTGGTAACTATGATAAACAGCGGGTATCTAGGCAGCGCGCGCTGCCTAGATACCCAGTGTTTATCATAGTTACCAGCGTCCTCCCTGCTTACAAGGCTAAGCTAAGCAGGGAGGACGCTGGTAACATCGCTTCCAGCGATGTGGGAGGTGGCACCCAGGTCCCTTATCGCTGGAGAGATCTGCCTGTTTGACAGCTCCCCAGCGACCAGATAACGACGCTCCAGCGATCCCGGCAGGTCGTTATCGCTGTATGGATCACTGGAGTGTCGTTGTGTGTGATGGGACCTTTACTTTTTACATAGTTCTCTTTATCTCTATCTATCTGTACATCTATCTAATATCTGCAAACTAAAAATATTATCACATTTTGCAATGTAAAAGTTATGCAATATCTCATGAAATTGGGAAATGATTTTACTAATAGCATTGCTAATATTTTACAATTATATAAATGTATTAAAGTACCACAGGTTAATGTTTTTAGCAGTTTTGTGAGTAAATAACATTTATATCTTATCTACAGTTATCACACCCATTGAAAGGGAAATGCGAGGAGGTAAAACTTTTTTGTACCGTTTCTCCCCTCCTACATGATGAAGCTGAGCTGTAAATTCTGGCACCCTTGCTCTGTACGTCCGAGGAACGAGTTGACAGACAGCTAAACTCTTTCCGATCGATGCATTGACTTGGACGCTGGGGGTCCTTTTCAACTTTTATTGATAGGATAAGTGTAAAACTACAAGAAACAAATAAAATACTCAGTACAACATACAGCATATCTGAGATACATAGCATTACATTTGTTACAGGAAACGAAGTGTAATTGCACAACAGGGTGAATACACAATAGCTATAATGGCAGAAACTAGTTGATGATAAACATGCAGAACAGACTAACTACATTATACAATTTGGTGGGTTCTAGTGAATCATGGGGATCATAACTCACCGACTGTGCTATGTAGAGGGAAACACATGAGCTGAAATCCAGAGAGAGGGATCAGCATACCAGGATGTCAGCGTCTATGAGGATATAATGGCTTCTGAAGAAGAAGGGGTGAGGCTAGTGCAAGGGCTGACTGGAAACTACAGCAGCCATGAGGAGGAAAAATTAGACTGTACAGTAAAATATAATGTAATAAGAGAACATTGTCAAAAGATGGTGCTGCTGGATAAGTTATCAGTGAACAGCAACTCAAACTCAGCTTTACACAAGCAAAGTAAACTTATCATACGCGTTTCTAAAGGCATGACATTGTACGCTACAGTTCTAGGATCTATATATCACTTATGAATCAATAAAATCATATCTGCTCCTCAGTTCTAATCCCTCCATCGGGGACAGAATAATTCAGCCTCATGCTGCAGCTGTGATAGAAGGTGTAGCAGGGGTGTGGACCCTGGGGACTCCAGGATCATCTTAAGTTCCTGCCCCATCATACTTCTGTATTGGCAGGGGGCGTGGCAGAGTGCATGGCCCCATGGTCACAGTACAATCCAGCCCCTGATATGCATCCTATGTAAAGTATGAACAAGGGTGTTCTCACTTCAAATAGCAATAATGTCACCAAGATATAAATACATGCTGCGATTCTCTGATGTACAATGGTATGATGGTGCATAATGTTTGCTGTCATGCATCAGGCTAGGAGCAGAGGCAAAGCACTGCATTGATTGATTCAGCACTGACATGGTCTCCCCTCCCCCATATCAACTTGGTAGCTTCCTGTCCCCTGAAACTTTAGCACTATGCATAACTGAGGGACAGATGAGAGCTGAGGAGCAGATATGATTGTACTGACTTATAAGCGATCTATAGATCCCAGAACTGTAGTGCCCAGAGACAGCACAAACCTTTTTATTTCCTTTGTGTTCCCCTTTAATATGCCATCACTTTTAAATAATCCAGTCATCCCTCAAGGACCCTATAAACATTCACATTTTGATAAATGACCACCCTTGAGTATAATGAGAACCAATACCATAATGGTCAGATTTTCCTTCTACAAGGGGTGGTCTCCAATTAAAGTAACCCCTGGACTTCTTCAGAATGACTATGACTATTTCTATGCAACTAGAACCACATAGTCTTGTACATTTGTATGAAATGTTTTACTACATCATTGTATACTTATTTACTATCTTTTTTTTCTATTTGTAGCTGGGACCTCTGCAAGAATAGGAAAACGTGTTTTTTGGTATATTGGCTCAACCCTAGTTGTCCTTGTAGTTATCAGATTTTCCTATATATACCACACGAAACTGGATGGTAATTTGTTCATGACCTTAATGAGAGAAAGAGCCTTGCAAAACAGAACAACAGAAAAAGTTCTCAGGACAGTAACAAAGAAACCCAAACCACTGACGGGTATGTGGACTGTGAACGCCATTGGACGTTTGGGCAACCTGATGGGCGAATATGCAACTCTCTATGCTCTTGCCAAGATGAATGGCCATCAACCTTACATTTTGCCACAGATGCACAGCCAGTTGTCAAAGATCTTTAAAATTACTTTGCCCGTCCTTCACCAGGAGGTCGTTGGTCGCATCAAATGGAGACATTATGGACTTCACGACTGGATGTCTGACGAGTATAGACATATTGAAGGCGAGTATATAAGTCTTGGTGGTTACCCTTGTTCATTTACTTTCTACGACCATATAAAGGAAGAGATTCTTCGAGAATTTACTTTCCATGATTTTGTCAAAGAGGAGTCCAACGCTTATCTTGAGAAGGCCAGAGGGGATAGGAAGAACGTCACCTTTGTTGGGATTCATGTACGGAGAGGGACTATGTGCATGTGATGCCAGACGTATGGAAAGGGGTGGTGGCTGACAAAGGATACTTGCAAAAAGCCATGGATTACTTTAGAGTCAAATATAAGAACCCTCTCTTTGTTGTGACCAGTAATGGGATGGATTGGTGTAAAGAAAATATGAACAATTCTTTGAATGATATCCACTTTGCTGGAGATGGCCAAGAAGGCTCACCCGGTCGGGATTTTGCTTTACTCTCACATTGTAACCACACCATCATGACTATAGGGACGTTTGGTATTTGGGTTGGTTATTTGGTAGGAGGAGAAACCATCTACCTATCCAACTACACATTACCTGACTCTCCCTTCCTTAAAGTTTTTAAATATGAAGCAGCTTTTCTTCCAGAATGGATTGGGATTCCAGCTGACCTCTCCCCCCTTCTTAACAAAAAAGACCCTAAATGAAGGTTCACATGGTTCTCTGGGTAAGGTCATGAAGGCAATAATGGTTACCAAGACTGTCATTTTGTCGTCGGACCCCCTATTGTGTTACAACCATGAGATTTTGCTATTTTTTGTGTTTTTATTTTTATATTGTTTTTCTCATTTTTACTTCCCATCCAATTCCCCAAAGATCATCTTGATTTTATTATTATTAAAAAAAAAAGAAACGACTTGGTTGGCCAAACCAAAAATATGCAATAAGTTACCTAAAATTCTTAAGAATCTCTAAAAATTCCTAAGAATAAATTGCACATTTTAGATTCCGTATAATGGAAGTAAAAACTACTTTTTTGACAATATAAATTCTCAGAATGACTTAGAATGAATGAATGTCAACTATGAAAAAATATTATAGCCACAATTGTTGAAATACTTAGTATGCGACAGGATACATTAATATGTTATGATTATTTTTTATGAAAAAAAATAGCAATTTACAAATTGAAAAGAATATATTTATATTCATGTGGGGATACGAATATTTGAACTCTTTCCCCTTAGTGGAATTTGTATTTGTTAATTTTAACATGTATTTATTTAGAATGAACGCTAACATTCCAAAGTTAGCTTTGTTTCACAATTGGGAAACTCTTAAATGTATTAGATAACGATGAAGAATACTATTTAGGTGATTACTACCATATTAAGAAAAATATTAAAAAAAATATTATTTAAGGAAGTATTGAAGAATCTACGGTATATAAGTGCTTCCCGGGACAGTGAAAGGTGCACCGCCACTATTTGATAAGTCACGTCACATCTTTTTTTGATCATTTTAATGCTAAACATATATAGTGTTATTTGGTCCCACTCCTTTATCCTGTAATTATAATCCACATTTCAGTTCCCCACCCTAATTGAGCTATGCATTAGGTGTCCCCCTACCACTAAAGAGGTTTTCCACTACTAATGTGATCCCTTTCTTTAACTAAATCCAAAGGACCGGTGATCTTTGATCCGCGCAAGTCGTACGTTGAAAAGGACCACAAAGGATCAAGGGGTGATGGTGCTTTATTCAACACGTTTCAGAGCGTGTCCGCGCGCCTTCATCAGGAGTGCAACCATGTTACAGTGTTAAAACGAGGTAACGTTAAATAGATATAGGAGACGCCAACATAGAAACACATGACCATGACGTCAATATGGGAGGATACACCGACGTCATATGTAAGCCTATATCCCCCTATACAAAGGTTTCAATACGTATAAAATTTACTAAAATTATACTTATTAATTTTCTTGCATCACTGCACAACACAATCATTTTAGAAACATGCACTGTCATATGATGCACAGTGAACTAAATAGTTTCTATATAATTACTGCACATAAATTATTAATAAATTATTTGAAGTCATTCATAATTGCTCAGATGAGAACTTGACAATATATACACCCTTGTGATGCAAATACATACACCCTGGTGATGCACCGGTAGAACGCATGTAAAATGCAGGTTTCAGGTGATACAATGATACTCAATCCTTTCAACCCGCCACGTTCGACACTACTTTTCTCATTCATTACATTCTTTCTTTCTCTCCCCCTTTTTTCTTTTTCTTCCTCTTTTACTTTTTTTTCCAGCGATACATTTTTATGGTACTACTCAGCATATATATTTATTGTATTAAAATGTTTTTATGTGTCTCACTTTAAGTATAATTTTAGTAAATTTTCTATGTATTGAAACCTTTGTATAGGGGGATATTGGCTTACAATGGCGTCGGTGTATCCTCCCATATTGATGTCATGGTCATGTGTTTCTATGTTGGCGTCTCCTATATCTATTTAATAATTGGCTTGTGTTAACACTGTAACATGGTTGCATTCCTGATGAAGGAGCGCGGACACGCTCTGAAACACGTTGAATAAAGCACCATTACCCCTTGATGCTTTGTGGTCCTTTTCAAGTACGGCTTCCGCGGATCAAAGAACACCGTCCTTTGGATCTATATTGGATTCATATTGACCGCCACAATGATACTGTGGAGTGTGGATCCTGCGGCAGCTGTACTATATGCATATACTGGTTTGGGGTCTCACACCAGATCAAGTGAGGCAGTTACAGTTAAAAAAGGATAAGACCCTATTGCGCTCTTGTCTCCCCATTCAAGCACCCTTTCTTTAACTAACACTTTCCCAATATACTTCTGCTACCTACTCTGCTCCTGTATCTTATCTGAAAGAGGTTCCTAAATATCTTTTTTGCTGTTCTAGCTTTGATCCTTTAGGCCTGGGGACAGGATTAAGACCAACTGAGCAGGACTACTCAGTGGTGGAGTCTGAGAGGAGAGTAAAGTGTGATCTGGGCATGCGTACCCAGACTGCTGTCACTCACAGAGAGGCAGCCCGGCCAGTGACAAACCCTACTCAGTTGGTCTGATTCCGGTCTCCAGTTGGAAGTATCAAAGCTAAAACAACTGCAGACCGGCTGCAGACTGAAATAGGACCAACTGAGCAGGGCACATCACTGGTGGGGACTGAGAGGAGAGTGAAGAGTGATCTGGGCATGCATGCCCAGACTGTTGTCACTCACTGACCTGACCAGTGACGTGCCCTGCTCAGTTGGTCGGATTCCGGTCTCCAGACAGGAAGAATCAAAGCTAGAATGACAATAAAGGTATTTACGAGCCTGAAAGAGATAAAATTACAGGAGCAGAGAAGGTAGTAAAAGTATATTGGGAAAGTGTTAGGAGAAAAGAACGGGGATCACATTAGTAGTGGAAAACCTATTTAATTGTTATTCCTCATGGAAATAATGTAGAATCACATGTATTCTCTGTAAAATACCACTGCCTCTACTTCCTCAGATTTATACCTCAATTGCAGCTAATCCATAGAGGCATCTTTCCAAGTCTGTGAACGGGATAAAATGAGATAAGAAGGCTGTGTGTAATTTTAAAGCCAAAACGGTTACATCCTCGGGTAATTGTCCTAAAGGATCAAGTCCATGCATGTTCAAATAAACCATTGACAGAACAATCCATTGCTGAATGCACAAGTTTGGCCTTAAAATGAACCTGTCATGTAAAATGAATACCTGGTGATTTAACCAGTATTGGAGCTAGCTGTCATACACTGTCGGGGGACGCGGTTACAGTCGCCACTCACTATGTACTGAGTGGTGACTGATGCCACGCCAGCAACACCCCAATGACTGAAAGCCCCAGGCTGCCTGGTGGAATAAAGTCCATTTCCTTCCAGCAACGGGACTCTTGGTGCCGATTCTGGGCGGCTTCAGAACATTAGTAACCTGCAGATTAACCCCTCTCTACAAAATTATTGATTAGAGAGAGGTTCATGTAGAAGGATCATTTTCTAACAAAGAGATACAAAAAGTAGCTTTGAATGAGAATCTTGTCTAAACTAAAAAAAGAAGCTAATCTGGAGTAAAAGATCATATTTTGTCGAGTGACTTTGACACCTTACAAAAGGTAGAAGTTGCATAGAAGAAAATCGGACGAAGGATGTATAATATCATGGAGAAAGGTTCATTTTATATTATAGTGCCAAGTAATGCTTCTTCTAAAATGTATCCGGAAAATACAATTTCTAGGTAAACCACTAAAGTAGAAAAACCTGTCCATCTTTTTGGTCTTTTAGGGTCTCGTTGGCTGTAATAGATACAGCTTACTCATACCTGGAACAAAAAAGTAGACCTTTTTCATTGGTTAATGAGATGATGCATTAAAAGAATGTTCTACTATCATTGAGCTGATTAGGGCCATCAATGGAGAAAAACAATCATTTGAATATTTCAAGCTGCGATATAATGATGTAAAGAGAACTGTTTTCTTTATGAACTCACGATGCTACAATTTGTATCGGTCAAAAGCTGCTTACAGTTTAGGATTGATCACATATACAGATGAATGAAAATTTTACCTTGACTAGAGATAAGCAGATCTGTCAAAATTTGAATTAGAAACGTATACTTTACGAATTTACTGACAAATAGAAAACAATTATCCGGCACCACCTATGCATGGATACACAAGTATTTCACAAGTGTTTTACCAGTGCCTCACAGTCTATATAAATCCCACACTATAGGACACATATCTTGTGCTCACTAGTGTAAATAAAACTTAGTTACATCCAGAAAAAAGTGGCACTCACCATTTTTAAAAGTCAAGTCTTTATTACGTCTTATAAAATCCAGGCAGGAGAGCTTATAATGCAGGAGGCGGTGGACAACAGTTGTTTCATGTGGATACCACGCTTCAGCAGGTAGCCATGCAAACACTGTTGTCCACCGCTCCTGCATCCTAAGCTCTCCTGCCTGGATTTTAAAGGAAGTAGTAAAGACTTGACTTGTAAATATGGTGAGTGCCACTTTTTTCTCCTTTACAATTTTAATGTTTCTTATAATGTTTCTTGGTATTCTAGATCCAGAACATAATAACATAGGATGTTTAAAAATAAATGATTAATAAATAATAATACTCATCTCACACTCATCTCTCCAACCATCTTCGTAACCCTTCGTCCAGTCTTGTGCACCTCTCTTTTTTCTTTTCTCCTTCCCTCTTTACATACATTATCTTCTTCCTTCTTCACTCCAAGCATTGTTTTCTGACTCAACAAGGCCCATGACTTACGTCACTGCACTGAGCACCTTAACTCGGTTGACATGTGTCATGGCGTCTTGACATTCCGGCGTATGCCGAATCGGCATGGTGCACAGTGATGGCCGAGGCCTTGTCCAGATGGAAAACTTGGCCTGGAGTCAGAATTCTGATTAGAATAACTCCTGATGGGCGAAGCGGAAAAGAAGAAGAGGTGCTGAGAATCGGAACGTTGACGTATGAGGCGGTGTGCTGTTAAGTGTTTTAACTCAGTAAGAAGTGGAAGGAAAGAATAGATGTGTGTATGAAAACCTGTGTATTTATGATGCCATATGGGGATGTTGACATATCTGGCATGCAGTATGGATTGCCCTGCAATGGTCCTTTCGATTATACACACCATGTCACTTTGCCGGAAGTGTGTGATCTGGCGAGTAATCCACAAGCATCACTACTGGCAAGAATTCTGAGAGTTTAGGGAAACTGTTATTAGTCTATATTATGTTATTTTATTTTGCATAATTTTACACAATTTTGCATTTGGTCTTACTACTACTTCCCCGTAGTACAGCCAAGAAACATACACATATATTAATATTTATGTTCTTATTAGTAATATTTATTATTGACAGGTCTTGGTTTATGTCACACAATTTCTACCTCCAATAAGTAGACAACACTGTATTGAAACATACAGACATTTTACACAATATATTTCTATAAGGAGTATACCTCATTAGTAATTATTCACATGATCTAATATCCTCTATTATCATACTCTTATCATGTTTTGCGGGAAATCTTTGGTCCTATCACAAAATGATGATCTCCTCTGTCAGCACCTATGTAATTGATTAAAATGAAAAGGAAAATGCTACCCAAGTTCACCTATTTTATACCCTACCCTTTCTTTTAGTAACATATATAATGAGTGCCTTAATTGCCATTTATAGCCTGGACATATTGCTTAATATGAGACTCGGTAGATTCTCTGGAGGGTTTTTCATATAGACATAATTGGAGAATTTACTTCACAAAATAGATGATCTTAACTAGTGTTGGAGTTAACTTGACACGGTAGATGGTCTGTGGACATGATATAGTTGGAGAACTTCACTGGTGGTGGGGTTACATTGAACATGATAGAGTTCCATCACTGGTGTAAAGTTTTGTGTGATGGAGTTAATAATTGCAGGTGGTGGAGTTAATAAACATAACATGGTAGGTGATCTGTGACGTCATATATTAGAGAACTTGGTGTGGTGGAGTTAACTTGGCATGAGAAGTGTCCATTACTTATGATGTAGTTAACATGACATGTTAGATGTCCATTTCTACTGGTGGAGTAAACATGGCAGGGTAGGTGTCCATTACTGGTGGTTCAGTTAACTTGATATGGTAGGTGATCTGTGGTATGATATAGTTAGAGAACTTGGCTTGTTGTTGAGTAAACATGACAAGGTAGACATCCATTACTACTGTTGGAGTAAACATAACACGGTAGGTTTCCATTACTGGTGATTCGGTTAACTTGATATAGGCGATATGTGGCTTGATATAGTTAGAAAACATGGCTTGTTATGAAGTAACATGACATGGTAGACATACATCCTTACTTGTGGAGTTAACTTGATATCGTAGGTATCTATTACTGGTTGTAGAGTTAACTTGATATGGTAAGTGACCATTACTGGTGGTGGAGTTAATATGACATGGTAGATGATTTGAGATAACTTCACATGGTAGGAAATCTGTAATTGAAATAGTTTGAGAACTTAGCTGATGGTGGCGTTAACATCATATGAGTCAATTACTGGTGGTGGACTTAACAAGACATGGTACTGTTGGTGGAGTAAACTTGATTGGTAGGTGTCCATTACGGGTGATGGAGTTAACATGACATGATGGATGTTTATCACTGGGGCGGAGTAAATATGACATGGTTGCTGTCCAATACTGGTGGTGGAATAAACTCAATATGGTAGATAATTGAGGTAGAGAAAAAGGATCACATAACACTTCAATCCGGATTATTGTCCATAAAAATTCTTTCCTTTCTTAAGTATCCATTAAAATCACATAAAAACAGAGAAACGCTTCATCATTCCGACAGTTTTCTGTCATACACCGCCCTTAGACTTAGACACTGCCCTTAGACTTTCTAAGATGTAGTTGAAGAATTTATCTGATTGGGGACTTAACATGATATAGTAGGAGACATTCAGAGGTGGGGGCACTAACATGACATTGTGACACAGGAATCACATGCTGTAAGATGTCTAGTTAACAAATCTTTGGTCTACCCTTTCTACTTAGTGCATAGCTAAGGGAGGATGAGAATTGTGCCACTATTGCAATGTAGTATTGGTGCATTTAATATGGTTTGGAAAGATACCATGACTAATATGGCGTTAAATTAATGTGATAAGATTCTTAGTAATGATTATGCTACCATGACATGGTAGTTGTCCATAGTGGTGGTGGAGTTGACATGACTTAGTATGTCATTTTCACTGGTGGTAAAGTTAACATGGCACAGTAGGTTATTGTCCTTGGAGGTGGAGTTAAATGAGATGATAGGTGATCAATGACATTATATAGTTGGAGAACTTCACTGACATGAAGTTAATATGGTATATTAGTCGAAGTTAACTGGTTGGAGACATCATGACATGATTGAGACCCTCCCTGAAGGTGCAGAATGTTATGTAGCATACAAGAGGGTTATAATGTGAAGATACAACATGGCAGTATCATGAAGCAACTAGAACATGCTTCCATCATGGAGCCATTCTGTAGAACAATCTAGCTGCTACCGGTCTGTGTATTGGCATGTATGTAGGTATCACTAGGATTAGCAGTCTTCACCATCTTCATGGTAAAAGTCTGATCACCCTGCCCTGGCATCTGCCGGCCATTGTTTGACCTGTTACCTAATGAGGCGCTGCAGTCAGGATTATATTTTCCTGAAATGTCAACGCCTTCCATTGTTTGGTCAATTCTTTGAATTTTGTTTGTACAGAATTCTGTCCATTATGATCATGAACAACGGTGAACAATGCAACCTCCCATTGTAATGTCAGATCCATCATCAGTCTGTAGAATCCAGAAAATCAACAGAATTTGGTATTCTCCACAGTTTTGCATGTCACAAAGTGACCCCATGAATGTAAATGGAGCAATATTCAGTTATACGCGGATTATTTCCTATGTCTCTGTGACTTGTAATAAGTGAGAAACGAGAAATTGTGGAGAAAGATATAAACCGTCCTCAATAAAGGTCCAGTAAATCTTACTATCTCCGTTAAGTCGGTTTTATACACCTTGTAACCAGTCAATAGAAATTCTTCTCTCCATCATTAAATCCTATTATGGCTTCAACATGGATTGTACATTTTTTAGGACCCGTTGTGTCATCTGATATCTACTTATAAACTTTATATATAACCTTTTATTATGACCTTGATCTTGCCAAGTCTCTATTTGTACTAACTTTTTCCACTGGTGGTAAGCATGATTGTAAATGTTATATCTGAACAAGATTACAATACATCTGCTAATTTTCTCTGCACCATTGGGGTATGTTTACACGTTGCATTTTTGCAAAGTATTTTACTTCTGCACTTAAAACTGTGCAAACGTGTATTTTTGTCACATTTTTACATGTATTTTTTGCAGCATTCTTATTTCCGTTTGTAAACATGTAGCAAAAAAGCACTGAAATAATTGACTTGCTGTTTGTAGAATTAAAGAAAAATGGCACTCACCAGGTCTTTGCATCATAAAATCATCTTTATTTCATATTAAAATGACATGCGATGGCAGGTGGACAAGCACAGCATAGTATCAGGATGACAGCTGTTTTGTGCCAGCTCAATCTGACATGAAAAAGCTGTCATCCTGATACTATGCTGTGCTTGTCCACCACCATCGCATGTAATTTTAAGATGAAATAAAGAGGCAAAGACCTGGTGAGTGCCATTTTTCCTGAATTTCACAAATCGATATGCCTTAATCTTGAATAAGTACCACCAGTACGCCTGTTTTTTCACACACAACACTCTAAAATACCATGCTGTATGCCCAGAATAGTTTTTCTTAAACCAGATTGATGTAGAACTTGTTTCTTCTTTTTTGGCTGTAATTGAGTTGCTTTGTCTGTCAAAAAACGCAGCAGGGATCAAAATATCAATGGAAAAAGAAACAGCATCAGAATGTGCATGAGATTTCAGAAATCTCATTGATTAGCTGGTGGTCTTAAACGCTGTGTATTTTATTCACCAAGAAATCAGAAAATCCTGGTCCCTGCTGCCCCAACGCACGTTTCGTATGTATTTCCTCAGGAAGCAAAAAATAAAATCAGTAAAAAATATCACACACCACTAAGGTGCATTTACTCTGAAAGTTTATTGTGAATGAACGCACCCCCCAAGCTATCACTATCTGTCCCTGCAGCTTCCCAGTACATTCCTAAGCATCTCTGTCTGAGCTAAAAGTGTGGTTAAAAGTTGAAAAAGCATAACCTACATTTTCCCCTGTTAATGAGGCACGGTCTAGAATGTGTGGGCGATATTTTGCTTAACCAGAAAGAGATGCCTCCTGTGCATTGTGGGTGAGTAATTGGGTGTACTTGTCAGCTCCAGAATGCACACTGCGGATGCTCTGAAGCCGCAAGTACACCCAATACTCCCCCACAATACCAGGACTGGAAATAGAAGCGGCCGGTGCGTCATACCTGGAAGCAGCCCATGGATTTTAGCATTTACACAGAAGGGGACAACGCTTGTAGAGTAGGTTATCATGCCCACCAGGGCTTAATAACCAGTAAAGGAAGGCGGTATGGAAATCCAAAATAACACCCCCCACACTCTAGATCGAGCCTCATTAACAGGGAAAAATGTAAGTTATAAAATGCTTTTTTTCAACTATTAAATCACACATCTATCTCAGACAGGGATGCTTAGGAATGTACTAGGAAGCTGTAGGGACAGATAGTGGTAGTTTAGGGATCTAAAGTAGCTGACAGGTTCCCTTTAATTTTATTACTTTATCAATTTGTTCCGAAACGCGTAAGGCGGGGGCCATGTGACTCAGAAGTCTGATGTGTTTACATGGATTTTATGAATTGCAAATAAAGCTTCTTTTTATGGAAGAACAAAGCGCTGATTTTATCATCTACCTATTTCACATATGGATTCCAGCCATTTATCTGTGCACTAGTGGATCCATGGGACATATTGGGGAGCTGATTCCTCTTCCGCATTTCTTTATTTTTCTCTAATCCAAAAGTGCATGTATAACATATTCCACAACTGTACCCCTTAACTTTACACCCAAGCAGTCCCTCAGGGGAGGGGTTTCCTGTTCTTGCTGTCCTACAGGAAAGGGGATACAACCAATCGGGACTGTGTCCACCCTCCAAAGACCTCATAGTTGCAATTGTACATTTTCTGCCTGTTCCTGTTTAGTCTCTGCATTCTTGTATTTACCAATGGCAATATTATACTGACATATAGGTCTTTTATATGTTAACTCCTCTTTAGGGCTTGAATTAAGTCCCTACCATTCACTTCATTGTGTTGTTTAAATGCCAACAGTGGAGAATGTTTTAAAATATCATATAATAGTAACTTTTGTTAGAATTTGTTTCCAATTAATTGTCACTTTATACTCGTCACTTATGTCTTCATTTTTTTATTTTTTATATATATATTTGTAGGGGATTGAGTAAATATGAGCATTTGTAAATATCAGTTTCTGTCTGCAAAATGTGCCAGCAAATGATTCAATTATTCCTACTGAGGGTGTGATATGTTTACAGGAGATCTGCAATTGTTTTTTATAAAAAATAGCTTTAAAATGACCAATAAAATGGTTTCTTTGTTCTTTTCCAAAAGTTGAAAGGTCGTCCTTCTGCGGAACTAAACGCCAGATTTGTGTTATTTGCATATTTATTGTTCCTCTTTTTTTGACAATCAGAATAAATATCTCTATTTTCTAAATAAAGTTTGAGTCTGTGGATTTATTAAAGAGATGGAAATTATTGGACTTTTTGTTCTCATAAATTATTGTATTACTTGTTCCTGCTTTTTTTTTTGAAGTATAAAGATTACAAGGATATTATTGTATAAAAGGATTTAAATGTATAATTAAAGTTAAAGAGGATATCCAAGATTTAGAAAGAAAAAGTGTGCCTAAGCACTTACAGGCAGGTAGCTGCAATCTACCTACCTGTTGTGTCCGGCACTGTTCACCGCCGACACGGGATCGGTCTTAGACCGCTCCTGTCAGCAATTTTTCAGCTTCCGCTGACGTCACGACTACTGATGGGCGGCTTCTCCACTCTGTAGACAGGTGTCATGGCCATCGTCACGCTGATTCACAGCCAGCTTCCCCAATCAGGTAGCGAAAAGCCGGAAGTCAATCAGCGTCACGTCGGCTGTCCCGCCTCTTCACAGGCAAGCAGAAAGAAGCCGCTGCTCTCTTTACCCCGCCATGTTGTCCTCAGCAGGAGTGGTCTGTGACTACTTTGTGCCGGGGGTGAACACTGACAGGCACAACAGGCAGATAGCAAGATTCTCGCATGCATTCCGCATGAGTCACCCAGCCTGGCCACCGCATCTCTGGACTGGGGCGTGGAGCGGCATAGTAACACAATAAGCATTCAGAGAGGCAGGGCCGGGTGAGTCATGCAAGATGCATGCAAGGATCTTGCATGCAGCTCTCATAAGTGTGTCTTTGCCCTTGCTAGACATGTTTAAATAAGGCAATACTGAGTCTGCATTGGTTGTTTGGGTGCCATGGCATACTAAATTTGACCCTGACTTAACTATAATAAACTGTGATATGGTGTTTAATTGCTCTGTTTTGACACAGCAAACTCAACAATATTGGGCGTGGCAAAAGCAGACACTGCACAGGTGCCAAAATTGAGTGCTGTGCCTCATTACACAGTGGCAGAATTATTAGGCAAATGAGTATTTTGATCACATGATACTTTTTATACATGTTGTCCTACTCCAAGCTGTATAGGCTGAGAGCCAACTACCAATTAAGTAAATCAGGTGATGTGCATCTCTGTAATGTGGGGGGTGTTTGGTGTAATGGTGGGTTGTCTAATGCATCAACACTCTATATAAGATGTGCTTAATTATTAGGCAAATGCCTTTCTTTTGGAAAAATGGGTCAGAAAGAGATTTGACGGGCTCCGAAAAGTCCAAATTGTGAGATGTCTTGCAGAGGGATGCAGAAGTCTTGAAATTGCCAAACATTTAAAGTGTGATTAACAATCAAGCGTTTCATGGCAAATAGCCAACAGGGTTGCAAGAAGCGTGTTGGGCAAAAAAGGCGCAAAATAACTGCCCAGGAATTGAGGAAAATCAAGCGTGAAGCTGCCAAGATGCCATTTGCCACCAGTTTTGCCATATTTTGCCATATTTCAGAGCTGCAACGTTACTGGAGCATCAAAAAGCACAAGGTGCACCATAGTCAGGGACATGGCCAAGGTAAGGAAGGCTGAAAAACAACCACCTTTGAACAAGAAACATAAGATAAAACGTCAAGACTGGGCCAAGAAATATCTTAAGACTGATTTTTCAAAGGTTTTATGGACTGATGAAATGAGAGTGACTCTTGATGAGCCAGAGGCTGGATCAGTAAAGGGCAGAGAGCTACACTGCGACTCAGTCACCAGCAAGGTGGAGGAGGGGTACTGGTATGGGCTGGTATCATCAAAGATGAACTTGTGGGACCATTTTGGGTTGAGGATGGAGTGAAGCTCAACTCCCGGACCTACTGCCAGTTTCTGGAAGACAACTTCTTCAAGCAGCGGTACAGGAAGAAGTCAGTATCGTTCAAGAAAAACATGATTTTCATGCAGGACAATGCTCCATCACATGCATCCAACTACTCCACAGCGTGGCTGGCCAGTAAAGGTCTAAAAGAAGAAAAAATAATGACATGGCCGCTTTGTTCACCTGATCTGAACCCCATAGAGAACCTGTGGTCCCTCCTAAAATGTGAGATCTACAGGGAGGGAAAACAGTACACCTCTGGGAACAGTGTCTGGGAGGCTGTGGTGGCTGCTGCACGCAATGTTGATCGTAAACAGATCAAGCAACTGACAGAATCTATGGATGGAGGCTGCTGAGTGTCATCATAAAGAAAGGGGGCTATATTGGGCACTAATTTTTTGGGGTTTTGTTTTTGCATGTCAGAAATGTTTATTTCTAAATTTTGTGCAGTTATATTGGTTTATCTGGTGAAAATAAATAAGTGAGATGGGAATATATTTGGTTTTTATTAAGTTGCCTAATAATTCTGCACAGTAATAGTTACCTGCACAAACAGATATCCTCCTAAGATAGCCAAAAAACACTCCAACTTCCAAAAATATTAAGCTTTGATATTTGAGTCTTTTGGGTTGATTGAGAACATAGTTGTTGATCAATAATAAAAAATAATCCTCTACAATACAACTTGCCTAATAATTCTGCATAAAAATTGTGTAGTGTTTAGAGATGAGTGAACCTGTTCGGAGATGAGTCAGGGCTAGCATTCAGGGATAGTTTTCAGCGGATTCCCACATTCAAAGTGCTGGAGCCTGGATCACTGTGCTCCGGTACACTGGGTGGTCGGGCCAGTGCGACCTGGTTGCTGTGTGTGATCGGTGGACACTGACCCTAAAATTTGACTATTCGTCAATAATGTCTTGTCTAAGTTGAAAAAACTATATCCCCACCCTCCCGCCCCCGGAAGTGTTACACTTATGGTTGGCTGTATGTGGGCAGAGTCGACCAGCAAATCACTGACCAGCAATGATGTATGGGATCATGCTCAGGTTCTCGAGCACACAACCCCCATATCCAAACATCCCGGGGTTCACTCATCATTATCAACATTGAAATGTTAATAGTTTGTTGCAGAAAATCTGTCAATATTGGTTGAGGAAAAAGCAAAGTGCACATGTGCAAAAATGAGCGATGTGCCTCACTAAGGCTGGTTTCACACTGGCGCTTGTGTCCATTGCGTCTGGATGCGTACCAGTGAGCCTGGCTATGGATCCGTCCTGCATCCCTATGTTTAACATGAGGATGCAGGGTGCATGCGTAGCTGTCCGTTTGCATCCAAACACTTTTTTTTATGCGCACATGTTGCGATTTTTGGGCTTCTGAGGCTGCATGAAATTAGTGCACACCTCCTGATGCACCCAAACAATACACAGAGGTGAATGGAGACAAATTACAACCTGGATGGCAGCAGGAGGAGGCCCAATGTGGACATTTCTCTCTCTCTTTCTCTCATGTATAAGTGCAAAAAAAATAAGCACTGAACTTCACTAAACTGTAACAGACTGAGCTAAAATACACAGAGGTGTGGTTGTTAAATGCAGAAAATTTAGCAACTTTGGATACATTAAAAGCAGATAATACACAAGTGCAAAATATGAGTGATGTGCCTCATTAGATTTTCAGGAGACAAAAGATTTGGAGAAGTGCCTTTTGAGAAGCACCTGGTGGTCTAATGGGGGTCAAGTTTAGAGGTGTGGGCGATCGCCTGTCACCTTATGAGGTTGTGCACCCTTGAACAACCTCGGTCTGTGGCACAGCTGTGTTGGATTGCCTGGTCCCGACTCCGGTGGCTCCTCCGCTCTTTTTCCCGGTCACGTGGGACGCCAGCTGGTCAAATGACTTGCACGTCAGAGGATCCACGTCACGGCAGGTCCGTCAGCCCTCATGCAGTGTGCAGCAGCCAGCAGCTCAGGTGCAGGAGATTTATGTTGAGACTCCCCTGAGGAAGCTGCCTAGTTGCAGCGTAACGCGTGGGGTCCCCGGTCACCCAGGTTGCAGCATCCATCTTTGGTATGATCCTTTACTTATGATGCATGTTCATATTGACTTTCATCCATACCATGTCTAATTGGTTCCTCCATGCACATGGAGGACCTTGTTGTATAGTTGTTTCACAGACTTCACATGGTGTGCTATTTTTGTTTAATCTTGACATTTCATCTGTCATTTCATTGGTATTGATCTGCGTGCAACCGGCATACTGGGACCTACTTTGTTTTAAGTGGTTTTAATTTTGTGTCTCATGTGTTGTTTGCCTTAGTTATTTTCTACAATAAACTCCATGTTTTGATCTTGGGTGTGCAAGTTTGTTCTGCATAATCTTTTTTCTTCCCTCTCATGATATATGATTATATATGCAGTCTTGCACCCCTTATTTATTTGAGAGCTGTGCAGCACCAACCCCCCTTTTTTTCACAGGAGATTTATGTTAACAGAGTTTCGAAGCACTGGAACAGCAAACTATTTAGAAAAGAGTTTGAGGGTTACAAACCTCTTTATTAAAATTATATACACCATGACACGTTTCAAAAAATCCTCATTCTCCGTACAGCTCTTGCGCATTCGCCAATATTGGCGGTATGGAATGTTGTTTAACCATTTGGGCAGGTGTCCACTGTCAAACTCAATGCAACTATTTACATCTACCGGTTTAAAGTGAGTTAAAGTAGACACCCTGCCAAGATCATCAAACTTTAACACCAGGTCCAGAAATTGTATAGAGGTTTCTGAGATAGAAGCAGTGAATTGTAGACCCCAGGGGGTTTTTGTTGAGTTCTTCCACAAATTTTAAGGCTCCTTCTCTTGGCCCATCCCAAATAAAGAATAGATCATCTATAAATCTGCCAAACACCACTATGTGTCCTTTGGCCAGAGAGGACTGCACGACGAAGACGGATTCGAAATCCACCTGATGAAGACGGCTGCTCGCTGTGGAAACGCGTCATGGTGTATATGATTTTAATAAAGAGGTTTGTAACCTTCAAACTCCTTTCTAAATAGTTTGCTGTTCCAGCGCTCCCAAACTCCGTTAACATAAATCTCCTGCATCATTAGATTTTCACGCACTGAACTTAACTAAGGACCCATTCGCACGATGCATATTTCATTGTGTATTTGGTGCAGATCTGCACTGAGTTTGCAGCAGGCTGTTTTCCCAGCAAAGTCAATGGGATTTGTGAAGTCCTGTCCGCGTGTTGCTTTTTATATCTGCTGCACATGCGCTGCGTATTGTAGTACAGAAAAATCAGCATCATGTCAATTCTTCATGCAGATTTCTCCACAAAAATGCTGATTCATAGAAAAAGTCAATGGCAAAAGCACCATATCCGCAGCAGATAAAAACGCACCATGCGGACAGGAGTGGTTTTGGTGCGTATTTTTGATGCTAGGTGCCAATGTTGGAAGTCAAAGATCTGCACCACCAACTCAGAGTGTGAACGGGCCCTAAATGGTGATCTAGTGGTTAAATGCTAGTAGTTTTATGCAAAAAAATTAAGCAATATTGGGTGCGGCAAAAGCAAAAATGTACAGGTGTAACTAAACTGTCACAGACTGAGCTAAAATACATGGTGGTGTAGTCAGTGGCGTAATGATCGTGGTCGCAGGGGTCGCGGCTGCGATGGGGCCTGAAACTAACTGGGCCCGCGCCGCCAGCTGTCCCCTGCGCCCACCAATCCCCAAGGACACACATCCATGTGACAGCGTGACAGCACAGGCCGCTTTGGGGCCCGTGTGTCAGGGAGAGGAGGGGAGAGGGGAAGGAAGCCTCCTACTTCCTGCTGCTGCTCCCGCCCCTCACTTCTTCTCCTCTGACCTGCCGACTTCCTGGCCTGCATTCCACTGGGGACCGCATACAGCAGGCCGGCACCTCCTCCTCCTTCTCCTGAGTCTTGAATCTTCGGGAGACCTCCAGAGCAGCAAGGGAACCAGGAGAGGTAAATACAGATTTTTTTTTTTCAATAAGTGAGTGCAGTATGGCCAGGGGATTATGGGGGGAGGGGGTTCATATATAAGGCTGCATATATAATACTGCACTATATGGAGAGATACAAGGCTGCACATACAGTATAATACTGCACTATATGGAAAGCTATAAGGCTGCATAGACAGTATAATACTGCACTGTATGGAGAGATATAAGGCTGCATATATAATACTGCACTATATGAGAGATATACGGCTGCATATATAATACTGCACTATATGGAGCGATATGAGGCTGCACATAATAAGGCTGCACTATATGGAAAGATATAAGGCTGCATATACAGTATAATATTGCACTATATGGAAAGCTATAAGGCTGCATAGACAGTATAATACTGCACTGTATGGAGAGATATAATGCTGCATATATAATACTGAACTATATGGGAGATATAAGGCTGCATATATAATACTGCACTATATGGAAAGATATGGGGCTGCATATATAATGCTGCACTATATGGAGAGTATTGAGGCTGCACTCTATGGAGAGCTATGAAGCTGTATTATGCTATATGGAGGGCTATGAGGCTGTATTATACTATATGGAGAGGTAATGAGGCTGCATTATACTATATGGAGAGACTATTAGGCTGTATTATACTATATGGAGAGGATATGAGGCTGTATTATGCTATAAGGAGGGATATGAGCATTATGATATATAGAGGGATGTGAGGCTGCATTATATTATATGGAGGATAATGGGGTTTCATTATAATAATTGAATGACTATGGGGGATACCTTTTGAATGGAGGGCTATGGGATACATTATAATACATAGAGGACTATGAGGGTACATTGTAATATATGGGGGAATATGGGGATGTATTACGGTATATTAATTGGATGACTATGGTGACGGGAGGAGGAGGACCATATAAACCAGGATGGGGGACATATATACCACAATAAAGGCCATATGCCTGGAGGAGGACCATATATAGCAGGATGAGGGATATTAATACATAATTAAGGGGGAGAGGGGTCAATTTGTGAGTCTTTAAAGGATTTAGAACATTACATAAGGCCAATACATTTCATCAACTTGCGGGGAAGGGGGAACAGGTCTAAATTTCGCACCGGGCCCGCCAGACTCTGGTTACGCCACTGGGTGTAGTGAATTATGCAGAAAATATAGCAACTTAGGGATCATCAAATGCAGACTCATCTCTGGTGGCACTGCGGGGAAACTGAACACTACTGTTTTCTGGTATCTGTGTTTTTCCAGGTTAAACTGGGTGACCTGCATAAGTTGTCAGCCCCATTGACTTTTAATGGGGCCGGATGGACCTGCGGGTGCATGCAGTTCTTTACTTTTTTCCCTGATCCGGATGTCACCATTTTTTTCACCGAGACCAAAAATGCATTTTGGTACATTTTGGTCTTCGTGACAAAACCTGGAAGCACGGATCAGGGGCACCACGGGTTTAATCAGAATGTGCCCAATGGAACCCAGATCTGGCAGACTCTCGATGCTGCTGGATCCAAACTCTGGATCCGGGTTTTTTAACTGTAATGTCCAGAACGCGGTTCTAAATGACATGTCCCCTAGGGGTCATGCCTCTGTCACCGGATTCGGAGGAAACAGGTAATCACTGGACTGATGCAAGGATACTCCGTTAGACGAATCAGTGATAACACCAGTGTGGGTGCATGCAGTTGATACTGAAAAAAATACTTGTGGGGGATCCGGGGGGATGCAGGCTTTTAAAAAAAAAAAAAACGCCAGTGTCAAACCAGCCTTAGATTGCATTGCAGATTTCACCTGAACATGCGGCATCCAAACAGCAGGACAGTTAGTCTTCAACTTTTCTTAGGGTACATGCACACGGTCGGAGAGTGCGTGTGTGGACGCAGCTCCTCCGGACATGAGTGAAGCCGCGAGTGGCCGCAGGGAGACCTCAGCCGTCCTGTACTCACCATGTGCGGCGGGTGCAGGGCGGCTTCTCCCTCAGTCACCCGATGGGAGCCGCTTCCGACTCCGCGGCATGAAATGAACATGCGGAGGAGGAGTGGACTACTGGCAACCCACACCGCAGCTCCAAACACGCTGCGGGCGGTTAGCATAGTGAGGATGGAATTTCTTGAAATCCCATCCACTATGCTTGTACTGTACTACGCAGCATTTTGGACGCAGCGGCCCAAGATGGGGCACCCTTATGGTAAACCCTCATTAGAAGGTTCTTTTTTTTTTAGAATGAGTGATGATGAGATGTCACATCTCCAACTATACAACCATATCTGAAAGTCTCAAAGAGTGTAATATACCTTCCATTATTCACTGTTCCGAGTTAACCCAATGGATCATGGCTTCTGGGGCAGGGCTGCTTGGCCTCTTCTAAGCGTTTATGAGTTTAGTACATCCTGAAATATCCTGTAAATCAACAGCCTTATCTTTTGCAGCATGCTTTAAATTTTTTATAGTTTATTCGAATGCAAATAGTCCCTTTAAGAATAACACAGGGCAATAATGTGTGGGTAGCTACTATAATCGTTTTTTTTTTATACTGTGGGGATTTTGCTATGTGTATGAGCTCCAGCGAATCTGAAAGTGCCATTCTAGTAAAAGACATTTGCTGCATTGCTAGCAAAAAAAAAAGTAAGCATAAAGGAAAAATGCTGATAAAGCAAGTGCACTATAAACATATAACATTGCAGAACATACCAAAGAGTTTACTGCATTATTTTGAGTTTTTTATATTTTCATTGAGAACTTCACCTCTACTATCAATTCAATTTTAGCAAATACGAGTGTATTCGTTTCGGTTACAAAAACAATTCGGGGGCATCCACCCAGTGAAGTTCCTCTATAAATCATCTTGGAAATGTATGAACAAATGAATTCCTTCCCACTGCATATATTCTGGAACTTAACAAAGCAAATTTAGGAACTTTGCTGCTACTCCTCTACTTAAATGGGTCGTCCCCGACTGCACAATATTTAACAGTGAAATTTTATTTTTTAAAAACTGGACATTACTTTGTAGACCATAGCTTTAGAAGAACAATCCCCTCTAAAAGCTCATTATCTGCACAACTACAAACCCTAATGTACACACATAAGAATATAGTTTGCCCTTTGTCCGCTCCATATTTTTTTCCTGCTGTAATCAGATATAAAATGCTTATAAAAAAACTTATAAATATTTATGATATTTTATTACTTTTTTGCATTTGTATGCAACTGATTTATTTCAGTAGCCCTAGCCCTAACCCTATCTATGGTTGAAAAAGAGTGTAACAACAGAAAGTGTTTTAATTACACGTCTCGTATTTTACATTTGACACCTTTTCACATTTCGGAACAGCTGTCTCCAAAATTACAGGTGAGTGGAGAGATAGAGGTGAGAAAGGCGAAGCCTGACATCTCCTCCTCAACCTGTGCGAGCGTGGGAACTTTTGCAGCGAGGAGAGGGGGGGGGGTGCTAGCGGATGTGGCGGGGAGTGGGGGGGGGTGTTATAGGTGCTGCGGCTCCTACCTGCGCCGGACCGCGCAGTCATGGGTGCCGGGGCGGCAGAGGAGAGGGGGGGCGGGATCAGCAAGGGAAGCAGGAAGCTTCCCTCAGTTAACCCCGTCTCCTCTGCACAGGAACATGGGGCCGGCTGGGGGGCCCCCTGCAGGCTTGAGTGGCCCCCTAACGGTCGGGGCCCTGGTGCAGCTGAACCAGCTGCACCACAGTAGGTCCGCCCCTGATCTTCCTGTCGGCCATGCTGTCAACTCTGTGATCTATGGCCTATCAACGGTGATGAATGTGGTAAATGCCAATGACAGCATTCCTCCAAGTCCATATTCGAGAGGTACAAGACTAGAGATCTTTTGAAATTCTAATTTACCGGTTTTGCCAAATTTCCCTAAAAGATTTGATTCAAAACTAATACACTTGTTGTAAATCGCAATACTGGAAATTCATAAAATGCCCAGAAAAAGAAAGGGAAAATAAACTTTTGTTAACATACTGCATCAACGTACAAATTAATCAATTCACATTTACACTGATTCTACAGGTCCTGCACCTCCCTATCATTTGAATCTTTGGATTATCATTCAAATTTCCATTTTCAATGTGGTTCAGTACAGCAGTTGTTCACCGAAAGCAAATTAGTGCTTTTTGTATCCTTATTTTGAATTAGCTGCGCTATCTGACCTCCTATCCCTTTACTGTATAAGCATAAAAGAGCACTCTTTTGCCCTCTGACATCTTTTATACTGGTTCTGATAGCCCTATTCATTAATTGAACTACAGCCATTTGATGCCATACATAGCTATCATGTATTAAGGGGAATGACCCAGCCGTGAACAGGTTCAATAGTTCAATAGCGTTTGAAATGTTGTTGGGCATTTTTTTCACAATTCTTACTAATCGAACTTTTAAGTGTTCAAATGCAAAGGGATCTGTCAATTTCAGACATCTCGACTCAAAGTTGATCCTCTGTGGATTTATCCACTCATCTCCAGTAAAGACCAGGCAGGGACTCTCACATCAAGTCAACAAAGACAGTATCAAGAATCAATGAAGATCCTTGGGGCCACCACTGCTTATGTTGTCTATTGCTGACAAAAGCGGTCCTCAGTGTGGAGTGATATCACCGTATCAAAAGTCATTCCCCAGTCAAGAGCCTTGGATCTAATATTCTTGCTCAATTGACCAACCCTCAAGATTGACTACCATTCTTCATTGGGTTCATAAATGTGAATCTCCTCATTCATTTGAGGATCCGTTCTTTGTTGTGCATAATTCTCTTCCAGGTTTCTTTTCTTTGGGAGTTTGAACTCTGAGCTTTCAGATCTGGATTAACAATGAATTTTGGTGTTTTTTGGAGATAGTCTTAAGGTCCCGTCACACGAGGCGATCTGGCCAGCGATGTCGGAAGCGATGAGCGGGTGCCCGCTCGCTCCCGACATCGCTGGCCAGCCGTCACACAGCAACGCTGCGGCCGGCGATGCCGCAGCGATGCGGGCGGTGACATCGCTCGCTGGGCTGGGCTCAGCCCAGCGAGCGATCCGCAGCAACGCTGCGGTAAAGGCTGGATCGCCGCTGACATCGCTCTGGCGATGTCACACGGCGCAATCCAGCCTTATCGCAGGTCGCAGGTTGACAGGTTTACAGTTCTTCCCGTAAACCTGTCAACCTGCGACCAGCGATAATTCGCGGTCGCGTGGCGCTGTCACACAGCGCGACGTCGCTAGCGACATCGCTGTGACGTAACTTTTCCGGCGATGTCGCTAGCGACGTCGCCTGGTGTGAAGCCACCTTTATGGTTCTAAGGTCCCCATACAGATTATACAACTGTTGGTCGAACAATGGTTTAGCCAATTGTTGGTCCAGCAGCTATCTGATCCCGACTGTCCCAAACACAGCAGCACTTGCTCTGATGAACGACCCAGTGTTGTCTGTGAAAGAGCTGCTGCCAGACATCTTTGGTGGTTGCTTATATCTAGCGAAAGAACAAAAGTATCAACATTTTGAAATCTGACATGGTGGATATGGAGACAAAAGGGTCAGGGGTGCTCCCATCTGCTGGCCTGTCTTTAGAAAGACAGCACAGACCAGGGCTTGTCCCATTGAACACCCATATTCCTTACTTAAGGGCAAAACCCTACTCAGACAAGAGGATGAGGGTACCATGCTATGGTAAGACTTTATTGGGTCACCAACAGTCAATACTAAATATTATATTCCGAGCAAGGACACAAGATGGTCTCACCCTTCTGAGAGGGATTGAACCTCCGTGACTTCAGGGCATCCACGGCCATCCACTCTATCCAGCAGCACTTTACTATTGGCAGGCACTCATTGAAGGAAGGCGGTGAGCAGATTGTCCCAGCCCAGGTTCTCCAAACAAATTTTTGGTCTCAGTGTTGAATGTTAAGTAGTCCTGTAATCCACTACTTTTAACCATGGACCCATGTAGAATCACTGGTGATAGGAGGAGACCCCTTTTTATGTCCCTCAGCTCCCATTTCAGTATATCCAAGAGAAGCTAAAGATGGGTTAATGACCATGCTTCCAATATCCACGAAACATCAATAGTTAGTAATATAACATCGTTTTATTGTCAATGCATTTCAAGCCTCTCTGGCCCCTTCCTCAGGATTACCAATGTAGATTGTCACATTGGTCTGTCAATGTGAAGGGGCAAGAGAGCTTTGAAATGTGTTGACAATAAACCTATGTTATAACTTTATTTGATGTCTTGTGGATATTGGCAGTGTGGTCATTAACCCATCTTTAGCTTCTCCTGGATGTACATTAACTGCTGGGGACTGCAGCAGCTGTTTGATGCTATTACAGTGGTTGTCTTTTCACAACCACATAAGGTAAGCCTCTACAATAAATCTTATGACATACTAAGTTTCAGATAAGACCCTATTTGTGCTTTATCATTCATTCTTTCTAAGGCTGCCTTCACATCACGATTTTGCTGCATCAGTGTGTATCTGTGTCAAAACGGATACACATGGATCCGATTTTGCCTCCCATGTATCCCTATGGGTAACGGATTGGATTGAATGTGTCCCTATTGGCATCCGATTTTAGCACCATCCGTTGCTGTCCGATTTAATCACGGAGCCAAAATCGTAGCCTGCTACGATTTTGGCCTCTGTGACTCAAATCGGACACCACGGATCCGTAACGGATCCGTTGCGTTCCCGTTACATAACATGGGAGTCTATGTATCTCGGATCTGTCAAAAAATCAGATCCTAAAACATCCGATTTGCTGTACTGCGCATACTCAGACGCAAGGTACAGCCCTATCTGTGCTAACTATGACAGATCCATGGGCATCAGTGGCATCTGTTGGCACAGATCTGTGCCTGTCCTGTGTGATCCTTGAAATTGAAGGATCAAGACGGATAAGCAAAATCGTGATGTGAAGGCAGCCTAAGCAGGTTTAGCTTGTATTTCAGGGGATTGTGTCCCACAGGATTGGGGGAAGATAATCGTAATTCTTTGCTAGTTCAATTTTCCTCCAGATGATACAGACTAGTGCACTGCAGGGGGCTGATGCAATACTGAATCAACAGGCATTCCACAAGATAGCATAGAAAAAGGCACTGGGCAGCTCCACATAAAACAATGGCTCATGTCTCTTGACTCACCGAACAAAGGAACAAAACTTCTGTCATAATTTAGAATAATTCACCCCCAAAGTGGCTAGACATTCTTATTAATGCTAAGTTGTCACGGTGGATTCCTTAAGTGCCTCTACAATCACTGTCAAGAGCCCCCTGTTTAATGATTGCTGATTCTTGATCTTGTTGACTTCTAATTAATTATCTAATTAATGTTCTTTCTAGTGTTGAGAATGGTTTTCTGTAAAAGTTGCAGAATCAGAAACCGCTCCATTTTTGTCTTCACATTAAGTACTGCATCTTTCTTGACCACTTCGCCAACAGAGAAGAAAGTTGCCGGACCATCCAGACTTTCTCCTTCAGATCACGTGTGCATACATGTGAATGTGTGTTGCTTTCTGCTGTCTCATCTACTGTAATCTCCCTACACTAATTCCAAGCTTTACCTGGTACGTTTATGGAAGCACAAACTGTGTGCCTGGGTCAGCCTCCACCGATCCATGGTGTAATGGTAGCCAACGGTCACGGTGGTCTCTCCGGCTTGCAGTCCATAATCAGTAGAGTAAGAAGGGGTTAGAGTTCTGGATGGGGGTACAGGATCAGCCATTCTAAAAAAGTAATGTCCAGACCGCAGGTGTAACAGAATAAAACTCACCTTTGCTGGAATAGTTCACGATGGTGGTGATATAGCATTCCTCATTGGTTTAATAAACAGAGTTACAGCCTCTGATGGTAGGATGAACTCAGTTCTCTTTCTGGCAATGTGTCGCAGCTCTATCACTCCCGCTAGTTATGGCACTATACTACGCCCTAACATTTCTCCTCTCAGCCTAGACCTTGGCATCCACGGTACCTCAGGGTTGCAGGAAAGTACTTCAGCTTTCTTCCCACTGCTAATAACTCAAGAACTCATCAAGGCAGTTCTCCACCACACACCCTCACCTCTTCACTGCCGATCCCTGTCATTGTCATGGTGTGACTTGTACAAGTATTGTGAACAACAGAACGTTTACACAAATATATGCCGTCTATAATCATTCTACCTTTCTAGGCATCTTAATTTACATCAATATCACCACTGTAGTACCACTCGACTTGCAACAACGCTGTTAGTCAACACTTCATGCCCTGTCACACACTTAGGACTACCTCCCCAATTCTTTCCCTAGCTCTCACTCTTACTCTGTTATTATCCACTACTCTTTGCATGAGCCAGTCTCTGCAGCCCTGGTCCATATTTTTAAGGTACATTCAGTTAACCGTACAGATCAATTAAAGATTGCATTGTAATATTCAGTCTCACTGCAGTTCTTCTAACCTGAACATGACAGTGTCATATATTTCTATGAAGCTGTCATACTCGGGTCGGGAGACATAGGCCTGAGCATTGTGGTCCAACCTTGACCAATTTATTCTTCTGAATGTACCCTTATAGTGACCACCTACACAAATACCAGTCCCCTACTGTAAATGCACCCCGGAGTCTCATTTTCACACTTTTTTACACTTGCACAACCAAACAGTGCCCTACTAGATCATTAGTATGTTCCACCTGTTTTTTGTTGTCTGCATTGGTGTAACGATCCCGTTTGCAGGTGGTGTGACCACTACTGGACCCAAGCTGGAGCGAGCCCACTGATACTAGCACCCATTTCAGGAAGATGTGGACGCACAACTACCGAGTGAATACAGAGGTGCCTAGTGACCGAAGCAGAGGTGCAGAGCAGGCTCTGGGTGGGGATGTGACAGCATGCTACACAAGAGCACTGACCATGTAAGATAAGAACACTGAGCATGTGTGACATCCATCCAAGGCTACTGGCACAAGCCGCTCTGTTAGGCAGGACCCAAAGTGACCCTTACACACTTGAACCCTTATACAGGGATCTGGATTTTCAACAGAGTTCAGGAGATAACTGCCTATGGAAAGCAGCAATCCAGAGACAGGAATTTTTGCCAAGCATGGTCAAATCCGGGATGGCAGGACAAGGAGAAATTATGTCCTGAAAGTGTAGTCAGAAGTTGGGAAACCGAGATACGTACAGTAAAGTACAAAATCATAAAGAAGAATCAGTATAAAAAAAAAGTAGAAGTAAAACAAGTAAACAATAGATGCATACAGGGATAAGTCAGGAAAACCAAAAACTATTCTGGCAGCTTGCAGGTAGAGGCTGAAGGTATTTGTAGGATGTGGTACTTTCTGAAAGACTGGAGCTTAGGAGGTAATGACTTCACCTGGACTGCACACACATTAACACTGTCATACTGTGAAGTAATACAGGTCCCAGTCTCTCTAACCCTAGTGAATGAGCGGAACCTGCGAATTTCCAGAATTTCCATCAAAGACTTCTCCAGCAGCACCTACAGTGTCAGGATTTCCATCATTTCCAGGCTACCTTCAGTGTTTCCTTGCCCTTTGTAAAGATGTAGTGTTCTGCATCACCATGTATATTTGATTCCTGCCCTTCCTGTCCTATAGTTCAGTCCATGTTCCTGACCAGTGCTTAAGTATTTTGTTTCTGCCCTTGCTCAGCTGTGAAATCACCTGCTTCTCAGACTGCTCTGCATTCCTGCTTGGCCATTACATGCTCTGTGCTGTCTTAGGGTATGTGCTCACGATCAGGAATTGCAGCGTTTTGGATGCAGGTATTGCTGTTGCGTTCAAAACACTGCATAGTAGAATACAAGCATAGAGGATGGGATTTCTCTCCTCTCTGCCAAGCCCCTCACTGGCTTCCTATTGTCAAGAGGCTCCAGTTCAAAACAATAACTATGACATACAAAGCCATCCATAACCTTTCTCCTCCATACATCTGTGACATGGTCTCCTGGTACGTACCTTCGATCCTCTCAAGATCTCCTTCTCTACTCCTCTCTTATCTATTCTTCCCACAACTGCATACAAGATTTTTCCTGTGCAATCTCCATACTCTGCAACTCTCTACCCCAACGCATCAGACTCTAGCCCACTGAGGAAACCTTCAAAAGGAACCTGAAGAGCCACCTCTTCTGACAAGCCTACAACCTGCAGTGATCCTCAGTCAACACGTAGACAGTTACCCTACCTACTGTATCTACCCCCTTGTAGAGCAGGTCCTTCTCCTCATCCTACTGTATCCTCACCCATCCCTTGTAGACTGTGAGCCCTCGTGGGCAGGTCCTCTCTCTTGTATCCTCACCCATCCCTTGTAGACTGTGAGCCCTCGTGGGCAGGGTCCCTCTCCTCACCTACTGTATCCTCCCCATCCCTTGTAGACTGTGAGCCTCATGAGCAGGGTTCCCTCTCCCTCTGTATTTGTGTGTGCCTTGTATTCCCCATGCTTATTGTACATGTCTATGTATGCCCCTTTTCACATGTAAAGCACCATGGGATAAATCGTGCTATAATAATGAATAATAATAATAATTTCTAAAAATCCCATGCTCACTGTGCTTCTCCTGACCACAGCGTTATTTCAGCAGCCGTGCGGGTTTTCGGACTTCCGCATCTCCGCAGCATGAATTAGTCAGAAGAAATAACCATCAGCTGCACACGGGAAAAACCGCCCTGTACCCACCACAGATCGTGAGTACAGAGCAGCTGCGGTCTCCCTGCATGCACCCGCGACTTCCCACAGGTCTGGAGGCACTGCGTCCAACACACAGTGCCTCCAGATAGTGAGCACACAGCCTTAGTTCTTCTCCTGCAGCTATAGCTATAGTGTGCTTTCCAGTACTCTACCTGCTGCCAGCTCTATACATGACTACAGTAAGCCTTATTAACTATATACTGTTGTTGTGGTTGTCACAATGTACTTGCCAGGACTATCCGTGACTGTGTGTTTCTAACTGCACTGTACAGCTTACATTTAGGACTTTGCTTATTGTGTGAACTTTTTTCAAGGACTATACCTTAATCTGGCCACTTTCAATAAGAACTGAAAACTAGGACTAAAACCATAAATTGGCCACGCTCAATCTGAACACAAAGGACTAAACCATAATTGGGCCACGTTCAATGTGAACTGTGTTGTGAGGTCTGTTTTGTTATTTACCCTTCTCTGTGTGAACAAGGATCTAGGACTTATCCTGTATTGACCTTGCACTTAATAGAACTATGTATTCTCTGGACTCATAGCACTGCTGCCCATGCTTTGTGTTGGTATTATTTTCTGTATTGTGTTTTGCTTGTCAATTTGTGTACAATATAGATTTGAACTAAACCCGGTCTCTGTTTCGTCATTGTCCTACGCTATCAGATTCTTCGAGTTTCCTGCAAAAGTATTACATACAGGGTGTCTAGTAAACATAGAAGAAGTCTCAGGAGCAGGCTCTGGAGGAGATATGACACCCCTATCATCAGCACTCCCTACCGAGTGAATACGGCGGTGTCTAGTGACCAAAGCAGAAGTCTCAGGAGCATGCTCTGGAGTAAAAGTGACACCCCTATCACCAGCACTACAAACCGAGTGAATACGGCGGTGTCTAGTGACTGAAGCAGAAGTCTCAGGAGCAGGCTCTGGAGTAAAAGTGACACCCGCCATCACCAGCACTCCCTACCGAGTGAATACGCGGTGTCTAGTGACTGAAGCAGAAGTCTCAGGAGCAGGCTCTGAAGGAGAAGTGACACCCCTATCACCAGCACTACAAACCGAGTAAATATGGCAGTGGCTAGTGACCGAAGCAGAGGTCACAGGAGCAGACTCCGGAGGAGATGTAACACCCCTATCACCAGCACTACAAATCGGTAAATATGGCAGTGGCTAGTGACCGAAGCAGAGGTCACAGGAACACGCTCCGGAGGAGATGTGACACCCCTATCACCAGCTACTCCCTACTGAGTAAATATGGGGGTGCCTAGTAGCTGAAGCAGATGTTGCAAGAGCGGTCTCTGGTGGGGATGTGACAGCATGTTAGACAAGAGCACTGAGCATGTGTTCTGCTCAGCCTAATAACAAATGAACAAGGACACTCACACACTGATATTACAGGGAAATTGCCCAGATGCTCTGCTGTATTAATTGCACGGTTTAGCAAGGTCAGTGCAAAATTAAAGGGAAAACATGGCCAATGTAACTAGAAAAGCCCAACTGGTGTCCAACTTCACCCCCTTACGTCTTACACTGACAAAGGATGAATACACAGTTCACATAGGAAGTATTCAGATACACGTGAACTGTCTGACTATGCAAAATGACCTGTGCTTCGCCTTTTGTGCTTGATTTTCTATGGCTCATGGAAATGTGTACAAAGCTACAGAATTTATGAAAATACCTTGTCTGTATGAGCTGATTTCCATAAACCAGGTTACACCACTTCCTCTTTTGGAAATTTGATTATTGGTTTTACTCAGTAAGACAAACACGTATCAAGTTCACTTGTCTCAAATGGCAATAAGAGAGGTGACATTAAATGCCATTAGAAGGGAGGGACAATTTTACTTCACCTGTTCTTCACCTCTATTTAAAGGTCCATGTTTGCTGCAAGAGTATCGTGGACGAGAGTTCTCAAGAATGTCCATTCATGATAATCTAGATCACTAATGAGTGTCCCTTTTGTTGGGTGAAATTATACTTTGTGATGCATAAAAAGATCATTGTTCTCAGCAGCACATCAGACCTGAGCTGTAGAGCACAATGCACACTGAGCAATGCACATTATTAAGAGCTCCTCCTGTCTAAACATGATATTAGAAAACAAGTTGATGATTGAGTCATTTAGTGCTGCCAGTTGGTTGATGTAAACAGACCTTAAAAGGAATCCATTGGCAGGTTTTGGCTATGTAATCTGAGAGCAGCATGATGTAGGGCCTAAGACCCTGATTCCAGCGACGAGTCACTTACTGGGCTGTGTGCTGCTGTTATAAATTTTGTGTTTTATGAACAGGAAATGATCACTACAGAACTAGGTGTCTCGTGCCTACTATTCAATTGCTTTCCCCTGTTCACATGTACCAATATAGGACGAACCTATACGTCCAAGGTTGGGTCCCTGACTTTGATGCTAGCTCACACGCTGAGCTTTCATCATTCCCTGCACATGTTGGCTGATCTGGTCAGCCGTCATGTGTTGCTAACAGATGTGGGTCAATCTGAGATCTGTCTTGAAATAAGGAAGACGGCACTCACCGGTCTGCTGCTGTGCTTTTATTCAGGGTGCAATATTCACATGGTGCAGGGAAGGGGGTGTATAGCTGAGGTGACGACGGCACTGTTTCGCGCAACGTGCGCTTCCACGCACCCTCCCTGCACCATGTGAATATTGCACCCTGAATAAAAGCACAGCAGCAGACCGGTGAGTGCTATCTTCCTTATTTCAAGACTTTATTATATGTTGCCTAGTTATGGGCACCACCTGGCCGAACACCGGTTGCTCCAGAGCGTTCTTTCCGATAAGCCGGCAGCATTGGTGCCCCTGTTCCTTCTGTGTTTTGATCAATCTGAGATCTGTGCATGCTGCTGTAACAGCGCATGCATGTGATGCAAGCACCAGAGCCCGCACTGTTAAATGATATACTGTATACAGGGCGGGCACTGGGGCTTGTGATGAGCCCAGGGCAAGGGGTACTCGGATACCGGGCCTGGGTTTGATGGTTTTAAACTGGGGTGTCACTGGTGGTCAGGTTCCCGGTTCCGTACCCTGGCTGTCATTTGTTAGATGAGAAGGTAATATTTACAGGGGATAAAGAGAGTACGTGACGCCACCTGTGGATCCCGGTAATATGGATACCGGCGCTGCAAGCTGGCCGCTGAGGTGGTGTTGGGTGCAGCACAGTGTGGTCCAGCTCCCCATAGGAGGAGCTTTTACCTTAGGGCAGCAGTGATGGAGGATGATGAGAGGGATGATGGGAGTAGTAGTTGTTCTTACCGGTCCGGTGAGATGCTGGTGATGCTGAAGCCGTCCGGGCACCGGCGAGAAGAAAGACAGAGACCAGTTTAACTCCAACTCCACTTTACTGGGTACCGGCAGATGTTAAGGTGAAACACGGTACAGTCTGGTTTAACGGGTGATTGTTGACGATTCAGGGTTTCCCTATGGAGTCTCTAGATGTTCCTTCTCAAGTCTCTCGGGGTCTAATCTGTTTTTCTCTATCTTTCACCACCCTTGCAGAGCTCTCCTGCCAGTCCCCTGGTCTCCTACAGTGGAGCACAGGTTTCCGTTACTGGTATGGACGGGGGCACAAGTAAGCAAAACCTCCCATCACCAGAATCTGGACTGATGCTCCTGTGATCTTGGACCTATTTTGGGCTGAGGGGCGAGGTACCTTCTTGTGGCGCTAACGGCTACCCGGTGATTATGGGCCCGCAGCTCATTGGTTTGCGGCCAGAGATAAACTGCTGTCCTCCTCGGCGTTCCATGTTGCCGGTGTTCCCCAAACGTTATAAGCTGGCTCCAACCGGTTCTGGTCCATTTCCTTCTGTTCTGGGCCCCTTCTTAGAGATGGGGATCCCTCCTGTCAGCAGTGCTGCCAGGCACGTCTTCTCTGACTGCCTTCCCAGCAATGTCTGAGGTAACTATCACTCAACTACTTCTTCACTAACCTAGGCTCCACCCCCTTTTGGGACCTACTAAATAACCAGTCCCTCTATACTAAGGTGGCCTAGTCCTGTGTGTGTGTGTAACTTGAGACTCTACAGGTTAGACCCCAAACCGACAACTTACAGAGATACCACATATATTTATAAAGTGCAATACCTCTCTGTGGCGCCTAGCCAGAGGGGCGCCACACACCCCCTTGGTAAAATACACCCGTCCGCGGGTGTTAAAACCAAACCGGGTGAGAGTTGACACTTTTATTAACAAGTTAACCGGGTAACTTTCAAAACATGTATAAACAATAAAAATTTTACAATTGATTATATTCTTCCCTTGCGGGAGGCGGCTTTCTTGTAACGTTGCAATAACCATAATATTAACATTCTAGTCCACATCGGCCCAATGGGGACCGGGTATCAAGTCTCTGATTAATGTTCATCAAGCTTTTGCATAAAAGTTCTCATTTAGAAGTTTCACAGTCCAGCCAGTAAAGTCTCTGTAAGCTGTTAAAGTCACAATACACATAAACATTAACCATTGGTGCTACGGCGTAGGAGTCCTTGGTACTGCAGGGGTCTCTTTCGGCTATAAGTACTGTAGGCCTCCTGGCCCTGGGGTCACCGGGTTGGCAAAGATTTTACTCTCCCTGCACAGCTCCTTACACCCTTTCCACCTCTCTTTACTATTGTGTACCGGATTTTACCTGCTCTATACCTGTTTCATATACTAGCACACAATAAGACAATATACACTATAGTAGTGCTGCAAAAGAAAAGGCTTTTAACTATTTACATTGATATACAATACCAGGATTATTTTTACTCCATACTTCTGCTAACCCGGATTGCATACCATCCCGGGGTCCTGCATAGCGTTAGTAGGTTATGATGTTGCCTTTCGGGTCATCCTTTTGGGGGTACACGGGGCTAGAGACATGGCACACACCTTCACTGAATGCAGCATACACGCTGCATTCAGTGGTGCTTTCACTTTGGAAAGCACCAGGGGGGGTGACAGGTTCTCTTTAACTATTTAAATCATGTAGTCAAACTCTGACAATGCGATCTAACACGCGTCGGCAGGGATTACGTGTTCCTGTGAACATGGACACTGCAGGCTTCAGCCACCCTGAAGGTACCTTTACACGCCGCGACGGCAGGCTGGATACATCCCGCTACTTCACGTGCACGAGCACGCTCAAACGGTTACAAACGGTCAACGCACCCTCTTTACACGCCGCCACAAGGTTCGCTACGCCACGCTACATCTATAGCTAGCTACATCACCGGGTGTCTCAAGTAGCCAGCTGTAGCTCATCTTAGCTCATTTACACACCGCTACAACCAGCTACTATGGGCGTACCTGGTGCAGCAGGGACAGCACATAGGCGTGCCACAATTGTGGATTACGAGCCGTCCGTACGCTGATAGAAGAAGCAATAACATCTTGATTGGGCAGGCATCGCAGGAGGCTGAGTAATACAGCACGCTCGAGCGATTGTGTAGTGTGACTCGTCAGCTCCTTAAATATGCCGCCCTGTGCGGCGACTACCAATCGTCATGCAGCAGCTTCCACCAATGATCGCACATGGGGCGCGGTAACACGGAGCCAGGGTCATGCCTTTGCTACATTGCAGCTACATCGCAGGCTGTCCCGAGTTCCCTTCCGTTGCTTCTTTACACTCCGATACAGCTCGCTACCATCGGCGATGTAGCCATCAGTTTTCGAGCAGAGCTAGGAAACAGATGTATCTGTTGCCGGCTGTATCGTCACGTCTTCAGACGCCGCTACGACGGGCTACATTGGCGCTACAAGCTACATTTGTAGCCTGTAGCGGGATGTATCCAGCTTGCCGTCGCGGCGTGTAAAGGGCCCTTAAGGGGACTAATAAAATCAATAAAAAATGTAAAGTTTTAAAAATGAAATAATTAAAAAAATACACATATTTGGTTTTTCAGCATTCAGAAATACCAGATCTATCAAAATATAAAATCAATTAATCAAATCAGTAAACTGCGTAATGGAAAAAAAGTCCAAACGCCAAAATTATGCTTTTTTGGTCACCGCAACATTGCAATAAAATACAATAACAGGCAATCAAAACATCACATCTACCCAAAAATGGTATCAATAGAAACAACATCTCAAGACACAAAAATAAGCCGTCACACAGCCCTAGATCCCAAAAAATGAGGACGATACGGGGCGTGGAACATGCAACAAAAGTGCAATTCTTTTTTTTTTTTTTTTAATAAAAACTATACATGTTTGGTATTTACAAACTCATACTGACTTGAGGAATGATACCGACATGTCAGTTTTAGCATATAGTGAACATCGTGAATAAATAACACAAAAAACAATCGTGAAATTGACCTTTTTTTGCAATTTCACCGCACTTGGGGATTTTTTTTTCCCATTTTCCAGTAAATGATATAGTAAAATGAATGATGTTATTCAAAATTACAACTAGTCCTGCAAAAAACATATTCTCATATTGACAGAAAAATATATAAAAATGTTATGGCTTTTGGAAGACGAGGAGGGAATAAAACACAAAAAAACAAAAAATCATCCAGGGTTAAGGGGTTAAATTTGCACTGGATCGGCTCATCCCTATCTTTCAGATGGTTGTTGTGCAGTTTTCATGCCCTCAGTCAGTTGCTGCTAATTCACTCCAGATGAGAGTTGATTTTCAGAGTTGGCCCCAGTAGCGTTGTACCGTAACTACAGGGCTTGTAGTTTGTTGACCTTGATACAATCTAGGTCTATTGATTTCTAACTTCATATAATCATTAATAAAACTTGGAATGGATTCAACTCCAAAAGAATACTTTTATGAATACGGTACCTTTGATCTGATCCATAGGTTTTAGGTTCACCAACATCTCCGTTGTGTGTTGAGACAGAAAATAATGAACCAATATTATTCCACGACAACTCACCGGAGTTGGTCAGAAGACCGGGACATGTTCTCAGGTCAACCTTTACCCCATGTTCTATGTGCTCCACTATCTTCCTTATTCCAACAGATATTAGTTCCACACAAGTGCCCTTCATCTCCATTAAGCAATTACAGTACAGATAAATCACACAGCTAATGTTATTTCTGATTACTTTTCTTCTCCATCTGGCCCAGACCAACACGACAACGTCTCCTGACAACTGCAGAGTTTGCGGCCAGTTTTCCTCAGTCTCCTGTCCTCTTGTTCATTACTTCCTTCACTTCAGTATCTTGCAGAAGCTGCAGGATCTTGACTACAGTATTGTAGAAATTGCCCCTTTAATTACCCATTTCCACTTTCACCTCTCCAACCACTTTTTGCCTCTATTTATTTATTCCAAATAAACAGACATACTACCATTTTAGATTAAATTGGCCATATCAGCTCTTATTATATTAACCATGACAGATAATAAGGAGCTTCTTGGAGCTTCAAAACTGAATTACCTCCAGCCACAAACACAGGATCGGGGTCACCTCTATTGCCAGAAAATCATTTCCATGCTACCGGCTCACAATGCCTGCACCCTAAAGAACCCCAAACTCTGCCTGGCAATTACCAAAATTCCAAACCCAACTGGAGGTAACCATCTGCTCGATGTACAACCCTCCACCTGAATTTTTCGACATTTCAGCAAGACAATGATCCCAAACACACAACCAAGGAAAGTCTCAATTGGTTTTAGAGAAAGGAAATAAATCAGCGAGAATGGCAGGGCCGATCACCGGAGCTCAATCCAATAGAAAATGTCTAGAAGGTACTAAAGCTCAGATCATAGAAGGATCCACGGGACTTGTAGGAGGTGAAGAGTGTTTGTATGAAAGAATGGACCAAAATCCACCTGAGCAATGCAGGGACTAGTGCCTCCATACAGGAGGTGTCTGGAGCTTCATCACCAACAAAGGCTTCTGTACAAAGTACCATATTATTTGGATTATAAAGCACACTTTTTCCCCCCAAATTGGGGGAAATAGGGTGCATCCTATATACCAAATATAGCATAACAGCTTACCAGAAGAGGGTGCGTGCTGGAGGGGGGTCACAGGAGGCAGGATCATGGTAGTGGGGCCGGCAAGGTGGGTCAATGCTATGGGGGACCTGACGCTGTGAGGATGGGGTGTCCAAGTAGGCCCTCGCAAGGCGCCATTAATCTCCTGGCAGTTGACCTGGGCAAAATGAAAATGGGTGTGGCGGCACCACCACAACCCTACCTCCTGTGACCCCGCTACACCACCACCTCGCCCCACCGGCTAAGCTACACTTCTTATAAGACAAACCTAGAATTATAGGATGAACACCCTATTTTTAAATTAAATATTCTTTTTTTCCCTTTTTTATTCCTCTAAATTTGGGGTGAGTCTTATTATCTACAAAATATAGTAGTAAATACATTTCAGTAACTCGTTCAATACTTTTCCCCTGTGTAATTTCTCATTACTACACATCACATTTATGGACATTTATGGTTTGATTCGACTGTACAGGCCCGGCCAGAAGGTCGCTACCAGTGTTGATGGTCACTACCACAGCTTCTTTATTCCAATTCAGCTCCACCGCCAAGGTACAGAAGCATATGTCATACTGAGCCACAGTGTCTGTGCTCTGCTTCAGAGGCAAAATGGATGAAGTTGCTGAGGAGAGGCAGCAAGGAACCTTGAATACCGCTTGGAACCTCTCCAGAAGCTTCCCAATGTCCCGAATCTCTGGAATACCTCACTCCCAAATGGAATTTGCCCAGGCCAAAAAGTAAAAAAACCATAAAAGCTTTGTTTCAGGAAAGAAAGGTGTGTTGCGGTCCGCGCTGCCAGAAGCATCAAGGAAGACCCAAGACGAAGTTTTGATCCAAGCCTTCTTTATTCACCTCCTACGCGTTTCAGTGCCCACCTGGCACCTTCATCAGGGATCCCTGATGAAGGTGCCAGGTGGGCACTGAAACGCGTAGGAGGTGAATAAAGAAGGCTTGGATCAAAACTTCGTCTTGGGTCTTCCTTGATGCTTCTGGCAGCGCGGACCGCAACACACCTTTCTTTCCTGAAATTCCTGGTTTAACCCCACGTGTGTGGAGTCGGTGGAGGTCCAGCGGCAGCCATCAGGACACTATACTACATGCGCACAAGCCAGTTGTGGGTCACACAACTGGAGCAGGTGAGCGAACTAAGTTTTTCACCGCAGAAATTTAGTGTCTAAGTGATAAGGGCACTATTGCGCCTCTTGTCCCCCTCCCCTCTCTCTTTCATAAAAGCTTTGTTGGTCTGGTCTGAAGGAAAGAGATGAGTGTGGAGTGAGAAAGGGATCTGACACTGATTAATGAAGCCATGGCTCTCTTTGGAGTCTCTATTTTAGCGGGATGGCAGGGGAAGCTGGAGCTTAGCTGTTTCACCAGAAACTGAGGACCTAGGCAGTTTCCACGGGAAGGCTGACAGCTCTGAAGAGGGTTGGCCAGATTTGGTAAAGGCAGAAGTCAGGGTGGACATTGCAATGGACAAACCCTGCAGCTGGGTTGCCACCACATTGATAGCCTGCATCATCTGGTCCTGACACTTATGTTGAGAGAACACTTTCTTGTACAGTCATGTGTGGCTTGGGATCTCTGGGTCCATGGCCTGAACATACCGCAATGCTGGTGGATGCGAATCCAAGGCATCATGGGCCAGGCATATCGTGGAATGACATAACTTAGCAATGATTCATTAGAGCCTCATATGGTCATAGGCTTGGCCGCAGGTAGTCACCGACACCACCTACTCTTGGGCAGTTACCCAATGTGCAGCAGCTGACCATAGGGTCAGAGAGGTACAGGTAGGTGAAGTTAAAAACATGGTCAGACAATCCAAGATCAGGGCAGACAGCACAGGTACGATATATATATAGCCGAGGTCTGGAGCAGAGAGATCAGGATAAACTATATACAAGACAAGTCAATAACAGGAAAAACAGAATGAACAAACAGAAACTAGAGACAAGCTACTAGAACCTATGTTCAGGCAATAAGTGGTGGGAAGAGTTGCTTAATATACCCCACATTGCCTGGGGATAGGCTTGGGAAGTTAGACCCCAGAAGACACAACAGGGATACGTTTCTGCAGGAACTTGTTGCACCTCTCTATAGCCAGGTTTTAGACAGCAGGACTATGCAGCAGAGTTGGAGGAGCAGCATGATGACTATGTGTGGTGGCCAAACATGGAAAGAGCAGAGCGGCGAACACAGTAACACAAACGCAAGCGCTTTATCACTGTGACATTGACACATGAAGAGTGAGGACAGTGCCAGCATTTCCATCCTATCATCTACAGTAATATACCTACATTCAGAGAGTGCTTGACGCTGGCGGCATGAAAGGTTGTCATATTTCCTTGTAGTTGACAATCCTTCTAGGTCATCCATCACCAATTTATTAAAGATCTCTACAGCCTGACAGACAGACAAGGGAAGAAGCCTCAGTGATCTAGCCCTGGTGCTGGGTGGAAACTTACCCCTAGGGTCTGTAAGGACTTCATTCGCCAGATCCTCTAGGTTTTTGCCCCTTTCTTGTGATCTGTCCCCCGCCATGTCTTCTGTGATTTGTACCTTGAATAATGTACACTCATTTTATTTTTTATGAATCATTTTTTCTAGCACGTTGAGTGTCACTACCACCCGGCTATCCTTTTTATGGACTGGTATTGCTGCGATTTGGGCCTCTGTTTTTATCTTGGTGGACCGGACATAGAGCATGTGGAATTATTTTGCTATGAAGCATTTTCTACAACCGGACCTATAAACACGAACTTGGGGTTATATTGCATCACTGTTTATGTATGGCGACAACGCATTGTGTGATATCATGTGGAGATTATGTATTATATGCTACTATGTAGCGGGTACACATGCAGGTTTTAAAAAATGATAAGTAGTGATGCCCTTGATGTGTTTGTGACAGGGTCCGGCGCTTCCATGCACTATGTCACTATAAGGTAGCTCCAAGTGCTGTTTACCATCCTGATGTTTCTGTAATGTGTGCCAGCGCTGCATCGCTTCGGCTCTCCTCCCACTGGGAGGCGCGGCGTCTGTTGGTGTGGCGGCACATGTCCGGGAGCCATGGTGACGCGTCCCTGCCCCCGGACATGCGCATTAGCTCTGCCACATTGATGCCGCGTCACTTCCGGTTGCGGGGGAGAAGCCGGAAGTTTTGAATCACCATATACACGAGCGCACATGATCCGGTGCTTTTAATCACTGGACGCTATATAAGGATGTGATGGGTGTTAGGGTGCCACTCAACACTTCCCCCCTGATGAAGCATACTACAAGAGGAAACGTACATTGGGGACACTGAGCGGGGAATTTGCACTGTGGGGTAAAACTGTGACAGCACCTGCACTTTGTTATCTGTATAATGTTGAGACAGGCTTTGAATGTTCACTCCTGTTCCTTATAACAAGTATATGGAATGTTTGTCTATGTAACATATATGTAGCAATGCTATAGGAAAACCAGTAATATAATCTGTAGTTACTATTGATATTGATGCACTGGCACTTTAATAATGAATTGTACTGTTTGTGACTGCAGATGTTTTTGAGATTTTGTCCTGTTAGCATTGGATGAAATGCATGCTACTTTCCATGTACTATTTGTATAATATTGGCAGAGTGCGGTGGTCACGGTTTTTGCCCCTTGTGATCCACCTTTTGTTCATTTTGGCACTGCGAGTAAAAATACAATCTTGTTTAAAACGCACTCTTTCTCGCTTTTGTTCTTCTATTTGATCTTCACACACTTGAATGACGAGTATACACAAACTAGTCACAATTGACCTAGTATTATATATCACCGTTATACGAGTTGAATGACATTTTTCTCAGGCGACAGCGGGGAACTCTTCTTCTTTCATCGTGTAAATACTTCCATGATACACGAAAGAGAGGCGCGGGGGATAAGACATTGACACTCAATGGGGATATATGGGTGTTACCCCCTAGCGCCATAGAAGAACTATTCTCAAATTGCTAGGCAAACTTTAGATGTCTAATTGTAAACTCCCTCTCTGCCTTTTTAAACAGACCGGGCACTGCAGAGATGAATAAGGGTTTAATTGTTAACAGAATTTACATAATTACCTCGCAACCTCATTAAAGGTGCGGAGCTCACGGGCTTATTATGAGCTCAATTGTTTCTTTTCGAACATATTTTTTTACACTCCTTAGTAGGAGTTAGCCTAGATAGTCACCCTAGGCTATTTGCATTAGCAGTTTTCCAAATAGTTTGGTCACAGATAATTTCTGTAACCAGTGGCGGAGCTAGGGCCCCAGTGCTGCTGGTGCTGTCCCAGGTGAGGAGCGGGAGGGAGGTTTGCTAGTGAGGAGCGGGGGTGGTGTGCTAAGCTGCTATCCCAGGTGAGGAGCGCGGGGGGGGGGCCAGTGAGGAGCGGGGGTGGTGTGACGGGCTGCTGTCCCAGGTGAGGAGCGGAAGTGGGGTGCTAGTGAGGAGCGGGCACACTATCGCGGTCTGCGAGGAGGTGGAGGGGCCTCCCTACAGGTGCCTGAGGGGCCCCTTAGCCCAGCTGCACCACGGTAGGTCCGCCCCTGTCTGTAACCTGTTTTGATTTTATTCTCTCTTTCTCTTACCTTACTAACCCCAACTACCCTTGATCCACAACTTCTCCCCACAAATGAGAGGGTGTGTCCAAACTTTTGGTCTGTACTGTATGTCCCTTCAAATATTATATATATATATATATATATATATACATATATATATATATATATAATATTTCTCCCAATCCTGGACCACCCTCTTCCAACTTCAACCCCCCACCCACCTCACATAGCAATCCCACTAACCTCATTAGCATTACCTGCACACCTTCATCTCACTCTTTTAAATGTGCCCTGTGGAGTCCACGGTCTGCATGCAACAAACTTCCCTTCATCCACAACTACTTTCTCTCTAACTCTCTTAATCTGCTGGCCCTCATTGAAACCTGGATCCAGGACTCAGACACTGCTTCCCCTGCTGCTATCTCCTACAGCGGTTTACACTTCTCCCATTCCCCAAGACCTGGGAACAGACGTGGTGGTGGAGTTGGCTTACTCCTGTCCCCACAATGTACTTTCCAGGTCATCCCCCCCGCTCCATCACTCTCATTCCCTTCTTTTGAGGTCCACACAATTAGGCTGTTCTGTCCCCTCCCCCTCAGAGTAGCAGTGGTTTACCGTCCACCAGGTTCACACACCCACTTCCTCAACCACTTCTCCGCATGGCTGCCGCACTTCATGTCCTCAGAATTACCAACCAACATCCTGCGAGACTCTAACATCCCCATCAACAGCCCCAACTCCCCATCTGCATCCCAGCTCCTATCTCTAACCACTTCTCTTGGCCTCTCGCAGTTCTCAACCTCTGAGACACACAAGGATGGTAACACCCTTGACCTGGTCTTCACCGACTCTGCTCTACCTCCTCCTTAGGCAACTCATCTTCTTCTCTCTCTGATCACAACATTCTCTCCTTTACACTCACAAACCCTCGCCCATCACAGCATAGTCCTACCTATCACACATTCAGAAATCTACAGGCCATTAACCCTCATACATTCACAGACTCTCTTCTCTCTTCACTGTCCCCAATCTCCTCCTTCTGCCCCAATCTGGCTGTGAATCACTACAATGATACTCTTAAAAGCACCCTGGACCAAGTAGCGCCTCTCACCCTCAGAATCTCCAAACACAGAGTAAAACAGTCCTGGCTCACATCACAAACTCGATTCCTCCAGCGATGCTGTAGGAGTGCTGAGCTCCTATGGAGGAAAACCCGCACACCAGAAAACTTTATCCATTATAAATTAATGCTCAAAACCTACAACTCTGCCCTTCACCTCGCCAAAGAGGCCTACTTCACCACCCTGATCTCCTCACTAGCCAACAACTCAAAGAAACTCTTTGACACCTTTCACTCTCTCCTCAGTCCGAAAGTGCAGGCCCCTATCACTGACCTCTGTGCTGATGATCTGGCCTCTTACTTCATAGAGAAAATAGAAAACATCCATCAGGAAATCAGCTCCCAACCTTCAAGTACTGTTACTCCCATCTGTCCTCACATCTCCTCCGGTTCACTCTCCATTTTTGACCCAGTCACAGAAGAAGAAGTCTCCAGGCTCCTCTTGTCCTCACGTCCCACTACATGCACCACTGACCCCATTCCCTCACACCTACTCCAGACCCTATCTCCAGTGGTCACCACTCACTTAACCACAATCTTCAATCTCTCCCTCTCTACTGGCATCTTCCCCTCCTCCTTCAAACACTCTATTATTACTCCACTACTAAAGAAAATGTCCCTTGACCCATCCTGCACAAATAACTACAGACCTATGTCCAATCTCCCCTTCATCTCAAAACTCCTGGAGCACTTGGTCTACTCCTGCCTCACCCATTACCTCGCCACTCACTCTCTTTTAGATCAATTACAGTCTGGCTTCCGCCCCTTACACTCTACAGAAACTGCCCTTATCAAAGTGACCAATGACCTTCTGACAGCAAAACATAATGGTGAACACTCTCTGCTTATCCTTCTTGACCTCTCTGCAGCTTTTGACACTGTTGACCACCATCTCCTACTCTCTATGCTGCACTCCATTGGCATCATGGACACGGCTCTCTCCTGGTTCTCTTCCTATTTCTCGGATCGCTCTTTCAGTGTATCATTTGCTGGCTCCACTTCCTCCCCTCTTCCTCTCACTATTGGGTCCCTCAGGGTTCAGTCCTTGGCCCTCTTCTCTACACAGCCTCAATCGGACAGACCATCAGCAGATTTGGCTTCCAGTACCATCTTTACGCTGATGACACACAACTATACACTTCCTCCCCTGACCTCACTCCTGCTCTAATACAGAACACCAATGACTGTCTAACCGCAGTTTCCACTATCATGTCCGCTCTCTATCTGAAACTCAACCTTTCCAAAACTGAACTTCTTCTGCTCCCGCCCTCTACCAACCACCCTAAACCTGACATTTCCCTCTCGGTGTGCGGCACCACAATAATGCCCAGTCAGTAGGCTCGCTGTCTGGGTGTTATGTTGGACGCTGATCTCTCCTTCATCCCATATATACAATCTCTCACCCGCTCCTGTCACTTGCGCCTGAAAAATATCTCCAGAATTCGCCCTTTCCTCACCATGGAAACAACTAAAACCCTCACTGTGGCCCTGATCCATTCCCGCCTTGACTACTGTAATTCTTTATTAGTTGGCCTCCCCCGCAGTAAGCTTTCCCCTCTTCAGTCTATCCTCAATGCAGCAGCCAGGATCACCTATCTAGCAAACCGTTACTCAGATGTTTCCTCTCTGTGCCAGTCACTGCATTGGCTGCCCATACACTAGAGAATCCCATTCAAATTGCTTGTTGTCACCCACAAAGCTATTCATGGTGCGGCACCTCCCTACCTCTTTACCCTTATCTCTGTCTACCACCCCACCCGTCCCCTTCGCTCTGAATGTGACCTCAGACTAACATCAGCATTAATCCGAACCTCCCATTCCTGACTCCAATACTTCTCTCGAGCTGCACCAATCCTCTGGAATGCTCTACTCCCAAGAAATTAGGACCATCCACAACTTGCATAGCTTCAGACGCTCCCTAAAAACACACCTCTTCAGAACGGCCTATCATTCTCCCTAACAGTAGTCATTTAGACATAAGATATTCATTGTTAGCCCCTGTACTTTGTGTTCCCATCCCATCTTAGATTGTAAGCTCCTTCGAGCAGGGTCACCTTTATTTTTTGCCTTTTTATTGTATTTCCTACATTGATTCTATGTTTATTGTATGTAACTACTGTTCTGTATTACCTACCATTCTGTATTGTATATTTTTCTTATAAGTACCACTGTACTGGAAAGTGCTGCGGAATATGTTGGCGCTATACAAATAAAGTTTTATTATTATTATTAATTACTTACCAATCTAATAAACAAACCCAACATATCGCAGAAATTGCAGAGGTCTTTAAGTCCTATTATGAATACCTGTATTCGATAGATAAACCAGACGGACCGCTACACCACACAACGATTTTAGACCGTATACATTCGTACATAAGAGAATCAGGCATGCCAAGCCCTGCCGATGGAAGAGTCTGACCTGATGGAAAGTCCCTTCTAAGGCTGGTTTCACATAACGTTTTTGTGCCTGTCCGTGGGATCCGACTTTGAAGGGGGATCCCACGGACAGGCACGGATCCATACGGATCCCTGCAATCGGATGGCAAATAGCCATCCGATCTGCTGGATCCGTGTGGATCCTGCGGTCCCCTGCCTCTCCCTACTCCTGCCTCCTCCATCTTCTTCCCTCTCCTACTCTATATGATGTGCCCCCGCTATTCTATCTGTGTCCCCCGCTCTTCTATCCTCATCTATCCCTATCCTGTCCCCTGTCCTCTCCCTGGGTGTAAAAAAATAAAAAAACTCCTCCGGGAGTATACATTACCTCTCACCGCTCCCACGCTGCAGCACGATCAGGACTGAAGGACCTGTGATGATGTAAGAGCCCGGTCACATGACCCGGTCAGCTGACCAGGTCATGTGACTCTGACATCATCACAGGTCCTTTAGCCCTGATCGTGCGGCAGCGTGGGAGCGGTGACAGGTAATGTATACTCCCGGAGGAGTTTTTTTATTTTTTTACACCCAGGGAGAGGACAGGGGACAGGATAGGGATAGATGAGGATAGAAGAGCGGGGGACACAGATAGAATAGCGGGGCACATCATATAGAGTAGGAGAGGGAAGAAGATGGAGGAGGCAGGAGTAGGGAAAGACAGGGAGATACGGAGCCGACATCGGATCTGAGGTGAACTCAGATCCGATGTCCATAGGCTCCTATGCTGTGGGCACTAGGATCAGCCTCGGATCAGCAGTGATCCGAGGCTGTCCGATGTGAGTCACGGACACAAAATCGTAGCAGGCTACGATTTTGTGCCCGTGATTACATCGGATGGGATCGGATGGTGCCAAAATCGGATGCCAATAGTGGCACATCCGTTCCCATCCGATTCCCATAGGGGAACATGGGTCCGATTTCGGATCCGATTGTATCCGTTTTGAAACGGATACAATCGGATGACCGAAAATCGTTATGTGAAAGCAGCCTAAGAGGATGAACTTTTATTGACCAAAAAAGAAACAAATGCAGGAAAGGCCCTAGGGCTGGATAGATTATCCCTACCCTATTACAAGGCCTTCATAGGGCCATTAGCACCACAACTGTTATCCTGCCTAAATTCAATCCCATAGGAACTCAGGCTAACAAAAGACTCTCTACGAGCACACATTTCGGTCATTCCAAAACAAGGTGAAAACCCCAATTACAGACCGATTTCGCATCTTAATGTAGACATGAAGCTATTCGCGAAAATGATAGCGACTAGAATATCACCTTGGCTCCCTACTTTAGTTTACCCTGACCAAACCAGTTTCATGGGAGGAAGAGAGGCCAGAGACAATACCACCAAAGCTCTGAATATGATCAAGAGAGTGAACGTGAAGTCCTGGCCCCTAATGCTCCTCTCAACAGATGAGGAAGGCATTCGATAGGGTGAATTGAACATTTTTGCTCGTGACACTCCGTCGAATTGGCCTGCAATCCAATATGCTTAGTTGGATCGCGTCCCTATATGCTAAGCCCTGGGCCAGGGTGAAAGTCAATGGGTTCCTGTCGTCTGACTTCTCTATATAATGGTACAAGGCAAGCGTGCCCACTCTCCCCCATTATCTTTATACTAACACTAGAGTCATTATTATTACACAGGTCAACAAAAAAAATTTTTTTTTCTGGTGCCCAAAATATTTTAATGAATTTGGGGTATTTTTGGGGTGCTGATTCTGAATATGCTATCAGTTTTGCCAGATTGGCTCAAGTTTTTGAGATTTTTGGTATCTTATTTATAGCACTTGTTGGTAAATGCGACGCATCATCTCATTCATTTCTTTGGATTAGTACTTGAACTGAGCAGTTCTCAATATAGTTTTGTGTTAATTAGTGTTCTAAAAGTTTGTTCATAGCTTGATTTTTGCACTAACTTTATGTTGTTGTCTGTTTTCCAGTGAAAAGCATGAACTCATCAAGAAGAAGTTGTCTTAACGATCCAGACTCATTCTGTTACATTTGTGGTGAATATACACTGACAAAACATAGAAGAAACATAACAGACTTCGTTAAAAAAGTGTATTTTGCCTATTTTGGGGTTATGCTTGGGGACCAAGACAAGTTTTGGGCACCACACATAGTGTGCAAAGCATGTATCGAATTATTACGAAAATGGAGCAAAGGACAAAGAACAAGCTTCAAATTTGGTGTTCCAATGGTGTGGAGAGAGCAAAAAAATCATCATGATGACTGTTATTTCTGTGCAGTGCAAGTACAAGGATTCAATAAGCATAAGAAACGAAAATGGGAGTATCCTAACATGGAATCTGCAAGAAGGCCTGTCCCTCATTGTGAAGATGTGCCTGTACCTGTGTTTACCATGTTACCTGACCTTCCCCCACCTGATGATGATGATGAAATGCAGGGTATGGAGCTAAGCATTAGTTCTGGAAGTGAACTAGAATATGAAGGAAGTTTCAGAACACCTACGCAATTTACCCAAGGAGAGCTCAACGATCTAATAAGAGACCTCAACCTCTCAAAAAGTGCATCCGAACTTTTAGCTTCAAGGCTAAGTGAAAAAAATTGTCTGACGCCTGGAACTAAAATTACATCTTACAGGACCAGAGAAGAAGCACTTCTTCCATTTTTCTGTGAAGATGACCTACTTGTATATTGTAAGGATATTCCTGGCCTGATGCTGCAAATGGCAAGTATATCGTCCTGTAGACTGGAGGCTTTTCATAGATAGTTCTAAAAGGAGTTTGAAATGTGTTTTGTTGAACAATGGCAATCAGTGTGCATCTCTTCCAGTAGCTCACTCAACTAAACTTGCAGAACAATACCAAAATGTCAAAATGGTCTTGGAGAAACTGTGCTACCATGAACATTCGTGGCTGATATGTGTTGATTTAAAAATGGTCAACTTTTTACTTGGACAGCAAAGTGGATACACAAAGTATCCTTGCTTCATCTGCATGTGGGATAGTAGAGCAAAACATCAGCACTGGGAGAAAATGAATTGGCCTCCAAGGGACACCTTGACAGTAGGAGCATCAAACATAGTGAACGAACCTTTGGTGGACAGGGAAAAAATCATTCTACCACCACTTCACATAAAGTTAGGATTAATGAAGCAGTTCATCAAGGCATTAGACAAAGATGGTAATTGCTTCATGTACATCTGCAGATCTTTCCCTGGTCTTAGTAGCGAAAAACTGAAGGCAGGAATCTTTGATGGTCCTCAAATTCGGAAACTCATTAAAGATTCAAATTTTCCTAAGGAAATGAATGACATTGAAGCTGCTGCATGGTGTAGTTTTGTGTTGGTAGTGAAGAACTTCTTGGGAAATCAAAAGGCAGACAATTATGAAGAACTGGTACAAAACATGCTATTGAGATTTAGAAATCTGGGTGTACACATGAGCATTAAATTGCATTATCTTCACAGTCACTTGGACAGATTTCCAGAAAACCTTGGAGATTTTAGCGAAGAACAAGGGGAGAGATTTCATCAGGATATTATGGTGATGGAGGAAAGGTACCAAGGCAGATGGGACAGACATATGATGGCTGATTACTGCTGGAATCTACAGCGTGACTGCCCCAATAGCTCACATAGAAGGAAATCATATAAAAAGCGCTTTTCCAGCGATTAAATGTCTATCTTTCATGTCTTGTTCATTTTTGAAGATTACTTTCTAAAACTAGTTAAAATAAACTAAAATCAACATTTACTTTGTTAAATTTATTGTATTCATGACAATATCAATAAAGTTAATGCGCGTGTAGCAAAAAACGTCTTTTTTTTACACATTTTACGAAAAATCTCAAAAACTTGAGCCAATCTGGCAAAACTGATGACATATTCAGAATCAGCACCCCAAAGTTACCCTAAATTCAATGAAATATCTTTGGCACCAAAAATGCTGTTGACCAGTGTTATTATTATTATTTATTTATATAGCGCCATTGGTTCCATGGCGCTTTACATAAGAAGTGGGGGTAACAAGGACAGGTACAGTACATATGAGCAGTCAATGCTTGCTGATACATGACGGGAGAGGATCCTGTCCACGAGGGCTCACAGTCTATAGGGGTGGGGAAGGACACGATAGAAAAATAAGAATAAATGAGAATATCGAGGGCCCATAGATCAAAAGTAAGTTGCACACAGTTGCGGCCTACGCTGATGATCTTCTCTTTTTCATCACCTCCCCTATCTCATCCTTGCCAAACCTCATAGATGAATTTGAGACTTATGGAACTCTATCCAATTTTAAAATTAACTTTTCAAAATCGAAGGCCATGAACATAAATATATTTCCATCCTCCTTAACGGCATTAAAAAGAGCATAAGATTTTAAATAGGTCAATGACACACATAATTACCTGGGGATTAAGCTCCCTAGGGACACTCGCGGACTTTCTTCCACAACTACCCAAAATTACTTCAAGCAATACAGCGGGATTGTTTGAAATGGACGAAACAGACCTTCACGTGGTTTGGGAGATGTGCCATATTTAAAATGAATACCAAGGATTCTGTATCTTTTTCAAGCTCTCCCAATCAGGGTTCCATCATCATATTTCAAAAGTCTGGATTCTATTCAAACTAAATTCATCTGGGGATAAGCCTCCACGCATCAGTGCAAAGATGTTACATCGCACCAAAGCATCTGGAGGGTCGCACTCCCCAATTTTAAATCATAATATCTAGCATCCCATCTGACTAGAATCTTAGATTGGCATAGAACAGGGCAATGAAGGCCTGGGTCGAAGTGGAGCAGGAGTTTTCGAGTGTCCCACCACAGGGAACCCAATGGCTAGGTGTCATATATGATACAGTCTATATAGAGTCTAATGCATGGGTATAATGAGACACATGAGACATACGCTTCTTAAGCAGCTCTTGTATTGCTTCATACAAGTTAGTGCATCAACAGGATAACATAAATGTAGTTGCAGAGTGCAAGGCAAACAACCAAGGACATCAGAGCATTAAAGCATAGCACAAGTCATTCAGAGTCCATTACTTTCCTGTCAGATGTTGCTGGCAAACAGGATGATTCCAGGCAGAGTGAATCCAGGCTTCAGAGAGCAAGACACAAACTGGTTGCAGACCTGATTCTGGAGCACAGGTTAACCAGCTGAAGTAGTTTAAAAGGGCAATTGGCAAGAAACAGGGCAGGGACATCAAAGCTGAGGACTCCATATTGTTTGAGGGCAAGAGTCAATGCACAGGACAGGAAACAAGATGGCCGACGACAAGCTGAGAACTCCATATTGGTTGAGGGCAAAAGTCATTACACATGACAGGAAACAAGATGGCCGACAAAATACACTAAATGCAAACATAACAACAGATATAGCAAAAAAGACTGAAAACCTTACATTACTCCCCCCTTAGGGACAGCCTCTGGATGGCCCCAGTCCAGGCTTTCCCGGGTACCTCCGATGGAACTGGCGGAGTAACCGAGGAGCATGGAGATTGGAGGCCGGCTCCCACGAGTTGTCCTCAGAAGAATAGCCCTGCCACTTTACCAGGTATTGCACCCCGTTTCTACGCAACCTGGAGTCCAGGATCCTTTCCACGACAAACTCCTCCTGGCCATCGATGAGTACCGGAGCAGGAGGGGAAGAAGAACGACCAGGGAATGAATTGGGAGTCACAGCCTTTAGTAGAGAAACGTGGAACACGGGGTGAATCCTCATAGATCTTGGAAGTTGAAGGCGACAGGCAACGTTGCTGACGAGCTTATTAATCTTATAGGGCCCAACGTACTTATGACCCAATTTGGATGATGGTACTCTCAATTTAAGGTTCTTAGTTGACAGCCAGACCAAATCTCCTACCTTGAAGGTTGGTGCAGGTTTACGAAACCTATCTGCCGCTTTTTTATACCTGTCCTGAGCTGATTCCAGATTCTCTTTAAGCAGATCGAGGTTCCTTTGTAGAGAGGTGATTCTGTCGGCTACAGCTGGAAGAGGTGAATCTATGGGAAGTCGAGGAAGGATGTTAGGATGATAACCCAAATTGGCATAAAAGGGTGACTGCTTGGTGGAAGCGCTCTGTGAGTTGTTATAAGAGAATTCAGCCAGTGGAAGCAAATCCACCCAGTCATCTTGTAGGTGGCAGATAAAACAGCGGAGATACTGTTCTAGGGTCTGATTAGTCCGCTCGGTTTGTCCATTTGTCTGCGGATGAAAGGCAGAAGACAGGTTAACTTTGATGTCCAACGCAGCACAGAAGTGCTGCCAAAACTTTGAAGTGAATTGCACCCCTCGATCAGATACAACCTCATCCGGTACGCCATGCAGGCGAAACACATTTTGAATGATTAAGTCCGATGTGTGTTTCGCAGTGGGTAGACCAACACACGGAATGAAATGGGCTGCCTTTGTTAACCGATCCACCACCACCAGAACTGTGTTCTTTCCTTGAGAGGTTGGCAACTCCACAATGAAGTCCATAGATATGGATCCCCATGGACGGGATGGAACGGGTAGGGGTTGTAATAGACCCGTAGGCGAAGATCGTGGAGTCTTGCATCTGGCACAGACTTCGCAAGAAGTGACGTAACCTAGAACATCTCTTCTGTATGTGGGCCACCAAAAGAAGCGAGACAGGAATTCTTGAGTCTTCAGAACTCCTCTATGCCCCGCTATCTTAGAATCGTGGACGAGTTGCAGTACTCTCACCCTGACTGCTTCAGGAATATACAGGCGTTGCCCCTGAATCCACACACCGTTCTTATATACAAGACTTACTTCACAAGACGGTTGTGCCAGCCAGGGATCCGTATGGTATGCTTCCTTGATGTCGTTAAGCAAGTCTTGATTATGAAGCACTCCCAGGAACCTGGAATCAGAGATAACAGTCTTACGAGACGTGAGTGGAATTGTCTCAGTTGAGTAGAGTCTAGACAACGCATCGGCCTTTCCATTACGCGATCCTGGCCTATAGGAGATAACAAAACTGAATTGGTTTAAGAAAAGACTCCAACGAGCCTGGCGAGGAGTCAAGCACTTAGCTGATCTGATAAACTCAAGATTGCGGTGGTCAGTCAACACGATTATCTGCTGCGCAGCTCCCTGAAGGTGGTGTCTCCATTCCTTGAAGGCTGCGATGATGGCCAACAATTCTCTATTACCCACATCATAGTTCCGTTCTGCAGGAGACAACCGCCGGGAAAAGAAAGCACAGGGATGTAAGACTTCTTTCTCACCTGTCCTCTGGGAGAGGATAGCTCCGATGGCACTGTCTGAGGCATCCACCTCTATTATGAAGGCCAGTTCAGGGTTAGGATGCACCAGAATAGGTGCCGTGGTGAATTTCTCTTTCAAACGGGAAAATGCTTCTTGAGCCTGGGGGGTCCAGGTAAAAGCAGAGTTCTTGCGGGTAAGCCGTGTAATGGGAGACACAACCTCAGAAAAGTTCCTGATAAAACGCCTGTAGAAATTAGCAAACCCTATAAAGCGCTGGACCTCCTTCACATTCTTGGGGACCGGCCAGGCTTTAATGGCTTGGATCTTACCCTCATCCATACTAATTCCTCGTGATGACATTACATACCCCAGAAATTGGATCTCCGTTCGATGGAATTCGCACTTCTCCAGTTTGATATACAGATGGTGTTGTCGAAGGCGTTCTAAGACCATCTTCACATGTTTGTGATGCTCCTCTGTGGAATTAGAAAAAATCAAAATATCATCCAAATAAATGACAATGAATGTATCCAGGAGGTCCCTAAAAATGTCATTCACCAAATGTTGGAAAGTTGCTGGAGCATTACATAAACCGAACGGCATTACTAGATATTCAAAGTGTCCGTAGCGTGACCTGAAAGCTGTCTTCCATTCATCCCCAGGTCTAATGCGGACCAAGTTATAGGCCCCACGGAGATCCAACTTTGTAAAGAGTTTTGCATGCCGTACTCTCTCCAATAATTCAGGGATCAACGGTAGTGGGTAACGGTTTCTGATCGTGATTTTATTGAGCTCCCGATAGTCTATACAGGGCCTAAGAGATCCATCTTTCTTCTTCACAAAGAAGATTGGTGCACCAGCAGGAGATGAAGAGGGGCGTATGAAGCCCTTGGCTAGATGTTCGTCTATATAGTCTTTGAGAGCCTTTAGCTCAGGCCCTGCCAAAGAGTAAATCTTGCCAAAAGGTATTCCCGCACCTGGTAACAGGTCTATTGGACAGTCATATGGACGGTGAGGGGGTAGCAGGTCTGCGTTCCTTTTGTCACACACGTCAGCATACTCACGGTATATGGCTGGTAGCTCAGAGACTGATGTTGGTCCTTTAGGAATGGAGCAGACCGAAGCTTCTGGACTTATCTGTTTCTCTGGAAAGTGCAGTTCTTTAGTTTCCCAGTTAATCGTAGGATTCTGAGCCTGCAGCCACGGCAGTCCTAGAATAATAGGGAAATGAGGAGAAGAGATGAGCATAAATGACAGACTCTCTTGATGGTCATTACCCATGAGGACCTTTAAGGGCTCCGTCTCCTGATCCACTGGTCCAGAGTTTAACAGTGAGCCATCTACGGTCTCCATCTGTACAGGAGTAGCCTTCTTTACTGAACGTACTCCAAGTTTCTCAGCGAAGGAGATGTCCATAAAATTGCCGCTTGCCCCTGAATCAATCATAGCGGAGGTAGATACCCAGACAGAGTGAACCCTGAGCTTGAGGGGAATAAAGCAATGAGAATTGTTGTTCTTACAACTCAGCTGGGAAACCGCTGAAAAAACCTGAAAAACTGCTGCAGTAACACGTGCATCCGGCTCAGAGATAACAGAGTTCAAGTCTGAGTAATCAATGTCTGTATCCTCTACTCTCTCTGGGATCTGTGGTTCGGACCTGACAGAACCCCTCTCACAGCACTCGCAGTGTATGATGGCTGCAGTTGTCTTACGAGAACGACTGGGGCAGTTTATAATGAAGTGTCCTGACTTACCGCAATAGAAACACAGATTTTCCTTTACTCGATGTTCCTTACGTGCATCACTGACCCGTCTCTGTAAAGAGTCCACCTGCATAGGCTCAGGTTCGGGTTCTCGTATAATCCTGCTCAAGGACTCCTTAGCTGGAGAGGGAGGAAATAAATGATTAGTGCGCTTTATCTCCGACCATCTCTCCTGTCTGCGTTCAGTAAGCCGAGCATCGATCCGAATACAGTAGTTGATAAAATCTCCTAATGCTGTAGGTGGGTCGGCACGAGCGAGTTCGTCCTTAATCACAGAGGATAATCCTTTCCGGAAAACCGACTTCTTAGCAGAGCTATCCCAAGTGGTGTCGAGAGCCCATCTCCGGAAATCCAAAGCATACTCCGCTACCGAGCGCTTACCTTGGCTTAAAGTTAACATGGCTGATTCCGCTGTAGCACCGCGGTTTGGATCATCGAATACCTGCCCCATAGCTGAAATGAAAGCATCAAGATTATTTAGACAGTCATCGTCAGTCTCAATTAGGGGGTTTGCCCATGTGAGAGCTTTGTTGGAGAGTAGCATAATTATTGTCAATACTTTAGATCGCTCAGTAAGGAACTGTGGCGCATGAGCCGCAAAAAACAGTTTGCATTGATTAATGAATCCCCTGAATTTTTCCCGTTCACCGCCAAAACGGAATGGTGGTAGCTTGGGGATTCCAATAACCGGGGTTGAAGTTGGGATGTGGACGCGTCCCTCCAGAACCTCAATCCGGGTTCGTAAGTCCTGCGTGGTTTGTCCGAACACCTGCAGATTATGATCACCGCGATCCCGCAGGCTTGCAAAGCTGGTCTTCAATGCCTGTAGGTCAGCAAGGATTGAATCCGTCACGTCGCACAGATGTTTAACGGGGTCCTCCATATTCCCAGAAGCTGCACGGCAGAGAGGCTGGAAAGGAAGAAAAGGAGCACAATAGTGTTTACCTGTGGTAACACTCCTGACTTAAAAGAAGGGAATGTGCTCACCTGGAAAGGTTGTGAGAAGCCACAACCACTATCATCACATATATCGATATCTCAGATCCACGGTCTGCAGCAGCTCTCCAATGGCAAAAGATCCAGAAATCTCTATACAGGTGGCAGCAGATGCAGCACTGTCCTAGACCCAGCAGACTCTATTATGGCTCCAGAATCTGTCATATATGATACAGTCTATATAGAGTCTAATGCATGGGTATAATGAGACACATGAGACATACGCTTCTTAAGCAGCTCTTGTATTGCTTCATACAAGTTAGTGCATCAACAGGATAACATAAATGTAGTTGCAGAGTGCAAGGCAAACAACCAAGGACATCAGAGCATTAAAGCATAGCACAAGTCATTCAGAGTCCATTACTTTCCTGTCAGATGTTGCTGGCAAACAGGATGATTCCAGGCAGAGTGAATCCAGGCTTCAGAGAGCAAGACACAAACTGGTTGCAGACCTGATTCTGGAGCACAGGTTAACCAGCTGAAGTAGTTTAAAAGGGCAATTGGCAAGAAACAGGGCAGGGACATCAAAGCTGAGGACTCCATATTGTTTGAGGGCAAGAGTCAATGCACAGGACAGGAAACAAGATGGCCGACGACAAGCTGAGAACTCCATATTGGTTGAGGGCAAAAGTCATTACACATGACAGGAAACAAGATGGCCGACAAAATACACTAAATGCAAACATAACAACAGATATAGCAAAAAAGACTGAAAACCTTACACTAGGACTCAGTCAACTGAAAAACCTCAGGAATCATCCCACCATAGGTGCCACACTGGCATGCTGTGAGAACCCATTGATTAGGACACACATCCTTCCTCAATTGTCCCCGTTATATCCAATTTTGGGTAACCCCCTATTCCCTCCAGGGGCAGAAGATCCAGTCTTCCGTATATTAGTACTGGAAGGACATTCCAGAGTGAAACATTTTAGTGCTGGACGTGCTTGGCCGACAGGGGAAGAGATTATGGGTCTATCAGCCCCCCCATAGCCTGGATGCTTGTAGAGCTACACAATTATGCCATTTCATGGGAGCCTTGCCGTGCAGAGCTCATTTTTCTAGGGACTTGACACTATTCGAAGAGGAGTGCATGGGTGCAGGGACTATTAGACACACACTATCTCGTGTATACTTTCTGAACATGGGACCTGCGGAACAAATTAATCCTAAATTCCAGGTGCAGTGGAAGAGTTGCAGATCCGATTATCGGACGAGCAATTGACAAAGATTTGCAACCTCACACACAAATCATCAATCTCATCTCGCATTCAGGAAGCTGGATTTAAAATTTTAACTAGGTGGTACAGAGTCCCGACTAGAATACAAGCAATGTTTCCAGAGGCAAGCTCACTGTGTTGGCGGTGTGGGGAGGAAGAGGGCACTATGCCCCATATGTTTTGGGAGTGTGTGGGTCTGACCAATTTCTGGAGGAATGTACGAACCATGATAAATAAGCTCACTCGTTGGTCCCTTGATCTCACTCCAGCCCTCGTTCTGCTACAACATATTGACATGCCCCTAAAGAGGTACCCCTAAGGTCGTTGCTTCACCACTGCATCCTGCTTCTATGGAAAAAGACAGAGCCTCCAACGATGGCTCTATGGTTCAAAAAGATAGACGAAGTCATGCTAATTGAGGACCTCACGTCAATCATTTATAACTCCCAGACCCAATTCGGTTTGATCTGGTATTACTGGCTAGACTTTAAAAGCTCAACGGAATACCTTTCGTTCGTGGAAGGGGACTCAGGGTGCGCTGCCGATGATCCCATCAGGAGTTCCCCCCACAGCCACCTCCGAATTAGAACCCAAACTAACCCTAGCTGGTTATTCACTTCCTCTACTTGAAGGCAGACAGACCCCCTCACACACCCCTGACCCCCTAACCCCACCTCTCCTCCTTCTCTTCTTTTTTCCTAGTTATACTTTTAAGTACCAATAAGTACAACGTGCTTATCTACTTCTGACTAAATCAGCCTAATGTTACAGCCATATATGCATACACACCCCCATTGAAGGGGAGAGTCTTTTAGACAACACTCTCTCCATATTGAGTATATTGTTCGAAAACGTTTTATGATGATGTTAAGCTGTAAGAATTTATGAGCACATTGTAATGTGATCCTTGATGCTATACATGTTACAGTTGTGGCCAAAAGTATTTACACCCCTGCAATTTTGTCAGATAATACTCAGTTTCTTCCTGAAAATGATTGCAATCACAAATTCTTTGGTATTATTATCTTCATTTCATTTTTCTTCAATGAAAAAACACAAAAAGAATTGTCCTAAAGCCAAATTGGATATAATTCCACACCAAATATAAAAAAGGGGGTGGACAAAAGTATTGGCACTGTTAGAAAAATCATGTGATGCTTCTCTAATTTGTGTAATGAACAGCATCTGTAACTTACCTGTGGCACCTAACAGGTGTTGGCACTAACTAAATCACACTTGCAGCCAGTTGACATGGATTAAAGTTGACTCAACCTCTGTCCTGTGTCCTTGTGTGTACCACATTGAGCATGGAGAAAAGAAAGAAGACCAAAGAACTGTCTGAGGACTTGAGAAACCAAATTGTGATGAAGCATGAGCAATCTCAAGGCTACAAGTCCATCTCCGAAGACCTGAATGTTCCTGTGTCTACTGTGCGCAGTGTCATCAAGAAGTTTAAAGCCCATGGCACTGTGGCTAACCTCCCTAGATGTGGACGGAAAAGAAAAATTGACAAGAGATTTCAACGCAAGATTGTGCGGATGGTGGATAAAGAACCTCGACTAACATCCAAACAAGTTCAAGCTGCCCTGCAGTCCGAGGGTACAACAGTGTCAACCCGTACTATCCGTCAGCATCTGAATGAAAAGGGACTATATGGTAGGAGACCCAGGAAGACCCCACTTCTTACCCCGAGACATAAACAAGCCAGGCTGGAGTTTGCCTAAACTTACCTGAGAAAAGCCTAAAACGTTTTGGAAGAATGTTCTCTGGTCAGATGAGACAAAAGTAGAGCTTTATGGGCAAAGGCATCAACATAGAGTTTACAGGAGAAAAAAAAGAGGCATTCAAAGAAAAGAACACGGTCCCTACAGTCAAACATGGCGGAGGTTCCCTGATGTTTTGGGGTTGCTTTGCTGCCTCTGGCACTGGACTGTTTGACCGTGACAAATTAAATGAAGATAATAATACCAGAGAATTTGTGATTGCAATCATTTTCAGGAAGAAACTGAGTATTATCTGACAGAATTGCAGGGTGTCAATACTTTTGGCCACAACTGTATATGGCATATATATGTTTGATGTTGTTTTCAATAAAACTAAATTTATGGAAAAAAAATACATGAAGTGAAATGCATTTCTGTAAATGTTGATGATTATGGCTTGCAGCCAATGAAAACTCAAAGGTCATAATCTCATAAAATTAAAGCAGGGAGGATGAAGGGTCTGAGAGATAAAATATGACCTAAATAGGTATCAGAGGCTTCACCTTGTGTGGTTGTGAGAGTCACAACCACTATAAAAGCAGATCACGGCTGCTGCAGTCCCCAGCGTGGTGCATATAGAATAGCGAGGACGAAGGGTTAAAAACCACACTGCTGTATTCCACCAGACATCAAAAGATGAATATAATATTTATTTATTAGTCAATGTGTGTCAGGACTCCCAGAAACGCCCTGAAACATGGCAATATGATATTGCTTGTCCTAGGGAAGGGGCCAGGGAGCCCTAAAATGCGTTGACTAATAAATCAATATTATATTCATCCTTTGATGTCTCGTGGAATATAGCAGCGCGGTTTTTAACCCTTCATCCTCTCTACTCTATATGCACCACGCTGGGGACTGCAGCAGTCGTGATTTGCTTTCATAGTGGTTGTGACTCTCACAACCACACAAGGTGAAGCCTCTGATATCTATTTAGGGAATATGTTATCTCTCAGACCCTTCATCCTCCCTACCTTAATGTTCTGAGATAATGACCTTTGGGTTTTCATTGGTTCTAAGCCATAATCATCAACATTAACAGAAATAAACACATGAAATAGATCACTCTGTGTGTAATGACTCTATATAATATATGTGTTTCACTTTATGTGTTGAATTACTGAAATAAATTATGTTTTTGATGATATTCTAATTGAGATGCAGTTGTATATTATACCTCACCACACCTTTGATCCTCGGAGCCAAGTGTAAAGACAATAACTCCATACTGAGAAAGAGATTGGCACTCAGACTTTCTTGTAAAAACAAACCAGTTTATTTGATGACGAATGATCGCTATAAATAAGGAGATGTAATCTCTGAAATACCTCAGATGTCTGTATATATTAATGTCTTAAATATTAAGAACTTATGAGGACTTGGATCATTACTATATGAGGAGCGCCGGCAATTACCTGGAAACCCCTAATTTCCTGTCTCTTATGTGATGTATATCGCAACCTCCATGTATCCTATGTGCTGTATACCGCAGTCTCAGTGTATCCTATGTGATGTATACCGCAGCCTCAGTGTATCCTATGTGATGTATACCGCAGCCTCAGTGTATCCTATGTGATGTATACAGCAACCTCAGTGTATCCTATGTGATGTATATTGAGCCTCAGTGTATCTTATATGATGTATACCGCAGCCTCAGTGTATCCTATGTGATGTATACTGCAGCCTCAGTGTATCTTATGTGATGTGTAGACTGCAGCCTATATCTGATGTATATATGAAGTACAGGTTCAGTAGATGCAACAATGCCATTGAAAGTAACACAGTGGTGACTCACAAATTAAATTTATTACACAAATAAGGATATGACATATTATGGATCAATTGAGAATCAATATTATAGATTACAGTAAATCAGAATGCAAGGAAATTATACAGGTATACTTACCTACTGAGTACCTTGTAATGCAGATAACTGAGCTGTGTTTAACTTAACTATTACGTAACCAGTAGCGTAAGTTAAACTACAATTAAAGTCATTATGTCCATTGCATGTTACTATCTATAGAGTCAGTCACAGTCAGATTTATTAAATAATTAACTCTTAATTACATTAGCTATAGCAAACGTAAAGAATAGCCATCTAGAAATTAATTTCAATTGTATATCTACAATGATATGCAAAAGTTGTGGCACCCATAGTCAAAATTACTGGTAATGTGAACTGTTAAGCAAGTTGAGGTTGAAATGATCTCTTATGGCACCTTCACACGCCGCAATCTCGGCTGGCGATATGAGGCGATCTAACGTGCACGTGCACGTTTTTCATGGACGCCTCAGATTGCCGATGGCGGTATTACACACTGCAATATCGCCCTGAAAGAAAGGCGATATGTCGCCCCGGAGATCACCTCACCCACAGCGGAACCATTCCGGTGGAATCCCCTCGCCGCTTCACACGCCGCAATCTCAAAGGCAATGTGGGCGTACATGTTCAGCGCGGTGAGGAGATAGGCGTGCCACAGTGGTTTACACCACGCCCCATACACGCTCATTGGACAACGCAACGCCGTTACGATTCGTCAGCCTGCTCTGGAAGGCTGGCTAATACATGACACCATTGCCATTGTGTGGCGCTAGACGGACAACTCTTCAAATATGGCGCGGTGTCAATTGACAGCCAATGGGAACACAGTAGCCCACACCAATCAGTTCACACGGGGTGCGGACTACAGCACGCTGTGGCACGCCTACGGGAAATCACAGGCGACGCTGATTCCATCACTATCGCCCTGTCACACACCACAACATGGAAATATCACCTTAAAGGGATCCTGTCACCCCCAAAACACCTGTAAACCTATTAAAACCTGTCCCTAGAGCATATTAACACTTTCCCTACACTCTTTTTACCTCCTAAATGCAGTAAATGACATTGCATAAAAACGTTTTATAAGTACCTGATTACTGATGATAATGAGTGACTATCTATTCATAGTCACTCATCAAGACTGCCCCTCTGCTTCATAGCACGCCTGAATAGGCGTGATCTTCATAGCAGATTCAAATTGCCGCCTGGGCATGCGCAGTGTGCATTTTGAAGCTGACAGCGCGGCACCGCTGTAAATACGTCACCCGGCGCCGGGAATGACGCGGATCGCGTCACCCAGCCGCACAGCAGCCTCGGACGACACAGGGCACAGCAGGGAGGCGGCAATTTGAATCTGCTATGAAGATCACGCCTATTCAGGCGTGCTATGAAGCAGAGGGGCAGTCTTGATGAGTGACTATGAATAGATAGTCACTCATTATCATCAGTAATCAGGTACTTATAAAACGTTTTTATTCAATGTCACTTACTGCATTTAGGAGGTAAAAGGAGTGTAGGGAAAGTGTTAATATGCTCTAGGGACAGGTTTTAATAGGTTTACAGGTGTTTTGGGGGTGACAGGATCCCTTTAATGATTGAGGCTGATTTCAGAGCAGTGCTCAGGAATCAGGCAACAGGCGATTTATCACCACGAAATTCCCCAATCACACGCCGCAACTGTGAGGCAATTTCACGCCAATTGCTCTGGGGCGACATATCGCCTTTAGGATTGCCAGCCGATATTGCGGCGTGTGATGGTACCATTAGGGTTATGGCTTGTTCACTATTATTGTTAGGAAAGGCCGGTGATGCAAATTTCACAGCTTCATAAAAACCCAGCCTCCTCCAACCTTGTGCTAAAAAACAGAAGCCATGGGTTCTTCTAAGCAGCTACCTAGCACTCTGAAAATGAAAAAAAAGCAGGCGCGGCTATAGGAAGAATTTCAGTGATAGCTGCTCGCAGGATTGCTAGAGAGGCAAATCAGAATCTCCGCCTGACTGCAAAAGACCTTCAGGAAGATTTAACAGACTCTGGGGTTGTGGTACATTGTTTTATTGTTCAGAGTCACCTACAGAAATATGGTCAAACAGACGGTGTGTTGTGGTCCGCACTGCTGAATAAGAATGGAGACCACACGGGATCTACCAACGGTGGTGCTGTTGATTTCAAAGCGTTTCGGAGACAGCTGTGATCCTTCATCAGGAAATATGCAACATATTGCATATTGCAGATTTCCTGATGAAGGAGCATGGCAGGCTCCGAAACACATTGAAATCAACAGCGCCACCGTTTGTAGATCCCGTATGGTCTCCATTCTTATTCAGCAGCGCGGACCACGAAACACAGTCCGTTTGACCATCAATTGTTACCACTGTACACGTGGAAGTGTGGGTTCAGCAGATGCTGTAGGAAGCGTTTATAGTGGTTTTGGGTGCCACAACCATACCAGGTGAGCAGTGAACATCGTGGAAATAGTGCCATTTATGATAAAAGATAAGACCCTATTAGCACTTGTGTCTCCTTCATATAGATTGACCTACAGAAATATGGCCTTCATGGAAGAGTTAACAGAAGAAAACCTTTCCTGTGTCCTCACCATAAAATTCATCATCAGATGTATGTAAAAATAACATTTAAATAAGCCTGATGATCTGATGAGATTAAATTAGAACTCTTTCGCCACAATGAACGAAGGTAACAGAATTTCAGGAAAAAGAACATCTCGCCAACCATTAAGAATGGGGGTGGATCCATCATGCTTAGGGGTTATGTCGTAGACAATGGCACTGGGAACATATCACATGTAGAGGGAAGAATGGATTCAATGAAATTTCAACAATGTGTTGATGCAAATATAACATCATCTGCAAAAAAAGCTGAAGTTGAAAAGAGGATGCTTCTACAAATAGATAATGATCCTAAACACACGTCAAAATCAACAACAGACTAAGTCAAAAGATGCAAGCTGAAAATTTTACCATGGCCCCCATAGTCCCATAATCTAAACATCATTGAAAATCTGTGGCTAGAGCAGAGCATGCAAGACGGCCAAGAATCTCACAAAACTGGAAGAAGATTCCAAGGAAGAATAAATAAAAATCCCTCATTAAGAATTGAAAGACTCTTGGCTACTACAAAAAGCATTTATAAGCTATGATACTTGCACTAGGGTTACTAGGTGCTGACAACGCACCCATGCAGGGTGCCCAAGCTTTTGCATCGGCCCATTCTCCTTTTAGCAATTTTTAAAATGTAAATAATGAAATAAAATGCCTACAATACAAAGAAAATGTGTTATCTTTAAAGAGAACATGTCAGGTCGTTTATGCCTCCCCCACCCCAGCTATCACTAGCTGTACCTGCAGCTTCATAGTTCTATTCTTAACATCCATGTCTAAGCTAATAGTGTAATGTTAAAGGTGGAAAAAATGCATTTATACTCTTCCATTTTCTTATGTGAATGACAAGTCCGAGTGGTTTCATAAGCCAACCTAAGGCAATGTTCTCCATCCAGCACTCCTAAGTCTAATTGGATGTGCAGACTGCTGTTCCCACTCCCTTATAAATATAGCAATCTTCAAAGTGATGTATATACAGCAATCTCAGTGTATTCTATGTGATGTACATACAGCAGTATGTAACAGAATTTCAGAAACAGAACATCTCGCCAACCATTAAGAATGGGGGTGGATCAATCATGCTTAGAGGTTATGTCGTAGACAATGGGACTGCGAACATATCACATATAGAGGGAAGTGATGTATATACAGCAATCTCAGTGTATTCCATGTGATGTACATACAGGTACATACAGCAGTATGTAACAGAATTTCAGAAATAGAACATCTCGCCAACCATTAAGAATGGGGGTGGATCAATCATGCTTAGGGGTTATGTCGTAGACAATGGGACTGTGAACATATCACATGTAGAGGGAAGTGATGTATATACAGCAATCTCAGTGTATTCTATGTGATGTACATACAGCAGTCTAAGTGTATCCTATGTAAGGAATAGACAGGAGTCTTGATATCTCATGTGAGATGTATATTGCAGACCTTCCATTGTATGAGTTTTATAAATCATACATGAACAGTAATGAATTTCGCACTGTGAAGAAACGCAGTGTTATATACATCTATGTTCGGAACAACTTACTGCAGCAATCACTTCTTTACAAAACTTATTGCAGACCAACATAAACTTGGAAAAACAATTGCGAGTAGCAACATGAACAATACCAGCTAACATCACACTTCATCATAGAGAATCTGTTTCAGCCACCACATTTGGGGTGAGTTGATTGTTTGATCAAATATAGTAGTATAACTTTCAACATGATCTTGTACGGCAAGCGGATAAGGTTATAAATATCCAAATGGCCCATGGCGGAAAAGCTGGTCCCCACCCCCTGACTTAGACAATGGTGAACAGATGAATAGCATCTAATCCAATGTTTACCAGTCTATTCATCAAGAACTTTGGTTTAACAATACATAGAGTCCAAAATGCATCAAGCAAATGCATATGAAATGGATCATTCCGAACTTGGAAATGTATTTGGAAACGGGGAAATATATTGTAACTATTGTGTACTCCATCAACCCCATTTGTCTACATATCAGAATATGGGGAAACCTTAATTATGATAAATTAGTTACTGATTATGTGGGGGGGGTATCTTAAAAGAGAGTTAGCAGACAAATTTTAAAAAATTGTGGGCATCGTGGATTAACATTTCAGCTATGACCTCTAGAGGATTGATAAGAACAACTGCTTTACACTCGTTGAAATGCTCCTTGTGTTTCAGGGGAAAAAAATAAATCTTCCAACTATGTTGCTCTTGATAATATCATGTCATTTTGGAACATGGGACAGAAGGTTGGAAAGATGGATGTCGAAACTCTGCAATGTTTGAATGACTCATGTATGTTTTTTTCTTGAATAGTGGAACACAATTTATTTATGTAACACCTTCACCACACAACCTGTTTTTACCTTCCTGACCAGGTCAAATTTTACAATGCTGATCGGCGCCACTTAATTAGGTTATAGCTCTGGAACGCTTCAACAGATCCCAGTGATTCCGAGATTGCTTTTTTATGACACATTAGTGACGACAGAGCCTTTTACAGCGTGTGGCGTGGGTTGAATGTTCTTAATTTGGCAACACGTGTTGTTCTTTTGTTTGTTAACTCATGTTTGTTAAGTCATTGTTTCTTGCTAGACTATTCAGAGCCTTCATTGTGTGAGTTTGTGTATTGCTAATTTAATGTAAATTACCTCAACCGCTCTGTATGCATTACTCAGAGGAGAATTATACATTCAGATTGAAATGACAAGCAATAAGAGCACAGCCTTATTACACCAATCCTGTAAGACCACAATACCCTGAGATGAGTGGTCAGGATATATAAAAGGGCCTGCATCAGTCACCAGGAGTTCATATGCTACATGGCTTTCACCTAGGGTCTCTGGTCCCATTAGAAGACCATAACCTCATCCTAGGAATTTCGGTTCAGGCTGCAAGGATAACATTGTGTCATCATACTCTGCATGGCCTCAGTCTAGAGCACCAAAACTGGATTATATTCTGCAGGTGCCCAGCCTAGAATTCTAGGAATCGGCTGGAATATTAGAGACTACTTAAGAAAGATACCTAGGTTGGGACAATTCGGTCACTTGGCTGCAGACTTTACTGTGCCTGGTCAGCATCCTAAGCTTGCTGCTTTTCCTTTCTTGTTGCGTGCCTGCTGAAAGCGGGGTGCAACTGGATTGGCGAAGTTGGCCCTGGAAGCCTCGAAGGCACAAATATTCTAATTCCTGGTGAGCCACCGGAAGGGTGAGACTCTGTTGCCTGTTACATTGTGTGTTTTGCTTGATTTTGTGTTATATGCCTTTGACTGTTGGGGATCCAATAAAGTCTTACCATTGTGTGGTTCCCTCAATCTGTGTTGTCTGAGTAGAGTTCTGCCCACGGTTAAGGATTTTGAGTGTTCAGCTGGGATGAGCCCTGGTCCATGCGGTCTTTCTAAAGGCAGCTGGGCCAGCAGAAAAGAGCACCCGCTGACACCCATGTCTCCACAACATTGTACTATGTATTGATGGTAAACCTAGGACTATATTGTTTCTGAAAACATCAGAAATTTGTCAAAATGTTTCAACAATTTTTAATTTCCAAATTTAAATTTTTTTACATTTAAACCAGAGTTATGTAACACAAAATAGTTAATAACATTTCCCACATGTCTACTTTACATCAACATCATTTTTGAAACATAACTTTTTTTTGTTAGGAAGTTAGAAGGGTTCAAATTACTCAGCAATTTCTCATTTTTCCAACAAAATTAATAAAACCAATTTTTTTAGGGATCACAGCACATTTGAAGTCACTTTGAGGGGTCTATGTGACAGAAAATACCCAATGTGATAGCTTTTTAAAAAGTACCCCACTCAAAGTACTCAAAACCACATTCAGTAAAATTATTAATGCTCTATGTATGACATGTGAAAATTTCAATTTCTCCCACAAAAATCTTGCTTTAGGCTGGTTTCAAACTGCCGGTTTTCAGTATCTCTGTGAATCCAGCTGAAAATGGATACACCCGCATCCGTTTTCGGCCCCATTGACTTTCAATAGGGCCACAGGCACTTGCAGGGGCATCCAGTTCCTTACGGATCCCCTGGTCCGGGTGTCAAAGATTTTGGCATTGAAACCAAAAACAGATTTTGGAGTGATTTTGGTTGAACACTCGGACACGGGGCACTCTGTATAACTATAAAATGGATCTCTATTAAACTCAGATCCGGCGGAATACGCATCCTGCTGAATCCGGTCTCCAGATCCAGGTTTTGGGTCTGAGCATGCCCAGAACCAAGTTTGAAATTTTGAAATGATATGCCCCCGAGGGAGCAAGTCATTTTCCACCGAATCCAGCAAAAAAAAGGTACACACGTCCAGATGCAACTGTCTGCTCATTCACCGGTATTATCCATGAGACAGATCAATGATAATACCTGTGCGGGTGCATCCAGTTTGTCAATTGAGGGGGATTCCGGGGGAACTCTCAGCCCTGACACACCAGACTCTCTCCCACCGTGGAATCATTCAAAAGGAACCTGAAGACCCACCTCTTCCGACAAGCCTACAACCTGCAGTGAGACTCAATCCACGAAATTACCATCTCTACCCTCTCCTATTGTATCCTTACGCATTCCTTGTAGACTGTGAGCCCTCGTGGGCAGGGTCTTCTCTTCTCAACTACTGTATCCTCACCAATCCCCTATAGACTGTGAGCCCTCATGGGCAGGGTCCTCTCTCCTCTCCTACTGTATCTTCACCCATCCCTTGTAGACTGTGAGCCCTCGCGGGCAGAGTCTTCTCTACTCTCCTAGTGTACCCTCACCCATGCCTTGTAGACTGTGCGCCCTCACACGTAGGGTCCTCTATCCTCACCTACTGTGTTATCACCCATCCCTTGTAGACAGTCAGCCCTCGCAGGCAGGGTCCTCTCTCCTCATTTACTATAACCTTACCCATTCCTTGTAGACTGTGAGCCCACTTGTACCTGTCTGTGCCTTGTATTAATCATAAATATTGTTCTTGTCTATGTTATCCCCTTTTCACATGTAAAGCAACATGGAATAAATGGCGCTATAATAAGTAATAGTAGTATTGGTGGAAAACTCCTGTTTGGGCGCATGACAGAGCTCAGAATGGAAGGAGCAGCATTTGACTTTTGGAATGCAAAATCAGCTGAAACAGATAGCGACGTGATGTCAAGTTTGCAGAGCCCCTGATGTGCCTAAACAGTGGAAACTGCCCACAAGTGACCCCATTTTGGAAACTGGACCCCTCAAGGAATATATTTAAAAGTGTAGTGATCACTGTGAACCCATACCTGCTTCACAGAACTTTATAACATTGAGTTAGAAAAATGAAAATATACATTTTACTTAGGCTGCCTTCACACTTGTGTTTGTGTCTGCATGCGTATGGCATGCAGGCGCAAACGCAGTGCAACACAGCTCATACTTATTTGAACGCAGCGGAGAATTAGTATTGGGCAGCCAATCAGCTGTCTCTGGGGGCGGCCGGGAGGAGGAGATCAGTGGCAGAGATCTCCTCCTCCTGGCCACAGCTGATCTCCTGCCGGTGTCAGCGCATGAGATTTGAAGATACATCTGATCTGACAGCTGTTTAAATCTCCCGCGCTGACACCGAATAGGGTGATATTGGTGCAGGAGATAAACAGCTGATCGGTGCTTCAAATCTCTCGCGCTGACATCGAATAGGGTGATATCAGTGCAGGAGATAAGAAACAGCTGATCGGTGCTTCAAATCTCCCGCGTCAACCTCACCTATTCGGTGTCAGCGCAGGAGATTTAAATAGCTGTCAGATCAGCTGTTTCTCCCCGCTGACACCGGCGGCCACCGGGAGAGATTTCAATGAGATCCGCAGCGTTCTCCTGCGCTGTCATGCGGAGGACACTGCGGATCCATTGACTTCAATGCATTTTTTGTGCACTTGTGGATAACACAACGCACAAAAATGCAACATGCTGCGTTCGGAGTGTGGAGGAGGGAGCATACATTATGTGCATCCGTACGCAAACGCAGCCAAAATGCAGCCACATGCATTTCCACGTTAAACATAGGAACGTATGTGCGCAAGCGTTTGGCTGCCTTTCTGCACTAATACTGTGCTTATATATAAAGGATAAGACCCTATATGTACTTAGATTTCTCTCTCCAGATACTGTCTAAGTGCCAGAAGAGCAGGATTCCCCCGCCCAAGTGAAAACATTTTGGAAATTACACCCATGTTCTTCCACAGGAAATGTACAAAATTCAATGTACACAACTGTACTATAAAAAACTTCAAACATATACATATACATTGCATACAACAAATTTCAAGAAGTCCTATTAGAAAATTCTTCCTTGACCAACACCAAGAGAATTCTGTACATAGAGATAATGGAAGCCATTGGCCACATTCCAGAATTGCAGACAATTTGATTTACCACCTGAAGAAACAATAGAAGTTATCATCACTTCTAGTGATCTATGATTATTTTGTACCTATAAAGAAACCATTCATGTGAAACAGTCCTTGTCGAATCTGAAGTCAGAGGCCCAGACAATCGAGTGGCATACAAAGGTAATGACACTATTGTTTTGTCTTTTAATCGTAGATATGATAATTGAGTTTTTATAGCATAACAAAGATAAACAAGAAGTGTGAAGAACAATCTGAATAATAGTATAGCATACAATGGTGTCATATGGTAAAATAAAGGAAGGAATGGTGTAATATTAGAGATGGGAAAATCGATTGGCCGGGACAGTATTCAGTGACCGCTGGCCAGGAGGCTGAAGTATTATTACTTATTATTATAGCGCCATTTATTCCATGGCACTTTTCATGCGAAAAAGGTGCATACATAGGCAAGTGCAATAATTATCAACGATATAAGACACAGACAGGTCTACACGGGATGGGTGAGGATACAGTATGTGTGGAGAGAGGACCCTGCCGACAAGGGCTCACAGTCTACAAGGGATGGGTGAAAATACAGGAGGTGAGGAGAGCGGACGCTACCCGTGAGGGCTCACAGACTACAAGGGATGGGTGAGGATATAGTAGATGAGGAGAGAGGACCCTGCCCATAAGGGCTCACAGTCTACAAGAGAGGACCCTACACGTGAGGGCTCACAGACTACAAGGGATGGGTGAGGATATAGTAGATGAGGAGAGAGGACCCTGCCCATAAGGGCTCACAGTCTACAAGAGAGGACCCTACACGTGAGGGCTCACAGACTACAAGGGATGGGTGAGGATATAGTAGATGAGGAGAGAGGAACCTGCCCATAAGGGCTCACAGTCTACAAGGGATGGGTGAGGATATAGTAGATGAGGAGAGAGGACCCTGCCCATAAGGGCTCACAGTCTACAAGGGATGGATGAGGATACAGTAGATGAGGAGAGAGGACCCTGCCCATAAGGGCTCACAGTCTACAAGGGATGGGTGAGGATACAGTAGACGAGAGGAGAGCACCCTGCCCATGAGGGCTCACAGTCTACAAGGGATCAGAGAAAATACAGTATGTGTGGAGAGAGGACCCTGCCCACGAGGGCTCACAGTCTACAAGGAATGGATGGGGATACAGTTGGTGAGAGGACCCTGCCCACGAGGGCTCACAGTCTACATGGAATGGGTGAGGATACAGTAGGAGAGGGTAGAGCTGGTCATGCCATGGTTTGGTGGACTTCAGGTTCTTTTGAAGGTTTCCACAGTAGGCGAGAGTCTAATGTGTTAGGGCAAAGAGTTCCAATCTCCTTATTTTTCAGCATTCCCAACTCTTTTTTTGATTTGCAGGGCAGGTGCGACATCATCATTGCGACATAGAGAAGCCGGTAATACCGGAAAGTAAGGAGAGTCACTGGCCTTCCATCTACCAGTGACTGATCATTGACCTGGCCAATGGAACAGAGTCCTACAAATAGATTCTCCCATCTCTATCTGATATGGTATAATACAGTTGTGGCCAAAAGTATTGACACCCCTGCAATTCTGTCAGATAATACTCAGTTTCTTCCTGAAAATGATTGCAATCACAAATTCTTTGGTATTATTATCTTCATTTAATTTGTCTTCAATGAAAAAACACAAAAAGAATTGTCCTAAAGCCAAATTGGATATAATTCCACACCAAACATAAAAAAAGGGGGTGGACAAAAGTATTGGCACCCTTAGAAAAATCATGTGATGCTTCTCTAATTTGTGTAATTAACAGCACCTGTAACTTACCTGTGGCACCTAACAGGTGTTGGCAATAACTAAATCACACTTGCAGCCAGTTGACATGGATTAAAGTTGACTCAAGCTCTGTCCTGTGTCCTTGTGTGTACCACATTGAGCATGGAGAAAAGAAAGAAGACCAAAGAACTGTCTGAGGACTTGAGAAACCAAATTGTGAGGAAGCATGAGCAATGTCAAGGCTACAAGTCCATCTCCAAAGACCTGAATGTTCCTGTGTCTACCGTGCGCAGTGTCATCAAGAAGCCCATGGCACTGTAGCTAACCTCCCTAGATGTGGACGGAAAAGAAAAATTGACGAGAGATTTCAATGCAAGATTGTGCGGATGGTGGATAAAGAACCTCGACTAACATCCAAACAAGTTCAAGCTGCCTTGCAGTCCGAGGTACAACAGTGTCAACCCGTACTATCCGTCGGCGTCTGAATGAAAAGGGACTGTATGGTAGGATACCCAGGAAGACCCCACTTCTTACCCTGAAACATAAAAAAGCCAGGCTGGAGTTTGCCAAAACTTACCTGAGAAAGCCTAAAACGTTTTGGAAGAATGTTCTCTGGTCAGATGAGAAAGTAGAGCTTTTTGGGCAAAGGCATCAACATAGAGTTTACAGGAGAAAAAAAGAGGCATTCAGAGAAAAGAACACGGTCCCTACAGTCAAACATGGCGGAGGTTCCCTGATGTTTTGGGGTTGCTTTGCTGCCTCTGGCACTGGACTGCTTGACCGTGTGCATGACATTATGAAGTCTGAAGACTACCAACAAATTTTGCAGCATAATGTATGGCTCAGTGTGAGAAAGCTGGGTCTCCCTCAGAGGTCATGGGTCTTCCAGCAGGACAATGACCCAAAACACACTTCAAAAAACACTAGAAAATGGTTTGAGAGAAAGCACTGGAGACTTCTAAGGTGGCCAGCAATGAGTCCAGACCTGAATCCCATAGAACACCTGTGGAGAGATCTAAAAATGGCAGTTTGGAGAAGGCGCCCTTCAAATATCAGGGACCTGGAGCAGTTTGCCAAAGAAGAATGGTCTAAAATTCCAGCAGAGCATTGTAAGAAACTCATTGATGGGTACCGGAAGCGGTTGATCGCAGTTATTTTGGCTAAAGGTTGTGCAACCAAGTATTAGGCTGAGGGTGCCAATACTTTTGTCTGGCCCATTTTTGGAGTTTGGTGTGAAATGATCAATGTTTTGCTTTTTGCTTCATTCTCTTTTGTCTTTTTTTATTTTAAACAAATTAAATGAAGATAATAATACCAAAGAATTTGTGATTGCAATCATTTTCAGGAAGGAACTGAGTATTATCTGACAGAATTGCAGGGGTGTCAATACTTTTGGCCACAACTGTATATCATAGAATGGTGTTATATGGTACGATGTATTATAGAAAAATGTGATATGATATGGAATGATAAATCATGTAGTAGCATGATATTGCATGGAATTGTGTGTTGTGTTATTTGGTATATTGTAGCATGGAATATTGTAATTTGTAGTTAAAGGAAAGTAGAACATGCAATCTGAAATAGTGTGTGCACGCCTCTAAGGACATGATCCAACAGGCAAAAAAGTAAAAAAAAAATATGCAGCACATCCATTGAAATTCACTTTTTATTCACCCATGTGACATTTCTGCTTGAGCTTTTCTCAAGAATGGTGTGATTTGGTATAATAGGATAATAAAAATGGTGTGATAAGGTATAATATACAAATTGCCTTTTCGGAGATGAAGACAACTTGAACTCTAGTGCTACCTATTGAAAGTAGCAATCCTAAAAGTCAATATCCACCACCCTTTAATGTGCCTTGAATATGTGACTTAGGGTATATGCCAAACCAGAATCTCAATTTGCAGGCAGGGTGTTTTGGAGTGTTGCCCCTCGTCAGTGCAATGTATGACATCTGGTTTGACTAGGTGATAGGTGAAGACGAGATCTTATGGCCACTTTACACACGGCTACATTTCTAGCTTATCCACAGGTAACTTACTGGCTGCAGTGAAATCATGGAGACATTATTCAATTTGTACACAGCAACAAGATAGAACCATATCTCCATGATTTCACTGCAGCCAGTAAGTTACCTGTGGATAAGCTAGAAATGTAGCCGCGTGTAAAGTGGCCATAAGGGGTAAGGTTTCTACTTGTAGCGAGTGACATGTTAGTTCTGCTATGCTAGTATGAGGAGACTTAAAAGTAGCAATGCTCTTCTGGGATATAAATATGCAAATTGACATTTCAGAGAGGAAGGGGACTTGAACTCTACTGCCGCCTATTTGAGGTAACACTTCTAAAAGTCAATATCGACCCTTTAATAAGCCTTGAACATGTAATTTAGGGTATGTCAGGAAAATATAAATTATTCTTAGTGGCATAGAAACACAGCCAGAGCTAATATATGTCTCTGCCCCTTGAGGTTTGTAGAAGCACAATGTTTCCCCTCGCTCTCTCTGTCCCCCCTCCCCTAGCAGGAATTTATGGCCAAGTCGTAAAAGTCAGCTAGTTGTTTCAGTCTTGAAAGAGGTCGTGGTGGCAGAATAATTTTTGTATGTGATAGTGTGGCTTGAGAGTGGCTGAATTGAGGTATAAATACATTCCCGGCAGGAACTGTTGGTATGTATACATCCCGTCACATCACGTGCCACAATAGACGACATAAATTAGAGCAGCTGCGCACCTTTGCTTATCCTCTGTCAATACCGTGTTTGACCAGCAGGATAGGAGGGGGCCAGAGAAGTGCAGGTCCTGACCAAATTCATGACAGGGGTATATGCAGAACCAGAATCTCAATTTGCAGACACGGTGTTGTCCCTTGTCAGTGCAAAGTATGAGATATGATCTGACTGTATGACATGCTAAGACAGGGATCTAAGATGTACGGTTTCTCCTTGTGGAGAGTGACATGCCAAGTCTGGCATGCTAGTACGAGGGGACTTAAACATCATATGACAATGCTTGTTAAAGGGTTGATATTGACTTTAAGGATCGTTATTTCAAATAGGTACTTTTTACCTCTCTTAAGAGACAATTTGCATATTTAATTTCCCAGAGGAGCAGGTATATTGCAGGTATTCAAGTCCCCTCATAGTGACATGTCACTCTCCACATGGAGAAACCTTACCCTTAGTATAATATAACACGGAATTATGTGATGTAGAACAATGTAATGTTGTAATGTAGAAAAGAATGATATATTATGGGTGGTATTATGGGTCACAAAGCATAGGATGGTGTTAGGCTGGGTGCACACGATCAGGAATTGGAGTGTTTTGGACGCTGTGTATTACCGTTGCATCCAAAATGTTGCATTGTACAGTACCAGAACAGTGGATAAGATTTCAAGAAATCCCAAGCTCACTGTGCATCACCCAACCGCAGCGTTATTTCACCTGCAGTGTGGGTTGTCTGACTTCCACATCATGTTAATTTAATGCTGCAGAGTCAGATGCGCTCACCATCGTCTGCACGCAGCGAGGAGCCACCCTGCACCCACTGCAGAAGGCGAGTATAGGGTGGCTGCAGGCCCCCTGTGTGCACCCGCGGGTTTCTGCAGGTCCGAAAGCACTGTGTCCAAGACTCAGCGCCTCCGGACCTTGAGCACACAACCGTATTGTTATGAGCCGATATAAGTAAGGAATTAGGCAATATAGTAATAGGCTGTTAGTGGTTTAATTGGGTGGCACTGTGGCTCAGTGGTTTTCACTGCTGCTTTGCTGCGCTGGAGTTCTGAGTTCAAGTACAACCAAAGGCAATATCGTCAAGGACTTTGTATGTTCTCCCTGTGTTTACTACATACTAAGAGAGTGTTGCTTGTGAGCCCCATTGGGAAGGTGATGATCATGTCTGTAAAGTGCTGTGGAACATAATGATAATAAATAAGTATAATTAGTATCATATTTAATAAAATGGTGTAGGATGGGGTAATATGGTATAGCATGATACATGGAATGCCAGATTCAGGACAACACTGGTATTTACACAAGGTAAAAATGGTATTTATAGCAAGTGATAGTTCCTCCAGTATTTTCAGTATCTACATGAGTTTTCAGTAAGCTTGCTGTCAGTGGAACACTGAGAAGACAACGTTTTGGTCATCACATGATCAGGATTGATTGCTTACCGCTCCAAATAATGAAATGTCCGCAAGCAGAGACCTTGTAAGTTGATATAGTAAATATATTGGGATATTGTAAAGTTACATAACAGTTTCCATATAACTTGTTTTAGTAACACGTCAGCAAACAATGACAAAATATTAAAGCAAAAATAGAGTCCGGGATGGTTCTCACGAACATCTGGAGAGGATCAGCTGCCGGCATTGTTGGATGAGATCTCTGTTCCACAGGATCGGTAGTATTGTCTTCTACTTGACTTTCCTTTTATTTACAAAAGCAAACATATCAGGTGTGCCCATGCACAATGACATGAGATGATTGCTCGTCAACTGAACCCCTCCTTAATCTCGTCTGCGATAATCCCTCCAACACACTCATTGGGCTGGAATTTCAACAAGGAAGGGATGACAATCTATGTGATGGCCTTGACAAGTTCCAGCTGGCATGTTATATAATGTGAGGATATAGAGTTGGCCTTTTGCCTCTCCATCTGTACAACATCACTTGTATTGGTTTACGTACAAGTTATTGTGTTGTTTTACTTAAAATGTATTAAAGTGTTTTGTTATACTTAGCTTTCACAAAATATACGCCCAACACTGCACCCTCTAAAAAATATACGTCCCATACTGTGCCTCTAACTAAACTCCCCATACCGCACCCTCTAAAAATATACTCCCCATACCGCACCCTCTAAAAATATACGCCCATACTGCACCTCTAACAACTATACTCCCCTTACCACACTCTCTAAAAATATACACCCCATACTGCACCCTCTAAAAAATATACGCCCCATACTGCGCCTCTAACTATACTCCCCATACCGAACCCTCTAAAAATATACGCCCCATACTGCACCTCTAATAATTATACTCCCCTTACCGCACTCTCTAAAAATATACACCCAATACTGCACCCACTGAAGATATACCCCATATTGTGCCTTCAATAAAAAATATACTCTATACTGTGCCCTCTGAAAAAATATACCCCATACTGCACCCACTAAAGAATATACCACAAAACAAAATTGTTAGCACCCTCAAATTAATAGTTGCTTGCACCCATTTTGAAATAAATTACTGCAATCACTTCCTATAACCAATGTGAGGTAGCGACCTGCTACATTGAGAGTGGCTGGTATGTGTCGCACAGGCAGAGGTCTGCATGATCTAAATCCAGGAGTTTTGCATCTTGCTCCACAAGTCTTTATAGTGTTAAGGGCTGGATTTAAGGGTTAGCCAGAAAGTGATGGGCGGGTCTGGCTAACCACATACCTCCCATGGGTGTGTCTAACCTGTTATAAGAAGACTCCTCCCAGACAACATCTCTGATGTCAGCCAGGTCCTGTAACTCCAGTCTTCCTGCTTAAGCACAAGATGAGGAGATCATGTGGTTGCAGAGTGCAAGGTCTCTGAAGCTGGGAAACTGGTCGGTGGTTCCAGTAAGGCAGATATCCCAGATATCCGGACTGCCAGGAGGCAGTGTATGAAAACCAACTCCCAGTTTTCCTGAGTGGCCTACTAAGAGGTCAGTAAGTAGAGACTGCAATACCTTCACGGGGATGCAGCTGTGAGAGACGTATACAAACCTGTGCGGGTATAACCACAATAGAAATGAGGACTGTGTATGTCATTTCTGTTGATGACTTGTATTGCACTGTACCATAAGCAGTTTGTGCAGTCTGCTAATAAACCGGAAAATGACTTGTTTATATAAAAACTGTTGCTATATGCTTAAATATTGCTGCCAAGTGTGTCCACTACTACATTCAGCGAACGCTGCTTCACACCATCCACAAGCTTCTTACACTGTTCACCTGGAATTTTAGACCACTCCTATGTTTATAGAATGAGGCTCTAGAGGTCACTCTCGTTCAGCGCCAGACCCAGAATTTGTCACACGCGGTTACATTGCCGAGTTACTGACATCACCGCACGTGAGAAACTATGGGTCTAATACCCCGTTGTGGACCGGGATTCTCCCAGACCATTTTCTCGGACAGTCTGGCACTGGGTCGACACTCCTTTTCGGGCACCCTCCCTGTGGTGTCCCTCTTGGACTTGTTCCTTGCTTCGTCCCTCAGACTAGACTCTCTCCTCTTCTCTTTCGCTCACTGTCTGATTTTCTGTTTCCCACTCCTTCTACCCTAACACTCCTCCCACCGGGATCGGTTACCCTAGTAACTGGTTAGCTGATCGGTCCTCTACTCTAGGTGTAGGGATGCTAGGAAAAGAGCCTCAGTTCAACATCATCCCCTCCAATGACTTTTGTGGGTGCAGTACCCCCTACTGTGGTGCATTGACCAGTGGGGCGCCCCACTGCACCAGACTGAAAATGACGTCCACCCGGCGCATCATACCCAGAAGAAGGAGGTGGGAATTTCAAATTAGGAGCGCGGTGGAGAATGAATTCTCACGCCCACTAGGGCGTGATACAAGCAGCGAGGGGGAAGACAGAGCCCTCAAGACCGCCCAGTCAGTCTGCAGACCGTAGACTGGATGATGCATTTGCATGCGAAAATGTGAGTATCAAAGTCATTTTTCACAGCGAATATAGGACACTATTAGATGAGACAGGGATGGTTAGGGATGTGCTAGGAAGGTGCAGAGACAAGTAGTGACAGGTTAGGGGATTAAAACGACTTGACAGGTTCCCTTTAAGGTTATAGTTAAAGTATCCAGCTAATCCAATTATGCCATTACGTGCTATACCATCATATACATATCACAGTTTCCATATTTTATCATGTCATACATATCCCACCATCCCATAATATAGCATCCAACCATATCACAACATTCCATGTTGTATCATCCCATACATATGACACAATTTCATCAAATACATATCATATCTTACTGTTTGACACATACTGATTCTCACATAACCATTTAAAAACTAACATCTGTCACTTGTTCCCGTCCCCCTCTGAACGGCTCTGTCCTTCTCCTTTTCCCGGCTGGATATCTGTGCTCACTGGTGTTATGTCGCAAGCAGGGCCTATGATGTGACACCGGTGTGTCGTCATTCTGGCCTTAGAGTAAATGCAGGGCAGGGAGCTAGTAGCTCTCTGCTCCACTATAGTTTTCAACTGTAGATACACACAGAGCTCTAGTCCCGATGGTCCATGCTCAGATGCAGTCATACACCCCAGGATCGCGATAGTTACATCCCTCCATGAGTTTATCCTTGCATCAGTAACTATGACCTCTTTAGGTGATTTTTGATGTTTCCTTTATCAACTACTTACTCCAATAAACCAACATATATGAATAATAATCTGCATACTGACTCATTGTGATCATTATGCAGTAATTATTATCTATATTTAAATAATTGTTTGTAACTTGCAATGAGTGACACAAATACATAATAAAGCAAACAGGCTCTGCCAGCAATCAGTGCCACAAATATAAAAACTTGGAAAAGTTATGAAAGGAAGCATATCTAACTGATGGATATGGCGCACATAAGTTTACCACTGACTAGATGCAATTTGTAATAAAAACGGAATAATCTCTCAATATTTCTCAGTCTTCTCCACTGGAACAATTATATTCATTCACAATCGACCATGGCCTCCCACTAAGAGGGTCAGAGACAGCGCTGGGGTATGAGTGAGTCTTGGCAATGGAAAGTGATATGTTCTCATTACATGGGGTGATGGACATTCTGAAGGCGGCTCTATAAAGACAAATAATTGGGACATATGTTTTAATTTATGGAACTTGTTCTTTTCATAATGTTCCATTGCCACTGGTGTAGAACATTTGGTTCCCTACTCTACGTATATAACATATGGCCCCTTCACCCCTGGTCTATAACCTACCACCATGCCACTTAGCTTAACTGCCATGTGACAGATCAGCCGGTGGTGCCGAGCTTACTGACGCCAACGAGATCCTGTAATAGAGGCTACTGGGGTAACAAGTCCGGACATTTCTTCCTCCTGAATCTTCCCTCATCACCTGTGAATGATATCACTGAGAAGAAGGAACCGAAGCAACTCAGCTACAAAGTGGAGACCCCGAACTATGACCAAATGCTGAGGAGCAGAGGACAGAAAAGTCACCATTGCTATGCTGCCTCCATAACTGCAAAGTCCAGATCTCCTATGGTATCATCAGCATAAACACTGCGTCTGCTGGGAGCTTCATGAACAAGCAGCTGCAGCTGTACATCACCAAACACAATGCTGAGCAGCTGCAGCCGTACATCACCAAGCACAATGCTGAGCAGCTGCAGCTGTACATCACCAAACACAATGCTGAGCAGCTGCAGCCGTACATCACCAAGCACAATGCTGAGCTGCTGCAGCCGTACATCACGAAGCACAATGCCGAGCATCGGATGGAGCGATGTAAAGTTGCCACCACTGGACTCTGGAGGAGATGTTTTCTGTGCAGTGTAGGCTCACACTGCTCTATCTGCGCCTGATGGACGAGTCTGGGTTTGGTGAATGTGAGGAGAATGTTACCGCCTTGTGGTGGAGGAGGGATAATACCATGAAGCTTGTAGGGGTCGGTTTTGCACTCTTCGTTACAGGGACGAAAACATTTTTATTCCTTCAGTACAAGACATTGTGGACTATTGTAGCTTCCAGCTTCATGGGAACAGTTTGGGGAAGACTTGAAACACACTCTCCTAGTTACATGCGAGTCTCCCGGACAAGACTCGGAAGAGGCTGGAGCAGTGACCCTGAACAGCTTCTCCCTGTCTGGACGAGACTGTCAGCTGATTGTGGTTTTGGCAGCTCCACACTCCCCCTCCAGAGGCCAGAGGCCGTTCAGGGTCACTGCTCCAGCCTCTTCCGAGTCTCGTCCGAGAGACTCACATGTAACTAGGAGAGTGTGTCTGAGCCCGAAGACCCTTTTCTGTTCCCCATGACTGTGACCAGTGCACAAGGTCCATACAGACCTTGAGGGGGGAGTTTGGTTGAAGAACATGACCGGCTGTACAGAGCCTGCAGCTCAGCTCCATCCAACATCTTTAAGATGACCTAAACTAGAGGTAATGATATCGATCTCCCCACAACATCACAAATCCTCTTCTGAATGAATGGGCAAAAATGACCACAAACACCTCTAAAATCTTGTAGAAATCCTCCCCAGAGGAGCAGGAGCTCTTACAGCTGCAAAGGGGCCAACCCCATGTGAGGTCATGAAATCTCCTGTAGGAGGGATGTAGAGGAACCCTAATACTCTCATCCATATAATGTGCGTTCGGTATCTGTGGCCCTAACTCTCATTTGGCTGATTTAGGGATAGGACTAGAGCTAATTATCAGAAAATGGCATATAAAGAAGGGACACTTGTACTGAGTTAGCACTTATGCGGGATGTTTATTCAATAACATCAATCTAAAATCAATGTAAAATATGTTTTTAAAAACAAATATATCTTTAAAATATGCACGTCTCTTATTGCTAAGAATTAAAATCAATGAGTGTTATATTGTTTAAAATGCTCTATATGATTGGGTTCCCAGAGGTGTCTAGGAATCTCAAGGTTGAGAGAGGTCCACTTCATTTGTGTTCTGGATACATATAATATGGAAAATATAGATATGAGTGTATTATATATACCCCCGCAATTTATCTATGTCTGCAATTTGCTAGTTGCCTTACCTTTAAGAGGCGGTGATGGTGTTAGGTGATGTAATGGATGTAGATGTGTTCCAGCAGAGCTTGGGGGTCCTGTAATCGGATATTGAATTTTCAGGGTCTGCAAGTTATTTAATAATAGTAGCCATAATATACTTATGTTATGGCTTAGTTCTTGCTAAGTCCCTGTATTGGGTTCAAATATGCAATAGATTAATACTTTCTGGGGGTCCTAGGTGTTGTAGCCCTTAGTTGGTGCATTGGTCTACTACATAACTTAACATGAAGTAATGTAGTAGACCAACGCACCAACTAAGGACTACAACAGCTATTTGAACCCAATAGAGGGAATTAGCAAGAACTAAGCCATAACATAAGTATATTATGACTACTATTTTTAAATAACTTGCAGACTCAGAAAATTCAATATCCGACCACAGGACCCTAAAGCTCTGCTGGAACACATCTACATCCATTACATCACCTAACACCATCACCGCCTATTAAAGGTAAGGCAGCTAGCAAATTGCAGACATAGATAATTTGCAGGGTTAGATACTCATATCTATATTTTCTGTATTATAGATTTCCAGACCACAAATGAAGTGATACCTCTCTAGACACCTTTGAGCCCCGACCATCGTGAGAACACAATCATATAGAGAATATTAAACAGTATAACACTCATTGATTTTAATTCATAGCCTTAAGAGATGTGCATGTTTTAAAGATATAATTGTTTTTTTAATTGTATTTTAAAAAAAGATTTTACATTGATTTTAGATTGATGTTATTGAATAAACATCTCGCCTAAGGGTTAACTCAGTACTAGTGTCGCTTCATTATATGTCATTTTTTGATAGTTAGCTCTAGGCCTATCCCTACATTAAAAGTATCATAGTTCCCCCAACAGGTTGGGTCATACACGGTACCCACAAAGCCTGTACCAGTAACTAACCTATTTCCACTTAGCTAGCTCCGGTGTTTTGCCAAGTTGATAACTTTTCACCAGACCCCCTATAAACTTCTGGCGGTGTTGGACTTAGTGGCACTCATTCATATTAGATTTTGAATATCCAACCAAGATTGACAGGTTTATATAATTTCCATTTTAAGAGTATGGGTCTGTTCAATTTATTCCAGTGACTTGTCTGATACAGAAGGCTCCTGGACGATAGAGCCCTAATAGCTTTCTGCATACTGATGGGGCATTGATCTCACTGATAAAGCAGTTAGCTCTCGAGCTCCTTCCAGTGGTGACTACAGGCGTCTAGTATCTGCAGAATATCTGGAGCTCTGTAACAGAAAAAACTAACTTTGCAACAAAGCCACACCAGTTTCGCTTTACAAAAATCTCACTATTCTAGGATAGACTATTATGAAAGCACGAGTACATGATGTATTTATACATCCCAAAAGTGGCATTTCAAATGTTTGTCAACTGAATAAGAATGTTTAGATAATTTTATTATTATTTCATGGCCTTCAGCTTTATCTTGAGCCATGGCGATTTGATGAATGAACGCTTTGTAGGAAGATTGATCTTGTGCAGCCTAGATAGGTCCACCAGGGTCTTCTCCAAGCCTAGATATGCCACCAAAGTCTTCTCCAAGTCTAGATAGATCCACCAGAATCTTCTCCAAGTCTAGATGGGTCTTCTTCAAACCTAGATAGCTCCACCATGGTCTTTTCTAAGCTTAAACAGGTTCACCTGAGTCTTCTCTAAGTCTAGATAGGTCCACTAGGGTCTTTGCTGCTGTTATCTTTATTGTATCAAGCCATCAGGTTGCTGGTCTTCCTTTTCACCTTGTTCCTTCTATTCTTTCATGGTGTTCTTCTCCAGTGATTTCCCTCTTCGGATGATGTGTCCAAAATTAGCAAGTCATAGCTTGGTGATCCTTGCTTCAAGTGACATGTCTGCCTTGTCTCCAACTCCACATTTCGAAGACGTGGATTCTTCTGTCTTGTTCCTTTATCGTCCTGGTTTCACATCCATATGTTACGACAAAAAAGACCAGACTACTTACAAGCCATGTCTCCATCACCAGTGAAATGTTCCTTTTATTTACGCACTCCTCTATGCTTCTTTCAACCTTGTCCCAGGTCTAAGTAGTTTCACTAGCCTTGAAGGGAGCTGATTTAGCTATTAAAATGTGCCAGCTACCTTTACACACAATGTTGGTCACATGCCAACATAGCAAGCATTCTGGCACAAAGGAATAGGAAGGAAGATACAGGACTGATGATGATAGTGAGATCACTTCTTTGCAGCCTGCTCCCCCTGCAAGGAGATCAGGCTACAGAGAAGTGATCTGACAGCCTGGGCACAGTGATCCGCTATGTGATCACTGTGCCAGGGCTGTCTGATCGCTTCTCTGCAGCCCCATCTTCTTGCAGGGGGATCAGGCTGCAGAGAAGCGATCAGACAGCCCAGGCACAGTGATCACAAAGCAGATCACCATCATTAGATCACTTGCCATCAGCCTGCAGGGGGCAATACCCGCCTCCTCCAGTGCTCCAGCCTATGGAAGGGGCTATGACAGCCGGGCTATGATGTACGCGTCACAGGTCAAGAAGGGGTTAAAGAGTCAATTATGACTTATAGGATTGCTACCTTTATTAGGTGGCATTAGAGTTTCTTTACTTCCTCACTGAATTGACAATTTGCAAGTACAATTTCCCAGAGGAGCATTGCGGCTTTAACTCTCCTCACTGCCGGCTCCACAAGGAGAATAGCCGTGCCCCCAGACTTTTTGTATTAAAAGTATTGAAAAAACAACTAACTTTTTCATGTTATACTAATGCATTGAGATGCACCTGTATCTATGTACCTAACTGTGCATACCTGGCTCCAATTTTGCAGCCGGCCTCTGATTCAGGCTATCAGATATTTGGGCAGCATGGACCATCTGCCAGGTTCCCTTTAACGTTCTTACATTAAACTATATATCAGAAAGAGGAAAGCGTTGTAAAAAGGGAATATAGTGCAAGAGTAAAAATAAAAAACAAGGTGTAAAAGACATGAACCACAACAAGTAAAATATAATTTTATTACAAATTGTCAGTTGCCTTTTAATAAACATGAGGATACACATCTGTGTAGAAACAATGGAGAACTGGTCAGGCCTGCTGTGTGCTATCACATGGAGATAATGGTCTTTAGATTGGAGTTATGCAGCCTCACAACTTTCTTTCATAATTCTGCCTTAAAGGGGCAGTCCTGTTAAATCAAGATATCACATGGTGGTCAGAGTGCTCAGACCCCCACCAATTGCCAAAATGTGAAATTTTTACCTTAATGGGGTATGCAAATGTCTCTTCAGAGAGAAAGTAGACTTGAACTTTAGCGCCACCTATTGGAAGGCTCGTTAAAGGGTCGCTTTTGACATTTACAATTGTGACTTCCAATAGGTGGTGCTAGAGTTCAAGTCCTCTTCCTCCCTGAAGAAACATTTGCATATTTAATTTTCTAGAGGAGCAATGTGGTTCCAAAGTGTCCTCATTACTGGCATGTCACATTGGCGGGTCACTCTCCACAAGGAGAAAAGCTTACCTCTTATATCCTGATGGGGTAATTTTATCCTTACAAAATTGAAAGAAGGTCAGATGTCTGAATACCCCTCAATTTCAAAGGGGCTGCCAAAATAGCAGGGTTCAGTGCTTATCAGCTCCATGGGGAATGAATGAAGTGGATGGTGGAGCATGAGCACTGCTGCTCCATTTTAACAGGGCTAAACGTGCCCTGTTTCACAGAGTCGGACCTCACTGGTCAATAAGTTAACACCTATCATTTGGACAACCCCTTTAAACCTGCATGTTCGAGTTATACAATGAATGGCTGAGATTGTGGTCCCTTAACTTTCTCGGAACTATGAAGAGCAAATCTCTCTCGTGAGATAATAATTTAGGGATAGATGATTCACCATTGATAATCTTTTTCACGGTCAGCAGTCATGGGTTTGGGAAAGTTGGGGGACAATCCTTGAGGAAGCAGTAAAAGAAGATATTTCTTGTCTCATTCGGAAGCATTGGCGGACAGAAGCAAAAAGCTTAGAGATGTCTGTGCTGATACATTTAGTAATAGATCATTGGAGACGTTTTTGTTCCAAATCTGGATTCCTGTGCTAATAAATTGGTCAAGCAAGTGCATTAAATATCACTGCATTGCCTATGGAGAGAGCAGGTATACTCATATTCTGTGACTCCGGCTGTAATGTCTGTACATTGTTATATTCTATGATCCTCGGCTGTAATGTCGGTATACTCTTATATCCTGTGATCCCCGGCTGTTATGTCTGTATACTCTTATATTCTGTGATCCCCGGCTGTAATGTCTGTATACTCTTATATTCTGTGATCCCGGCAGTAATGTCTTTATACTCTTATATTCTGTGATCCCTGGCTGTAATGTCTGTATACTCTTATATTCTGTGATCTCCAGCTGTAATGTCTGTATACTCTTATATTCTGTGATCCCCGGCTGTAATATCTGTATACTCTTATATTCTGTGATCCCCGGCTGTAATGTCTGTATACTCTTATATTCTATGATCTCGGCTGTAATGTCTGTACACTCCTATATTCTGTGATCCCTGGCTGTAATGTCTGCATACTCTTATATTCTGTGATCTTTGGCTGTAATGTATGTATACTCTTATATTCTGTGATCCCCGGCTGTAATGTCTGTATACTCTTATATTCTGTGATCCCTGGCTGTAATGTCTGTATACGCTTATATCCTGTGATCCCCGTCTGTAATGTCTGTAAACTCTTATATTCTGGGATCTCTGGCTGTAATGTCTGTATACTCTTATATTCTGTGATTCCCAGCTGTAATGTCTGTATTCTCTTATATTATGTGATCCCTGGCTGTGATGGCTGTATACTCTCATATCCTGTGATTCCTGGCTGTAATGTCTGTATACTCTTATATTCTGTGATCCCTGGCTGTAATGTCTGTATACTCTTATATCCTGTGACCCCGGCTGTAATGTCTGTATATTCTTATATTCTGTGATCCCCGGCTGTAATGTCTGTATACTCTTATATTCTGTGATCCCCGGCTGTAATGTCTGTATACTCTTATATTCTATGATCCTGGCTGTAATGTCTGTATACTCCTATATTCTGTGATCCCTGGCTGTAATGTCTGTATACTCTTATATTCTGTGATCCCTGGCTGTAATGTCTGTATACTCTTATATTCTGTGATCCCCGGCTGTAATGTCTGTATACTCTTATATTCTGTGATCCCCGGCTGTAATTTCTGTATACTCTTATATTCTGTGATCTTTGGCTGTAATGTATGTATACTCTTATATTCTGTGATCCCTGGCTGTAATGTCTGTATACGCTTATACCCTGTGATCCCCGGCTGTAATGTCTGTATACTCTTATATTCTGGGATCTCTGGCTGTAATGTCTATATACGATTATATTCTGTGATCCCCAGCTGTAATGTCTGTATTCTCTTATATTATGTGATCCCTGGCTGTGATGGCTGTATACTCTCATATCCTGTGATTCCTGGCTGTAATGTCTGAATACTCTTATATTCTGTGATCCCTGGCTGTAATGTCTGTATACTCTTATATTCTGTGATCCCCAGCTGTAATGTCTATATACCATTATATTCTGTGATCCCAGCTGTAATGTATGTATACTCTCTTATTTCCTCCCCTGCCCAGGAGTTGTGGTATATCCCACCTGTTCTTGCATGGTTGGACACATCCATTACATAGGGGCACATTTATAAGAATATCTCGGGGCAGGAACATTTGTTTTTTAACACATCCAATTTTGGAAATTATTTTTATTCTCAGATCAATTCAGTAACCTTTTCAATTGTTTTAATCAATTGGTTGGCACCATCCTGATCATACAATTAGATATGTGATAAATGTTGTTTGTGGATCAACCCTCTTAAGGAATAAATTCTAGCTACAGCAAACATTTTTTTTTATATCTTCCATTATCTATTAGATTACTTCCTATACAGGACTTTATTTTTTACTTGCTCAATGGCTTATCTAATATCTAGCAATACTACTACTATCTTTGTAGTAATGTTTTTTTTTCGCCCAGTATATCTGTATCATTGTACAACACCACCTTTTGGTCATGTGATCCGGAAATGCCATGTGCGATATGTCCCCTTTAAAGACTCCAATGTTTTCTATGTCTAAGGAATGAGCTAGTCCAGCTCCGAAATGCGTTAACCGCTTTTATTTCTTTACAATACTTTCTTTTGGGAGGGGGGGGCTACTTTGAATCCTCCTTTTATCTTTTTGGGGTGTGTACTGTTGACTTTTATTCTCTATAAAATAACAAACACGGAACATCTTTTCTTAAAGCTTATTAGAAGTACCGTCCCCTCTGTTGTTCCTCCAGTCAATGCGTGAAAGAATAGACATGAGTGTTACACATACTGTGATAGGGCATTGATCCAGGGAGTCAGGAGGGATACCCCCCATGGGCTTTTGCCTTCCTCTAAATCAGGGGTCTCAAACACGCGGCCCGAGGGCCGCATGCGGCCCCTGGGGCATCGCTATGCGGCCCGCGGCACCTTGGACAACTTAATGATGCTTTGACCCAGTGCAGAGGGCCGCTGCAGTCCCTGCTATGTGAGGACTTCACTACAAAAGGGGATCAGGATAGGGGACATCACTGCAAAAGGGAACCGGGAAGAGGGACATCACTACTAAGGGGGATCGGGATGCAGGATATCACTAGAAAAGGGGTTTGGGATGGGGTCATCACTAGAAAAAGGGATCAGGATGGGGGACATCACTAGAAAAAGGGATCAGGATGGGGGACATTAGTAGAAAAGGACATTACTACAGAATGGGGACATTACTACAAGAAGAGGATCAGGATTTTTACTTTACTACATTGAGCTAAAAATCCTGGTATTACTAAAAATATCACTAAGGGCCCCTTTACACACGGCTACATTTGTAGCTTGTCACCAGGTAACTTACTGGTTGCAGTAAAATCATGGATACATGATTCCATTTGTACACAGCAACAAGATAGAACCATGTATCCATGATTTCACTGCAACCAGTAAGTTACCTGTAGCCACCCTAGAAATGTAGCCGTGTGTAAAGGTACCCTTAGTCCTACAAGGGATGCGGCCCCCCGCTATAAATGTTTTTCTATGTGCGGCCCACCAACCCAGCCGAGTTTGAGACCCCTGCTCTAAATCAACATATTAGGTTATAGGTTGAACTAGATGGACTTAAAGTCTACCTTCAACCTCAAACTATTAAACCTTCACCTTCTCACAGTGTCCGTGTGTCTAGGGACGCACCCTGGTTGTAGCACGGACAATACAAGTACTTACTAAAATAGACGTGTAAGGAGTGGTGACTGATCCCCTTTACGGACTCCTATTGTTCTACATGATGCTCTTTTAATTGGCGCTTCTTGGAAAGAGGGGAGCAGTCAGCGCTATGGGATTATGTCATTGTTGCTGTGTCAGTGGGTTACACGGATACTTGACGTGGATGAAAAGACTATGTGACATCAGGATTTTACAGGTGGTAAGGAGCTGAGGGGTTCAATGCAGAGGCGCAAGATTTGTCATTAAAGGTCCATTTTTTCTTTTTTGGATAACACGTCTTTATCATCTTTATGGCGGATCTGCTAGCTTTTTCAAAAATCAATAGAACATAGCAGTAGGTGGCACGGCCTAGAAAGCAGCCGATAGGTTTACTTTAATTTATGCCGCAAAAGCGGTGCAAATTATGGCAAAAAATGCTGAGCAATGTAATGCAGAGGGGCAGAAATTGTCATTAAAACATCATTTTTTAAGAAATTATCAAATTCATTGTCTTTCAGTTGGATCTGCTAACATTCTCTCAATAATCAATGGAGAATAAGTAATAAGTGGCAAGGCCTAGAATGGCCCCGGCAGAGTTACTCTAATTTATGCCAGAAAAGTAGCGCAAATTACAGCAAAAAATGCTGAGAGTGCACTACAGAGGTGCAGAATTTATCATTATAGTGCATCTGTTGCTAGTTTTGGGGGTTGTAAACCCTGCCCCCCTCCTTTAACATGATGTCATTGGGGTTCATGTAACCACTTTATATCACCAGACGTCCCCCTGTAACTCAGAAAAAAAGTTTTGTTCTGTCCCGCACCATATGCTAATTTCTTTTGGGTCATATGGGGGTCTGCACATTGCGGTCAGTACTGTCCTGCTCCATGCAAATGCCAGCCCTCCTGAGTGTGTGCAAGTGGATGATGTCGCTATGCCATACACACAATTCCCACATCTCGCGTCTGCGCAGTGGCGCCTCACTGTACCCTACTGAACAGTCAGTGATTCCACTGCTCAGGCGCAAGGCGTCAGGCACTGTGCAGCTAATGAGAGACCGAAATCTCGCACCTGCTCAGTGGAATCACTGTCTGTTCAAAAGGACACAGTGAGGTGCCACTGCGCAGGTGCAAGACTTCGGGCACTGTGTGGCTGATGCAAGACCGACATCTTGCGCCTGTGCAGTGGAAATCACATGGACATAGTGAGGTGCCACTGCGCTGGCGCGAGATGTGGGAATTGTGTGGATGGCACAGCGACATCATCTACTTGCACACAGTCAGGAGGGTTGGTGTTTACATGGAGCGGGGTGGCACTAACCGCAATCTACAGACACCCATATTACCCAAAAAAGAAATTAGCATATGGCGTGGGACAGAATAAAACTAATTCTGAGGTATGCAGGGGGACGTCTGGAGATATAAAGGGTTTACAGGAACCCTAATTACATCATGTTAAAAGTGGTGGGAAGGGTTTACCACCCACAAAACCGATAACAGGTGCACTTTAAAGGTACTCTTTCCTTCTTCTCGGATAACAAAAAGTTATCATCTTTATGGTGGACCTGCCAACTTTTTCAAAAAAATGGATGGAGCATATCGGTAGGTGGCACAGCCTAGTACAGCCCCGGAAGATTCAATCTAATTCATGTCGCATAAGTGGAGCAAATTACAAAAATATTGTTGAGTGGTTCAATACAGAGGTGCATTATTTTTCGGACACCACACATTTATCATCTTTATGCCGGATCTGCTAACATTTTCAACAATCGATGGAGAATAGTGGTAGGTGGACCCGCTTGAAATAGCCCCGGGCAGATTCACTTTAATTTATGGGTTATAAATTACAGCAAGAATGTACAACCTCTCCTTGACACATTAATCATTTCTCTGCACGTTTCTCCAGCAAACTCTGGGCATGTATTGATGATTTCCCTTCACTTTTTTTTTCAGTACAATTAGGGGCTGCCGAAAATTTAGCAGGGAATACTGTCTACAGCAAATCCAAGTCACATGCATTTTGGGTGTCGACGTGTAATTATTTTGCAAGGAAGTTTATAAGAAAAAAAAAATGTTCTAAAATGTTTCATATATTTACATCCATATGTATAAAAGTTGATGTGAGCAGTTGATTAGCTGAGCGTCTCACATCATTCTCTATGATCAACGACACAGCACGACATGCACCTTGGATAAACAATCCCATTGCTTCCTGGTGTTGCCACATCTCCAGCCTTTGACGTTCGTGTTAAATAAATACTCAGGCGACTGTGACAGATGGAGGATAGGTGTCTTTTTCGTAGAATGGGGTTATGATGGAAAATACTTTCCCTCTCGTTAGGAATTATCGCCGTCCTTTATGGTCTTCTCTGTGGGTTTTCCTAACGTGAGGATGCAGATCCTGTACAATGGCGTAGTTAGAAGGGAAAGTCCTTGGTAAACACCTGTAAGGGGTTTTTTTTGCGATACTCTTGCATGGAGAACGTAGGTACCTCTGGCTTGAAGATAAGAAAAAGCAGGTGAAGCTCGGTCTTGAGCCCGTAGCATTTGTGGGAGCTGGATACGGTGTAGCACTGGTGAGGGTGGTGATTGAAGCCCAAGGCAAACGGCTCCTCGTAAGGAACTGAGACACAGAAATGCAAAAAAATTATGGAAAGAAATGAAGTGATCCACACCCTATGTACATGGTTGATTTAGAAATCCATTGCGTTAGGTCTCAGCTGAAGCCTGTGCTGACCATGGCACCAGAATAACATTGTGAAGAAGGGGTTAGCAAAACTGGCAACCGCTGCAGTGATCTGGTTACAGCAGGGCTGAGCTGTCAGGTTGTCAGCATAGGCTTCATCTGCGGCTTGAAACTGACAGAGAACATATATCATAACATATTTATAATCAGTCACCAGGTAGGTATTGCAGGGTCCCGCCTCACCAAACGTGCATTTCATATGGAGAATACCCATAGACGAAGCATTCTCCATGCGAAACACGCGTTGGGTGTGTGTATATTATATATATATGTATTGCAGGGCACAACTGGCACTTCACAACTAGTAGATGAATAAGAATGGCAGCACTCACCAAAGGCAAACAATCAGCTATTAATTCATAGTGAACACTTCAATACAGGGTAAGGGTCGTGTAACCAGAGGTGAGGGAGAGGACGACAGGGTGCTGTAAAGGACGACGATCATTCTGTGCTGCTGCACTCGTTGAAGTGTAACAGCACGAAACGATCATCGTCCTTTACAACCCCCTGTCATCCTCTCCCTCACATGACCCTTACCCGTGCATTAAAGTGTTCACTATGAATTCAAAGCTGATGATTTGCCTTCAGTGAGGTATTTGATATGAATTATTATTTTTTATTTTATTTTTCATTAATAAAGTGTTATGTTACTAATATGGGTCTGTATATTTCTTTATTGGTGTTTTCACATCAGATAGTTGTCAAACAAAGACTCTCACAAGAGTGCATGTGTTCTGTATTATTGGGGAGAGGGTTCAGCTGACTTTACTCATTGTATTGTGTCTTCAAATTAATACACGGTACTCTTATCCTAACAAGTAAAGATATATTGCTAGAATAGGCCATAAATCAAAGCACGCTGGTGATCCGACCAGCAGGAGCCCCACGGATCCAGAGAATGAAGAGCTTTCGAGTGGGGAAAGTAGCACTGCGGCCCCATAATCAGCTGTGATTCCGTGCTGTAATGTCTGCATACGCTCTTACTCTCCCTAACCCCCCTGGCCCAAGAGATGTTGTATGATCAGACCATGTCCCTGTACGGTCAGCCAGTACATAGCAGGGACACATATATAACATTATCTCAGCACAGGAGATGTGGTATGATCAGACCATGTCCCTGTACAGTCAGCCAGTACATAGCAGGGACATATATATAAGATTATCTCAGCACAGGAGATGTGGTATGATGAGACCATGTCCCTGTACGGTCAGCCAGTACATAGCAGGGACACATATATAAGATTAGAAATTGTTTAAGCGGTCCTTCGGTAGAGCGCTGAGATTACACGACCACAATTATCTCCAATCTCTATCTTTATTCTTTAAAAGATGATGCTCCAAACTCCAACCCACAACATGTTTCGACGTGGCAAACACGACTTCCTCAAGCGGATCCACGTCGAAACATGTTGTGGGTTGGAGTTTGGAGCATCATCTTTTAAAGAATAAAGATAGAGATTGGAGATAATTGTGGTCGTGTAATCTCAGCGCTCTACTGAAGGACCGCTTAAACAATTTCTACTCGTATACATCTCCCTTCGGGGAAAGCGGTCTAACAGAGCTGCAGAGGGAAAGGATCTGATTGACATCGTCCGGCCTGGCCTTGGAGTGAGCACTTGATCGGCACATGATCTGAAGCTGAGAGGATCTAGGACACGGAAGAGATACAGGTCCGAGGCTGGCAGCCTGAGCCTTAACACACGCCCACATTCTGGTTGTGCGGAACTGGCACAACCATAAAAGGTTAGTTGATCCCTAAGTGCAACCTTATAATAGCAGGATAAGTCCACAGGTGGCGCAACACATTTTTTTCTTTTCTGTTACATATATAAGATTATCTCAGCACAGGAGATGTGGTATGATCAGACCATGTCCCTGTACAGTCAGCTAGTACATAGCAGGGACACATATATAAGATTATCTCAGCACAGGAGATGTGGTATGATCAGACCATGTCTCTGTACAGTCAGCCAGTACATAGCAGGACACATATATTAGATTATCTCCGCACAGGAGATGTGGTGTGATCAGACCACGTCCCTGTACAGTCAGCCAGTACATAGCAGGGACACATATATAAGATTATCTCAGCACAGGAGATGTGGTATGATCAGACCATGTCCCTGTACAGTCAGCCAGTACATAGCAGGGACACATATATAAGATTATCTCAGCACAGGAGATGTGGTGTGATCAGACCACGTCCCTGTACAGTCAGCCAGTACATAGCAAGGACACATATATAAGATTATCTCAGCACAGGAGATGTGGTGTGATCAGACCACGTCCCTGTACAGTCAGCCAGTACATAGCAGGGACACATATATAAGATTATCTCAGCACAGGAGATGTGGTATGATCAGACCATGTCCCTGTACAGTCAGCCAGTACATAGCAGGGACACATATATAAGATTATCTCAGCACAGGAGATGTGGTGTGATCAGACCATGTCCCTGTACAGTCAGCCAGTACATAGCAGGGACACATATATAAGATTATCTCAGCACAGGAGATGTGGTATGATCAGACCATGTCCCTGTACAGTCAGCCAGTACATAGCAGGGACACATATATAAGATTATCTCAGCATAGGAACTTTTTCTTTAAACACATCCAATTGTGGAAAGTATTATTAATTCAAGATATATTGATTAAAATGAACTTTAAAATGAACTTTGTCTGAAGGTCAATGTCAAAGCATGCAGCTTATCTTTACATCTATGTAAATAGATAGGCTGGGTTAACTAACGGTGTCTCCTAAACAACTGACTCCAATACTGGAAATGTTTAACCCCCATGGATACTGATTCTAATGTAGCATCCTGCTCTGGAGGCAAATTGCACTAGCACTACGTGTTAAAAGCATACAAGGTATGTTCGTGCATTCGTTTCCAGGCTCTGGTTACATGGGGAGAAGATGGGAGAGAGGCAGGCGTCATCAGAGAACAATACCGGGTCTCTGTTTACAGAGCTTGCAAGAATGCAATAATGGGAGGCGAGACCCAATACTCTACAGGCCTTGGGCAAGAATCAAATGTCGCTGAACTGATAAGGCATAATGTTATTATTCGAGGCATAATAAGTGTGAAATTTTGGCTACAGACTTGTAGGTGAGAACAAGGAAGGCTACAGAGGAATGACTAATAACAAGGCACCGAAATCCAGGACTGAAGCAAATCCTTCAAAGTGAAAGGAAAGTGCCTCCAGCGGTGGACGTTTGAGGCTTACAATTATCTTTTATGTTATACTTTATTATTACATAAGTTCTGTGCTGAACGGTTATGATGTTACAGCCATCAATCAGGACAAGAGATAACTTGGTGATAGGGTTCGACCAGTAGGACCCTTTGCAATCTCAAAAAAAGCTGGCTTTTAACAAAGAGGAGATTGGACGTGTGTACCACCGCTCCACTGATTCTCTATGGGACTGTCCCAAAAAAAGTTGATCGCTGTACTTGTCCGCTAGTTCTATAGACAAGGAATAAGGTGGCGAAAGAACGGGTTAATTATTTAGCTTGCCAAAAAAGAAAACTGAGAGAAGACTTTATAGCTGTTTATAAATATCTCAAGGGCTGTCACACTGTAGAGGGATCAGCTTTATTCTATTGCTGTCACACTGTAGAGGGATCAGCTTTATTCTATGGCTGTCACACTGTAGAGGGATCAGCTTTATTCTAGGGCTGTCACACTGTGAGGGATCAGCTTTTTTCTAGGGCTGTCACACTGTAGAGGGATCAGCTTTATTCTACATCTGTCACACTGTAGGATCACTTAGTCAGTACTGTCCATGTAGAGGATCAGCTTTATTCTACATCTGTCACACTGCGATGGATCAGCTTTATTCTACATCTGTCACACTGTAGAGGGATCAACTTTAGTCTAGTACTGTCACACTGTAGAGGGATCAGCTTTATTCTAGGGCTGTCACACTGTAAAAGAATGAGCTTTATTCTCAGAAGCAATGAGGGGAGACGTGTTAGATATTTGAAATAACTTTTCGACAGAGAGGGTGATCAGCGAGTGGAACAGGCGGCCACGAGAGATGGTGAGATCTCCTCAATGGAAGTCTTCACACAAAGGCTGGACGACAGACATCTGTCTGAGATGATTTAGTGACTCCTGCTTTGAGCAGAGTGTTGGACCAGAAGAAGCAGGAGGTCCCTTCCACCTGTACCATTGTACGATTCTATGGTACAAACATCCATCCTCCGCTCCATGCAGACAGGGGACCACCTGGATAAGTGTCACCGTCGTAGATTGCCAACTGCATTTTAGGGCTTAAACAGCAGTGATCCGAGCCAGCTCCGGTGGCTGCGTTAAGAGGTTCCTTACAATATGTACATGTACATCACATGTTGGGAAGGGGTTTCCACTACTAGACAGTCCCTTATTAATGAGAAGTGCAGATACGGTAAGTGCAGAGAAAAAAATTGATATTCCCCTCCTGGACTGACACTGGTCTTTCATCATCATCTCTACATTCTCCCACCTGTCTGTGTGTATCAATGTGAGTCTAGCAGTCACATCAAAGCGGAAAAACAGTATTTCTTCCATTCAAGCAAAATGTGAATGGTTGACTAAAAAAGTGAGCAGCTGTTTGGTTGCAGTGCCCATTCTGGACTTTGTTCCTACTAGACTGGCAGGAATACAGAGCTGACGATCAAGGAGCAATGCTGATCCAGGATTGATTTTTTTCTTTTCACCTCTCTAGATCATAAGGGTTTATTCCAGAATACACAACATCTTTAAGTGTAGTGGGCCCTTTTACTTCCTCCACAACACTGCTTTTCTACACCCTATGAATGGGGATCAGATTGCTGACCACGTACTGAAAGTATATCCCCTTTAATAAGTATTCTTATGAAGAATACACCTTTACATTACGACTACTCGAGGTCTGATACTGGGTCCTATCCTCCAGACGCTGCAGCGCTGACATAGTTCTACATCCGCTTTTAAATGTATCCTGACTTTAATTTTTGTAATGCCTTAAAATGCATGTATTTGGTGCTAAAAATCATTTTTGCAATTTGGTTTCATTAAAAATTGTGCATTGTTTGTTTTTTGCAGGCCGGTCTGTGGCCAGAAAATCAGCTGAAAGGAGCTCATACGGATAAAGAGATACAAACTGTCCCTTTAGACCATCAAGACGAGCTCACTGATGGTTCTCAGATAACTCATTCTGCATCAAACCATAGATCAATGCACAGAGGCTTATAGGATGCAAACAGTGGAAAAACTTTTAATAAGGCCCAGCTGCAAAAATGATCCAAGCGCCATTAAAGGGAGCCTGTCATTTCTTGGTTTCTTTGCTTTTAAACAGCTCCTAATATTATTTAGATTATGTACTGTGCATCCGTATCCTGGTTTTTAAAAACAAATCCATGTATGCATCATTAAAAAGCGTTTGCATTAGGTGTCGGCACGAACAGTCATGAGGTGGCAATTAGTCACATCAATCCATATTCAGTCATGCAGTTTTTTTTACACGTAGCCACGCCACTCTGCAGTGTAATATATTGATATCACTAAAGCACCGTTAACATTTCTTTAATGCTGTAGAAGGACCTGTTGTGATGTCACGACCATGTGACTATCATGGGCATAGCTAATCAGGCTTGAAGTGAAGGACGTTAGGATGAGCTCCAATCATTACAGTCACATGGTCGTGACATCACCATAGGTCCTTCTACAGCATGTGAATTTCTTCAGGTCCCTCAGTGATATTAATATATTACAATGCGGGGAGGAGGGGGGGGTTGAGTATGTTTAAAATCCTGCATGATGTGACAGATGCCAGACTGATGTATCCCTCCCAGTGACTGTACATGCAGGTACCTAAAGCAAACATCTAAGCATCTAAGGTGCTCTTTGACTTTTATTTTTTAAACCAGGTTAGTGATGCACAGTGCATGATCTAAATAACATGGGGGCGGTTTAAAAACAAAAAAGGACATGACAGGTTCCCTTTAAGTAAAATTGATAATAACCATGATGATAATAATAATATTATTATTATAAATAATAATAATATAATAATAATAATATGTCCTCATAGGTGGGGAAACCTCTTTAACCAGCACTGCTGACTCTTTATTCTCAGTTATCAGTGTGGGTCCCAGGGGGTCAGACACGACCTATAACATCAGTTTATAAGGCAGAGAAGCTCCTTTAAGTACCGTGACATCTGCGGTGGAAATGTGGTCTTGAGCTGACTTATAGGTGTTGGATAATATGGTAATGATCTCATATTATCTATATTTTTACATGGCATTGCACTCAGAATGAGGTCCACGTGTGGATCATGAACCCTGCTCCTGGGGATTGTGGTCCCTTCAAGAACATGAAATATGTACATATGATTGCAGCCTAAATCTGCAAGTACAAGAGCCAAAGATGGTGCTGCTCTGCAGTGGGGGTCGTCTCCCTGATGGTCCAACACTTTGGTGGCTTCCACTATGCCAGATCTTCAGAATGTTATTGTGTGTAAGCTATGTGTCATCAGGACTTACTGTTTTTTCCATCAGTATTTTCAGGGTTAAAGTAACGAGAGAGCGACAGTGTGTAAAAAGAGCGAAGTGCTGCTCTGCGCTGCTCCAATGTAAACTTCAGCTCTGGGGAGAGAGAAGCAGAGAAGATTAGTGCAGTCTGAAAGATTGGCATCCTCCTAGATACAAGGAACAACCACATTTAAGGAAAAATAGTTGGGGGTCCTGAGCAACATATTAAAAGATGGACTCTAAAACAAGGAAATAAAGAGTTCTTCTTTAATTGTTTCTAACTCAGAGAGAGAACATAATTGTAAGGGTTTCTGCAGTGCGAAGTAAAAATGGATAATGCATTGTGATATCACAGCACAAGAAAGGACAAACCCTGATATATCGATGTAAATACTTAAGTCCCAAAAAAAAGGTTGAGAAAAGTATTATAGGAGTGATACCTTTATTGGCTAACAAGAAAAATTATATTTGTAAGCTTTCAGAGCTCAAGGCTCCTTCATCAGACAATATCACAAATGAGTTACTGAGACATTTAAATACAAGATACAGTAGGAATAAGGAAACGGAGGTGTGTTAAGGAAATGAAAATGAAGTCTTTGTTAATGATGTAGATGACATGCAATGGTCATTTACACATCAGAAGATCTTCTTGTGGAAGTGTTAGTTGTGTCTAGGTAAGGCTACTTTCACATAACGATTTTTCTAAATCCGATGCTGTCCGATGAAAATCGGACAGCATCGGATCCAAACTGAATCCTGCAATCGGATGCCAAATAGGCATCCGAATCCTACTTTTTCCAGGATCAGTTTGCGCTGTCACGTAGCTCCCCCTCCTCTCTCCCTCCTGTCATCTTGCTGTCTCCCTGCTGTCCCCCTGTTTTGCCCTACTGTCCCCCTACTCTCTCCCTACTGTCCCCTGCTGTCCCCCCTCCTGTCCCCTCTCATGTCCCCCCTCATGTCCCCTGCTGTCCCCCCTCATGTCCCCCCTCATGTCCCCTCTCATGTCCCCTCTCATGTCCTCTGTCATGTCCCCTCTCCCCTCTCATGGCCCCCCTCATGTCCCCTCTGCTGTTATTGTAACATAACAAATCTTTATTCTCACCTTCCAGCGCTCCCTCGGCGTCTCCAGCTGCAGCCGATCGGGTGTACAGGACCTGTGATGACGTCAAAAGCGTCAGCGGTTACCTCGGTAACCGGTCATGTGACCCGATCAGCTGATCGGGTTCTGACATCATCACAGGTCCTGTTACTGAACGGCTGCAGCTGGAGACGCCGAGGGAGCGCTGGAAGGTGAGAATAAAGATTTTTTATTTTAAACACTTGTTTTAACTTATATTTAACTTCTGCAATGTATGTATATACATTGCAGAAGTTAAATTAGGCGGCACACAATAGGTTTAGTGTATTGAGCATGTACTGAGCATGCTCAGTACACTAAAATCGGGTCCGAGGAGACATCAGATGTTTCCTCGGACCCTTCTCCATAGGGCCCCATGTTATAGGGATCGGGTCAGATCGGATGTGCACTAAATGCCATCCGATTTGGTCCGATCCGAATCTGTCAGATTTTATTTTCGGTGCAAAAATCGGTGCAGGCTCCGATTTTTGCACCGATAAAAACATCGGACAGAATCGGATCGGACCAAATCGGATGGCATTTAGTGCACATCCGATTCGGTCCGATGCCCATAGGGCTGCATGGGGCCAAATTCGGATCCGATGCTGTCCGATTTTTATCGGACAGCATCGGATTTGCAAATATCGTAGTGTGAAACCAGCCTAATGAGTCATGAATCCTGGTGTCAAATTAAGTCCTTTTGTTAAGGATTGGAACATTCTTATGAATTTGAATTCCCTGATTTTTCGTTCTCTATCATTTTTAAAGTGACTTTTCAATATCAGGACTGTTAGGTCGGCCATGCTGTGTCCAGGCTCAGAGAAGTGTATTCCTACAGGCATGTCCAGCTTATTTTTTATTGTATGTCTATGGAATAACTCATCTCTGCTACATCTGAACCCTGCTTCACTGAAAACCCCATGTTCTGCCACATCTGAACCCTGCTGCCCTGACAACCTCAGCTCTACTACATCTGAAGCCAGCTGCACTGAATAACCCAGCATAGCTACATCCTAGACCTGCTGTATTGAAAAATTCAGCTTTGCAACATCTGAAATCTGCACAATGTGCATAGTTTTTTATTTCATGCAAACTTTAAAAAAGTGCAAAAAATTTAAAAGTTCAGCACAACCTTCCCCCCAGCAATGATGAATCAGTCCCTTTATGATCATACTATAAAGTAGTGCTTACCAAGCAGTTGAGCTGTTGGGCACGGTTTTGGACACAAGCCGTACGGGGTTATGATACTTTTACTTGAACCCCAGGGTAAAAGCCTTATTATTGGTGGAAATATTGATTATTCGGGGTGGCCAAACATGATTTGGTGGGAGTATGGCCTGCGATGTTGAGGAGCAGCTACTGTGAAGTGCGCTCACGCTCACCTGTTCTCTGCATGTCGTCCATGGGATGAACCTGCACTGTATATAGGCTTTTATTCAGATCTCGGTTCACCAGCAGGAGTCTAGAAACACATAGTCCAACATTCGGATTGGAATATAGTGGAGAAATCACAAAATCAAAATATAGGACCAGGCTTTATTAAACACAAGTCCACCTGCAAAAGTAATTTTTTTTTATTTCACCCTCAACTGCATATAAAATGTAAAAACATAAATAAAATGGTACAGTGACAGTCCCTACTACTTCAATAACATCATTAACCCAGTCATTGTGATTCTTCATGAACAACAAGGGACTAATGTCTTCTTCATGGATGACAATGCTTCAGCTCATCAAGGTCTCATCATTAGGGAATGGCTTGCTGGAGACTGGGGAACCTCAAATGGAGCGGCCTGCACTTTCTCCAGACCTGAATCCCATAGAAACCTATGGGATCTGCTGGAGTCGCCGTGAAGACGCGTAATTCTTAACCCCAGAACCTCAATGACCTAAAGGCCGCCCTTCAATAAGAGTGAGATGCCGCCTCAGCAGACAAGAGGAAGAGCGGGATGCCGCATCAGGGAACAAGAAGAAGAGTGGAATGCTGCCGCAGCAGACAAGAAGAGGAGTGGGATGCCGCCTAAGTAGATTAGATGAAGAGTGGGATGCCATACCTCAGCAGACAAAGAGAAGAGTGGTATGACGCCTCAGCAGACAAGAAGAGCGGGAAGCCATGCCTCAGCAGACAAGAGGAAGAGTGGGATGATGCCTCAGCAGACAAGAGGAAGAGTGGGATGCTGCCTCAGAAGACAGGCGGAAGAGTGGGATGCCACCTCAGCAGACAAGAAGAGTGGGAAGCCATGCCTCAGCAGACAAGAAGAAGAGTGAGAAGCCCATGCCTCAGCACACAAGAGGAAGAGTGGGATGACGCCTCAGCAGACAAGAAGAGTGGGATGGCGCCTCAGTAGACAAGAGAAAGAGTGGGATGCCAGCTCAACAGACCAGACCAGAAGACTGGGATGCCACCTCAGGAGACCAGAAGAGTGGGATGCCATACCTCAGTAGACAAGAAAAAGAGTGGGATACCGTATCTCAGCAGACAAGAATAAAAGTGGGACGACACCTCAGCAGACAAAGAGAAGAGTGGGATGACACCTCAGCAGACTAGATAAAGAGTGGAATGCTGCCTCAGCACACTAAAGAAAGAGTGGGATGATGCCTCAGCAGACTAGGAACTTCACTTGTGAACAGCAGAAGACGTCGTCGGCAAGCTGGAATTTAAGCTCAAGGTCATATGACAAGTCACTGAGACATTGACATTTTTGGGGTGGTGTTTCCACTGCAGATGTCGGGTTTTGTTTCCATAAATAGTTTGAGATGAGGAAATCACCATTGCATGCTTCTACGTATATGCACCACCTTTATAAAATATCACTGTACTGTCAACTTTAAGTTTTCATAAATTTCACAACAAACTGGGCACAGCCAGGTGCTCCCTGCAAGATTTCAGACAGAGGACTGAAAAAAATATCAGAACAGTTGTCAAAGAGCCAAGAACCACCTGTGGAGATCTACCGAAAGACCTGGAATAGCAGGTACAATTGTTTAAATGAAAACAATAAGTAATGCACTCCCCCTCCATGGCCTGTATGCATGCTCCGGTATGCACACTCACCACACAAGATTACATTGCTGAACAAAAAGTATACTCACGAACGTTTAGAGTTTGTTCAGCTACATTTAGACAATCCTATGAAATACTGGAGAATCTCTTTGGATGTCATATATCCTATGTTTGGAGGCCAAAAGGCAAATCACCCCAAACACACCAACAACAGTGAAGTGTGGAGTTAGCAACATCATGGTGTGGGGCTGTTTTTCAGCATATGACACTGGCACTACATATACTAGAAGGAAGGATGAATTGACAAATGCTCCCAGACATTCCTGATAAAAATCTGCTACCATGTACCAGGATGATGAAGATGTAATGATGGTGGACAATTCACAACACAATGATCCCAGCACACAGCCAAGGAAACTCTCAATTGGTATCAGAGAAAGAAAATAAAACTACTAGTATGGTCGAGCAGATCACCGGGGCTGAATCCAATAGAAAATGTCTGGAAGGAACTAAAGCTCAGATCATAGAAGTATCCACGGGACCTGCAGGGTGTGAAGAGTGTTTGTGTGGAAAAATGGGCCAAAATCCACCTGAACAATGCAGGGACGAGTGTCTCCATACAGGAGGCGTCTGGAGCTTCAGCACCAATAAAGGCTTTTGTAAAAAGTATTAAATACACTTAAGTAATGGTTTCAATACTTTTTCTCTTTGTCATTTCTCATTATTAGACATCACTTAATTTATGGACATCTATGGTATGATTTCTTTGCCTGTGTGGATTGGTTGTTATTGACATCTGGTGAGAAATTCATGTCAATAGCACATTTACAAATTAATATATTTATTTACAAAACGGGTGATGTGTGCAATACTTATTTCACTAGCTGTATAACATATATATACACATACTGTCACGATCCCTCCGCTCAGTGTGGGTTACAGCTCAGTCACCTAATTTGGAGCTGCGGCGTGCGGAGCTGTTGACGCGTTGAGTGACAACTTAGACAACAAGCCCTATATTGGGAGGTGCTGGTTTATGCATGTGTATCCCTTTATTGCTCAGCTACTTGGCTGAGCAGTTTATCCCAGAACACTGCCAGTCTTAGCATTCTGCTCAGTAGTGCTTGTTTACTTGTCATCTGCTCTAGGTGTTCTGATGTATTTTTGCCTGACCTCTGACTGTCATCTGACCTTCTTTTTACCTAGAAAGATGATGGGAGTATAGGTGTATCACGGTTCACGCTGCTCCAGGGCTTAAAAAACTCACCAAAAAGTCAGTCAGATTTCCAACCTTTATTCTTTCTCCTCCTTTTTTATATTTTTTGCATCAGGAAGATATTTTGATCGCTGATTTTTGCAATTTCATGTATTTTTTTTATCAGGGACATTTAAGTCATCTTTTTATGAATAGAATGTACATTCAACTTAGTGACTTTGGATACTGGTTAAGCTTTTTATAAAAAGAGCAGGAAAATGAGGAGATCCTCCCATTTTGATGATGCAAATGACATCACAGGTACACAGACAACACCCTGTTTTTTGTATGTTTGGGGCTATAAAAACCCCACTGTTACTGTTTGATGTAATATCCCTGATGAAGGTGCCAGGCTAGGTGCCGAAACGCGTGGAGGAGAAAGAATAAAGGATGGAAATCTGACTGACTCTTTGGTGAGTTTTTTTTAGCCCTGGAGCAGCGCGGACTGTGATACACCTATACTCCCATCATCTTTCTGGATTATAACCACTGTTCAGTGGTCGGTGGAGGTCCTGCAGCAGCTTGGAATAATATTTCCTAAACGCCTTCAAACCAGTTGTGGGGATCACAACTGCATCAGGTGAGTGGCTTCTCAGCACCACCCCATTACGATTAGTGTCACTAGTGATAGGGCACTATTGCGCCTCTTGTCCCCCACCCTTTTATATTTTACACTTCTTTTTAGCTAGTCCTTTAGCACTGATACACTACTCTCCAAGTATTCTGACTCTGGACCCTGACCTACTAGTACTACACATACAAGTCGAGAGGCAGGGCAATCAAGGGTTCTGAGGTCAGATAACCAAGATAGCAAGTCACAAATAAAGGAGAAAGACAGAGGTGTAGTTAGGTCATGGTCTGGAGTCAAAAATACCTGGACACGAGAGATCAGAGCAAAGGGTCTAAGCAAAAGGAAGGTCAGGTGATGGTTAGAGGTCAGGCAACAGCAGATCACAACACCAAGTCCAGATAACAGGCTAACAAGCACTGCTGAGCAGAATGCTAAGACTGGCAGAATAATGGATAAACTGCTCAGCTAAGTAGCTGCACAATACAGGGAACACCTGCAGAAACCCAGTACTTCCCAGGATAGGATTGGATGACTGAGCTGTCACTCACTCGACTGACAGCTCAGCACGCCCCAGCTCCACGTTAGATGACTGAGCTGTCACTCACTTGACTGACAGGTCAGCACTCCATGATCAGTCATACACCTACATACAGTACATACATACATTGACACACAGTTTGTATATATTGCATATATGGTATTATATACCCATCCACACACATATACATACACACACATAATCATACATGATATTATATGTATCATGTACACAAACATTTCCTGTAAAACCCTGTTAAAATAAAAACACTCCTTAATATAATCATATAATCCTGATTTCCTCTAGGCTTTCCTAAAGTGCTCTGCTGTTTTACAGCCGCCTGGAGAACAAAGTCCTCTCAATTTCAAAATGAATTATCCAAATCATATAGTAGTAAAATGTCTGTACAAATAAAAGCAGAGATAAGAAAATGTGCAAAAAATTTGGATAATCACGCAGAAAGTTCCACGGTGGTTACGATGCATTTAATTTACAAAGACACAGGTAGTGTCAGTCTGCAGGGCATTCAATAGTTCTTGGTGAATAAGCGATTCCTATAAGTGGAAAATGTGCTGTTGAAGTAATTGGAGGTGTAGTATCTCGATGTACTGTAGGGTGAACTTCATATATGTGGGGACAAGTGGCACAAGACTCGTGGAATGCAGCTACTGTTTTTTTTTTCTATTAAGACTATTTTAATTACGGTAGGTGTTGACTGCCCATAGACAAATATATGGGTGACCCGGTTCTAAAATGTCACTGCATATTAGACACAATCAAACGTAGAGAACGCAGAGATGGCTTATTACAGTTTCTGCCTTCCCAATCGCTGTATACAGAGCACTGATAAAGTGCTAACAGCCTTTCTTTCTCTGGTCCCGGAGATCAAGTGATCACTGGATGTAGGGAGAGAACAGAAGCTGCAGGGTGCTTAAAGACCCAGTTAGCTGTGCTTATGTAGGCAGGACACTGAATGTCTCCTGTAACTGGGGATAATATACCAGTTACAGGGGAAGTCAGGTTAAAAAATAATTTAAAAAAAAGGTTTAAATGTTGAAATCTTCCACAATATTTTTTAGGACCTTATAGGTGCCACAATGTGTAAAATAAATATACCAATAAATAAATAAATAAAAAGCAAGAAAACAACAGATGCTGCCAATCCAAATATCTGTTACTAGTCCCACCCCTATCAAAAATGTCTGATATATAAAACATAATTGGTATGGAGAGGGGAAGAAAGTGTACATGTATTTCAATGGTCCTTGATGGTTATAAAAAGTGAAAAACAGATATATTTCCTGGTTATTGGCAAAAACAATATAACAAAAGAGGACGAAGACGAGACAAAAATTAGCTCCTACATATGTATGTATGTGTGTGTATATAACCAGAAAAAATTCACTGCAGCATTCAGTTACAACCAGCATTCAGTTACTACACATGCTAATAAGCGGTGTATATATGAGGAAAAAATGTAAAAACTTACGTTTTTTAAAAAAAACTCAATAGGGGTTCTTGGTACATCTATTGGCCAATATCTGCTTGCTCATCAACCACTCCACGGTGACCCCAGATCTGATGAGTCCTACGCTGACATCCCTGTCCTCCTTGTCCTCCATATCCCACTTCTAAGTGGGTGGACACCATCTCAATCTCAGACCACATGGGGGGCGATGAGGGTGCTAAGTGCAGCTATGGAGACAGCAACTCCACATATTAAACATAAATAGAAAAAACTGCACAGCACCGTGGAGTGGTTGATGAGCAAGCAGATATTGGCCATTATATGGACCAAGAACCCCAGCAAATAAAAAGATAAGAATATTGAGTTTTTTTTAAAAACGTAAGTTTTTACATTTCTCCCTCATATAAAAACCGCTTATTAGCATGTGTACATTTTTGGTAGTAGCTGAGTGCTGCAGTGAATTTTTTCTGGTTGTTTGTTTCAGCATCGCAGCTTGCACCAGTTCACACTATATCTTGAGTGCTGTGCAGTTATTTTCTATTTATGTGTGTATATATATATATATATATATATATATATATATACATACACACACACACACACACGTGGCACCCCAGGGTTCATGCGCCACAGTAACACCACAAAGGGTTAACTCCCCACACAACCCACAACACTACACTAGCGCCTCCAAGCCAGAAGGGTGAGCTAAAGCTGTTTCCCTATATATTCTGGATGGAAAGGAAGTGGCAGTTAGTTCAGTGGGGGCAGCACTGAGGGAAGAAAGGACCTGGGTATAAAGAGCTATGTTAGGCTCCCCCCCCCGGTCCTCTGTCCAGTTTCAGGCCGAGCCAGGGTCTGAGGAAAAGGAGAAGCAGAGGAACACACCCGGGACACCGAGTTACCCTAAACTCACCCCGGAGGAGCGCACAGAACGGATACCGGATCCGATGCTGTGCCCGACACAAACAGCACAGTGAACACCGGATGAGTGAAGATCCTACATCTTCACTGTACCACAGCGAAGCAACACGGCGGGGTCAGGAACATAAAGATAAGACTCAAGTTGCCTAGCAAGTTGGTACCCGTGAGGGGAGACAGGGCCGGCAGACTAGCTAAAGCGGCAGCAGGGCCACACACACACAGCGCAGGAGTAGGAAGACAAGGTCCCGGAGAGGGTGGGAAGCAACCCGGCCCCGGTACAGACTCCATGGACAGTACTCTGCTGAATGTCATCTACAGTAAAGACTTGGAAAACTACAACACCGCGAGTTTGTGTAATCCTTGCGCTTGAGCCCTACTCTCCCTCACAAATTGTTATCATCATTACTGCCCCGGGGAACCAGGCTTTGCCCGTGGAGAGCCGTCACATCACAGGCTGCCATCCATCATACCCGGAGGTTCTGCAGCAGCTGTGGTCACCCTGACCACATACCACGGGTGGCGTCACGACTTTCTCCCCTGTAAATACCTCCCTTTGCTTGTGGGCTCGGGACACGGTCCGGACCAAGACCGCCGTGATAACCCCCGTGATACCCCGGTCCAGCCCTGGCACACCCAAGTGCCAATATGCCGGCCGCATGCAGATGCTCACCTTCAGGTCCTTCGCCGCCACCTTCACCTCCTCCGCTGCCCCACAGCTGTGCCGCTTCCTCGCTCGCCCCATCCGCCTGCTGCCGCGAGACTTGAGCCATGCGTCACACAGGTCCATTCAGTGCAAAGATCTATGTGGAGTGAGTGGCAAGTCCCCACACATACAGCAATGGGTGGATGTGGAGAGCGCTGATGCGGCACAGCAGTGAGGGCAATGGAGGTGGACCTGGGGGTGAGCAACTGCATATACACACAATACATACATATACACACATATACATATGTATAAGTGTATATGTATGTCTAAGTGGGTATGTGTATATTGCATATCTATGTGTGTGTATGTATGTATATGTGTATATATACACACAAATAAAAGAAAGGGGGAGCGCACAAAGGGCTTTAAATGTTTTAAAAATGAACACACCTTGGATGGGGTGTGGCTCACCTTCTATGGTAATATAAGCCACAGCCAGCTGGATAAGATGGCCGCTGCAGAACCCCATAGTGTACAAAAAGTACCTATGTAAAAGCTGGGGTTTTTCTCCGTGCTGCCAATGATGACAATCCAGATTGCTTGCAAATCTGTTTATTCCTGCTGACATTTTTTGTGGCTGGGCTACTTCATCAGGGTCCTGATAGTAGCATAGACTCATCGGCACAAATAAACAGATTTGTAAGCAATCCGGATTGTCATCCTTGGCAGTGCGGAGAAAAACTTAGCTTTCACATAGGTATTTCTTATATATACACACACATATACATACACACAGACAGTCATACATACATATACACACATAGACATACACACACAAAAAACAACAAATATACACAGATACATACACGAACATACATTACACACATACATTACACACATACAAACAACCACACACACAGACAGACATATACACAAAGACATACACACACATATAAACATATATACATACAAACATGACATAATGGCAAAACTAAATGCAATGGAGGAAAAAAATCAAAAATTTCCAAAAACCCTTTGGATACACCTATTGCAGGAAGTAGCAGAGAGAATCTCTTCTATAAGATGTAGAAAAGCCGGTGGCCTGGATGGGATCCTACCAGAAATGCTGAAGTACAGCCCACCAGAAATACAGGCTGCAATGGTCAAACTGTTCAATATTGTGCTACTTCCCTCATACCTGGAACCAAGGCCTCATCACACCCATCCACAAGAGTGGGGACAGATATGACCCAGCCAACTACAGAGGCATATGTGTCAGCACCAACCTGGGAAAACTGTTCAACAGCATCCTGAAATCTCACGAAGTTTTGACACTTTTTTCTCTACCCCTTGCATCTAGCAGTTGGCTGCAGATTCCCCCAGGAGGTAACACATGTGTCCAGACACCGGTGCTCAGTCCCCTGCCACCTAAAACATGGGGGCGGTTTGTGGCAACCAGGCGACCTGCCATGTTAACAAGGAGGGGCTGAGCAGCCCGCCCAGTCTAAAAGAAGGCGTTACCAATAGGCTGCTCAGACACTATGTATCACCTGGATGTGAGTGGCAGAGGCCTAATGGTGTCCATGTGTCTGTATTCACCACCAGCCCTTCTTGTTAACATCAATCAAGAAGACGTGATTGCTGTGTTTCTACAATTGTGCAGCCGTGACTATTCCCAAACCAGTACAGCAAGGCGTTACCTCACAGTACATACACACACACATATACTTAACACACACATGAACGCTTACGTGGCCGCCATCTTTGGCCTCTCGGGTATACAAAGATGGCAGTGGCGTGACGCATTACACTACCCACTGCAAGATTACAGTAATTACAGGATTATGACGGAGGGAAACATGGTGGGAGCTAATAAAATGGAAAAGGAGGTGTCTCTGTCTATTTTGTATTTAATAAAGGATTTCTCTCGGTGTTGTGTTTTGTTTACATTTTATGCTTTACTGAAAGTATTGCTAATGGCCGGCTGTCATGCTGACGGCTAACATTAGCAGTAGGGCTTGATGTAAGCTGCCAAAAAAAGCTGGCATCAACCCCTTTATTACCCAGTCTGCCACTGCTAAATGGCAGCTGGAAGAGCGGGGTAACCACCAGTTTTGGCATCTCTCATGGAGGCGCCATTTCTGGGGCGGCTGCTGGCTGCAATTTTCAGCATGGGAGCCTAGAACGCTTGGGCTTCAGCACGCTGAAAATTCCAGCCCCTGGTGTCTGGGCTACCTTGGCTGGCAATAGAAAATACAGCGAAGCACACGCCAATTTTTTAAAATTATTTATTGAAATAATAATAAAAAAAAATAATAAAATAGGGCACCGCTGAAATTTTTCATTGCTAGCGAAGTTAACACCAGGCAGCGGGGGTTGGCAGCCAGTAGCTGCTTGGTTTCCCCGCGCTGGCAATAGAAAATACAGCATAGCCCTACACATTTTTTACAAGGAAACTAAACGCTTTAATAATAAAAATAAACACAGAAACAGGTTTTTAAGTAAAAATACATTTACATACATTACACACAGGGAGGAGAACGTGCAAGTGGAGAACAGTTCAATGGAGAGAGCACATGAGGGGAGAAGAAAGCACAGAGGGGAGAGAGCACAGGGGAAGACAGCTCAAAGGAAAGAGCACATGATGGGAGAGAGCGCGGACAGGGGGAGAGCGAGAGAGCACAGGAGGAAGAGACGGCCACCACCTCCAGTGCCACAGAACCCACCCCTATTGTGACGTCACCACCCTCCCGATGTGATAGCATTGGGTCTTCATATAGTATATATATATTTATATTTATTATACATATACACACACACACACATATACTTTTATTTGTATATTTATACATAAAAGGAGTAAAAAAAAAGTGGAAATATGGGAAAAATATATTTATTTAAAAGGAAAAAATGAATATATGGGTATGCATGTGTAGCGCCCCTGCAGATCTGTGGTCGCAGAATAAAACAACAGCTGAGATGGTGAACCATGTACCCCAAACCCCCAACACACTCCCGAATCCCTATACCTAGGGCTTTATGCCAGGCAAGGGAGAGGTAGGAGAGAGCCGAGTGGTGGGTGGAGTTTAGGGGAGACACTTGAAGAAAAGGGGGAGGAGCTAGAGTTACCTGAGAGAAAATGTGACAGTTATCTCAGGGAGTTGAGTCCTGACGCAGAGGAGGGAAGGAGTAGACACAGGACTCCTGACAGAAACCAACTAAAGAGAAAACCGGGACCTTGCAGCCGGTGACATCTGAAGGCTGACTGGGTCCAAGACTGCTGACCAGGTGTGCAGAGGAAGGGGTCTACAGTGGAAGACCAGTGTGCGGAGCCACTGGAAGACCGGGTCAACTGCAAAGGTATCGGCCCTGTGAATGTGGCTGACTGTTATAAACCTCGGCCACACCAATTAACTGGTGAGGTGAAGGGTCTTCATACCCGAAACCTAACTGACCGTCACACTGAAGGAAAGGCCTCACATAGGACTAAGATTGGGGATCTACAGGATACCCAAGGAAAAGTTTGTGACTGCTAGCCCGGAGGTTGTGAGCGGTTCTGAGGAGAGACCCCAAAGGATTGAGAAAGAGGGTGCATTGGTGATCCATCTCAGCCACTGTTTGGCTACCGGTACCGCTCACTGCAGGACTGAAATTGCTTTAGTGAATTAAGCAGTGAGTAAAGTACCGGTTGAAACTTGAGACTTGTGTGAGGAATTTATTATGCATCCTTGGCTACCAATTGAGCACCTGAGAAGATGAAAAGCTGAGAGACCAGAAGCACAGCTGTGAGTAGTAAGTTGCACCCTCACGGTCACCTCACTATAAACTACTTCAACATCTCCGGCCCAGGGGATTAACCGGCCCTGCCTGTGGAGGGCTCATCACCTTGCTGAGACAAGCAGCGCGGTCACATCTGGCCGCATACCGCAGGTGGCGTCACAGTGACAAAAACGTTAATTTTATTTTTCCCCCTTTTTACATTAATCCCTTTTTAACCTCGATCCCTCCTGGGCCACGGAACCGGTCCACAGCCACTACCGTGACATACCCTGTGACCAGAGAAAAAAGGCCGGTCCCAAGTAACCCACGGCCCTGATGGGCGATGCAAATGTATCTACATGTACAGTACATCACACTTTTTTTCTCTTTCAAATAAATATATTTGTCCTGTATTTCTACTTTTTTTGACCCCTATTATAAAAAAGCAATAAAAAAATAAAATAAAACACAAGTGTTAGCACAAACCACATGTGAAAATTCACCAGGGGAGATAGAAAACTAATAAGAGTGACAGAAGAGGAGGCACTAAAAGTAGTTGTTTTTTTTTATAAGGGGAAAAAAAAAAAAAAAAAAAAAGATATTTACACTTTTTCTTAATGATGCCAAATAAATTAAATTATGCTAATAAAAAAGTGAAATAAAAAGGTGCAAAAAAATATTTTAAAACTGTGTGTGGACAGTAACATGGGATAGTTGGCCTGGTCCTGTAGTAGCTAAAGCAGTTCTTCATTGAGATCAAACAGCCCATCACTGAAAGAAAAGTCTAGATAGTGGAGTGTAGATGAAGTACTTACCCCAAAATCCCCCGGTGAAGCGGGACGGCAGCTGGGAATGACCGTAGCTGTACTCTTAGGCACGCTCTTAGTGGATCTACAACCGGTTTCCAAAATCTTTCCACCAGCTACACAAAATAAATGAGAGGACTTATGTCATGGCCGTACTGCAGCACCAATCACCAGTTATACCTTTCCTATAAAGGGAGCAACAAAATCGTGGAATTGCTACATTCCTCTCTCTTCCTAAAATGTTACTGAAAAATGCTAGTCATAGTGGACACCATAAATGAGGCATGTATGGCATACATCATATGTAGAGGCCTGAGGGGGTGAAGACTTCTGAAAGTAAACCACTGTCAGCACTCTGGATTGACTCTTTTGTGCATCTTAGCCTTTTTCCAAAATGTCGTCCACTGCCATGGCTTCTGTTCACGTGATCCGCCTTCCCTGCCTTTATAAACACTAGTTTACCGTCTAGCCCTGCTTGACTATTCAGTTTGAACTCTCGGCTCCCTTTCTTCTTTGCTCCCACTTCCTGCTAATCCGCTCCGGCTTTTCCAGCATCTGCAATTTGAACTCCAGCAACCACACCTGCTTTCAGCTATTCTCCTGCTACAAGCTGCCTGGGCTGTTTGTTCCTGATTCTGCCACCTCTGTGTGACGTACGCCCTGTGTGCTCTGCTAGTACTTGCAGCTCCTAAAATTGTTTATTGTGCAGTGGCAGCATTCTGGACTTCAGGACTTTATTAAAGATGCACTGCGGTACAAGAGTTCTGGACTTGTTTTTTCTGAGATCTCCATTCCCAGGCCCTCCTGGGTGTATTTTGCTCATAGACAGTATTTCTATTGCCTTTTCCCTATGTGAAGTATTTGTAGAGACTTTTTTTTATCAGATACATTTTTATTAAACATAGCAAAACATATTACATGAAAATGCTTGTTTTACAATATTACAGTAAATTCTCCCCCTTCCTTACCCCCCCCATTGGAGACCTTTGCAATCGACACTTTGTCCATTATTAACATTATTCAACAATCCAACAATAGTTAAAAAGTAAATAGGGGATGAATACTTTCATAAGGCACTGTTTACTGGACAGACAGAGGCGATGGGGACTCTTTTTGGATTTTTGGCACTATGGTTATGGGACACATTCAGGATGTACATTAGGCACATACAACCCAAATATTACCCAAATCGTGATACACACACAGCTATAGAATAAGGGCTATTTTTTGTTTTAAGAAATAGAGCGGCCGTTATCTATGGACTATATCTGATATTTCACAGCATTAGTATAGGGGAAAAAAAACAGATAGTCTTGTAATCGCTATGCGTAGGAAGGAAGCAAGAGCTGCTGCTGGATCCAAGGTCCCGGTCAGCTCTGCCATGCAGCAAAGAGGCTGCATTTCTACTGTAACTGGGGTCAATATTGCAGCCCCGGTTACACGGGAAATCAGATAAAAAAATAAAAAAACATATAAAAATGAAAATGTTGAAATGTGCCCCCTTTATATAAAAAAAAAAAAAAAAAAAAAAAAAGGCTTTTCTGATTTTAACCCCTTAAGGACCGAGTCACTTTGCAGCTTGATGACCAGACCATTTTTTGTAATTCTGACCACTCTCCCTTTATGAGGTAATATCTCTGGAACGCTTCACCAAATCCTAGCGATTATGAGATTGTTTTTTCGTGACATATTGGGCTTCATGTTAGTATTAAATTTAGGTCGATAATTTTTGCGTTTATTTGTGAAAAAATAAAAAATTTGGCGACAATTTTGAAAATGTAGCAATTTTCAAATTTTTAATATATATTCTGTGAAACCAGAGAGTTATGTGCCACAAAATCGTTAATAAATAACATTTCCCACATGTCTACTTCACATCTGCACAAGGAAAAAAAAAATTTGTTAGGAAGTTATAAGGGGTCAAAGTTCATCAGCAATTTCTCATTTTTCCAGCAAAATTTACAAAACTTTTTTTTTTAGTGACCACATCACATTTGAAGTCCCTTTGAGGGGTGTACATAACAGAAAACACCTAAAAGTGACACCATTCCAAAAACTGCACCCCTCAAGCTACTCAAAACTACATTCAAGAAGATTATTAACCCTTCAGGTGCTTCACAGGAACTAAAATAAAGTTGAAGGAAAAAATGGACATTTTAATTTTTGGAACAAAAATGTTCTTTTAGCCTCAATTCTTTCATTTTCACATGGGCAACAGGATAAAATGCATCCTAAAATGTGTTGGGCAATTTCTCCTGAGTACACAGATACCTCATATGTGGTCATAAACCATTGTTTGGGCGCACGGCAGGGCTCAGAAGGGAAGGAGCGCAGTTTGAATTTTAGAGCCAATTTTCCGTTCAAAAAGTGAAAAGGTCGCTCCTTCAATTCTGAGCCCTGCCGTGCGCCCAAACAGTGGTTTATGACAACATATAAGGTATCGGTGAACTCAGGAGAAATTGACCAACAAATTTTGGGATGTATTTTATCCCTTTGCCCATGTGAAACTGAAAAAATGTAGGCAAAAAGAATTTTTTTGTGAAAAAAAAATGTTTTTTCATTTTTATGGATGAATTTGTGAAGCATCTGGGGGTTCAAAGTGCTCACTATGCATCTAGATACGTTCCTTATGGGGTCTAGTTTCCAAAATGGGGTCACTTGTGGGGGAGCTCCAATGTGGAGACACATGGGACCCTCCAAACGCGACATGGTGTCCGCTGACAATTTGAATGGAAAATGAGCTCAAATTGTTAGCAGACACCATGTCGCGTTTGGAGGGTCCCTGTATGTCTCCACATTGGAGCTCCCCCACAAGTGACCCCATTTTGGAAACTAGACCCCCTAAGGAACGTATCTAGATGCATAGTGAGCACTTTGAGCCCCAGATGCTTCAGAAATTCATCTGTAAAAATGAAAAAGCACTTTTTTTTCCACAAATAATTTCTTTTTTCATTATTACGGATCAATTTGTGAAGCATCTGGGGGTTCAAAGTGCTCACTATGCATCTAGATATAATCCTTTGGGGGTCTAGTTTCCAAAATGGGGTCACTTGTGGGGGGAGCTCCAATGTGGAGACACACAGGAACCCTCCCAACACGACATGGTGTCCGCTAACAATTTGAGCTCATTTTCCATTCAAATTGTTAGCGGACACCATGTTGTGTTTGGAGGGTCCTCGTGTGTCTCCACATTGGAGCTCCCCCATAAGTGACTCCATTTTGGAAACTAGACCCCCAAGGAACGTATCTAGATGCATAGTGAGCACTTTGAACCCCCAGGTGCTTCACAAATTGATTCGTAAAAATGAAAAAAGAAACTTTTTGTGGAAAAAAAAAGTGCTTTTTAATTTTTATGGATGAATTTCTGAAGCATCTGGGGGTTCAAAGTGCTCACTATGCATCTAGGTAAGTTCCTTAGGGGGTCTAGTTTCCAAAATGGGGTCACTTGTGGGGGAGCTCCAATGTGGAGACACACAGGGGCTCTCCATACGCAACATGGTGTCCACTATCAATTGGAATTGTTAGCGGACACCTTGTAGGTTTAGACATTGGAGCTCCCCCACAAGTGACCCCATTTTGGAAACTAGACCACCCAAGGAACGTATCTAGATGCATAGTGAGCACTTTGAACCCCAATGTTCAGGCACACAGGGAGGGGCTCTCCATACCTGACATGGTTTCCGCTAACAATTGGAGCTAATTTTCCATTGAAATTGTTAGCGGACACCATGTCGCATATGGAGAACCCGTGTGCCACCAGCACAAAGGCAACTGGAAGAGTTGGGGTACAGCACCAGAAAATGCCGTCTCTAATGAATGCACTATTTTCTTGGGTGGCTGTGGGTTGAAATTTGCAGTGTCGGGGACCCACAACATTTGGGTCTCTCCACGCTGAGGATTCCAGTCAACCAGCTACCAAGTTGTACATGGCTGGCTACAAAAAATACAGCGCAGACCTTTTTTTTATTTCTAGAAATAATTCTAGAAAAAAAAAAATGACGTGGGGCTCCGCCATATTTTTGGTCCAGCCAGGTACAACTTGGCAGCTACAGACTGCCAGCAACCCCCAGCTGCCTCGTTGTACCTGGCTGCAACCAAAAATACAGCGAAGCCCATTTTTTTTTATTTCTAGAAACTAATTCTAGAAAAAAAAATGACGTGGGGCTCTGCCATATTTTTGGTCCAGCCAGGTACAACTTGGCAGCTACAGACTGCCAGAGCAACCCCCAGCTGCCTCATTGTACCTGGCTGCAACCAAAAATACAGTGAAGCCCATTTTTTTTTATTTCTAGAACTAATTCTAGAAAAAAAAAATGACGTAGGGCTCCGCCATATTTTTGGCCCAGCCAGGTACAACTAGGCAGCTGGGGGCTGGAATCCTCAGCATGGAAAGGCCCAAGCGTTCTGGGCCCCCCATGCTGCGAATTGCAGCCCACAGCCGCCCAGAAAATGGCGCATTCATTGAAGTGCCATTTTCTGGCGCTGTACCCATGCTCTTCCAGTTGCCCTGGTGCCGGTGGCAAACTGGGTAATAAAGAGGTTAATGCCAGCTTTTTATTGGCAGCTGACACTAAGCCCGAGATTCATAATATTGGGCCAATGTTAGACCCGCCATTAGGAATCTCTGGTAAGTAGTCAATAAATACACACAGAGAAAAATATTTTTATTTTGAAAAAAAAAAAACACAAACAAAATTCAGACTCCATCTTTATTATAAAAAGATCTGACGTAGTCCACAACGAAGGTCCCACAACGCTCGATCGCCTCCGACGTAGTCCACAACGAAGGTCCCACGATCGCCATGCAGGATCGGACTGCAAAGTAGCGATCTGACAGCCCGGGTGCAGTGATCCACTATGTGGATCACTGCACCGGGGCTGTGAGATCTCTTTCTGCAGCTCAATCTGCATGCAGACGGATCGGACTGCACAGCAGCGATCTGGCAGTTCAGGTGCAGCGCTGGGGCTGCGAGATTGCTTTCTGCAGCTTGATCCCTATGCAGGAGGATGGACTGCAGAGCAGCGGTCTGGCAGCCGGGTGCAGCGCTGGGGCTGCGAGATCGCTTTCTGCAGCTCGATCCTCATGCAGGAGGATCCGACTGCAGAGCAGCAATCTGGCAGCCCGGGTGCCGTGCCGGGGCTGCAAGATTGCTTTCTGCAGCTCGATCCCCATGCAAGGGGAAGCCCCTGCATGGAGAGCAAGCTGCAGAAAGCGATCTGACAGCTTGGGCGCAGTGGTCTGAAAGCTCGGATCACTGTGCAGAGGATCACTGCACAGTTTGGACCACTGCGCCCAAACTGTCAGATTGCTTTCTGCAGCTCAATCCCCATGCAAGGGGATTCCCCTGAAGAGCAAGCTGCAGAAAACAATCTGACAGCTTGGTTTCAGTGATCCACTGGATCACTGCGCACGAGCTGTCAAATTGCTTTCTGCAGCTCAATCCCCATGCAAGGGGAATCCCATGCATGGAGAGCAAGCTGCAGAAAACATTCTGACAGCTTGGTTTCAGTGATCCAGTGGATCACTGCACCCGAGCTGTCAAGATTGCTTTCTGCAGCTCAATCCCATGCAAGGGGATTCCCCTGCATGGAGAGCAAGCTGCAGAAAACAATCTGACAGCTTGGTTTCAGTGATCCAGTGGATCACTGGACAGTTTGGATCACTGCACCCGAGCTGACAGATTGCCCATTTTCAGGGATCCCCCTGCAAGGGAATGGGGGATCAGGGATCCCCCTGCAGGGGGATGGGGGATCAGGGATCCCCCTCCAGGGGGATGGGGGATCAGGGATCCCCTGCAGGGGGATGGGGATCCCCAGGGATCCCCCTGCAGAGGGATCAGGGATCCCCCTACAGGGGATCAGGGATCCCCCTGCAAGGGAATGGGGGATCAGGGATCCCCCTGCAAGGGAATGGGGAATCAGGGGTCCCCCTCCAGGGGGATGGGGGATCAGGGATTCCCCTGCAAGGGAATGGGGGATAAGGGATCCCCGTCCAGGGGGATGGGGGATAAGGGATCCCCCTCCAGGGGGATGGGGGATCAGGGATCCCCCTCCAGGGGGATGGGGATCCCCAGGGATCCCCTTGCTGGGGGATGGAGGATCAGGGATCCCCCGGCAAGGGAATGGGGGATCAGGGATCCCCCTGCGAGGGAATGGGGGATCAGGGATCCCCCTGCAAGGGAATGGGGGATCAGAGGTCCCCCTCCAGGGGGATGGGGTATCAGGGATCCCCCTGCAGGGGGATGGGGGATCAGGGATCCCCCTGCAAGGGAATGGGAGATCAGGGATCCCCCTCCAGGGGGATGGGGGATCAGGGATTCCCCTCCAGGGGGATGGGGGATCAGGGATTCCCCTCTAGGGGGATGGGGGATCAGGGATTCCCCTGCAGGGGGATGGGGGATAAGGGATCCCCCTCCAGGGGGATGGGGGATCAGGGATCCCACTGCAGGGGGATGGGGGATCAGGGATCCCCCTGCAGGGGGATGGGGGATCCCCCTCCAGGGGGATGGGGGCTCAGGGATCCCCCTCGAGGGGGATGGGGATCCCCAGGGATCCCCTTGCTGGGGGATGGAAGATCAGGGATCCCCCTCCAGGGGGATGGGGGATCAGGGATCCCCCTCCAGGGGGATGGGGGTTCAGGGATTCCCCTCCAGGGGGATGGGGGTTCAGGGATTCCCCTCCAGGGGGATGGGGGATCAGGGATTCCCCTGCAGGGGGATGGGGAATCAGGGATCCCCCTGCAGGGGGATGGGGGATCAGGGATCCCCCTCCAGGGGGATGGGGGATCAGGGATCCCCCTCCAGGGGGATGGGGATCCCCTTGCTGGGGGATGGAGGATCAGGGATCCCCCTGCAAGGGAATGGGGGATCAGGGATCCCCCTGCAAAGGAATGGGGGATCAGGGATCCCCCTGCAGGGGGATGGGGGATCAGGGATCCCCCTCCAGGGGGATGGGGGATCATGGATCCCCCTCCAGGGGGATGGGGGATCAGGGATCCCCCTCCAGGGGGATGGGGGATCAGGGATCCCCCTCCAGGGGGATGGGGGTTCAGGGATTCCCCTCCAGGGGGATGGGGGATCAGGGATTCCCCTGCAGGGAGATGGGGGATCAGGGATCCCCCTTCAGGGGGATGGGGGATCAGGGATCCCCCTCCAGGGGGATGGGGGTTCAGGGATTCCCCTGCAGGGGGATGGGGGATCAGGGATTCCCCTGCAGGGAGATGGGGGATCAGGGATCCCCCTCCAGGGGGATGGGGGATCAGGGATCCCCCTGCAGAGGGATGGGGGATCAGGGATCCCCCTCCAGGGGGGATGGGGATCTCCAGGGATCCCCTTGCTGGGGGATGGAGGATCAGGGATCCCCCTGCAGAGGGATCAGGGATCCCCCTGCAAGGGGATAGGGGATGGGGGATCAGGAGTTCTTACCCAGGGCTGCACCGTCTGGGCTGGGGGAGCGGCAGTGGAGAAGGGGGCGGCGCCAACACCGCACATCGTCCTCCTGCGTGCTCGGCACCGGCAGCCGCTGCAGGTAAGCAGCGGTGCAATGCCGCTGGAGGGCGGTGGTGCTGGCTGGGCGGCCACAACCCCCCCCCCTCCCTCGCTACTAACATCAGCTGCTGGAGGGCCCCCCGCCGGTCACCGGTACTGTGGCGGGGGGTCGGAGACAGCGGGGGATGAGGGGGGGGGGGGGAGGGCGGACAACACAGCAGGGGACAGGGGGAATGAGGGGGGGGAGGGCGGACACAGCAGGGGACAGGGGTGATGAGGGGGGGGAGGATGCGGACACAGCGGGGAGAGGACAAGAGGAGACCGGGAGGGAGGAGAGTGGACACAGGCAGGGGATGTGTGCAGAAGCCGGGCACAGCTGACAGCCCGGCTCCTGCAGAGATCGCGCAGGGAAGTGCTGACATTCAGCATTTCCCTGCGCGATCTTGATGTGATCGGTCAGTCAGATTGACTGACTGATCACATCGCTCTGAGTGTGGGGACCACTAAAAAGGGTCCCCACACCTCTTCCCCTGACCCTTAGCTGTCACTGACAGCTGTTAGATTTGAGCTGTCAGTGTTTGTTTACAAGCAGTGACAGTTCAAAGCCATGACGAGTTTAGCCGTCATGATGCGGGAACTGACATCTTTTCATGACGGCTAAACTCGTCATTGGTCGTAATGGGGTTAAGGAACGGGCGCACAATTTGTGAAATAAGTTAAGAATAAATACATATACAAATAAAAAACGAAAGATAAGTACAAAATAAAAAAAAAATAGCTGTTGTGATTCTGCTCAATATGTAAAAATTTAAAGAGTATTCTCCAGGGGTCCATTGTGTATAAAGATAAATAAAAAAAAAAAAAAAAAAATGATGTCGTATTTTCTTGGTTTTCCTACAGATGTCAGCCAAAAAATAATTATAATATAATGTGTCAAAAAGGTAATTTTAATATCATTTAATTAAAATAACATAAAAAATGGGCCCCACAAAAATGGTGCAAACAATATTTGAATAGCTAAGTAAGAATTTCTCTTTATAGTTCTATATACCGTATGTACAAAAAAAAAGAAATAAAAATGTTCCTTATCAGGAATAGGGGTAAATGAATGGCCTGATCTTCATGGTTAAGTTACACCCTGAGTGTAATCATCACATTTAAGCAAATCCAAATAAAGGTGATGGGGTCTTGACTCATCCATTACATATTTATAAAGGTGTACATGCCATAGTCTTTCCTTTTCCTTATTTAACCGCACTTTTATTTGTAGAGAGATATCTGTTCAGGTGTGTGTGAGCGCTTATTACGTGTGAGATAAGGGAAAGAGTGAATGATAAAGAAAACAGATTAATATGTAAATGGTCATAAGGAAATAATATAAATGATTAAGCTGCACAAACACATAGCAGACAAAGCACAAGAGTGCCCTGTGTCTGGTGTCACAGCTTATTCCTATTCAAGCGAACTGAGACATAAACTGGTGTATAACATCTGTCTGCACTAGACAATGCCGAGTGTTGGATGGTGCTGTGGTAACCAGCCACCAATGGACTCTGGAGGAGATATAATATCAATTAGATACTTAATCAGTGTGCGTGAGGCTTGGGGGCGGCCGCAGTGATCAGTAAAGACAGAGACTTTTTTACTTCTTGCCGATTTTATATATATACTAGTAAAAAGGCCCGATGCAATTGCATCGGGAGCGCGGTGAAATGAATTGTGTGTATACAGGCGGGTTAGTGGGTAGCAGAGTATACAGGGGGCTCTGTGGGTAGCAGAGTATACAGGCGGCTCTGTGGGTAGCAGAGTATACAGGCGGCTCTGTGGGTAGCAGAGTATACAGGCGGCTGTGCGGGGAGCAGAGTATACAGGTGGCTGTGCTGGGAGCAGAGTATACAGGCGGCTGTGCGGGGAGCAGAGTATACAGGCGGCTGTGCGGGGAGCAGAGTATACAGGCGGCTGTGCGGGGAGCAGAGTATACAGGCGGCTGTGCGGGGAGCAGAGAATACAGGGGGCTGTGCGGGGAGCAGAGAATACAGGGGGCTGTGCGGGGAGCAGAGTATACAGGCGGCTGTGCGGGGAGCAGAGTATACAGGGGGCTGTGCGGGGAGCAGAGTATACAGGGGGCTGTGCGGGGAGCAGAGTATACAGGCGGCTGTGCGGGGAGCAGAGTATACAGGCGGCTGTGCGGGGAGCAGAGTATACAGGCGGCTGTGCGGGGAGCAGAGTATACAGGCGGCTGTGCGGGGAGCAGAGTATACAGGCGGCTGTGCGGGGAGCAGAGTATACAGGCGGCTGTGCGGGGAGCAGAGTATACAGGCGGCTGTGCGGGGAGCAGAGTATACAGGCGGCTGTGCGGGGAGCAGAGTATACAGGCGGCTGTTTCGGGGAGCAGAGTATACAGGCGGCTGTTTCGGGGAGCAGAGTATACAGGCGGCTGTGGTGGGAGCAGAGTATACAGGCGGCTGTGGTGGGAGCAGAGTATACAGGCGGCTGTGGTGGGAGCAGAGTATACAGGCGGCTGTGCGGGGAGCAGAGTATACAGGCGGCTGTGCGGGGAGCAGAGTATCCAGGCGGCTGTGCAGGGAGCAGAGTATACAGGCGGCAAGTGCCTTAGTTAAGTTGAGGCGCGTGTAGCAGGCTGCAGCCCACAATGACAGAGCGCCGGCGCCATCTTACCTGGGGACGCTGGGGCGGCCGCCGTCTGTCATGAAGCCGGCCGCTGATGCTGGCGCCGCCCCAATCTCTAATGCCACTCCCCCTGGCTGCTGCCGCTTGTGACTCAGGGGTCACACTGTCCAATGGACGGTGCGGGCCGGGGGAGCGGGAACATGGGGCGGGGGAGCGGCGGGCATTGGTGGGGGTATGTGGTGCCCTGGCGGGGGGAGCGGGAACATGGGGCGGGGAGCGGCGGGCATTGGTGGGGTATGTGGTGTCCGGCGACAGCATTTTTGCGTTTCCGGCCAGTGTCGGCGGTTCGCGATGGCGCAGCACGTGATAGCGGCACAGTCGCCGGAAGCGCAAAACTGCTGATTATGTATATAGATATACATACATACATACAGTACAGTCCAAGAGTTTGGACACACCTTCTCATTCAAAGATTTTCTATATTTTCATGACTATGAAAACTGTAGATTCACACTGAAGGCATCAAAACTATGAATTAACACCATGTGGAATTATATACTTAACATTAAAGTGTGAAACAACTGAAAATATGTGTTATGTTCTGGGTTCTTCAAAGTAGCCACCTTTTGCTTTGATTACTGCTTTGCACACTCTTGGCATTCTTTTGATGAGCTTTAAAGCAGCAAAGCCCCCCACACATCACACCTCCTCCTCCATGCTTCACGGTGGGAACCAGGCATGTAGTGTCCATCCGTTCACCTTTTCTAAGTCACACAAAGACATGGTGGTTGGAACCAAAGATCTCAAATTTGGACTCATCAGACCAAAGCACAGATTTCCACTGGTCTAATGTCCATTCCTTGTGTTCTTTACCCCAAACAAGTCTCTTCTGCTTGTTGTCTGTCCTTAGTGGTTTCCTAGCAGCTATTTTACCATGAAGGCCTGCTGCACAAAGTCTCCTCTTAACAGTTGTTGTAGAGATGTGTTTGCTGCTAGAACTCTGTGTGGCATTGACCTTGTCTCTAATCTGAGCAGCTGTTAACCTGCGATTTCTGAGGCTGGTGACTCGGATGAACTTATCCTCCGCAGCAGAGGTGACTCTTGGTTTTCCTTTCCTGGGGTGGTCCACATGTCAGACAGTTTCTTTGTAGCGCTTGATGGTTTTTGTAACTGCACTTGGGGACACTTTCAAAGTTTTCCCAATTTTTCGGACTGACTGACCTTCATTTCTTAAAGTAATGATGGCCACTCGTTTTTCTTTACTTTGTTAGAATTTGTATTATGGCAAGAAAAAAGCAGCAGTCTATTCAGTAGGACTATCAGCTAGCTGTGTATCCACCAGACTTCTGCACAAAACAACTGATGGTCCCAACCCCATTTCTAAGGCAAGAAATCCCACTTATTAAACCTGACAGGGCACACCTGTGAAGTGAAGACCATTTCCGGTGACTACCTCTTGAAGTTCATCAAGAGAATGCCAAGAGTGTGCACAGCAGTAATCAAAGCAAAAGGTGGCTACTTTGAAGAACCAAGAATATAAGACATATTTTTAGTTGTTTCACACTTTTTTGTTAAGTATATAATTCCACATGTGTTAATTCATAGTTTTGATGCCTTCAGTGTGAATCTACAATTTTCAAAAGTAAAATGAAAATCAGAAAAACTCTTTATTGAGAGATGTGTCCAAATATGAAACTAATGTGATTCCTTCTTCTAACTGCACTTCTGAGATAAACGAGGCCGTTACGGCACCCTTAGGTAATAACCCTAACGTATTATATTGCCGCCTGTAAACACTAATAGCGAATGGCTGATGGAAAAACAGAATCACTTGCATCATACATCGGAATTCAAAGAATACGACTGCCTGGAAAAAACTGAGCTGCCCGTAAACAACGGGAATATACAATGTTTACGCAAACTGCTACAAAAGTCTGCAAGTATTCAAGTATGTGATTCTCATTCGTACTCACCTGTGGCAAGTAATAGGTGTAGGCGATATGAAAATCACACCTGAAACAGATAAAAAAGAGAGAAGTTTGCCACAATCTTTGCATTGTGTGTGCCACACTAAGCATGGAGAACAAAAAGAGAAGAGAACTGCCTGAGGACTTGAGAACTAAAATGTTGAAAAATATCAATAATCTCAAAGTTACAAGCCCATCTCAGAGGTCTTGATGTGCTTTGCCCACGTTGTGCAATATACTCAAAAAGGTTAACAACTCATGGCACTGTAGCTAATCTTGCTGGACGTGGACGGCAAAGAAAAACTGATGAAAGGTTGCAGCACAGAATAGTCCGGATGGTGGATATGCCCAAATCAAGTTCCAAAGAAATTGAAGCTGTTCTGCAGGCTCAGGGAGCACCAGTGTCAGCGCAAACTATCCGACCACATGTGAATGACATGAAACGCTATGGAGGAGACCCAGGAGGACCACACTGCTGACAAAGACAGCAAAAAATGTACATGATTAACTAAAATCCTTCTAGGAAAGTGTTTTGTGGACAGATGAGACCAGATTGAGCCTTTTGGTAAAGCACATCATTGTACTGTTTACAGAAAACAAAATGTGGCTACAAAGAAAAGAACACAAGACCTACAGTCATATATGGGAGAGGTCAGAGTAAAGAGCACAGGACCCACAGTCACATATGGTGGAGGTCAGATAAAAGAGCACAGGACCTACAGTCACATATGGGGGAGGGCAAAGAAAAGAGCACAGGACCTACAGTCACATATGGGGGAGGGCAAAGAAAAGAGCACAGGACCTACAGTCACATATGGTGGAGGTCAGAGAAAAGAGCACAGAACCTACAGTCACATATGGGGGAGGGCACAGAAAAGAGCACAGGACCTACAGTCACATATGGGGGAGGTCAGAGAAAAGTGCACAGGACCTACAGTCACATATGGGGGAGGGCAAAGAAAAGAGCACAGGACCTACAGTCATATATGGGGGAGGACAGAGGAAAGAGCACAGGATCTACAGTCACATATGGGGGAGGTCAGAGAAAAGAGCACAGGATCTACAGTCACATATGGGGGGAGGGCAGAGAAAAGAGCACAGGACCTACAGTCACATATGGGGGAGGGCAGAGAAAAGTGCACAGGACCTACAGTCACATATGGAGGAGAGCAGAGAAAAGTGCACAGGACCTATAGTCACATATGAAGGGGGGGTGCATGTTTTAGGTTGTTTTGCTGCCTCTGGTACCGGGGGCCTTGACTGTGTGCAAGACATCTTGAATTCTGAAGATTACCAAAGGATCTTGGATGACAATGCAGAGTCCAGTGTCAAAAAGCTGGGTGTACGTCCAAATATTAAGGGGAGTGGGACAACAATTTTGTCTGCCACATTTTTGGGGTTTTGTGTGAAATCATCTCCAATTTGCCTTTTTTCCCTGTGTTGTTCCAACACAAAATAAAGGAAACAAACAGGTGTATGACCAAACATGCATAATCACAATAATTTTCTTACAGACATATTTCAACACTGCCAACACTTTCAGCCATTACTGTGTATGTATTATATATACACGTGTGTAACACAATATACATATATATTGTGAGGTACCGCCCCTGGAGAACCCGTTTGGTAACAGAAACTGACAGAGACAACCATGTTTTAACGTAAACTTACACACCTGCAATTTATTGAGGTGTCATAAACTGCAGGTTACACATACTATACTTTGACATTTCACATATATTACTGACATATCACATTTCAGGACATTCCATCATATTATTTACACTATATTTAAAATCACATTACAAATTACACACTATATCATCAACACTTATCAACGGGACCATATTTGACCTAACAGTCAGTCCCAATGGCGTGTTCGGCCGCCTAGCCGTCCGAGAGGGATCATTCCCCATCCTATTATAGGGATCCTCAACCTAGGGTAATTTTACGTACACCCTGTTGATCCATCATACAGGGTAGTTTTGAATACGCCCTGATGATTCACACACCATATTATAGGGATCCTCAACCTACCCTGGGGAGTGTTTAGCTATTACCGCGTGGACCCCTCATGCATGGCCTTTCTACATCTGCCATCATGAGTCCCATGTTACACCACACATCCATCACACAGGCTAATTTTGCATACGCCCTGTTGATCCATCATATAGGGTAGTTTTGCATACGCCCGGATGATTTACACACCAACTCTACGGGTCCTTTGCCGACTACCTAGTCAGACTTAATGGCGGCTATGCACACCTGGCACTATTCACATATATGCCTCCCGAAGGGCTATACACACACATCAACACATATGCCTCCCATAGGACTATTCACATAACACAGAACATGACTGCTATGCCCGCCTGGCACACATACACGTAGCACTTTTAGTCCATCACAACATCCATGGACTAAGTTCTTACCAGGCACGGAACCGGGTCTAGCAACCTGAGTTACCGGGTACACCAGGCATCCCCCCCAAGCTCTCCTTCATCAGTGTTTAACCCCACACCTGAATAAACATCATCCACGGTCAGCCACGGTTCCCCAACTCCAGGAGTCATCACAACTTGTTCATGGCTACGTCTCGCACACAAGCAACAGAGGGATAGGAGCCCCCCGCATGGAGAAGGGCCAGCTCCCCTCACGTTCCCTCAGGGTTCAGTCCTTGGACCTCTTCTCCTCTCTCTACACGGCCCCGATTGGACAGACCAGCAGCAGATTTGGCTTTCAGTACCATCTTTATGCTGATGACACACAACTATACACTTCGTCCCCTGACCTTACTCCCGCTCTAATAAAGAACACCAATGACTGTCTTAGCTGCAGTTTCCAATATCATGTCCCTCTCTATCTGAAACTCAACCTTTCCAAAACTGAACTTCTTCTGCTCCCGCCCTCCACTAACCTCCCTAAATCTGACATCTCCCTCTCAGTGTGCGCATCACGATAACACCTAGACAGCAGGCTCACTGTCTGGGTGTTATGTTTGACTCTGATCTTTCCTTCACGCCACATATAAAAACCCTCATTGTGGCCCTGATTCACACCCGCTTTGACTATTGTAATTCTCTCTTAGTTGGCCTCCCCTGCACTAGACTCTCCCCTCTCCAGTCCATCCTTAATGCAGCAGCTAGGATCACCTATCTAGCTAACCGTTACTCAGACACTTCTGCTCTATGCCAGTCATTACCCTGGCTGCCTATACACTATAGGATCTAATTCAAGCTGCTTGTTTTCACCCACAAAGCTCTTCACAGTGTAGCACCCCCCTACATCTCCTCCCTCATCTCTGTCTATAACCCTACCCGTTCTCTTCGCTCTGGAAGTGACTTTAGACTCATTCTGCCTTAATCCGAACCTCCCACTCCCGGCTCCAAGACTTCTCCCTAGCTGCACCAATTCTCTGGAATGCTCTACCCCAAGAAATTAGGTCTATCCACAACATACTAGTTTCAGGTGATCCCTAAAAACATATCTTTTTAGGGCGGCCTATCATGATCCCTACTCAGTCATTTAGACATATCCACTCCACCAGTCTCAAGTGATCACAAATAATGGGTGTTGGCCACCTATACTGCTCCTCACTGTTCCCCATCTCCTCAAGTTGACTATACCATCATTGTAAATAAGCACCTGTACTCTATGTTACCCCATCTCATGGCTAGACTATACCATCATTGTAAATAAGCACCTGTACTTTGTCATCCCCACCTCACTGTTAGATTGTAAGCTCTTATGAGCAGGGCTGCCATTTTTTTGGTCTAATTATTGTATTATATTGTGCTTCGTATTGTATTGTATGTTTTTGCTATTGTATTGTATTTTCTAATTGTTTTTATGATTGTTTAAATATGAACTTTGTATTGTAAAGCACTGCAGAATATGTTGGCGCTATCTAAAAAAAATTATTATTATTATTATTATGGTCTACAACTGGTTCTAAGGTATATTTCTACATGAGTACAGGCAGCACCAACAATAAAACTCTCTGGTAAAATTATAGGTTGCTCACCAATGCCACGGTGACTCAGATGTGTATTGTACAGCTGAAGACAAAGAGGAACGTGGCATATAAAGGCGACGTCGCCCCTAAATATATATGTGAAAAATAGGTACTAAAAAGTTTTTATATTTCACTACATATGCAGACAAAATCACATATGATTAAACCAAAATATTAAAGAATCACAAGTCAGGGGGATTCACGTGCTAGGACATAGTACATTGAATCTAAATGTTAATTACATTGCGACCAAAATTCTCAACCACAATGTGGTTGTCACTATAATTGTTATATACTACAATGTGCTGGTGTCAACAAAAAATCCCTAGGTGAGGTAATTTAGTAAAGGGGAAGATAATACATAGTGAATATCAAGAGAATTATACAAATACATGCACCATGTATATAGCAAGCACAGATGTCCGGATTGGCTGCAAGCACTGAGGTCGCTGGCCTCCTTAAATGCCCAATTGGTGTACTTTAGAATTACTCAGTGGCACGGGAAAACCATTTGATTTATAGAAAGCTTAGGGCCTATGGCGCAAAAACATTTCTACATAAACAAAAGATTACTCCAAACTGGTAGGTGGCTCCATCCTAATGAGGCGAGATTACACCGGGTAATACCGTGATTGAATTGGGAGTGACAAATAGAAATGGACTGCGCAAACAACCACACAGGCAGATACACGTATCATTGAGCAGCGTCATCCAGCTGGGCACACTCTTGGCGCAGTCTCCACCACTTTTCTGTGGCTGCTACCACTTTCCCTCCGGCTATTAGGCAGCCAAAGTCACTTTCTGCAGCTTGGGTGAAACCATCAAGACACTCCTGTAATGATAAAAGTATAAATCTAAAAGAGAATCACTTCTTAAAATGATCTGCCTGCAAAATTTCTGCAAACAGTAGATAAATGAGCCTCAGATTTACAAAACGCTTCTTTAGCAATGGTGATGGGTAGGGGGATGAGCAAGAATACTCGTTACTATTCGCTACTCGCAGAATAGTACGGGTATTCGGGATACTCGGTATTCACGAGTTTTACTTCTGTTACTCGGCGAGTCCAATGTAAGTCAATGGAATATGTGAGTAATATGCTGCAGGACCCAAAAAAGCGGTCTGGGGGCTGAGGAAAAGGCTAAAATGGGGCATGATTGTTTAAAGGCCGGCGGTTAAAAAGCTCAGCTCCCCGTCGCCTCCCAGCCCGATCCTAACCTGTTCCCCTCTGCTCCTCTTCCCCGAACTCTGTCCCGCTCCCATTCCTGGAAGCGAGCCGCCAACTATTTCAAATGAACAGCTGATACATCAGCTGTACATTTAAAAAGCCAGCGGGAAAGCAGACGGTGAAGTCTTTTCACCGCTGTTTTTCCCGACTGGCTTTTAAACAATCAGCTGATTGTTAAACCGGCCTGTTTTAATGCTGGCTTCAGCTGATTCAGGTCCTTGAGCCCGATATTGATCAACTGATATGATGATATTGGATCCAGATTGGACGTCATGGGACCCTCGAGCCTGGACTATGTCGGAGGGGGGTGGTTCTTTTCTTTAAAGAGGATCTGTCACCACCGTGGCGGAATGCTAACTGAATGCAGCGTGTCTGCTGCATTCAGGGAAGGGGTCTTCCATGTCTCTAGTTCCCCTGCAAGCTGTTAAAAAGACTTTATAAAGGGTACAGATAAAGAGTCCGGAGGGACTTACTCAGCCCTCTCTGTGCCACCTCCAGCCCTCAGCGATGACACATAGAGGAGGCTGAACAAGAGAGGGCTGGAGCCGGGGAGGACACCATACATCAGCGATGACTCATTACTGAGTAAGTCCCTCTGGACTCTTTATCTGTACACTTTTTAACAGCTTACAGGGGAACTAGAGACATGGGGGACCCCTTCCCTGAATGCAGCAGACACGCTGCATTCAGTGCTGCATTCAGTTAGCATAGCACCAGGGAGGGGTTACAGGTTCTCTTTACTAAAGATGAGTCACTAATTGTGTTGCATTTTATTTCTAATATAAAAAATTCTGTGTGTTGTGTTTTTTATTTATCTGATTACTAGAAATTCATGGTGGACATGTTTAATATTGGAGGGACCCCATGAATTTCGGGCTTAGGGCCAGCTGATAATACAAAGCTGGCCCTTAACCCATTATTACCTAGCAAGCCACCCGATACCAGGGCCGTTGGACAAGTCGGATACAGTGCCAGAAGATTGCGTTTCTATGAACGCGTCATTTTCTGGGGTGGCAATGGACTGCAATTCGCAGTGGGGGGGCATAAAATTTGGGTCTCCCTGCGCTGCGAATTCCAGCCCCCAGCTGCCTAGTTGTACCCGGCTGGACACAAAAATAGGGCGAAGCCCACGTCATTTTTTTAAGTTTCTTTATGAAATTCATAAAATAATAAATAAAAAAAAGGGCTTCCCTATATATATTTGGTTCCCAGCCGGGTATAAATAGGCAGTTGGAGGTTGGGTGCAGCCCGTACTTGCCTACTGTAACTGGCTGGTACAGCCCACGTCGATTTTTTTTTTTATTTATTTATTTTTTTTAGTTTTTTGTAAAAATGCTTAAAAAAAAAAAACTCCCCTGGATTTTCCTTTGCAAGTGAAGGTAACAATAAGCAGCGGGGGTTAGCAGCCAAAAGCTCCTTGGGTCACCCTTAGCTGGAAATAGAAAATGCAGCGGGAGCCAAAAATATAGGGAAGCCCTTTTCTTTAATTATTTCATGAATTTCACAAAATGATGAAAAAAAAAAAATCACATGGGCTTTGCCTTGTTTTTGTGTCCAGCCAGGTACAACTAGGCAGCTGGGGGCTGGAATCCGCAGCGCAAAGTGGCCCATGTTTTCTGGGCTATCCCCCATCCCCCACTATGAACTGCAGTCCACAGCCGCCCCAGAAAATGGCGCATTCTTAGAAGTGCCATCTTCTGATGCTGTATCCGACTCATTCAGCGGCCCTGGTGCCTGGTGGCTTGCTGGGTAATAATGGGGTTAGGGCCAGCTTTGTATTATCAGCTGGCCCTAAGCCCGAAATTTATGGGGTCACGCCAATAAAAGTCATGTCCACCATGAATTTCTAGTAATCAGATAAATAAAAAATATATCCCAGAAATTTTTTATTTATTAGAAATAAAACGCAACACAATTAGTGACTCCCATCTTAATTAAGGAAAAGAACCCCCTTCCCCAACGTAATCCGGGCTCGAGGGTACCACGAAGTCCAATCTAGATCCAAAATCATCTGATCGGTTTACCAGACGGCAAACCGATCAGATGATCAATATCAGGCTCAAGGACCTGAATCAGCTGAAGCTGGTGTTAAAACAGGCCAGTAAAACAATCAGCTGATTGTTTAAAAGCCGGGCAGGAAAGCCGGCGGTGAAAAGACATCACCGCTGGCTTTCCAGCTGGCTATTTCAAACAAAAATGTATCAGCTGTTCATCTGAAATAGTCGGCGGCTCACTTCCAGGAATGGGAGCGAGCAAGGAGTTGGAGGAAGAGGAGCAGAGGGGAACTGGTTAGGATTGGGCTGGGAGGCGGTGGGGGAAGTGTGCATCAGCTGAGTGATTGTTTAAAAGCCGGCAACTTTTTACTGCCAGCTTTTAAACAATCATGCACCCATTTCAGCCTTTTCCTCAGCCCCAGACCGCTTTTTTTGGGTCCAGAAGACAATTACTTGCATTTCCAATTGACTAACATTGGACTCATTACTCGTAACGAATACCCGAGTATTAGGACCTATTCGTTACGAGTATAGCAAGTCCGAATATTTCACTATTCACTCATCCCTAGTGATGATCTTCAGCGGATTTTCTCTTATAAATCAGGTGCAGATATTGTACACTGGGTGCAAGGGGCAGGATGTTATACACTGGGGTGAGGTGCTGTATGTTATACACTGGAGGCGAGAGGGCAAATGTTATACACCGGGGGGCGAGGGGCCAGGATTTTTATACACTGGGGGGGGGGGGAGGTGAGGGGCCCGGATGTTATACACTGGAGTGAGGGGCCCAGATGTTATACACTAGAGGTGAGGGACCGGATGTTATACACTGGGGGTGAGGGACCGGATGTTATACACTGGGGGTGAGGGGCCGGATGTTATACACTGGGGGTGAGGGGCCGGATGTTATACACTGGGGGTGAGGGGCCGGATGTTATACACTGGGGGTGAGGGGCCGGATGTTATACACTGGGGGTGAGGGGCCGGATGTTATACACTGGGGGTGAGGGGCCAGATGTTATACACTGGGGGTGAGGGGCCAGATGTTATACACTGGGGGTGAGGGGCCAGATGTTATACACTGGGGGTGAGGGGCCAGATGTTATACACTGGGGGTGAGGGGCCAGATGTTATACATTGGGGGTGAGGGGCCAGATGTTATACACTGGGGGTGAGGGGCCAGATGTTATACACTGGGGGTGAGGGGCCGGATGTTGTTATGCCTTGGGGGGCGAGGGGCTGGATATTATACATTGGGGGTGAGGGGCCAGATGTTATACACTGAAGGTGAAAAGCCGGATGTTATACACTGGGTGCTAGGGGCCAGATTTTATGCACTGGGGTGGGGACGAGAAGCCAGATATTATACACTGAGGGTGATGACCCAGATGTTATTTATGATGGGGCGGTATGGTGTGCCAGATGCTATTCACAGAGGGGGTGGGCAGGATCGAGGGTTGGATGTTATATATTAGGGGGGGCACGGGGACCAGATGTTATACATGGGGTGGAGAGGGGTTAGATTTAATATGCCGTAAGCAATAGTCCAGGTATTATACACTGGATGTGAAAGGTCAGATGTAATAAACGGGGTGATGGTCCTGATGTTACATACTGGGGGGCGAGGGGCCAGGTGTTATACACTGGGCAGTGAGGGGCCGGATGTTATACACAGGGGGTGAGAGGCCGGATGTTATACACTGGGTGCTAAGGGGCTAGATGTTATACACTGGGGTGCTGAGGGGCTGGATGTAACACACCGAGGGCAATAAGACTGAATGAAAAGCCATTAGAAAGTAAAAATGATCTGAGTATGGAGATCCCATTTTGCCTTTTAGTCTTTCCACAAGTGACATTTATATATGCACAAGATAGGTGATTGCACAATGTCTTGACTCACGGGCCAGTAAACATATCACCATTTGCTTTGATCTTGTAATGAATAATATCTGTATTAATTTTACCACCTCTGAGCTGGCACTGTGAAGGCTTACGGATTTATAGCACTGATTACGCCCCCTGACACAGCGCTAACCTGAAGAATAGGCACGTCGTGAGCAATGACACAGTCCACACATTGAGTCAGGTCCGCCATTTTCTCAGACTCTGTTAAGAAGCTGTCAATTAATTTGTAGCACGCCTGAATGAGAGAAAAAAAAAAAAAGAACGAAAAACAAAACAAAGGATTGAGATAAGTGCAGACGACTTTTCCTCCCTGACAAGGTAGCGGAGAAGACATTGCCAATCCCAGCAGAGAAGACACCGGTTACTGGTCATGGCTGATGGGGTCTGACCACTGGGCCCACACTGATCAAATTTGGAATTTTATCACCACTCCATTCATTCTTTAGTGGCTGCCAGAAAAAGTTGCATGCAGCGCTCGGCAGCCTCGTAGGAAATGATTGGAGCGGCGGTCACTATACTAGTGGATGAAGACTAACTGCAATAATGTCTGCCATATACAATACACAGAAATAAAGATTTCTACTCTCCTGCCTCTATACTCAGAAGCAGCAGATGCATGGAAACACATTACATATCAGTACTGAGCAATGTAGCTGTGCATCCAGTGCTGGGATGACAAAATAATAATAAAAAGTAGTCTGTGTTTCTTCCACAATCTCTTCCATATTCCCCTATTCATAAACTTCTATGAGCGACATGCAATTTGGTGACTCGGTGAACAGAAACCTAATTTTGTCTCTTAGGATTTTATCAGTTTCTCAGAGTGAATGATGAGTTTAGGATGCAGGGAAAGAAGTGGCTCATAAATGTAGAAAAAGCCATTTTTCCTCTAACAGAACAGTAAAACGTTTGTTGTATTCACTTGTGCTACTGATTAATGCAAAGATCAGGACCGTTTATATCATCAATATTGCAAAATTTAATGTAAGTAAATGTCAGAACCTTTTGTGAGGTGTCCCATCAGAGGAATCTTAGTCTTTCTCCACTTTTGAAAAATCTGTTTTTTCAAAACGATATATTCGTTTGTGAGCTCAAGGGCTCTTTCCGAGTAGACGTCACGAACCGCTCAAAGACACTGGGGTTAACCGATTGTCTGCAGCACTTGTTACGTGATATCAGAGCTGCAGACAATAACCGATACTGAGAGCAGGGGTGAAGACTCCGTGCTGGATCTGGAGAGGGTGAGTAAATCACAACCTTCAGCCAAGGGACAGGGGTTCTGAAAATGGAAAACCCCACTGTATATGGGACCTAAAGTCATTTTTGACAAGCCCATAAAGGAAGGATACAGTGATGCATGTGCAATACGTCACAACACATGACCAGGCTTCTGATCTCTCTCTCCTCCTTCCTATCTCCTGCCTAATCGCTCCTCCCGACTCCCGAGGTCCAGATCAGGCAGGACAGATTTCCTTTAAGTGCTCAGCAAACTCATTGGACAACCCTGCTGATGACCTGGTACACTTACTCGTAGGTCCTTCTTCAAACGTTCCACATTTTTTATATTAGTAAGGTCTTCCAAGCCAATCACAAGAACCTGCAAAAGTAATAGGGACACGTCATCTCTGGCAAATACTATAACTTCTGGTCTTACACTGTGTAAAGGTCTTCGTATGGGAACATGTAGGAGTAAATTGATGCAATATCTGGACCTGCCCTTTAGCTGATTTCAAGATTGTGGTTATGGAGGAAAGTGACACAACTTCTAATAAGATCATGGTACAAAGGCCATGAGAAGACTCACACTTATTAGGTGCTATCGCACACAAATTACTTCTGATTGCACAGATAATTTGTCTTGCTGAGGTGACGGTACAGCCATTATCAAGACATTAGTAGCAACTGGATTGTTTGGTTGATAGATACTGCTCCCAAGGCCTAAACACATGGACGCTCCAGAGTATGGCTTCTAAATGGGGAAAGTGGAAAAAATACCACTCTCATCTGAGAACAAAGCATTGGACACAATAAAATCCAACATTCCAACTCTTATTCTTCCCAAAAATATACGTCCAGATAGAGCTTTATCAGAATCTGTCAAAATCAATGGATTTTTGTTGACACTGATCTAATGTGTAGGAGCCCGGGCTGTGTAGTCAGACTCAGTGTTCATTTTGGGTGAAGTCGGATTCAGGGATATTGAGGAGTCAGAGTCGGATATGTGCCTTACTGACTCCACAGCCCTGGTAGGGCCAATTATAGGCTGTCAAGAAGGAAAAAAATCCCACATTTTTTGATTGTCTAAATTTGCGTTTGCCAGTCTTGAGAACAGGATCAGAGCATTAGTGAGCATGTGCGACCACTGCTCCATTCACTGTCTATAGGAGTGGTGGTCGCACATTCTCATTCCATTGGGAACTCTTGGTCCAAGTTGTCAGACTCAGTGGTGGGAATCCAGCGTGTATTATGTATCTTATGTATAACTAATAGGTGTTGTTTATATGACATACCCTTTAAGGATGCCATGAAGGAATCCAGAAACATGGAGTACGGTACTTTTTTACTGGCATGGTCTGAATAGCCGATAAATGGCACATGGATTCCAGAAATCATATGCACCTAGTTACAGGCAGAGGCAACACATTGTGGAATGAAATTAATTATTACCAAGGGTCTGTGGTTTTCTGCTCTGCTTAGTAGTGAAGACTCTGTATAACACATCTGCCTTTATAGAGCACAGATAAAGCCTATCCAGCTGGGACATTTCTTTAATCATCATCGCCTATTAAAAGAGTTAGGCAGCTTTATTGTATACTTTATGACTTAAATAGCTGTTGTTTGTCTCCCATTCTACCTCCTGTCTCTACGTCTAAGGCCCCGTTACACATAGCGACGCCCCAGTGATAATGACATCGATACGACCTGGTAGGGATCGCTAGTATATCGCTACGTGGTTGCTAGTGAGATGTCAGTCAGATATCACCAGCAACGCAGCAACGATACGGCGGTCGTTGGGACCCGGCTACTCTCGGGTGTAGTGTTGAGAACGTTGGTCGTTGTCCCTGTCAAACACAGTGATACACGCTTCCCAGCAGGAGCGCAACGACCAAAAGACGGTCCAGAACGATTTGTCGCGATCAGCAATCTCACAGCGGGGGGCTGGTCGCTGTTACGTGTCACACATGGCGAGGTCACTGTTACGTCACAAAACCTGTGACGTAACAGCGATATCGCTAGTGATATTGCCATGTGTGAAGTATTCCTAAATGTTTAGCCTTGTGAAACGAACTGTTGCCAGCTATATGATAAGTGCTGCTCGTCTTATTGTTGTCTGGATGATATACTTTAGGTCTTACCCCTTGCATATTTCCAGATCCCTGCATGCTGTCAGTGAATTGGAGCATGCTTCATTATATCCAGATAACTTTACATCTGTCTTGAGTTAGCAGAGCTGCAGTTTTCCCTTTGTGGCACGAGTCATGGTATATGGGTATGTGCTCATGATCCGAAGGTGCTGCGTCTTGGACACAGCGCCTCCGGACCTGGAGGAACCCGCGGGTGCACACAAGGGGACTGCAGCCGCCCTGTACTCACCATCTTTGGTGGGTGCAGGGTGCTTTCTTCCTACATGTAGCCGATGGGGATAGCTTCTGACTCCGGAGATGCGGCGGAGCATACCGCAGCTGAAATAACACTACGGAGGGGAGAAGCACAGTGCGCATGGGATTTCTACAAATCCCATCCACTATATTGCTACTTTACAATGCAGTGTTTTGGATGCAGCTGCAATATGCTGCGTCCAAAACGCTGCGTATACTGATCGGGAGTAGGCAGTCTAAGATAGAGATGTGGGCACTGCTAATAATTTTTATATAGAAGAGGGATCACTTAAACATACCAAGAAGCAGCTAAATGGGAAAAGAGAAAAAGGGGGTATGCAAGAAAAAGTGATACAACCTAAATATTGTTAAGAAAAGTGCTCAAAATTTCATTAAAAGGCATACATAGCCACATTGAACAATTCCCAGAACTAATATAATGGGAAAAACTACTCCAGATGATCGGTATGACAGAGCTCAGTTTCGAGTGGTAGGACGTATGGTAATAAAATATATAAAAAGGGTAAATCTGCAAGACTAGACATTGCCAAAAGACATAACAATGGGACATTCCAATGTAGACACAAGATCCCAAGATATACACAAGGGTGTTTACAAAGACATATAGTAAATTGCCCAGAGGTGTAACAAAGGACAAATTTGCAAGCAAATACAAATACATACAACCCACTTCATTTTTAGGGCAAACTTTGCTAATAGGATAATGCAATACTTAGATAAACTTATGCCAGATGCACCTACGGTACTCAATGTGGCTATGTATGTCATTTAATTGTTTTTTATCTTTGTCTATTTCTGTATTTTTGTATAATAAAATTTTGAGTACTTTTCTGAACAATACTTAGGTTATATCACTTTTTCTTGCATAACCCTTTTTCTCTTCTCATTTATCAGCACACAGATACTTCCAAAAAACAGCAAGCAGAGTTATGGATACAGCTCCAGAGTTCAGCCTGGTTATTGATGAGCTACGTACCATGGCGCTGAAAACGTTCTCCAGCAGTTTGTTCAGTGATAGGTCGCTGGCTGAGTTCTCACAGGACATCACTATGAGGTTGATGCTAGAAAATGAAATGATGACAAATAGATACAAAAAGGAATACTGTATAATAATAAATGCATTTTGCAAAAGAGATGACACTGTGGAGAGAAGTATAGGACACCCCTCATAATAACAGATTCAGGTTTGCCAGCTTTATTGTCCCCACTGTATAACATCCGAACTCTCGTCCCCGAAGCATAACCTTTGCCCCTCCACTGTACAACACGCGGCCCCTCTCCCCAATGCATAACCTTCGCCCCCCAATTTATAACTTCTGGCCCCTCACACCTGCTACATAACCTATGCCCCCCCCCCACTGTATAACATCCAGCCCTCGTCCTCAAAGCATAACCTTTGCCCCTCCCCGCTGTATAACATGCAGCCCTTCTCCCTCAGTGTATAACCTTCGCCCCCCCAGTTTAAAACATCTGGCCCCTCACACCTGATACTTAACCTATGCCCCCCCCCCCACTGTATAACATCCAGCCCTCGTCCTCAAAGCATAACCTTTGCCCCCCCCCGCTGTGTAACATGCGGCCCTTCCTCCTCAGTGTAAACCTTCGCCCCCCCAGTTTAAAACATCTGGCCCCTCACACCTGATACTTAACCTATGCCCCCCTCCCGCTGTATAACATCCGGACCCTCGCCCCCGGTGTATAACCTTCACCCTTCCACACTGTATAACATCCGGCACCTCGCCCCGGTGTATAACCTTCACACCCCCCCCACACTGTATAACATCCGTCCCTTCACCCCCGATGTATAACCTTCACCCCCCCCCACTGTATAACATCCGACTCCCTTTGTATAACCTTTGCTCCCCACTGTATAACCTTCGCCCCCAGTTTATAATATCTTAGCCCCCGCTCCTGGTACATAACCTTTGCCCCCCCACTGTATAATATCCAGCCCCTCGCCCCCAGTGTATAACCTTCACCCCCCCACTGTATAACATCCGACTCCCGATTTATAACATTTGCCCCCCACTGTATAACATCCGACCCTTTCCCCCAGTGTATAACCTTCACCCCCCCACACAGTATAACATCCAGCCCCCGATGTATAACCTTAATCTCCCCACTGTATAACATCTGGCCCCTTGCCCCCATTGTATAACCTTTATCCCCTCGCCCCAGGTGTATAACCTTTGCCCACCACTGTATAACATCTGGCCCCTCACGCCCCGGAGCATAACGTACGCCCCCTGTGTATAACCTCCATCCCCCCATCATGTCATCTGCCTGTAATAACATGTGACAGATCAGCCGGTGGTGCGGCGCTCACTGATACCAGCACGGTCCTGTAATAGGAGCTACTGGGGTAATATATCCGTGCATGACATTTCTTCCTCCTAAATCTCCCCCATCACCTGTGAGTGATATTATAGAGAAGAAGTGGAAGGAAGCGCAGCAACTCAGACCCCGCAACGTTACAGAGCGGGGGACCGAGTGTTGAGGAGCAGAGGCCAGCAGGGTCCCCACTGCTCTGCTGACCCCATAACTGCAGAATCCAAACCTCCTCTGTAACATCAGCACAAACCCTGCGCCCACCGGGAGCTTCATGGCCGAGCAGCTGCAGCGGTACATCACCAAGACAATGCTGAGCAGCTGCAGCCGTACATCACCAAGCACAATGCAGAACGTCAGATGTAGCGATGCAAAGCCCGTACATCACCAAGCACAATGCCGAGCGTCAGATGGAGCGGTGTAAAGCCCGTACATCAGCAAAATCAATGCAGAGCGTCGCAAGGAGTGGTGTAAGGGTGGAAACACACTATCCTACTTACATGCAAGTCTCTCGGACGAGACTCGGATCAATGACCCTGAAAGGCCTTTCCCCTCTCTGGACGGGGAGTGTGGAGCTGCAAAGAAATACAAACAGCTGACATTCCCGTCTTGACAGAAGAGAGGCCATTCCAGCTGACTGCTCCAAGACTCGGCCGACTGCCTCGCATATAACATGGACAGTGTGATTCCAGCCTAAAGCTGTACATCACCAAGCACAATGCCGAGCGTCATATGGAGTGATGTAAAGTCGCCACCACTGGACTCTGGAGGAGACGTGATGTGTGCAGTGATGTATCACACTGCTCTATTTCCATCTGATGGAGGAGTCTGGGTTTGGTGAATGGAGACCATTCCCCCCTGATTGAAGTGTCCCCGCTGTACAGATGGTGGTGGAGGATAATACTCCGGGCTAGTATCAGGGGTCTTGGTTCCACTTATGGGAAATCTTAATTTTCCAGCACAAGACAGACATTGTGGACAATAAGGGTGCGTGCACATGGTCCGGAGGAGTGCAGGGCGGCTTCTCCCTGCAGTCACCTGATGGGAGCCGCTTCCGACTCCCCAGCATGAATTTAACATGCTGCAGAGGAGCGGATTCCCGGCAACCTGCACCGCAGCTCCAAAGACGCTGCGGGCAGGTTACGCATAATGAGGATGGGATTTCTTGAAATCCCATTCATTATGCTAGTACTGTACTACGCAGCGTTTTGGACGCAGTGGCAAGACGCTGCGTCCAAAACGCTGCGTACACTGATCGTGTGCACGCACCCTTATAGCTTCCAGCTTTGTGGGAACAATTTGGGGAAGGCCCTTTTCTGTTACTCATAACTATAAAGACATGGACCCCAGCCCCATCCAAGAATGGAAATTGTGAGCCTGGTCCCCCCACAACATCAGTGTCACCTCACAAATGCACTTCTGGATGAAAGGACAAAAATTCCCACAGACCCTTCCACAATCTGGTAGATACCTTCCAAGAAGAGCGGGGGCCATTATATCTGTAGAGGGGCGGCTCCATATCAATGTCTATGGATTTAGAAGGGAGGTGAGAAAAGCTCCTTTGGGTGTAGGGTGCAGGTGTCAGTGTAGATAGATATTGGAGGATCTGAACGTACTGCATTACAATGAAGAAAACACACACAAATAAATCAAGACGGGGTACAAATACTTTTTCATGGCACTGTACAAAGGTAAAATATCACAAGCAGGTAAGGAGGTTGTTTGGGCACCTGTTGTAGATAGTGAAGGCGCTAGGGATTTCATCACTTCTATTTAATCCTGGCTCTGATAATAGAACTAATAACCTGTGTGTTGGTGTATAGATAAGGTCACTACCAGCACGATTACAGGTCGGACGTCACCACGTACACACGCTGAATCGGGAAAGTTATATGTAATCACTGACTTCTGTTGCCACTTAATGATTCAGGGACATTTTCCATTTTCAGTTTTTAGTTTTTCCCTCCCTTTCTTCCAAGACCTACTGTATAACTTTATTTTTTTCATCAATGTACACATATGAGGGATTTGTTTATTGTGGGACAAGTTATACTTTTACACAACATCATTGATTTTACCATATAGTGAACAGGAAAATGGGAAAAAATTCCAAGTGTGATGCGATGTTTTGATTGCCTGTTATTGCATTTTATTGCATTATGTTTGGCCTTTTTTTTCCTTACACACTTTACAGATCTCATGAACTGATTTTATATTTTGATAGATCGGGCATTTCGGAACACGACAATACCAGATATGTGTATTTTTTTCTAATTGATTTATTTTCAAAGGGGCAAAAGGGGGAGGTGATTTGAACTTTTAGTTTATTTTTTATTTTTTAATATGTTTAAAAACATTTTTTTTCCCCCTTATACAGCAGTACAGAGCCATGATGATCCAGGTCTCTGCACATCACAAGTGATCACTTTCTGTGAACACAGGCGCTCGGCAGGGATCCACAGGAAGTGAGTCATCACAGTGACAGGCATCCTCATCTGACCCTGTACTGTCATTGCAACACATCGGCATCCCGTGATTACGTCATGGGATCGCTGATGCCGTCGAGGAATAATGCAATCCTCACCTCGGTGCATTAGATCACACTGTCAGTGTTTGACAATGCGATCTAAGGGTACCGTCACAATCTCGCCTGGCGATATGTGGCGATCTAACGTGCGCGCTCATGTTTTTCGTGTCCGCCTCAGATCGCCGATGGAGACTTCACACGCCGCAATTTCGCCCTGAAGCTTAGGCGATGTGTCGCTCCAGAAATCGCCGCAATCGCAAAGGCAATGTGGGAGTACATGTTCGGCGCGGCGAGGAGATAGGCATGCAACAGTGGTTTACACTGCACCCCATACACGCTCATTGGACAACACAACTGCGTTACGATTGGTCAGCCTGCACTGGAAGGCTGGCTCAAGCCAGAATTATGAATACAGCTCCAGAGTTCAGGCCTGGGTTATTGATGACTAACGTACCATGGCGCTGAAAACTTCTCGAGCAGTTTGTGTCAAGTGATAGTCGCGGCCTGGATTCTTCACAGTACATCACTATAGGTTTGATGCAGAAAATGAAATGATTACAAATAGATAACGAAAAAGGAATACTGTATACTAATAAATGCATTTTTGCAAAAGAGATACACTGTGGAGAGAAGATAGGACACCCCTCATAATAACAGATTCAGGTTGCCCAGTCGTTAATTGTCCCCCACTGTATAACATCCGAACGCTCGTCCCCGAAGCATAACCTTTGCCCTTCAACATGTACAACACGCGGCCGCCTCTCCCCAAGTGTAAAACCTTCGCCCTCCCCAATTTATAACATCTGGCCCCTCACAACACCTGGTACATAACCTATGCCCCCCCCCCCACACTGTATAACATCCAGCCCCTCTCTCCCCATGTGTATAACTTCCCGCACCCCCATTTAAAACATCTGGCCCTCACACCTGATACTTCCTTCCCCCCCCCCCCGCTGTATAACATCCAGGACCCTCGCCCCGGTGTATAAACCTTACACCCTTCCACATTGTCTAAAATCTGGCCCCTCGCCCCCGGTGTAGAACCTTCACCCCCCCCCCCCAACTGTATAACATCCGGCCCTTAGGCCCCCGGTGTATACCTTCACCCCATCCCCCCCCCCCCCACGTATAACATCCGGCCCTTCGCCCCCGTGGTATAAACCTTCACCCCCCCCCCACAGTATAACCATCAGACTCCCTTTTGTATAAACCTTTTTCTCCCCACTGTATAACCTTCGCTCCCCCAGTTTATAATATCTTAGCCCCCGATCCTGGTACATTATCTTTGCCCCCCTACTGTATAATATCCAGCCCCTCGCCCCCAGTGTATAACCTTCACCCCCACTGTATAACATCCGACTCCGATTTATAACTTTTGCCCCCCACTGTATAACATCCGACCCTTTCCCCAGTGTATAACCTTCACCCCCCACACACATTATAACATCCAGCCCCGATGTATAACCTTAATGTCCCCACTGTATAACATCTGGCCCTCGCCCCATTGTATAACCTTTATCCCCTCGCCCAGGTGTATAACCTTTGCCCACCACTGTATAACATCTGGCCCCTCACCCCCCGGAGCATAACGTACGCCCCTGTGTATAACCTCCATCCCCCCATCATGTCATCTGCCTGTAATAACATGTGACAGATCAGCCAGTGGTGCGGCGCTCACTGATACCAGCACAGTTGTGTAATAGGAGCTACTGGGGTAATAAATCCGTGCATGACATTTCTTCCTCCTAAATCTCCCCCATCACCTGTGAGTGATATTATAGAGAAGAAGTGGAAGGAAGCGCAGCAACTCAGACCCCGCAACGTTACAGAGCGGGGGACCAAGTGTTGAGGAGCAGAGGCCAGCAGGGTCCCCACTGCTCTGCTGACCCCATAACTGCAGAATCCAAACTCCTCTGTAACATCAGCACAAACCCTGCGCCCACCGGGAGCTTCATGGCCGAGCAGCTGCAGCGGTACATCACCAAGACAATGCTGAGCAGCTGCAGCCGTACATCACCAAGCACAATGCAGAACGTCAGATGTAGCGATGCAAAGCCCGTACATCACCAAGCACAATGCCGAGCGTCAGATGGAGCGTGTTGTAAAGCCCGTACATCAGCAAAATCAATGCAGAGCGTCGCAAGGAGTGGTGTAAGGGTGGAAACACACTATCCTACTTACATGCAAGTCTCTCGGACGAGACTCGGATCAATGACCTGAAAGGCCTTTCCCCTCTCTGGACGGGGAGTGTGGAGCTGCAAAGAAATACAAACAGCTGACATTCCGTCTTGACAGAAGAGAGGCCATTCCAGCTGACTGCTCCAAGACTCGGCCGACTGCCTCGCATATAACATGGACAGTGTGATTCCAGCCTAAAGCTGTACATCACCAAGCACAATGCCGAGCGTCATATGGAGTGATGTAAAGTCGCCACCACTGGACTCTGGAGGAGACGTGATTGTGTGCAGTGATGTATCACACTGCTCTATTTCCATCTGATGGAGGAGTCTGGGTTTGGTGAATGGAGACCATTCCCCCTGATTGAAGTGTCCCCGCTGTACAGATGGTGGTGGAGGATAATACTCCGGGCTAGTATCAGGGGTCTTGGTTCCACTTATGGGAAATCTTAATTTTCCAGCACAAGACAGACATTGTGGACAATAAGGGTGCGTGCACATGGTCCGGAGGAGTGCAGGGCGGCTTCTCCCTGCAGTCACCTGATGGGAGCCGCTTCCGACTCCCCAGCATGAATTTAACATGCTGCAGAGGAGCGGATTCCCGGCAACCTGCACCGCAGCTCCAAAGACGCTGCGGGCAGGTTACGCATAATGAGGATGGGATTTCTTGAAATCCCATTCATTATGCTAGTACTGTACTACGCAGCGTTTTGGACGCAGTGGCAAGACGCTGCGTCCAAAACGCTGCGTACACTGATCGTGTGCACGCACCCTTATAGCTTCCAGCTTTGTGGGAACAATTTGGGGAAGGCCCTTTTCTGTTACTCATAACTATAAAGACATGGACCCCAGCCCCATCCAAGAATGGAAATTGTGAGCCTGGTCCCCCCACAACATCAGTGTCACCTCACAAATGCACTTCTGGATGAAAGGACAAAAATTCCCACAGACCCTTCCACAATCTGGTAGATACCTTCCAAGAAGAGCGGGGGCCATTATATCTGTAGAGGGGCGGCTCCATATCAATGTCTATGGATTTAGAAGGGAGGTGAGAAAGCTCCTTTGGGTGTAGGGTGCAGGTGTCAGTGTAGATAGATATTGGAGGATCTGAACGTACTGCATTACAATGAAGAAAACACACACAAATAAATCAAGACGGGGTACAAATACTTTTTCATGGCACTGTACAAAGGTAAAATATCACAAGCAGGTAAGGAGGTTGTTGGGCACCTGTTGTAGATAGTGAAGGCGCTAGGGATTTCATCACTTCTATTTAATCTGGCTCTGATAATAGAACTAATAACCTGTGTGTTGGTGTATAGATAAGGTCACTACCAGCACGATTACAGGTCGGACGTCACCACGTACACACGCTGAATCGGGAAAGTTATATGTAATCACTGACTTCTGTTGCCACTTAATGATTCAGGGACATTTTCCATTTTCAGTTTTTAGTTTTTCCCTCCCTTTCTTCCAAGACCTACTGTATAACTTTATTTTTTTCATCAATGTACACATATGAGGGATTTGTTTATTGTGGGACAAGTTATACTTTTACACAACATCATTGATTTTACCATATAGTGAACAGGAAAATGGGAAAAAATTCCAAGTGTGATGCGATGTTTTGATTGCCTGTTATTGCATTTTATTGCATTATGTTTGGCCTTTTTTTTCCTTACACACTTTACAGATCTCATGAACTGATTTTATATTTTGATAGATCGGGCATTTCGGAACACGACAATACCAGATATGTGTATTTTTTTCTAATTGATTTATTTTCAAAGGGGCAAAAGGGGGAGGTGATTTGAACTTTTTAGTTTATTTTTTATTTTTTAATATGTTTAAAAACATTTTTTTTCCCCCTTATACAGCAGTACAGAGCCATGATGATCCAGGTCTCTGCACATCACAAGTGATCACTTTCTGTGAACACAGGCGCTCGGCAGGGATCCACAGGAAGTGAGTCATCACAGTGACAGGCATCCTCATCTGACCCTGTACTGTCATTGCAACACATCGGCATCCCGTGATTACGTCATGGGATCGCTGATGCCGTCGAGGAATAATGCAATCCTCACCTCGGTGCATTAGATCACACTGTCAGTGTTTGACAATGCGATCTAAGGGTACCGTCACAATCTCGCCTGGCGATATGTGGCGATCTAACGTGCGCGCTCATGTTTTTCGTGTCCGCCTCAGATCGCCGATGGAGACTTCACACGCCGCAATTTCGCCCTGAAGCTTAGGCGATGTGTCGCTCCAGAAATCGCCGCAATCGCAAAGGCAATGTGGGAGTACATGTTCGGCGCGGCGAGGAGATAGGCATGCAACAGTGGTTTACACTGCACCCCATACACGCTCATTGGACAACACAACTGCGTTACGATTGGTCAGCCTGCACTGGAAGGCTGGCTAATACATGACGCCATTGTCTATCAGAGTTTGTCACAAATACACACTCGTGTACTCAATTGTGGCTCCTGCAACACACTTTCGAGGCGCCAAAGTGTTACACAGGAGCGGTCTTGTGCAGTACAGTGGATTACACTAAAAGAATGGTTATGTGTGCATCTGTAGGTGATAGTGGTAAGATGCAAACAACACTATGGACATGCGTGCCTGCATTGGTCCACGCCATGGCAGAATTGCCATGGCTGAACTATGTGTGTGTGTACTGAAGTGTACCTACTTCCCCACAAACACCATTGCATTCTCCATGTGTGTGGTGCTGAACGGACAGCTCTTCAAATATGGCACAGTGTCAACTGTCATCCAATGGGAACACAGTAGCCCACACCAATCATCTCAGACGGGGCGCGGATTACAGCACACTGAGGCACGCCTACGGGAAATCACAGAAAACGCTCTTTCCATCACTATAGCCCTGTCACACACCAAAACCCGAAAATATCGCCTTGCCGATTGCGCCCGATTACTGAGCACTGTTCAGGAATCAGGCGACGGGAGATGGGCAATTTATCGCCGCGAAATCCCCCAATAACACGCCACAACCGTGAGGCAATTTCACGGTGATTTCGCCGGGGCGACATAGCACCTTTATGTTCTCAAGGCGAGACTGCGGCGTGTGGACGGTACCTTAAAGGGTTAACAGCTGATCAGATCAGCCGACATGTGCAGGGAAGGATGCAAGCATCAAAGGTAGAGAGGTGACCAAGGACATACATACTGTATATGTTAAAGGTTAAAGAGGTCTTCCAGGATTAAATTACTGGGATAGGTCAAGGTGAGGGTCCGACACCAGGAAGCCCAACCCATCAGCTGAAATCTGCACCTGTTGAATGACATACACGCCTCAACACTGAAACTAACGTCAAGGAGGAAAATTAATGGAAGTAGGGAAATTACAGGATGGATCTACGATGATACTATGAGCACCCTGGTGGCCTAAACAAGCTCAAATGGCTGCAGCATCCCCAGACATGTCTCCCATTGACATCTTTGATCAACAATTACACTACAGCTGCCAGCAGAGGATCTTAGTGATTTGCCCAAATGCATTCAGGGACAGAACATTACTCAGGTGAATTAAATGTATGTGTATCTTATACACGTCTAAAACACTGGAGCTACACTTAATTGATTTGCGGCCTCTAACCTCAGGGTGGTACCGTGTATAGTTACCCCTATTTTTTTTAGATAATTATGACAATATATACCTCTACACTAGTAGTAGTGTTTGTGTAGGCTTGGCGGTAAATCTGGCTTATGAATGACTCCAGACACTATGATATGGTGCAACCCTTTTTCGGGATGTTTTTTGGTTACCTCATTTATCCATTTTACTATATATAGCATATATACTAGAATAATCCATATTAAGTAAGGATAGTATCACATACACAAACCAACAATATTTGGTTTTACAGGGGGATCAAAAAGAACATAAGGGTACCTTTACACGCCGCAACCGCGGGTGGCGATATGAGGCGATACAATGTGCGCGGTCACGTTGTTCGTGCCCGTCTCTGGTCGCCGATGGCGACTTCACACGCCGCAATTGCGCCCGGAACCTAAGGCGATGTGTCGCTCCGGAAGTCGCCTCACCTACAGCGGAACCAATCTTGCCTCATTCCCTCGCCACTTCACACGCCGCAATCCCAACGGCAATGTGGGCGTACGTGTTCAGCGCGGCAAGGAGATAGGCGTGCCACAGTGGTTTACACCGCGCCCCATACACGCTCATTGGACAACGCTACAGCGTTACGATTGGTCAACCTGCTCTGGATGGCTGGATAATACATGATCCCATTGTGTGTCGGAGTTTGGCACTAATACACGCTCAAATATGGCTATCAACTGACAGCCAATGGGACCACAGTAGCCACCACCAATCATCACACATGGTGCGCGGACTCCAGCACGCTGTGGCACGCTTACGGGAAATCAATAGGCGATGCAGATTCCATCACTATCGCCCCTTCACACGCCAAAAGCCGGGAATCTCGCCTTCATGATTGCCTCTGATTTTGGAGCAGTGCTGTGAAATTAGGAACCAGGCGACAGGAGATTTATCGCTGTCAAATTCCCCAAATATACGCTGCAACTGGGAGGCAACTTGACGGAGATAGTTTCAGGGTGACATATCGCCCTCAGGATTCCCACAAAATATTGCGGCGTGTAAAGGTACCCTAAAAGGAGCCCACATTCAAAAAAGTGGAGTCATTGAAAAATTACAACCCTCCCATAAGGTGGTAACAAGAACACCCAGAGGAGATAGCGAACTGTGAGAAGTTGTCCCATCTGTATGTGATAATTAATGCATTGTTTGTGATAATCAAGTGTTTAAGGAATTTTTATGTTTAGAGTAAAATGGATAAATGAGGTAACCAATAAACATCCCGAAAAAGAGTTGCACCATATCATAGTGTCTGGAGTCATTCACAAGCCAGATTTAGCGCCAAGCCTACACATACACTACTACTAGTGTAGAGGTATATATTGTCATTATTCAGATGACCATTAATAACCTCTATGATGGCAGCCAAAGCTGTAAGTTCAGGAATTCTCATTCTCCAGACTGAACAGATTGAGATATATTGCAGATGTTCAATGTCTTGTGATTACTATTTCCATAATTCCACTTTTCCTTCTTGGTGGTACAATTGCAATTCGGAGGTGTGTATGTTCACAGAAGGACGTTATCAATGATACTGATGAATACAATGAGGTTGATGTTGTCCACCACTTACCTATCGTGGAAGGTCCTCCACACCACTCTGCTGTTCTCAGTGCATGTAGATGTTAACAGAACATCCTGATTATTGGCAAACATGTGCACGCCGTTCAGTGATCCGATAACAGAAAATGTTAGCTGCAAAACAGAAAAGCAAAGGAGTATTAAGCAAATACAGTCATACAGTGCAGGAAAGTCTCCTATAAAGGATGCTAATTGCTGCTACTAGGGGGAGATAATCTCTATTTATACAGCAGGAACCAGGAGATGCAGCCCCCTAATTCCCATATTCAAATATATTTGCATCTTTCATACATTTATATACTTGAGTGCAGGGAATGTGCCCCCGCCCCGAACACTGCTGACCTCATCATAATGCTGTGGTCACCACAGTACTGCAGTGCCGGGTGCAAGGGTGACGGTGGGCAACAATGAGCTCTACCAGGAGGAGCTGAAGATTATGTCTTAGGGTACCGTCACACACAGCAATATTGCTAGGCAATTCCACTGGCAAATTTGCTGCTTGCAGTGAAATCATGGACACATTGTTCTATTTTGTTGCTGTGTACAAATGTAACAATGTGTCCATGATTTCACTGCAACCAGCAAATTGCCAGTGAAATTGCCTAGCAATATTGCCGCGTGTGACGGTACCTTTAGATAGAGGGGTAGTGTGGAGTATATTATAGGAAGGGGCAGTATTATAGATAGGGGCAGTATGAGGGGATACTATAGAGAGGTGGTGTGTGGAGACATTATATAGAGATGGGCAGTGTGGGTGGGACATTATAGAGAGGTGATGTGTGGGGGAACATTATAAAGAGGGCCAGTGTGGGGGGACGACATTATAAAGAGGGCCAGTGTGGGTGGGACATTGTAGAGAGGGGCACTGTGGTTGTGGGGGGGATATTATAAGGAGGGAAGTGTGGGGGGATATTATAGAGGGACATTGTAGGAGATACTTTGGAGAGGGACAGTGTGGGGGGACATTACAGAGAGGGGCAGCGTGGGTGGAACATTATAGACACATTATAGACAGGGGCAGTGTGGGTGGAACATTATAGAGAGGGGCAGTGTGGGAGGAACATTATAGAGAGGGGCAGTGTGGGAGGAACATTATAGAGAGGGGCAGTGTGGGTGGAACATTATAGAAAGGGGCAGTGTGGGTGGAACATTATAGAAAGGGGCAGTGTGGGTGGAACATTATAGAGAGGGGCAGTGTGAGTGGAACATTATAGAAAATGGCACTGTGGGGGTGGGGGTGTTATAGAGAGGGGCAGTGTGGGGGATATTACAGAGATGAACATTGTGGGAGATACTTTGGAGAGGGATAGTGTGGGGGGACATTATAGAGAGGGGCAGTGTGGGTGGGACATTATAGAGAGGGGCAGTGTGAGGGAATATTATGGAGAGGGGCAGTGTGGGGGAATATTATGGAGAGGGGCAGTCTGAGGGAATATTATGGGAGGAGCAGTGTGAGGGAAATATTATGGAGAGGGATAGTGTGGGATATAATATAGAGGGATAATGTAGGGATATTATAGAGAGGGGCAGTGTGGGGGACATATTATAGAGAGTGGCGGTTTGGAGGATATTATAGAGGGGCAGTGTGAAGAGATACTATAGAGAAGGAAGTGTGGGGGGATATTATGGAGAGGGGGAGGTGTGGGGGAGATATTAAGAGAGAGGTAGTGTGGGAGGACCTTATAGAGAGAGGGCAGTATGGTGGTAGATATATTGTGCAAGAAGGACAGTGAGGGACAATTATATATTCAGGGGCACATCATGGAAGATATATATATTTCTAAGGGCAGCATAATGATAATTATTTTTAAGGGCTCCTTGTCGAGATGTGCTGCTCTAAGTGTGTTCTTAGAGTGGTGCTGCATTCATGTACTAACAGTAGTTCTGAGTCAACATTCATGTACTGATGGTGGTTTCTGGAGTTGTATTGATTGCATTAACAGTAATTCTGAGACTACATTCATGTAGTGATGGTGGTAGACACGTTTAGGTGTTGCGATGCCAAAAAATACTTTATCAAAACGTATGAAAAGGGAAAATGTTTTTATTCCCAAAGCAACCAATCACAGTGCAGTTTTCATTTTACTAGAGCCGTTTAAAAAACAAAAGCTGCGATTCTGATTGGCTGCTATGGCAATAAAGATGGTTTTCCTTTTTAGACAGATATTGATAAAGGAGGCCAATGTGTGTTCATTTCATAATTAAAATGTACTTTTGTATAACCCTGTGAGGTATTTTATATGAGATACAAGGATTAGGAGAGGATTTATTAATTATTGGTTGGCCTATCATGCTAAGTGTTATAAACTGACATATAAATCAGTACTAGCCATGACAGATGGTATTTATTTATTTTTAAGTCTGATCAGAATGCTGGTTAATAATCAGCATTACACCCACATGATATTACAGCCATGGAAAACCTCACACAGTTGTGCAGAAAAACAGCGAAGTAGGTGTCGGGCAGACGAATAAATACTTCCCCTCACGGCTCCATTATCCGCTCTGTACACGCACTGATCTTATTTTACCTCACGGTTCTTCTGTTTTCTCCTACGTTTGATAAGAATTCAGTAAAAACAGCGACTGAACCCAAAAAACTAAAGAGCTGTAATACAGACCCACCGGACACAAGGCTTACACAGTACCTCAGGGGTCAAATAAGAACAAAAAAATGGAGGTTTCCTGTCAGATAGTGTATGAGAACATACAGTACATGGAGGTTTCCTGTCAAAAGAGAACATACATGGAGGTTTCCTGTCAGATAGTGTATGAGAACATAAATGGAGGTTTCCTGTCAGATTGTGTATGAGAACATACATGGAGGTTTCCTGTCAGATTGTGTATGAGAACATACATGGAGGTTTCCTGTCAGATTGTGTATGAGAACATACATGGAGGTTTCCTGTCAGATTGTGTATGAGAACATACATGGAGGTTTCCTGTCAGATTGTGTATGAGAACATACATGGAGGTTTCCTGTCAGATTGTGTATGAGAACATACATGGAGGTTTCCTGTCAGATAGTGTATGAGAACATACATGGAGGTTTCCTGTCAGATAGTGTATAAGAACATACATGGAGTTTCCTGTCAGATTGTGTATGACAACATACATGGAGGTTTCCTGTCAGATTGTGTATGAGAACATAAATGGAGGTTTCCTGTCAGATTGTGTATGAGAACATACATGGAGGTTTCCTGTCAGATTGTGTATGAGAACATACATGGAGGTTTCCTGTCAGATTGTGTATGAGAACATACATGGAGGTTTCCTGTCAGATTGTGTATGAGAACATACCTGTCAGATTGTGTATGAGAACATACATGGAGTTTCCAGTCAGATTGTGTATGAGAACATACATGGAGGTTTCCTGTCATATAGTGTATGAGAACATAAATGGAGGTTTCCTGTCAGATAGTGTATGAGAACATACATGGAGGTTTCCTGTCAGATAGTGTATAAGAACATACATGGAGTTTCCTGTCAGATTGTGTATGAGAACATAAATGGAGGTTTCCTGTCATATTGTGTATGAGAACATACATGGAGGTTTCCTGTCATATAGTGTATGAGAACATACATGGAGGTTTCCTGTCAGATAGTGTATAAGAACATACATGGAGTTTCCTGTCAGATTGTGTATGAGAACATAAATGGAGGTTTCCTGTCATATTGTGTATGAGAACATACATGGAGGTTTCCTGTCATATAGTGTATGAGAACATACATGGAGGTTTCCTGTCAGATTGTGTATGAGAACATACATGGAGGTTTCCTGTCAGATTGTGTATGAGAACATAAATGGAGGTTTCCTGTCATATTGTGTATGAGAACATACATGGAGGTTTCCTGTCATATAGTGCATGAGAACATACATGGAGGTTTCCTGTCAGATTGTGTATGAGAACATACATGGAGGTTTCCTGTCAGATTGTGTATGAGAACATACATGGAGGTTTCCTGTCATATAGTGTATGAAAACATAAATGGAGGTTTCCTGTCATATTGTGTATGAGAACATACATGGAGGTTTCCTGTCAGATTGTGTATGAGAACATACCTGTCAGATAGTGTATGAGAACATACATGGAGGTTTCCAGATATATTGTGTATGAGAACATACATGGAGGTTTCCAGATATATTGTGTATGAGAACATACATGGAGGTTTCCAGATATACAGTTAGGGCCAGAAATATTTGGACAGTGACACAATTCTCGCGAGTTGGGCTCTGCATGCCACCACATTGGATTTGAAATGAAACCTCTACAACAGAATTCAAGTGCAGATTGTAACGTTTAATTTGAAGGGTTGAACAAAAATATCTGATAGAAAATGTAGGAATTGTACACATTTCTTTACAAACACTCCACATTTTAGGAGGTCAAAAGTAATTGGACAAATAAACATAACCCAAACAAATTATTTTTATTTTCAATATTTTGTTGCAAATCCTTTGGAGGCAATCACTGCCTTAAGTCTGGAACCCATGGACATCACCACATGCTGGGTTTCCTCCTTCTTAATGCTTTGCCAGGCCTTTATAGCCGCAGCCTTCAGGTCTTGCTTGTTTGTGGGTCTTTCCGTCTTAAGTCTGGATTTGAGCAAGGGAAATGCATGCTCAATTGGGTTAAGATCTGGTGATTGACTTGGCCATTGCAGAATGTTCCACTTTTTTGATTGACTTGGCCATTGCACTCATGAACTCCTGGGTAGCTTTGGCTGTATGCTTGGGGTCATTGTCCATCTGTACTATGAAGCGCCGTCCAATCAACTTTGCAGCATTTGGCTGAATCTGGGCTGAAAGTATATCCCGGTACACTTCAGAATTCATCCGGCTACTCTTGTCTGCTGTTATGTCATCAATAAACACAAGTGACCCAGTGCCATTGAAAGCCATGCATGCCCATGCCATCACGTTGCCTCCACCATGTTTTACAGAGGATGTGGTGTGCCTTGGAGCATGTGCCGTTCCCTTTCTTCTCCAAACTTTTTTCTTCCCATCATTCTGGTACAGGTTGATCTTTGTCTCATCTGTCCATAGAATACTTTTCCAGAACTGAGCTGGCTTCTTGAGGTGTTTTTCAGCAAATGTAACTCTGGCCTGTCTATTTTTGGAATTGATGAATGGTTTGCATCTAGATGTGAACCCTTTGTATTTACTGTCATGGAGTCTTCTCTTTACTGTTGACTTAGAGACAGATACACCTACTTCACTGAGAGTGTTCTGGACTTCAGTTGATGTTGTGAACGGGTTCTTCTTCACCAAATAAAGTATGCGGCAATCATCCACCACTGTTGTCATCCGTGGATGCCCAGGCCTTTTTGAGTTCCCAAGCTCACCAGTCAATTCCTTTTTTCTCAGAATGTACCCAACTGTTGATTTTGCTACTCCAAGCATGTCTGCTATCTCTCTGATGGATTTTTTCTTTTTTTTCAGCCTCAGGATGTTCTGCTTCACCTCAATTGAGAGTTCCTTTGACCGCATGTTGTCTGGTCACAGCAACAGCTTCCAAATGCAAAACCACACACCTGGAATCCACCCCTGACCTTTTAACTACTACATTGATTACAGGTTAACGAGGGAGACGCCTTCAGAGTTAATTGCAGTCCTTAGAGTCCATTGTCCAATTACTTTTGGTCCCTTGAAAAAGAGGAGGCTATGCATTACAGAGCTATGATTCCTAAACCCTTTCAACCGATTTGGATGTGGAAACTCTCATATTGCAGCTGGGAATGTGCACTTTCAGCCCATATTATATATATAATTGTATTTCTGAACATGTTTTTGTAAACAGCTAAAATAACAAAACTTGTGTCACTGTCCAAATATTTCTGGCCCTAACTGTATTGTGTATGAGAACATACATGGAGGTTTCCTGTCATATTGTGTATGAGAACATACAGGAGGTTTCCAGATATATTGTGTATGAGAACAAAAATGGAGGTTTCCTGTCGATGAAAATCGCCATGAGTGGTAGAAGTTAAAACATGCGTCTTTAAAACCATATAAAGGGATTTTCGGATTTTGGGAAAGCCTGTCCCTCGGCTGCAGTTTATTTTAAGAAAAATTTATTTTTCCTCATCGTCCCCAGGTCCAGAGCGGAGTCTTGATCACTGTTCCTGGTCAGTGGATCTCTGACCTCAGATCTGCCATAGTGATAGCCAATGAGCTCAGTGATCGGCTCAGCGCTGTCCACGTGACATCATAACGGAGGGCAATGGCAGAGACAGGTCTGGACCTGGGGAGGGTGAGTGAGTAAAGGACAAAAAAATGCTGTCGGGACAGGGGTTTTCTACAAAATGGAAAACATATACAATAACCAAAATACAAGAGGGAACCCCCACCCAGAGGGTGCCAGGTTTGGGAATATGTGACCGTGACCGCACCCTGATCTGCACTGTCAATCTTCAGGAGCAGAAGCAGGAAGCCAAGGAACAGCGCACTCCTGAAGATAGGAAAGCCTGTAAATAATGATCATAATCAGCTAATAGATAACGTACAATGTACACGTGTGTATGACTAATTACAGCTTGTGATCACCATCCAGCATACTGTGGGCTAGAAGAAAATATATGCAGCACAGCAAACAGAGAAGTATAATACCGCCATCTAGTGGCCAGCATCCATCATGAACTGCGGCAAATCAGAAATTCAGCACTAATTCATCATATCGACAGAAGAGTTGCTGCAGTTCTTTACCCTTTCATGACTTATTTTTGTGTGTATGTATGCATGATGTATACATGTATGTATGTATAGTATGGTGTGTATTGATGTGTTGTATATAGGTGCGTATGTGTCTATATATAATATAATAATAATATTTATTCATTTATATAGCGCTATTCATTTCATACCACTTTACATACATCAGTAATGCTGTCCCTATTGAGGCTGACAATCTAAACATCCTATCAGTATGTCTTTGTAATGTGGGAGGAAACCAGAGTGCGTGGAGGAAACCCATGCAAACACAGGGAGAACATAAAACTCCTTGCAGATGTTGTCCTTAGTGTCCTTGGTGGGAATTGAACCCAGGACCTCGAACCTCAGTGCTGCAAAGGCTGCACTTGAGCCATCGTGCCGCCCGTATATGTATGTGTGTATGTACATGTACAACATGTTCCAAATTATTATGCAAATTGGTTTTAAGTGTCATAGGGGTTTTTTTTTGTCAATGAAACCATTGCTGGTATTGTATCTCAGGGCTCTTTGGGATCACTAAAATCAATCTCAGATATCTGTGATAATTAGTTTGGCAGATGAGCCAAATAAAAGGAAAATGGGTGTTCCACAATATTAAGAGCCACAGTTTTCAAGTAACATAGGAAAGAAAAAGGATGTCTCTGCTGCCGAAAAGCAACAAATAGTGCAATGCCTTGACCAAGGGATGAAAACATTAGATATTGCACGAAAACTTAAGCGTGATCATCGTACTGTGAAGAGATTTGTGGCTGATTCTGAGCACAGACGTGTTCGTGCAGATAAAGGCAGAATGAGGAAGGTTTCTGCCAGGCAAGTTCATCAGATTAAGAGAGCAGCTGCTAAAAAGGCCTTACAAACCAACAAACAGATATTTGAAGCTGCTGGTGCCTCTGGAGTCCCTCAAACCTCAAGGTGTAGGATCCTTCAAAGGCTTGCTGTGGTGACATAAACCTATATTCGGCCACAACTAAACAGTGCTCACAAGCAAAAGTGAAACGGTTGCAGTGGGTCCAGATATACATGAAGACTAATTTTCAAACAGTCTTGCTTACTGATGAGTGCCGAGCAACCCTGGATGGTCCAGATGATAAGTAGTGGATGGTTGGTGGAGACCACCTGTCCCAACAAGGCTGCGATGTCAGCAAGGAGGTGGAGAAGTCATGTTTTGGGTTGGAATCATTGGGAAATAGCTGGTAGGCCCATTTAAGGTTCCTGAAAGTGTGAAAATGACCTCTGCAAGTATATAGAGTTTTGACTGAGAACTTTCTTCCATAGGGACAAAAAGCAAAAACGTGCCTTCAGGAGCAAAATCACCTCATGCATGGTCAATGCCCCATCTCATGCTGCAAAGAATACCTTGTGTCATTGGCTGCTATGGGCATAAAAAGGAGATAAACTCATGGTGTGGCCAACCATCGTCCCCTGACCTCAACCCTATAGAGAACCTTAGGAGTATAATCAAGCAAAAGATCTATGAGGGTGGGAGGCAGTTCCATCAAAACAGCACTCTGGGAGGCTATTCTGACATATCCAAAGAAATACAAGCAGAAACTCTCCAGAAACTCACAATTCAATGGAAGTTTCAAGAATTGTAAAGGTGATATCAAAGAAGGGTTCCTGTGTTACCATGTAACTTGGCCTGTTAGGATGTTTTGGAGTTAAATAGCTTTTTATTTAGTAATGTGACCTCTTAATGCTGCAAATTCAACAAATGAGCATTTTCAGTTCTTTCAAACAATATGTTTAGAAACTCTACTGTGCCTAATAATTTGGAACAGTGCTTTAGAGGTTTTTTTTTACATCTTGAAGAATTAAACTGTTATCATTGGGAGTTTTTTTTCAATAAAATTCGGTGTATACTCTAACGCGTGATCGACTTTTATTAACCACTGTCATTTGCACGTACATTTAAATCAGTAGATAGACCTGTGCTATATTTTTATTCATGTTGTATGTATATAGTGTTATTATTGTAGTATGTCAATATGTGTCAATGCATGTATGTGGTTTGATATATGTATAATTAAGCCTTAATGCGAGGTAGGTTATAACAGATAATTAAAACAAAAGTATGTGTTGCTCATTAATTTTAATAATTGTTAGCAAAAATCATTTTCATTATTTCAATAGTGTTAATATTTTTAGAATTTGTTTCAATTACAGTATATCGTTTTTATAAACCTATGGGCCAAGGTATCTAAATTATCTTGCTCCTTCATCAGAGCTTCTGTTTTATCAGGTTTTTGGGTGTCTCATGTGGACTTTAATCTTGAGCTCCTTCCACAAGTTTTCAATTGGGTTAAGGTCAGGAGACTGACTAGGCCACTCCATTACCTTGATTTTTTCCCTCTTGAACCAAGCCTTGGTTTTCTTGGCTGTGTGCTTTGGGTCGTTGTCTTGTTAGAAGGTGAATTACGACTCATCTTAAGATCCTTGAGGGAGGTGCGGAGGTTCTTGGACAAAATCTCCAGGTAGGCCGTGCTATCCATCTTCCCATGGATGCGGACCAGATGGCCAGCCCCCTTGGCTGAGAAACAGCCCCACAGCATGATGCTGCCACCACCATGTTTGACTTTAGGGATGGTATTCTTGGGGTCGTATGCAGTGCCATCCAGTCTCCAAACGTCACGTGTGTGGTTGGCACCAAAGATCTCGATCTTGGTCTCATCAGACCATAGAACCTTGAACCAGTCTGTCTCAGAGTCCTCCAAGTGATCATGAGCAAACTGTAGACTTGCCTTGACATGACGCTTTGAAAGTAAAGGTACCTTACGGGCTCGTCTGGAACGGAGACCATTGCGGTGGAGTAGTTACTTATGGTATTGACCGAAACCAATGTCCCCACTGCCATGAGATCTTCCGGAGCTCCTTCCTTGTTGTCCTTGGTTAGCCTTGACTCTTCGGACAAGCCTGGCCTCGGCACGAGGAGGAAACTTTCAAAGGCTGTCCAGCCGTGGAAGGCTAACAGTAGTTCTATAAGCCTTCCACTTCGGATGATGCTCCCAACAGTGGAGACAGGTAGGCCCAACTCCTTGGAAAGGTTTTGTACCCTTGCCAGCCTTGAGACCCTCCACGATCTTGTCTCTGATGGTCTTGGAATGCTCCTTTGTCTTCCATGTTGACCATGTATGAGTGCTGTTCACAAGTTTGGGGAGGTCTTAAATAGTCAGAAAAGGCTGGCAAAAGAGATAATTAGTTCTTTGTGCCTGAACTACTTCTTAATACTTAGGGGGACAAACAGAATGCTGTGGTTTGAGGGGTTTGAATAATAATTGACCCACACTTTTATGTTTAAAATTTATTAAAATTCAACTGAGCAACATAACTTTTTGCTTTGTAAAAATTTATGCTTCTGTTAATAAATCCTACTCTCGTTGCAGTTTGAAGGCTCTAACTTATTTGCATCTTATCAAACCACCTAAATCTGCAGGGGTTGAATACTTACTTGTAGGCACATGATATATATTATATATAATATATATATATTATATATATATATATATGCATATATATATATATTGTGTGTGTGTGTGTGTGTGTGTGTGTGTATATATTGTTTTATTCATATGTATGTACCGTATATTGTATATAGGTGTGTATGTCAATGTGTGTATATGTATGTATGTGTTTGTATATGTATGTAACTGTGTATGTGTGTAGGTATATATACACAGTATATGAATGAGTATGTTACTTATATGTATGTAAAAATATCTTTTTTCATTCTACCTGTCAGTATAGCTGCTCCAATATTTATAGCATTTTTTTTAGTTTTTTTTTTCTAAATTTGGGGATCAAGAGATATAAAATTAGTTCTCCTTCCTCAGAGCCGTGTGTGTTTTATGCAGGTTTTTTGTTTTAGGGTGCGTGCACACGATCAGTGTATGCAGCTTTTTGGATGCAGTGTCTTTCCAATGCATCCAAACTGCTGCGTAGTACAGTACTAGCATAGTGGATGGGATTTCAAGAAATCTCATCCTCACTATGCTTAACCCGCCCGCAGCGTGTTTGGAGCTGCAGTGCGGGTTTGCCGGAGTTTATTTCATGCTGCGGAGTCGGAAGCGGCTGCCATCGGTGACTGCAGGAAGAAGCCACCCTGCACCCGCCGCACACGGTGAGTACAGGGCAGCTGTGCTCTCCCTGAGGCCACCCGCGGCTTCCCTCAGGTCCGGAGGAGCTGCGTCCAACACGCAGCTCCTCCGGACCGTGTGCACGCACCCTTAGTGCACATTTTTTAGTCCCTTTTTATGACATTTTTTGAGGATAAGATGACTGAAAAAAAAAATAACTTATTTCTTTTCACAAGGCCGGCCATATGAGACTTGTATCTAGACCAATTTGGTTGCAACAATTACGGAATTTTTTTTTTTATATACCGTACATATATCACTTAGATTTTTTTTTGTAACAAATGGGGAAAAAGGTGGATTTTTTTTAATATACTGTACACATTATTACCTTTTTTGTTCAACATATTTCTGAATATACGATGCGTCAATCCCTGTTCTATGACATTCCAACATTTCTGTATTACAGTTTATTACCATATCAGTATTCTCTACCCCTCCTCCCCCCCACGTTGCCAAAAAAATAAGGAAAAATAAAAAATGTTCAGCGTGCTGAAGATTGAAAACAATATTCCTATAAAACTTGCCAGACCAATATGGCTCCTCTCCTTTTCTCCCTCTGTTCTCCCTCTTTTGACAGAGACATCTGAAGATAATCCTTGACATCATATTCTGGCCACCCATCTCCTCACCAGCAATGATCATTTTGAGTTATCATCATTAGTGATGAGCAAGCTCTACCATACTCGAGTGCTCGTACTCAGAATGAGCAGTCAGACGCTCGGATCGGCACAACTCATGTACTCAAGTATAATGGAAGTCAATGGGGAACACAAATATTTTTTCCGGAAGAGTTCCCTATTGACTTCCATTGTACTTGAGTAGAGTAGTCGCTCCAATTTGAGCGTCTGACTGCTCATTCCGAGTACGGAGCACCCGAGTATGGTAATGCTCACTCATCACTAGTCATCAGGTCCAATCTACAGACCCATTCACATTGTGCCCTGGCTCAGTTGCAGTTTTTCATTTATTCTCTTGTTTAGCAAGACAGGGAGTGCCCCCCCCTCCTTTTCTGAGCCAGGCACATAAAGTGCTGTCTGCTGCACTGTGTCCATATAGGACTGTGGCCCGTCTTCACCCTGCATCCATGAGGTATATTTATACAGAATCAGGTTTTAAATTAGTTAGATAGGACCGTTCTGATAAGGATTACCGTGACGAGGTGGAACGGCTTACGTACATTTTTTCAAAAAACATATTAACCAAGTACCCTGTTTTTTATACTGTTTTTTTACTAAGCACTTGCTTTTTATTATTACCTTTTTATAACAGTGTACTTCCACACGTTTGTTATACTGTTTTTTTCTGTGGTCTAGTATGTGGTCTAGTTATGTGGTGGTGTGAACGCAGTCCTACAGACTACATTGTGCCCTGGCTCAGTTGCAGTTTTTCATCTAATCTATATAAGTTGTAGATGACTGTAAGTAATCACAGTTTAACACCAAGCAGTCAATGAAAATAGCTTGCAATTGTCCGCCTCCATAGAGGTCAATGGGAATCACACCCAGACCATTGAAGGCAATGGGAATCGCCCACTCTATTGGAGTCATTGAGAATCACAGGCAGCCGTATCACTGCACAGAAGTCAATGACAATTGTCTTCAACCGTCCAACTCATCGAAGTCAGCGGGAGAAGCTTGCAGCAGTCACACCCCATTGAAGTCAATAAGGATCATCAAAGTCTGGAGAATCACAATTGCCCAAATCAACCGAAGGTCAATGGGAACAACTGAAAGCAGTCATGTTCCAAAGGAGCCAATGAGAATAGTTTGCAAAAGTGTAACGCTGTAGAGGTCAATGGGAGTCACGCACAACAGCCCCCAGGATGTAGAGGTCAATATGAATCGTTATCACTAATCACAATTCATATAAGTCAATGAGATCTGCTCACCGCAGTCCTGCTCTGCAGATGTCTGTGCAAATAGCCGATCACAGTCACACTCCATAGAAGTCAAAGGTAATCATTCCTGGAAGGTGTCAGCAGGTTTTTTTCCATGCAATCTGAAAACAGCATGATACAGGGGCTGAGACCCTGATTCCAGTAATGTCTCACTTACTGGACTACTTGGTGTAGCTTTGATGGAATCCCAGTTTTCTTTGATGTAGAAAAGCTGCCTTCCTGTGTACACTGTAGCAATCTGCCAATCAGTGTTGAGGGCAGAGGTTACACAGATTAGCTAGACTACCAGGCACATGACACTTATTCCTGTAAAGATTATGATTTATATAGGACAAAAAAGGGCACCAAAACTGATTCAAGAAGCCTGTTTCAGCAGAGCCTGGCGTTAATGTCCATTATAAATGCAAAATTCCCATTTATGCTCAATCCAAAGATCAAGTATGATGAATAACAAGGAAAAAAGAGATGGCACTCACCGGGATGAATTGCTGCGGTGCTTTATTTAAAGGTTCATTAGAACATCGTGCAGGGAGGGGGTGCCTGAACAGACGACGGCACAGTTTCGCGCACATTGTTGCGCTTCAACGGGTCAAAGGCCTTTGACCCGTTGAAGCGCAACAAGTGCGCGAAACGGTGCCGTCGTCTGTTCAGGCACCCCCTCCCTGCACGATGTTCTAATGAACCTTTAAATAAAGCACTGCAGCAATTCATCCCGGTGAGTGCCATCTCTTTTTTCCTTGTTAGTCCTGTAAAGATTATCTCCTGCAGTAAAATACAGCACACAGCCTAAAAAGTGATATATCCCTGGAAACAGTCTATATTATGCTGCTATAAGATTAAGGGTTTGTTCACATCGCATATAAAAAAACACTCCGATTTCATTTAGAAACGTTGGACGTGTGACATCCGTTTGGTTTCCGTTTGTCATGTGATTGTGCGATTTGTATCTCGCCTAGAATCCATATTTAATGCGTTTTTTTTTTCAGCTTCTATTATTCTACAATCATTTACAGAACCATTTACAGTGTTCTACGCTACAGAATCGTAAGGGAATCAAAAAAAGAAAAACAGATGGCAGACGGATGGTCCGTATGACGTCCTTTTTTTTCTTGCACCATAGACTTGCATTGGTGAGTGTCATCATATATACGCGGTTATAGACAGCATGCTGAGATTTTTTCCTCAGGCTGAAAACAGCTGACAAAAAACAAACAGGTCATCACTGACACATTGAAAAATATTGGTGCGAGTGCTCAGGGCTGTGGAGTCGGAGTCAGAGACAGGGAAATTGAGGAGTTGAAGTCGGTTGTTTGATTTACTGACTCCACAGCCCTGTGCAATGTGATGTATCGTATTGCACTCAGCGTATCTATCTGCAGATGTGAGTGAACCTTAATAAAAAGTCTTGTATGCTTTACAGTGTCTTCAATAAGATGGCGGCGAAGATAGTGCCATACGCAGGCGCTGTCTCCGATGCCATATTAGTGAACATTTCCAGTACTTCTAGACGCTAATGCGCTCGCGTTGGACATAAATGTAATGGTGGCAACGAGGGGGGAGGTGAAAGGTCAGGCTAGCATACAAGGCCGGAATAACAACCCAAGACCCGATACACATAGTCCCCCCCGATACTTACGCATTAGTGTATTTCTGGAACTTTGATTACACATTTTTCTGCAACCAAGTATCCAATCTGTCAGCCAAGGGTAAGATTGGATTCAGCATCCTAGCACCAGTATGGCACTGGCTTTACCTTATATACGAAAAACCTATTTCCCAACATGATGGTTTTTACTTGACATGCATAGACTTAATGGGAACCTGCCAAGTCCCCTGAGCACCCAGAACCGTGAGCAGTTTTGGGTGCATATCTGAAATCCCTAACAGGTAGTTCCAGCGTCTAGCAACATACAAAACTGATCATTAGAAAAGTATTTCTACAGATTATTTATGATATGCTAATGTGCCAGCAACTAGTCTACAGGGTATTAGTTCCCCTGAGTTGTCCAGCCTATGTAGCATGTTATTCTGCCCCTGTGGGCATGATAACATGCTATGCATAGCATTGCACAGCTGTGTATTACTCACAATTTAGCATCTCCGTCTACTTGGCATGAATGTGCCACGTTTCCAGCAAGTCTGGGAACTAATTCCACATTAGCCTATCATAAACAATCTTTAGAAATACTTTTTGTAAAGATCGGTTTATGGAGTTTCTATGTTCTGAAACTATCAGAGAGGGATTCAGATATGCACAGAGAACTGCTTGTGGTTCTGGATGCACAGGGGACCTGACAGTTTCCCTTTAATGGAGTATTTGGTTCTGCAGCCTCTATGTAGAGATAGAGGCTGCAGAATGAATGATTTATCATTTTACTGGAGACTTAGGGGGCAGGGAGAGTGGGGTTGGTCCTTTTCAGAAAATCTTTTACTGTAAGCTATAAGATAGTAGTGAAAAAAAAAATATTTTAGTCACCTTCCCCAGGTCCAGCGCTGAATCTCCATTGCTGCTTCGAATGTCTGTTGCTGATCTCAAGTTGATAGCACTGCAGACAATCCGTGAGCTCAGACATCATCAGTGACTCAGACAATCATCAACCAGCTGAGCTCAGACAATCATCCGTGAGCTCAGACAATCATCCGTGAGCTCAGACAATCATCCGTGAGCTCAGACAATCATCCGTGAGCTCGACCAGATCAACAATATCGTGAGCTCAGACAATCATCAGTGAGCTCAGATCAATCCGTGAGCTCAGACATTCGTGAGCTCGACACTTCGGACTAGACATATCAGTTGAGCTCAGAAATCACAGTAGCTCAGAGAATCATCAGTGGGGCCAGACAATCACAGAAGCTCAGGCTATCAGTTCACACTTGCGTGAGACCTGGACTTAGTTACCTTTAATTTTATTTTAAATGTCACTGTAGTTGAGAGGAGAACACTCTGGAGCCACAATCCAAACCAGGTATTTCACAATGATGGAAGGATCTGTTTAGAGTCCAGATCATTAATTTTTTCTCAGTGCGTAACTTGAAGCTCATGATTCCAATGTGAAAGCTAATTATTGCAATTAAAGCTTATCTTTCTATAGTCAATGCAGATGCAATTCAAACCCTGACTATTGTAGTTATGCCTCTGGTTACTTTCTATTCTATTGATAGGTGATAACTTAGTTCGCTGGCTGACACCTTGCTTGGACGACTGTAATGCGAGTAAAATTCGCATTGTAGTTGGACCAATGCTTGTCAGTGTCCGAGAGAACATTTTCGAGTGTCAGACGTTTTTTCTCTTCTGATTCACGGATGACGAGTCAGTCGCAAATGCTGCAGACTGTATGCAAGTCTCGGACGAGACTCGCCAATGCAAGTTCACCGGTCCGACAAAAAAGACGTAACACACTTGGACCGCACACGGACTATCTGAGTCGGATATAATTTTTAATTGATCATTATCATTCTGTAGCTCAGACAACTGTAAAAATAGTCCTGTAAATGCGAATACAGTAAATAGCTGCTGAGGAAAAAAATGGATTGCACTCGGACACACACGGAAGCCACACTGACCAAAAGTCGGATGACACTCGTCCTGACTCTTGGATTTGTCAATCAGACCATTTTTGCACTCACCAGAGTGTTTCTAGCCTAACAACTGCATCCTTTCTCATTAACTCTATAACCAACCACTTACAGCTTCTAGCAGACCCACCCCGCCATATCAGTCTGGCAGACCACTCCACCCATTTTTACACAGTCTTGGTCAGACCATCCCCCTATATACAGTTGGCAGACACCTATTCAGTCTGGCAGACACCCCCCATATACAGTCTGGCAGACCCCCCCCATATACAGTCTGGCAGTCCCACCCCTCATATACAGTCTAGCAGTCCACCCCCCATATACAGTCTGGCAGACCACCCCTCATATACAGTCTGGCTAGACCACCCCTCCATATACAGTCTGGCAGACCACCCCCTCATATACAGTCTGGCAGACCACCCCTCATATACAGTCTGGCAGACCACCCTCCATATACAGTCGGCAGACCACCCTCATATACAGTCTAGCAGACACCCCCATATACAGTCTGGCAGACCACCCCTCATATACAGTCTGGCAGACCACCCCTCATATACAGTCTGGCAGACCCCACCCCTCAGATACAGTCTGGCAGACCACCCTCCATTACAGTCTGGCAGACCACCCCTCAGATACAGTCTGGCAGACCACCCCCCATATACAGTCTGGCAGACCACCCCCCCATATACAGTCTGCAGACCACCCTCCATATACAGTCTGGCAGACCACCCCCCATATACAGTCTAGCAGACCACCCCCATATACAGTCTAGCAGACCACCCCCAGATACAGTCTGGCAGACCACCCCTCAATACAGTCTGGCAGACCACCCCTCAGATACAGTCTGGCAGACCACCCCTCATATACAGTCTGGCAGGCCACCCCCCCAGATACAGTCTGGCAGACCACCCCTCAGATACAGTCTGGCAGACCACCCCTCAATACAGTCTGAGCAGACCACCCCCTCATATACAGTCTGGAGACCACCCCTCATATACAGTCTGGCAGACCACCCCTCATATACAGTCTGGCAGACCACCCCTCAATACAGTCTGGCAGACCACCCCTCAATACAGTCTGGCAGACCACCCCTCAGATACAGTCTGGCAGACCACCCCTCATATACAGTCTGGCAGACCACCCCTCATATACAGTCTGGCAGACCACCCCTCACATACAGTCTGGCAGACCCCCTCATATACAGTCTGGCAGACCACCTTTCATATACAGTCTGGCAGACCCACCCCTCATATACAGTCTGGCAGACCACCCCCCATATACAGTCTGGCCCCCCCTCATGTACCTCATGTACTGCTGCTCACCCCCCATGCATACAGTCTGGCACCACCCCCGTCATACACAGCAAAAACACCACTCCCTCATATCCTGTCGAGAACACACGCTCCTTCATACTACAGCTGGCAGGCCACCCCCTCATACACAGTCTGAGAGACCACCCCCTCATATACAGTCTGAGAGACCACCCCCTCATATACAGTCTGGCAGACCACCCCTCATATACAGTCTGGCAGACCACCCCTCATATACAGTCTGGCAGGCCACCCCCCATATACAGTCTGGCAGACCACCCCCCCATATACAGTCTGGCAGACCACCCCCTCATACACAGTCTGAGAGACCACCCCTCATATACAGTCTGAGAGACCACCCCCTCATATACAGTCTGGCAGGCCACCCCTCATACACAGTCTGAGAGACCACCCTCATATACAGTCTGACAGACCACCCCCTCATATACAGTCTGAGAGACCACCCCCTCATATACAGTCTGGCAGGCCACCCCCTCATATACAGTCTGAGAGACCACCCCCTCATACACAGTCTGAGAGACCACCCCCTCATATACAGTCTGGCAGACCACCCCTCATATACAGTCTGGCAGACCACCCCTCATATACAGTCTGGCAGACCACCCTCCATATACAGTCTGGCCTCCCCCCATGTACCTCCATTACCTGCCTGCTGCTGCCCTTGCTCCTGCAGTACAGGGGCACCCCGCTGCTGGCCGTCAGACACAGCAAAAACACCGAACTCTCCTCCATTCCAGTCACGAATCATCACGCTCTTCCCCATGGAAACCATCACAGCTGGAGCCGCCATCTTTCTTTGCGAACAGCATGCCGGGAAAACAGAGAAGCCAGCGACAGGACAAGCGGTTGCTTGGTTACAGAAAGGGGGCGGGGAAAATGACGTTGAGGCTTCAGTAGTATCAGGACGATTGCGGCGACGGGCCGCTAGAGGTCAGTGTGTGGGGAGCTCCCCCCTGCGGAGAGCGGTAGTGGTACGGTCCGCTGTCAGTCATGGACGGTGTCATTTGTGCTAGTGCTGCAATGCAATCCAGTGCTGCACGGGGGAAAGAGAGGGCTGTGTGACATAGAGAGAGGGCTGTGTGACATAGAGAGAGGGCTGTGCAACATAGAGAGAGGCTGTGTGACATAGAGGGCTGTGCAACATAAGAGAGGGCTGTGTGACATAGAGAGAGGGCTGTGTGACATAGAGAGAGGGCTGTGTGACATAGAGAGAGGGCTGTGTGACATAGAGAGGGCTGTGTGACATAGAGAGGGCTGTGTGACATAGAGAGGGCTGTGTGACATAGAGAGAGGGCTGTGTGACATAGAGAGAGGGCTGTGTGACATAGAGAGGGCTGTGTGACATAGAGAGAGGGCTGTGTGACATAGAGAGAGGGCTGTGACATAGAGAGAGGCTGTGTGACATAGAGAGGGCTGTGTGACATAGAGAGAGGGCTGTGTGACATAGAGAGAGGGCTGTGTGACATAGAGAGAGGGCTGTGTGGACATAGAGAGAGGGCTGTGTGACATAGAGAGAGGCTGTGTGACATGAGAGAGGGCTGTGTACATGAGAGAGGGCTGTGTGACATAGAGAGAGGCTGTGTGACAAGAGAGAGGGCTGTGTGACATAGAGAGAGGGCTGTGTGACATAGAGAGGGCTGTGTGACATAGAGAGAGGGCTGTGTGACATAGAGAGAGGGCTGTGTGACATAGAGAGAGGGCTCTGTGACATATAGAGAGGGCTCTGTGACACAGAGAGAGGGCTGTGTGACACAGAGAGAGGCGCTGTGTGACACAGAGAGAGCGCTGTGTGACATAGAGAGGGCTGTGTGACATAGAGAGAGCTGTGTGACATAGAGAGGGCTGTGTGACATGAGAGAGGCTGTGTGATATAGAGAGAGGGCTGTGTGACATAGAGAGAGGGCTGTGTGACATAGAGAGAGGGCTGTGTGACATAGAGAGAGGGCTGTGTGACATAGAGAGGGCTGTGTGACATATAGAGAGGGCTGTGTGACATAAGAGAGGGCTGTGTGACATAGAGAGAGGGCTGTGTGACATAGAGAGGGCTGTGTGACATAGAGAGAGGGCTGTGTGACATAGAGAGAGGGCTGTGTGTGACATAGAGAGAGGGCTGTGTGACATAGAGAGAGGGCTGTGTGACACAGAGAGAGCGCTGTGTGACATAGAGAGGGCTGTGTGACATAGAGAGGGCTGTGTGACATAGAGAGAGCTGTGTGACATAGAGAGGGCTGTGTGACATAGAGAGAGCTGTGTGACATAGAGAGAGGGCTGTGTGACATAGAGAGGGCTGTGTGACATAGAGAGGGCTGTGTGATATAGAGAGAGGGCTGTGTGACATAGAGAGAGGGCTGTGTGACATAGAGAGAGCTGTGTGATATAGAGAGAGAGCTGTGTGACATAGAGAGAGGGCTGTGTGACACAGAGAGAGGGCTGTGTGACACAGAGAGAGGGCTGTGTGACACAGAGAGAGGGCTGTGTGACATAGAGAGGGCTGTGTGACATCACATAGAGAGGGCTGTGTGACATAGAGAGAGCTGTGTGACATAGAGAGAGGGCTGTGTGACATAGAGAGGGCTGTGTGACATAGAGAGAGCTGTGTGACATAGAGAGAGGGCTGTGTGACATAGACAGAGGGCTGTGTGACATAGAGAGGGCTGTGTGACATAGAGAGAGGGCTGTGTGACATAGAGAGGGCTGTGTGACATAGAGAGGGCTGTGTGACATAGAGAGAGCTGTGTGACATAGAGAGAGGGCTGTGTGACATAGAGAGAGGGCTGTGTGTGACATAGAGAGGGCTGTGTGACATAGAGAGGGCTGTGTGACATAGAGAGGGCTGTGTGACATAGAGAGAGGGCTGTGTGACATAGAGAGGGCTGTGTGACATAGAGAGGGCTGTGTGACATAGAGAGGGCTGTGTGACATAGAGAGAGGCTGTGTGACATAGAGAGGCTGTGTGACATAGAGAGGGCTGTGGACTGAGAGGCTGTGGACATAGAGAGTGGGACATAGTGTGTGACATAGAGAGAGGGCTGTGTGACATAAGAGAGGGTGTGTGACATAGAGAGGGCTGTGTGACATAGAGAGGGCTGTGTGACATAGAGAGAGGCTGTGTGACATAGAGAGAGGGCTGTGTGACAAGAGAGAGGGCGTGTGACATAGAGAGAGGCTGTGTGAAAGAGAGAGGGCTGTGTGACAAGAGAGAGGGGTGTGAAAGAGAGAGGGCGTGGATGAGAGGCTGTTGACATAGAGGGGCTGTGTGAATAGAGAGAGGGCTTGTGTGGGCATAGAGAGGGCTGTGTGACATAGAGAGGGGCTGTGTGACATAGAGAGAGGGCTGTGTGACATAGAGAGGGCTGTTGACATAGAGAGGTGTGCTGGAGAGGCTGTGGAAGAGAGGGCTGTGTGACAGAGAGAGGGCTTGTACAAGAGAGGGCTGTGTGACATAGAGAGGGCTGTGTGACATAGAGAGGGCTGTGGCATGAGAGTGTGACATAGAGAGAGGGCTGCTGGTGTGACATAGAGAGGGCTGTGTGACATAGAGAGAGGGCTGTGTGACAAGAGAGGCTGTGTGACATAGAGAGGCTGTGTGACATAGAGAGGGCTGTGTGACATAGAGAAGGCTGTGTGACATAGAGAGAGGCTGTGTGACATAGAAGGGCTGTGTGATAGAGAGAGGAAGAAGGGCTGTGTGACATAGAGAGGCTGTGTGACATAGAGAGGGCTGTGTGACAAGAGAGGGCTTGATGGGCTAAAGAGGGCTGTGTGCAAGAAGGGTGGAAAAGAGAGGGCTGTGGACATAGAGAGGGCTGTGGACATAGAGAGGCTGTGGACATAGAGAGGCTGTGGACATAGAGAGAGGCTGTGGACATAGAGAGGGCTTGTGACAAGAGAGACTGTGCATAGAAGAGGGCTGTGTGCATAGAGAGAGGCTTGGCATAGAGAGATGAAAGAGAGGCTGTGGACATAGAGAGGGCTGTGTGCAAGAGAGAGGGCTGTGGACATAGAGAGGGGCTGTGCAAGAGAGAGGCGTGTGCAAAGAGAGGGCTGTGGACATAAGAGGCTGTGTGCATAGAGAGGGCTGTGTGACATAGAGAGGGCTGTGTGACATAGAGAGGCTGTGTGACATAGAGAGAGGCTGTGTGACTAGAGAGGCTGTGTGACAAGAGAGGTGTGACTAAGCTGTGTGACATAGAGAGAGGCTGTGTGACAGAGAGGTGTGTGACTAGAGAGGTGTGTGGAACGGTGCAAAGAGCTGTGTGACAGAGAGAGGCTGTGTGACAAGAGAGAGGCTGGTGACAAGGAGGGTGTGTGACAAGAGAGAGCTGGTGACAAGAGAGGGCTGTGTGCATAGAGAGAGGCTTGTGACAAGAGAGGCTGTGTGACAAGAGAGGCTGTGTGACAGAGAGAGGGCTGTGTGACATAGAGAGGGCTGTGTGACAAGAGAGAGGGCTGTGGACAAGAGAGGCTGTGTGACTAGAGAGCTGTGTGCAAGAGAGGCTGTGTGCATAGAGAGGGCTGGTGACATAGAGAGGTGGCGGGTGTACATAGAGAGCTGTGTGACAACGTAAGAGGGCTGTGCAAGAGAAGGGCGGTGCAAGAGAAGGCTGTGTGACAAGAGAGGCTGTGTGACAAGAAGCTGTGGACAAAGAGGGCTGTGTGATAGAGGGTGTACATGGAGGCATGAGGGCTGTTGCAAGAGAGAGGGTGTGACAAGAGGAGGGCTGTGACAAGAGAGGAGCTGTGGACAGAGAGAGCGTGTGCAAGAGAGGTGTGGACATAGAGAGGCTGTGTGACAGAGAGGCTGTGGACAAGAGAGGGCGTGGACAAGAGAGGGTGTGACATAGAGAGAGGGCTGTGTGACATAGAGAGAGGGCTGTGTGACATAGGAGAGGGCGCTGGTGACATAGAGAGAGGGCTGTGTGACAATGAGAGAGGGCTGTGTGACATAGAGAGGGCTGTGTGACATAGAGAGAGGGCTGTGTGACATAGAGAGGGCTGTGTGACATAGATGAAGACTTTGACAGAGAGAGGGCTGTGACATAGAGAGAGGGCTGTGGCATAGAGAGAGGCTGTGTGACAATAGAGAGGGCTGTGTGACATAGAGAGAGGGCTGTGTGACATAGAGAGAGGGCTGTGTGACATAGAGAGAGGGCTGTGTGACATAGAGAGAGGGCTGTGTGACATAGAGAGAGGGCTGTGGACATAGAGAGAGGGCTGTGTGACATAGAGAGAGGCTGTGTGACATAGAGAGGGCTGTGTGACATAGGAGAGGGCTGTGTGACATAGAGAGAGGGCTGTGTGACATGAGATGGGCTGTGTGCATAGAGAGGGCTGTGTGACATAGAGAGAGGCTGTGTGACATAGAGAGGGCTGTGTGACATAGAGAGGCGTGTGTGACATAGAGAGGGCTGTGTGACATAGAGAGAGGGCTGTGTGACATAGAGGGCTGTGTGACATAGAGAGGGCTGTGTGACATAGAGAGGGGCTTTGTAATAGAGGAGGGAGCTGTGTGACATAGAGAGGGCTGTGTGACATAGAGAGGGCTGTGTGACATAGAGAGGGGCTGTGTGACATAGAGAGGGCTGTGTTGACATAGAGAGAGGCTGTGTGACATAGAGAGGGCTGTGTGACATAGAGAGGGCTGTGTGACAAAGAGGCTGTGTGACATAGAGAGAGGGCTGTGTGACATAGAGAGAGGGCTGTGTGACATAGAGAGAGGGCTGTGTGACATAGAGAGGGCTGTGTGACATAGAGAGAGGCTGTGGACATAGAGAGAGGGCTGTGTGACATAGAGAGAGGCTGTGTGACATAGAGAGAGGGCTGTGTGACATAGAGAGAGGGCTGTGTGACATAGAGAGGGCTGTGTGGACATAGAGAGAGGGCTGTGTGACATAGAGAGAGGGCTGTGTGACATAGAGAGGGCTGTGTGACATAGAAGAGGGCTGTGTGACATAGAGAGAGGGCTGTGTGACATAGAGAGAGGGCTGTGGACAAGAGAGGGCTGTGGACATAGAGAGGGCTGTGTGACATAGAGAGGGCTGTGCGACATAGAGAGGGCTGTGTGACATAGAGAGAGGGCTGTGTGACAAGAGAGAGGGCTGTGTGACATAGAGAGAGGCTGTGTGACATAGAGAGGCTGTTGACATAGAGAGGGCTGTGTGACATAGAGAGGGCTGTGTGACATAGAGAGGGCTGTGTGACATAGAGAGAGGGCTGTGTGACAGTAGTAGAGAGGGCTGTGCAGAGAGCTGAAAGAGAGAGGCTGTGTGACATAGAGAGAGGGCTGTGTGACAAGAGAGAGGGACTGTGTGACAAGAGAGAGAGGGCTGTGTGACATAGAGAGAGGGCTGTGTGACATAGAGAGGGCTGGTGACATAGAGAGAGGCTGTGTGACATAGAGGAGGGCTGTGTGACAAGAGAGGGCTGTGTGCACATAGAGAGGGCTGTGTGACATAGAGAGAGGGCTGTGTGACATAGAGAGAGGCTGTGCTGACATAGAGAGAGGGCTGTGTGACATAGAGAGAGGGCTGTGTGACATAGAGAGAGGGCTGTGTGACATAGAGAGGGCTGTGTGACATAGAGAGGGCTGTGTGACATAGAGAGGGCTGTGTGACATAGAGGGCTGTACGACAGAGAGAGAGGCTGTACGACAGAGAGAGAGGGCTGTGCGACAGAGAGAGAGGGCTGTGCGACAGATAGAGAGGGCTGTGCGACAGAGAGAGAGGGCTGTGCGACAGAGAGAGAGGGCTGTGCGACAGAGAGAGAGGGCTGTGTGACAGGGAGAGAGGGCTGTGCGACAGGGAAAGAGAAATGTGTGACAGGGAGAGGGCTGTGCTACAGATAGAGGACTGCAACAGGGAGAGAGGGCTGGGCATCACAAACAGGATTTTGTAGCCCAGTACCCCCGGGTCCTGTATGCCGAGACTGTATTGAACTGTATAATTGCTGCCATTATCACGTTACACGGCAAACAGGAAGGGCGTGTCGTCATGGGCGGAACCCTAGAAAGACTGCGAAGCAAAACCCTGCCCCGCGCTCTGATGTCAACTGGCGCAAAGCAGGAAGCCATAACCCGGAAGGTCCTGTGTGCTCGATCCATCCTGCCTGCGGAGAAGCAGGCTGATTATCCGAAAATGACTATGGTTAATGTTGTACGTCCCAGGAGTGGTCTGGCTACCGCAATACTTGGGGGAGTCGCAAACCCTTAGCGACTTCAAAGAGAGACTACGTAGAGTATTTAAAGTGCACCCCCTGTCTTAGGGCCAAAGGGTTAGCATTCTAATCGTCCAGGGTAGTAGATGTCCACAAGGGAAGGGTGGCTGTACGCATCTTAAATTGTGGGGAAAAAGAGGTCAAACTACCCCGGTATGCCACCATTGCTAAGCTGTTCACTGTCAACAACAACACAATACGGGCAGTAGAACCCTTGAACCCGTCTGACCAGAGGGAGGACAATGGCTCTGCAGAACAGCTGGGAGGACTGGTATCAGAAGCTGCACATAGGCACTGACTCCATCCCTTTGCACCAAGAGAATGGGGTTTACGAGGTGGTTCAAAAATATGAACGGGTATTTCGCAAAAACCCACTAGACTTTGGGCAGGTAAATGGGGTCCAACACCATATCCCCACCAGAGACCATCCGCTCATTAAAGAAAGGTACCGCCCTGTTCCCCTGGCTCACTACCAGTGTGCCAAGAGCATGTTACGGGAAATAAAGGAGGCTCGGGTGATCAGAGAGAGTTTTTGTCCCTGGGCAGCTCCATTAGTCTTTGTTAAAAAGAAAGATCCAGGTATAGGTAAAGGTACAATGAGGATGTGTGTTGATTACAGGCAGATTAATCACATTACACATAACGATGCCTACCCGTTACCACAAATTGAGGGATCACTAGCTGTCCTGAAATCTGCTAAGTATTTTTCCACCTTAGATCTCACCAGTGGGGACTGGCAGGTTCCCGTGGCAGAGACGGACAGAGAGAAAACTGCCTTCATGACACCAATGGGCCTCTGCGAGTTCAACTGCATGCCATTCAGACTTTGCAACACACCGGAAACGTTCCAGAGGTTAATGATGTGCTGTCTGGGGCACAAGACCTCAGAGACAGTGCTGCTGTACTTGGATGACATCATTGTCTACTCCGAACCTACGATGACCACTTGAAGCACCTGGCTGAGGTGTTCGAGGCCTTATCCAACTTTGGCCTGAAGGTGAAGCCGTCCAAATGTCACCTCCTAAAGCCCAAGGTACAGTACCTAGGCCACGTAGTAAGCGCCGAAGGCGTGACACCATCCCCTGATAACGTCATTAGGGACTGGCCAAGACCCATCACCATCCGTGAAGTATGGCAGTTCCTCAGGTTGTTAGGCTACTACTGGAGGTTCATCAAGGGCGTAAGGTGATTAAAATCTTCTTTATTAAAATGTCAGTACAGAAGCTGTTTCTGGACTAAAAGGCTCTTTTTCAAGTGGCCTCCCCAGCTGATGACTCTGCCAGAGCAGAGTGTAACTGCTAACAGTACACTCTGGAGGACTCCTTCACTTGTCAACAGCTTCCCCAGTGATACCAGTATCAGTCATCCCCAGTGGGTCTCAAAATATCTGGACCCATTGCATTTATTCCCTATTTATACTCACCTACTCTTGTCAAACATCAGTGAGGCCACAGGAAAAGGGATGTCTCCTTGATGACTCCTGAAGTCTACTCGACTCCTGAAAGAGGTGACAAATCTCCAAGATGCAACAAAAACCTCACAAAAAGCAATATTTCCAAAAAGTTTCTATCTCGTCATCAAATGGAGCTTCAATGTCTGAATGTACATTCAAAGAGGTGGAATATAGAGAATGAAGGAGTATTAAATAAAACATAAACATATTGGCATCATACTAAAAAAAAATGTCACGCACTGAATTTATATACTGTATTTTATGCACAATGCTATCTTGACAAATATAGAGAGGCCAGGGCATTGAGGCAACATATGTTTCACATACTCCTATGCTTCTTCAGGCCTCACATGTGAGAAGAGAAGATATATTAATTTGATGACTGCTCCTATCCCTTCATTGAATAATTGGTTTATCATTGCCCGATTGAAGTTCAGCTTCACTGTTTAAGATTTTTGGAGGACTTTTTACAGTCAGACATCTGTACCTGCTCTTGTTACAATAGTGCTGTCATATATCCTTTACAATTGTCTATACTAAAAATACTCATCAAGGAAGCACCATCGATGTTTGACAAATGAGACCTTATTAAGACACATAGACCTCTACAGGATCGATGGAGTAAGATCCTAATTCATTAAACCTACTTTGGTAAGTCGGACACAAACTGTGTCTCGGTTGTCTAGCCTGAGACAGATTTACAATGCCTTCCCCACGCCGCAGTTCCTGAGACTGATAGATCTCTCCCTATGTGTGATACATGTCAGTTTAGGGGATTGGAACAAGAAGCCAAACTTAAGGGATCCTGTCTCCTCCAAAATGCCTCCTAAGCTAGCAATACATGTCCTGCAGCACTCATTAGTGATTATAATTAGCAGGGGCTATATTCTTTAGTCACCAGGGCAGGCTGTTTTGCAGCCTGAATGATCCACCCTCTCTCTTTCTGTGTTGCTGTGCTTGTGCAGGCATTGCCCTCCCCCTCTCTATCACTGACAGAATGCAAATCATTAGTCCTGCCTTCAGCTCCACATCACAGCAGCACAGACAGAGAGAGAGGGAAAACAGCCCACCCTGGTGACTAAAGAATATAGCCCCTGCTAATTATTATCACTAATGAGTGAGTATTAAAACGTTTTTATGCACTTTCACAGGATGCTTTTAGGAGACAAAAGGAGTGTGAGATTAGTGATGGGATGCTGCAGGGACATGTTTTGATAGCTTAGGAGGCGTTTTGGAGGTGACAGGATCCCTTTAATTAGTCATCGAAGATGCATTGCCATAGTCTTGATGATTTGGGACCATGGGCTTTAAGGACATCTTGGAGGTCCCACTTGGAACATCCCCCAACTACAGTGTACGGCAGTCTGCCATGGCTCAGCTTAATTCGCAGGAACCTGGATAAAACTGGATACAATTCTAAACACTGTAGAACAAATGAAGGTCTAAAATATGGTATCATGCAATGCAGACGGTTTATTTCAACTTGTTTTGAACTCACTTGCGTCTTCTTCAGGAAACCCATCGATGGCTCAGTTTTGGGATTCAAACTGGTGACATGTTGCATGGTCGGTTCCTTGCTGGAATATTGCTTTTTCTTCCCTGTCCAAGTACTGATGATTCCTATTGATTTTGTTCTCCCTTCTTGGTTCTTTCCCGGTGTTTCTCATTTTCCTATTTTGGTCTGCCTGAACACATTTTGTGTTGGGTAGGTTCAATATGTTCACCTTTCATTGCACTTCCTTGCTGGCTATACCTCTAGGTGGACTTGTTTACAGTAGTTCCAGCCCTTTAGCTTAGGGATTTACCTTTGGGTAAACATCAGTTGAGTTCCTGCTGTGAGTTGGTTTATTTTCCTTCCTAGCACCTATTCCTTTCACCTTATATGAACTTGTTTTAGTTTTCTCACTCTGGGTTTTTGTGTCTTCCAGCACACCTTCCTCTCCGCTTGTTGGTTGTGTGTTGTGCCTCTTAACGGCCTTCAGGAGGGACAAAAAACCTCTCTACACCCTTTTAGGGAGTTGGGTCTAAGATAGTGTTGTTCATTGTCCGGCTAGGCTTTTTTTAAGTCTGTACCCGGACCAGTTGGGTGCATTGTCTCTGCAGCACGTCTTCCCCGTTTTTGTTACCAATGCTTGAGAGTGTTTATGTTCATAACAGTATCGGTACCATCTTGATGCACACCGCCACGTACATAGGACCGAATGTTTGTTGCAGGAAACAGCGGTCCCTTCCCAAAACGTAATCTCCCAATCTCATATTAAAAGGCAGCAGTGTGTAAAGTGTGGAAGAGTAACTAGAGGACACTGAGTGCTTTCCCATGAGCCACCTGATTGTCAGAATCATATCCATGATTTATAGTATATGTGTAACAGCTCGGAGTGTCAAGTCTCCATCAACTCTACTTCTAAAAAAAAAAAGAAATCTGAAAAGCCAGCAGATTAGTGATCTTAATTGCCGCTTGTGCAGTTAGATGACTCCATTAGCTTTTCAGCAGAAACTGTATCAGAACACAATTATTAATTGGTTGTCTGATCAAGTGAATAGAGAACAAAAGACGGAGCTAAACAATTCATTTCCAGAACCGGCAGCAAATGTAATGTTATCAAAAATGAAACAGACTGACCTACGAGTCAGAGCGCATACAGGCAAAGTCCCGTGTAATTGCTGTTAATAGCTTTTCTCTTATATTATACTTATTTCTATCTCGCTTACCGATTCTTGCACTGTTACACTGAGGACTTTGTGTCTTTTGCCAACTTGGATCATTTCTGGATCCAAATAGATGAAAATTTTCAACTAACTCTAAGGACGCGGAGCCTGATTACCTTCACTGTGCAGAATTATTAGGGAATATGCATTTTTGCTGCCTAATTTTAGTATTGAACAACCCTGCTGCTGTTGATTATTTCAAAGGGTAAAGCCAGAATATTCCTGAATGTAAAAGTGAGGTTTTGTCTTCCCTAGGAGAATATCTATGTGTGTAGAATTAATGGGCAACTAAGTGAAAAATGTACATTTTTCATCTCAATTTTTTTATTTTCATCTGCTAAAATTAGTGTAATAGCAAAACAACTCCAAAAATGTACAAAAATACACCTCTGACCAGGGCTATGGAGTCAGTAAACTAAACCTCCGACTCCACCAAAATGGACACCGACTCTGACTCCACAGCCCTGGTCTGCAGTCAGTAAGCCAAACCTCCAACTTACCAAAATGGACACAGACTCTGGCTCCACAGCCTTGGACTGCAGTCGGTAAGCCAAACCTCCAACTTACCAAAATGGACACTGACTCTGGCTCCACAGCCGTGCACTGCAGTCGGTAAGCCTAACCTCTGACTTACCAAAATGGACACAGACTCTGGCTCCACAACCCTGACCTGCAGTCAGTAAGCCGAACCTCTGACTTACCAAAATGGACACAGACTCTGACTCCACAGCCCTGGTCTGCAGTCGGTAAGCCGAACCTCCGACTTACCAAAATGGACACAGACTCTGGCTCCACAACCCTGACCTGCAGTCAGTAAGCCAAACCTCCGACTTACCAAAATGGACACAGACTCTGGCTCCACAACCTTGGACTGCAGTCGGTAAGCCAAACCTCCAACTTACCAAAATGGACACTGACTCTGGCTCCACAGCCGTGCACTGCAGTCGGTAAGCCTAACCTCTGACTTACCAAAATGGACACAGACTCTGGCTCCACAACCCTGACCTGCAGTCAGTAAGCCGAACCTCTGACTTACCAAAATGGACACAGACTCTGACTCCACAGCCCTGGTCTGCAGTCGGTAAGCCGAACCTCCGACTTACCAAAATGGACACAGACTCTGGCTCCACAACCCTGACCTGCAGTCAGTAAGCCAAACCTCCGACTTACCAAAATGGACACCGACTCTGGCTCCACAGCCTTGGACTTCAGTCGGTAAACCTAACCTCCGACTCAAATTCCTAAAGTTCCCTAAATCCAACCCTACCAAAATGGACACCAATTCTGACTCTGGCTTCTGACACCTCCAAAAAAATATCAGTGACCAATATAGCCGCCCTTCTTCCAAACAACAGTAATAAGCGCCATCCTTGGAGTCTGTTAAGTTTCTTGATCTGTTGACGATCAACTTTTTGGTCAGCACCAACCTCAGCCTCCCAGACAGTTTGTAGAAATTTGACTATTTTCCTTCATCGTAAATCGCCCATTTAAGAAGGGTCCACGAGTTCTCAATAGGATTAAGGTCTGGTCATGATGGGGGCGGGTCATTATTCTTTCATCTTTAAGTCCTTTATCGGGCAGTGGAGACCTCCGTCATGGCTTTCTTGACTTTTTCATGTACTACTGCTTGAGGAAAGTGTCTTCTAAAAACTGGCAGTAGGTTTGGGAGTTTAATTTGAGTCCATCTTTAGGCCAAAAAGGTCCAACTAGCTAATCTTTAACAATACCAACCCATTGCAGAACCCACCTCCATTTTGCTGCATCTAAGTGGAAGTGGAGGTCTGTGCCTGTTACCGACCCAATCATCCAATCACCTCATCAGTCCATGAAATCTTTGAGCAGTCTGTCCTTAGATATTTTATAGGAAAAAATAGTTGCGGTTCTGATAGCGCTAAGGAAGGAGGGCAAGGGGAAATTGTTATGATGAACAGACCTTTATTAAAAACACGGTCCCTCAAACTCCGCTACGCATTTCGACGTTACCGTCTTCATCAGGTGGAATGAGGGTACTGACACAATACAACATATATAAAGGGTTTGGCTCACTCAGATTGGTCAAACAATTCTTGATCAATTAGGGTGGTAGTAATAATTAACCCTATGAGCGTCAAACTAGAACTATTAAAAATATCACATGTGGATAAAAGTCCATATTTTATGCATTGAATCACTATATCTGCCCAAAATACTTAGTATACGATCAATAAGACTATTAGTTACTGACCAAAGTGGATGATCCAAAAAAAAATTATACATAAAAAATGATAAAAAAAGGAATTCTATATATAAATACATACATGATCCTGAATATTCAATACAAACAACTTATCAAAAATATAAACTATAAAAACTTCTAATATTTAAGTTCTTGCAATAAGGGAGATATATATATCTCATTTTTAAAATTTGCAATGCCCAATGGGGAGAGGGGTGAGGGAGAAAAAACTCAAATGGATAAAATAAATGTGTCCTAAAAGTTAAACTGGCCGATGGGGAGGGAGATACAATATTAAAAAGAAAATATCACGGTTACTATAACATTTTTATATATTTATAATGCCCAATGGGGAGAGGGGTGAGGAAGAAAAAACTCAAATAGATGAAATAAATGTGTCCGAAAGTTATACTGCCCGATGGGGAGAGAGATACAGACCCTAATATTAAAAAGAGAGTATCACGGTAACTATAACATTTTTTTATATTTATAATGCACAATGGGGAGAGAGGTGAGGAAGAAAAAACCCAAATGGATAAAATAAATGTGTCCTAAAGTTATAGTGCCCAATGGGAAGAGAGATACAGTATCAAAAAGAAAATATCACGGTTACCATAACATTTTATAATGCCCAATGGGGAGAGGGGTGAGGGAAAAAAAAAAACAAAAAAAAAACCTCAATTAGAGTAAATAAATGTGTCCTAAAGTTATACTGCTCGATGGGGAGAGAGATACAATATTAAAGAGAAAGTATCACGGGTACTATAACATTTTTATATATTTATAATGCCCAATGGGGAGAGGGGTGAGGAAGAAAAAACTCAAATGGGTAAAATAAATGTGTCCTAAAGTTATACTGCCCGATGGGGAGAGAGATACAATATTAAAAAGAAAGTACCACGGTTAGTATAACACCCAAGGAAGGAGAAAACAACCCAAGGAAAAAAAAAAAAAGGGGGGGGGGGGATAAATGGAGTGTAGCATTTTATCTTTTTGCCACATTCTCTATGGTTAGGTTGTGGCCCTCAGGGGCCAACGTACCCATTTTATAGATCCAATGGTTCTCTCTGCGAATCAAGGTACTTAATCGGTCAACCTCATCCTCTACCACATGATCTATAACTGTAACTTCCATTAGGTTATAATCTCTTTGGTGACACATTGCATAGTGCCTTGACACACTATGTAGCTGATACCCTATTTTTATATTTTGTCTATGCTTGTTCAGCCTACAATGCATGGCTTGTATTGTTCTCCCTATATACTGGAGGCCACACGGGCACTCCAACATATATATCACGTATGATGACTGACAGGTGACTTTATAGTTAATGGGGAAGGACAGATTTAAAGATCTAGATGTTATTGACTTCACTCCATGTGCTAGAACCGGACAGCACATGCATTTAGGAACTTTACAGCGGTAGCAACCCAAAATAGCGCTGACCTCACTAGTAGGTCCAGCTTTTGTTCGAAGAGTGGTGTTACTGGGCGCCACTATGTTTTTAAGGTTTTTGTTCTTTTTATAGATGAAAATAGGATTATCAGGCAAATGTTTAGAGATAATGGAATCATTCTTAAGAACAAACCAGTATTTTTTAATTAGATTTAGGATGGTCATTCTAGACTGATTGTAAGTAGTAACCATACTCCACTTAGATCTTTGTGACATGTTTCCCTTACTACTATCAACAGTAATTTTGATTCTTGAGAGAGGTCTCTGGTACGACGATAGGCATCCTCTAGAAGTTTTTTAGGGTATCCCTTATCAGCAAACCGTTTTTTGAGGATCTTTGATTCCTCATAGAAATCCTTATCCCTAGTACAGTTTTTTCTCACCCTCCAGTACTGTCCGTATGGAACACTTGTGACCCATGTGGGGAGGTGTCCACTATCGAACCTCAGGAAACTATTTACGTCTACTGGTTTAAAATAGGTCGATGTGGACACCCTCCCTGGTCATCAAGTTGCACAAGCAGATCTAAATACTGGAGGGTGGTTGGGGAGATGCTTACGGTGAAAGTTAGACCCCAGTTGTTCTGGTTCAAATAAAGAGCGAATTCAGAGGCCTCACTCTCACTTCCTGACCATAAAAATATTAAATCGTCTATATACCGACGGTAATAGGCAATTGATGACTGGAACCTTTGGGACTGCGCAATGAGGACTGATTCAAAAGCACCCATATACAAATTAGCGTAACTGGGTGCGAACCTCGTCCCCATTGCGCAGCCCCTACGTTGTCTATAAATGTTCCCCTCAAATGAGAATACATTATTGTCAAGAATAAAACTTATTGAAGACAACAAAAAATCACGCTGCTCCTGAACCATAGTTAGATCTGTCAAAAGATACTGATTAATGGCATTCATCCCTTGTTGGTGTGGTATGTTGCTATACAATGCAGCGACATCCATTGTCAGCAACAACCGACCTTTTTCTGGGGGAAATCCTCTAAGTTCTTGGATTAGCTGGGTAGAATCTTTCAAATAAGAGGGCAATTGGAGCAGGGCGGGACTGGCCCGGCGGGAGATCGGGAGATCCCCCGGGGGGCCCCGACACTTTTTCGCCCCGCCCACTTAGCCACGCCCCCATACCCCCCCTGGGCCCTGCAGGAAGATGTGTGAGGCCCCCTCCCTGTACTATCACTAATCATATCGGCGCACTGCCGATATGATTAGTGATTATTTCTTGTGTTGCAGCAGCAAAGCATGGAGAGAGCTCTCCGTGCTTTGCCTGCTGTTGCGGTGCCGCCCAGCCTCCTCTGCGCAGCGCGACACTGCCGGCGCGTGCGCAGATGGAGACAGTCTCAGCCTGCGATCACTGCCTCCATCCAGGCTGTGTGCACACTCACTGTGCAGGTGCCGGCAGCGTCGCTGCAGAGGAGAGAGACCCGCCCCAGCAGCCCAGAAGCCAGGCAGGCCAGTCCAGGCCAGGGTGACTATAAAGGCGGGGGGCAGGGGAAGGAGGCTTGGGTGACGGGGGATCGTCCTGGTAACTGAGGAGCCCATTCTGCCATAATAGATGGGCTCCTCAGCCATCAGCCTGGGGCCTGGGGATCCCAGACTGTGCTGCAGCTTCCACCATCCAGCCTCACCTGCTGGGGGCCTGTAGTGCTGTGCAGCATTTAGTGTGAGGAGATGCTGCTGCTGCTTCTACTACTGCCCCCAGCATGGTGCCCTCTGGGAGGTCCCACAGGGCATCACAGGCCTTAGTATGAAGCAAACACTGTGGGAGCTCCCTGATGGCATCATACTGGGGTGCAGTGAGAGCCTAACCTCACGGAGTCCCATGATCTCCATCTACAATCCCTGACTGGACCCCATGATCTCTATGTACACCCATGAGTGGGCCCTGTAATCTCTGTGTATGCCTTTGACCTTTGAGTGGCCCCCATGATGATCTCTATGCATGCCCCTGAGTGGGCCCCGTAATCTGTATGTACGCCTCTGAGTGTGCCCCATGATGATCTCTATGTGCGCCTATGTATGGGCCCCATGATGATCTCTATGTACGCATCTGAGTGGGCCCCATGATCTCTATGTGCGCTTATGTGTGGGCCCCATGATCTCTATGTATGCCTATGTGTGGGCCCCATGATCTCTATGTACGCCTATGTGTGGGCCCCATGATCTCTATGTGCGCTTATGTGTGGGCCCCATGATCTCTATGTACACCTATGTGTGGGCCCCATGATCTCTATGTACGCCTATGTGTGGGCCCCATGATCTCTATGTGCGCTTATGTGTGGGCCCCATGATGATCTCTATGTACGCATCTGAGTGGGCCCCATGATCTCTATGTGCACCTCTGTGTGGGCCCCATAATCTCTATGTACGCCTCTGAGTGGGCCCAATGATGATCTCTATGTGCGCCTATGTGTGGGCCCCATGATGATCTCTATGTACGCCTCTGAGTGGGCCCCATGATCTCTATGTGCGCCTATGTGTGGGCCCCATGATCTCTATGTACGCCTATGTGTGGGCCCCATGATCTCTATGTGGGCTTATGTGTGGGCCCCATGATCTCTATGTGCGCTTATGTGTGGGCCCCATGATCTCTATGTACGCCTATGTGTGGGCCCCATGATCTCTATGTGGGCTTATGTGTGGGCCCCATGATCTCTATGTGCGCTTATGTGTGGGCCCCATGATCTCTATGTACGCCTATGTGTGGGCCCCATGATCTCTATGTGCGCCTATGTGTGGGCCCCATGATCTCTATGTGCGCTTATGTGTGGGCCCCATGATGATCTCTATGTACGCATCTGAGTGGGCCCCATGATCTCTATGTGCACCTCTGTGTGGGCCCCATAATCTCTATGTACGCCTCTGAGTGGGCCCCATGATGATCTCTATGTACGCCTCTGAGTGGGCCCCATGATGATCTCTATATACGCATCTGAGTGGGCCCCATGATCTCTATGTACGCCTATGTGTGGGCCCCATGATCTGTATGTGCGCCTATGTGTGGGCCCCATGATCTGTATGTACGCCTATGTGTGGGCCCCATGATCTGTATGTACGCCTATGTGTGGGCCCCATGATCTCTATGTACGCCTATGTGTGGGCCCCATGATCTCTATATCCGCCCCTAATGGGGCCCCTCTAATCTCTGTGGCCCTCACCTCCACTTGGCAGTAGTAGAAGCAGCATATCCATAGTGTGGCATTCACACTACATGCTGCACTGTACAGGACTCCGAGCCAGCAGCAGGACGGATGAAGAGGTAACTTTCTGGGACCCCTGACTGAGGCTGGCAGGACATACTACTGGACAATGGGCATGATTATCATGCCCATTGGCCAGCATATGTCATGCCAGCCTCGGGTGGTACTATCATGCATGCCCATTGCTTAGTATGTTCTGCCAGCGTCTGCGGTACTATCATGCCCACCCAGCATGTCCTAACAGCCATTGGTGGTAGTACTAGCATGATAGTACCACAGAGGCTAGCAGTACATACTGGGCAATGGGCGTAATAGTACCACAAAGGCTGGGAGGACACTCTGGGGAATGGGCATAATAGTACCACCAGTAGACTGACTAGGCTGTCTCCAGGGCTCCGTGTCCCCTCCTCGCTGCTGTTAGGCTGGGTTAACATTGCACTTATGCTGTGTGTCACAACGGATCCGTTGTAAATCAGCACACATGCAATGTACCGTAGACTTGCATTGCAAAAATGCATACTAACGCTTGCAAAAATAGGCATGCGTTTGAAAGTATGCATTATTTGCAATGCACAAGAAAACATGGTCGCCGGGTGGAGGCCAACTAAGCACTTCTCTAACAGCTGTGTTCTAGTGTAAAGGCACCGTTATACACAACGATATCGCTAACGATATCCTTGCAACGTCACCGGTTTTGTGACGCTGCAGCGACCTCGCAGTGATATCGCTGTGTGTGGCATGCTGCGACGACTGGCGATCAGCTAGCTGATCGTTGCGGAATGGCCAGGACCATTTTTCGGGCGTTGGTCTGCCGCTGTCACGCATGCATCGGCAGGTGTGACAGGGTCCAACGACCAGCGATGTTCATTCTGACAGGCTGGGTAAGTGGGAGCAGGCTGGTAACCAAGGTACACATCGGCTGTGCTTAGATACCCGATGTGCACCTTGTTTACCAGTATTATCGCTGATCGCTGGTGAGTCTGCCTGTTAGACAGCTCACCAGCGACCACTCAGCGATGTTCCAGCGATCCCGGCCAGGTTGGATCGCTGGAACATCGCAGCATGTAACGGGGCCTTTATTCTGTGCCTGCTTATCTCTGTCAGCAGACATATTTGTCTGATGGCAATGATGTAGCAGAGCTGAAGACAGAAGATCTGTGGATTACGTCGGGGCGAGGATTTTTTTTTTATTGAAGATTGAGTCTCTAAATGTGTTTTGTGTTTGATTTTTCTTAAAAAATGTTTTTCTCTGTGTTGTTTTTTTTCTGTTTACTAGAAATTCGGTGGCCATGTCTAGTTTGGCGTGACACCATGAATTTCAGGCTTAGTACAAGTTGATAATATAAAGCTGGTACTAACCCCATTATTGCCCAGCGTGCCACCCCGCACCAGGGCCGTTGGAAGAGTCGGATAAAACACCTGGAAATGGTGCTACGATGAATGCGCCAATTCCAGGGGTGGCTGCGGGCTGCCGTTTTCAGAGTGGGGGGCCAGAATACTTGGGCCTTACCATGCTGAGAATCCAAGCCCCAGATGCCTAGTTTTAACTGGCTGGCAATCAAAATATGGTGGGAGCCCATGCATTTTTTTTTTTTTTTTTAAATAATTTTTAAAAAACATTGGTCTTTCCTGCCTTTTGATCCCCAGCCAAGGTAAAGCCAGGCAGCTGGAGGTGGCAGGCTGTAGCTGTCTGCTTTATCTGCGCTAATAATCAAAAATTCCGCAGAGCACTATGTCATTTTTTTTTTATTATTTTTTTCCACACTTTTGTGTGTGTGACAGACCCAACAGCTAATCACAGACACTGACACAGAGAATGGGTGTCTGTGATTGGCTGCTTGAGTAACCTGAAAGCAGCCCAAACATAGTACCATACTAGAATGTATGGGCTGATTGTAGATTGCTCAAACAGCCAATCACAGATGCCCATCTTTTTTGACCGCATCTGTGATTGGCTGTTGGGTCTGTCACATATAGAAGTGTGAAAAATCATTTTTAAAAACATGATTTAGCGCTTCACAGACTTTTTGATTCTCACCGCAGATAAAGCAGACAGCTGCGGCCTGCCACCCCCAGCTACCTGGCTTTACCTTGGCTGGGGATCAAAAGACAGAGAAGCCTAATATTTGTTTTAAACTTGTGTAAAATATTTTTTTTTTTTTAAAATACGTGGGCTCCCTCCATATGTTGATGGCCAGCCAGCAAAAACAAGGCAGCTGGGGGCTGGGATTCTCAGCATGGTAGGGCCCAAGCGTTGTTGGCCCCCCACACTGATAATCGCAGCCTGCAGCCACCCCTGAAAATGGCGCATTCTTCATAGCACCATTTCCAGGCACTTTAGCCGACTCTTCCAGTGGCTCTGGTGGTGAGTGGCACCTTGGGTAATAAAATAGTTAGTACCAGGCCAGCTTTGTATTATCAGCTGGTACTTAGCCCAAATGTCATGGTGTCATGCCAAATTAGACATGTCCACCATGAATTTCAAGTAAACAGAAAAAAAAAACAAATTTTTTTTTATTAAAAATAAAACACAAAACACATTTAGGGACTCCATCTTTAATTAAAAAAAAATCCTTGTTCTGACGAAATCCACGGGTCTTCTGTCTGCAGCTCTGCTACATCTTTGCCATCAGACAAATATGTCTGTCAACAAGGATGAGCAGGCACAGAATGACACTTTAGCACTGTTACTGTGTAGTGCGGCACTATGTTTCTTTTTTGTAATTTCATTTAGTGTAGAAGTCTTGGGAAAAGTGTGGATTGTGCTCTGGAAGTGAGTCAGGTATAGCTAACTATGTTATTTTCTGCAGAGAAGTCCTGCATAGAAGACGTGATATCAGTCCTCACCTAGAGACATCACTGGTGAGTATGTGTATTACTTATACACACACACTGACGCTATATACAGAGCTCCTGTTTATAATGTCAATTGTGATCATTGCATTACCTGTACACTGACACTATATACAGAGCTTTTTTACAATTTTATTATTTTAGTATTATTTGTCACTATGTGGTGGCATTATGTGCTTTGGTCATGACATGACGGTATTTGTCCCTTGTATGTAGTATTATTCAGTCACTATGTGGTGGCAATATGTGGTCTCATGTTGTGGCAGTATTTATACCTTATATGTGGTAGCATTTGATCACTATGTAATAGCATTACGTGCTTTGGTCATGGTTGTAGCGGTTATTTGTGTATTGTATGTGGCATTATTTGGGCACTATGTCATGGTAATATGTGATCTGGTCACGGTGTGGTGGTATTTCTGCCTTCTATCTGGTATTATTGGTCTTGGTAGTGTGGATTGTGGTCAGACATTTGTTTTATCTGATATCAATAAGGGGAAACTTCTTTATTTCCAATAGATATTAAATACGTGGATCTTTAACCCCTCCCTGTCCTGTGACACAGCAGCAGAGATGCAGGTACAGAGGTTCTCCAGAGAAAGCAAGTTGAGCATTTGGTGAGATTTTCACCTCAGTATTTATAAGACAAAACCAGGAGAGGGTGAGAAATGCAGAAAAAAATACCTCTGATTGCTTCACTTCTGGTTTTGTCTTACAAATACTGAGGGAAAAACCTCACATCAAATGCTCAAAGTGCCATATTCTTCTGATGGTGCGGATTCCACCAATAGATAAGTGATCACCTTCCTAACCTGTGCATCGCTGATAACTTGTTTTCACCAAAAAAATCCCTTTAATGCAAACTACAGTAATTGTACATCACAGTAATGGTGAGCGCACAGTGATGTGCAGTAGCCGCCTGGGTTTTACAGTCCACGCTAGACTATAATAGGTATAACGGATAACAGGTACTTGTATTTAGCTGAAGAATGGGTGGGCCCGCGTGGGTGCAGGTGGGTGGGCCCCTGGAGTCAATTTTCCTGGTGGGCCCCTGACACCCCAGTCCGGCGCTGAATTGGAGTACATACTTCTGTAAGAACAGGTCAACATAGTGGGATAAATTACTGGTTATAGACGTTACACCAGATATAATGGGACGGCCAGGGGGATTTATTGGATCTTTATGAACTTTAGGGAGAAAATAAAAGAAGGGGAGCTTATATTGTGGTATATTTAGAAAGTTCTTTTCTTTTTTGTTCAGAATCCCTTTACTATATGTTGTTTTTATGAGCTCGTTATATCTAAGAAATATCATAATGGAGGGATCTTGTTCGAGCTTTTCGTAATACTCGCTATCCCCCAATATCCTGTGCCCCTCCCCTATATACCAATCCCTGTTCATAATAACGATACCCCCCCTTTATCTGCATTTTTTATGATAATATTTTTGTTATTCCGTAATGATAGAATAGCCTGCCTCTCACCATAGCTCAAATTGTCTTTACTCCTCGAATATTGTAAAGTTCGTAATTCTTTGAGGACTAGTTGCTGAAAGGTTTCTATGTGCGCCCCTTTATGATGTAAGGGATAGAATTTATTATACTGGCTCCTAACGTCCATGTGTATATATTCACTATTGATATTGTTATCCTCCTGATCCTTCTTATTTTGATGTTTAAAAGGAGACTCATCCTCATTTGGATTTTTGTTGTTTTTGCTCCTCTCCTCTAAGAGGAAATGGCGCTGTATAGTCAATTTTCTAAAAAAATCATTCAGATCAAGATTTTTTTTTTTTTTTTTTTTTTTTTTTCCTTGGGTTGTTTTCTCCTTCCTTGGGTGTTATACTAACCGTGGTACTTTCTTTTTAATATTGTATCTCTCTCCCCATCGGGCAGTATAACTTTAGGACACATTTATTTTACCCATTTGAGTTTTTTCTTCCTCACCCCTCTCCCCATTGGGCATTATAAATATATAAAAATGTTATAGTACCCGTGATACTTTCTCTTTAATATTGTATCTCTCTTCCCATTGGGCACTATAACTTCAGGACACATTTATTTTATCCATTTGGGTTTTTTCTTCCTCACCTCTCTCCCCATTGGGCATTATAAATATAAAAAATGTTATAGTTACCGTGATACTCTCTTTTTAATATTAGGGTCTGTATCTCTCTCCCCATCGGGCAGTATAACTTTCGGACACATTTATTTCATCTATTTGAGTTTTTTCTTCCTCACCCCTCTCCCCATTGGGCATTGCAAATTTTAAAAATGAGATATATATATCTCCCTTATTGCAAGAACTTAAATATTAGAAGTTTTTATAGTTTATATTTTTGATAAGTTGTTTGTATTGAATATTCAGGATCATGTATGTATTTATATATAGAATTCCTTTTTTATCATTTTTTATGTATAATTTTTTTTTGGATCATCCACTTTGGTCAGTAACTAATAGTCTTATTGATCGTATACTAAGTATTTTGGGCAGATATAGTGATTCAATGCATAAAATATGGACTTTTATCCACATGTGATATTTTTAATAGTTCTAGTTTGATGCTCATAGGGTTAATTATTACTACCACCCTAATTGATCAAGAATTGTTTGACCAATCTGAGTGAGCCAAACCCTTTATATATGTTGTATTGTGTCAGTACCCTCATTCCACCTGATGAAGACGGTAACGTCGAAACGCGTAGCGGAGTTTGAGGGACCGTGTTTTTAATAAAGGTCTGTTCATCATAACAATTTCCCCTTGCCCTCCTTCCTTAGCGCTATCAGAACCGCAACTATTTTTTCCTGTGCACTTCTCTCCCTTCTGAGGGACCGTGCGGTTCAGCAGCTTTGAAAGAGAGGCATCGTTTATTAAAGAACCTGTTTATCCAAATCTGGAGGACTACTAGGACCTATCTGACGTCACCGCCTTGGATCACGTGACCGGTGGAAGTGACGCTGCTCTCTCCCTGGCACGAGGATTTTCTCGGGGACACCCTGCTGGCATTGCTCCACAGGAGGCTGTTACTGGAGTTGTACCCAGCCAGTACAACTCCACAAGGTGAGTGGAAACCCCACTTTCCCTGCAATACGGTTTACCCTGAGGTGCTTCACATTTGTGCTCCTTTTCTTTTCTTTTACTTAGATATTTTATGGCTCAGTCTCGACATTTCCACTTCTTTGTCTTGCTCAGTGGTGGTTGGGATCAGCCTTATTTTCCTTTTCCCATGTCTCAGAGTCCTGAACACCTTGTACTTCTGGGCCCTCTAGGGAGGTTCTGTCATATGACAGCACTGGCGAATAATGGTGTAACACCAACTGTAGCACCCCTGCACTGCCCCACTTCCTTCTACTGACATGACTCACGTTCTTGGCCATTCTTGGATTCCTGCGGCTTCTGTCTCCACAGCAGCTCTGGTCTCCGCCGTTGACGTCTCTTCCCGGGACCTGTGAATGCCGCACAGTTCTCCTTGGGGCGCTCTTAGGGCATGCATGTGTATATGTCCTGGATCTTAAAAGGACATCACGCTCAATTAGGACACGCCTCCAGCTTATCGCTGTGTTTGCATTAGGTATTTAGAGCATCCTCCCACTTACATTGGGAAGGCAAACATTAAAGTAACTGTTTAATCACGACCCATCCCAAAGACGACTTGTTTTTCAAACTGAATTTCAAAGAAAATTAGTTCCTAGGTTTACAACATGTTTGCAAGAAGTTTCCTGACCCTGCACTTTTGCCTGTATCCCGTGCCCAGTATCCTGTATTCTTGTCTTGTACCGGTGTCCAGTGCCAAGAATTTGTGTACAGTGGCTGTAACCCGTGCCTGGTTGCCCTACACCCAGTGGCGTAACTTCAGGTCCAGGGGCCCCGGTGCGGAAACTCCAATGGAGCCCCCAATTATTGCAAACCTTTAATAGTATTAGTCTTTTTCTATAGGCCAAGGGGACTTTTGGGGCCCCCCTAGGCTGTAGGGCCCGGGTGCGATTGCAACCCCTGCACCTATTGTAGTTACGCCCCTGCCTACACCAGGACTAGTCTTGATGTGACACAAAACATGAACCTGTCCAACCTGCACCATCCGTCCTGTTGGTACCGGTGTCTGGGTTCTCTCCAACCTGTGCTCCTGCTCTTCCTGTCTCAGTATCTATTCCAGCATCCCTGACCCTTTGGGGTTCAGCTGCTACTATACTGAGAGTTCCCCTGCAGTGGTACCTGGCGGCTACCTGCAGCACCATGCCTATCTTCACCATCAGAGGCTCTAGTGAAGAACCAGGTTGCTTAGCTTCACCACTTCAGGGTGAGCCCAGTCCCGTGGCACAGTGGGTCCACAAGTTTTTTTTTTTTTTTTGCAGATTTTACCTATAGGTCTGAATGAGATGCGGAAACGCATTAAAAATGCACGTGATCCGTATTGTATGACTTTATCAATAAGGTTTTATCAGTGCAAAAAAAAAATAAGTATTTAAAACAAAGCAGCTTTTTTTTCATATATAGACATGACAAAAATTCATTATATACTTATCTTGGGAACGTAGCCTTAGAGATCAGGCCAAGTGGATGCAATTTCAGGAAAATATGACCACTGTGCATTTACAAGACACTTTTGTACTGTGATTTTTATGTTTTTTCTGCTAATAAACTTGCATGTAAAAAATGCTAATTTGTTTTTAGTTGCAGAATACAAGCATGTCTGCGCACAAAAATTGCATAAAAAATACTGCCACAGATCTACCCTGAAAAGACACAAAAAGGGTAAACATAGAAAAACACAGTAATCCAAGAAGATTGCTATTGTTTAATGTGGTGCAGTTGTGGAAATAAACGCAGCATATATGCACATGAGGTATGTCTGCACCATAAGTCGGGTCAGCTATGACGTCTCTAGCTGACTTCCTTTCAGGTTTTGAATCCCACAAGCATCAAACTTTAGTAACCACCTTTACAATTATAATATATATATATATATATATATATATACAGTGCCTACAAGTAGTCTTCAACCCCCTGCAGATTTAGCTGGTTGACACATGCGGAATTAGCTTGGCATTGTGACATTTGGACTGTAGATCAGCCTGGAAGTGGGAAATGCACTGCAGCCAAAAAGATTTTTTAATTTTAATTTTTTTTTATTTTAAAGCGTTAAAAGTTAATTCAGAGGGTCATTTATTATTCAACCCCTCAAACCACCAGCATTCTGTTTGGTCCCCCTAAAGTATTAAGAAGTAGTTCAGGCACAAATAACAATGAGCTTCACATGTGTGGATTAATTATCTCTTTTGCCAGCCTTTTCTGACTATTTAAAACCCTCCCCAAACTTGTGAACAGCACTCATACATGGTCAACATGGGAAAGACAAAGGAGCATTCCAAGGCCATCAGAGACAAGATCGTGGAGGGTCACAAGGCTGGCAAGGGGTACAAAACCCTTTCCAAGGAGTTGGGCCTACCTGTCTCCACTGTTGGGAGCATCATCCGGAAGTGGAAGCCTTATGGAACTGCTGTTAGCCTTCCACGGCCTGGACAGCCTTTGAAAGTTTCCTCCTGTGCCGAGGCCAGGCTTGTCCGAAGAGTCAAGGCTAACCCAAGGACAACAAGGAAGGAGCTCCGGGAAGATCTCATGGCAATGGGGACATTGGTTTCAGTCAATATCATAAGTAACGTACTCCACCGCAATGGTCTCCGTTCCAGATGAAGCCCGTAAGGTACCTTTACTTTCAAAGCGTCATGTCAAGGCTCGTCTACAGTTTGCTCATGATCACTTGGAGGACTCTGAGACAGACTGGTTCAAGGTTCTATGGTCTGATGAGACCAAGATCGAGATCTTTGGTGCCAACCACACACTGGAGACTGGATGGCACTGCATACGACCCCAAGAATACCATCCCTACAGTCAAGCATGGTGGTGGCAGCATCATGCTGTGGGGCTGTTTCTCAGCCAAGGGGCCTGGCCATTTGGTTCGCATCCATGGGAAGATGGATAGCACGGCCTACCTGGAGATTTTGGCCAAGAACCTCCGCTCCTCCATCAAGGATCTTAAGATGGGTCGTAATTTCATCTTCCAACAAGACAACGACCCAAAGCACACAGCCAAGAAAACCAAGGCCTGGTTCAAGAGGGAAAAAATCAAGGTGATGGAGTGGCCTAGTCAGTCTCCTGACCTTAACCCAATTGAAAACTTGTGGAAGGAGCTCAAGATTAAAGTCCACATGAGACACCCAAAGAACCTAGATAACTTGGAGAAGATCTGCATGGAGGAGTGGGCCAAGATAACTCCAGAGACCTGTGCCGGCCTGATCAGGTCTTATAAAAGACGATTATTAGCTGTAATTGCAAACAAGGGTTATTCCACAAAATATTAAACCTAGGGGTTGAATAATAATTGACCCACACTTTTATGTTTAAAATTTATTAAAATTCAACTGAGCAACATAACTCTTTGGTTTGTAAGATTTATGCTTCTGTTAATAAATCCTACTCTCGTTTGCAGTTTGAAGGCTCTAACTTATTGGCATCTTATCAAACCACCTAAATCTGCAGGGGGTTGAAGACTACTTGTAGGCACTGTATTAGCTGTAGAGCCCTGCATTTCCCGGGATAGTTACGAACTGTTCTTAGTTAGTATATTGTCACCTCGTTTGAGTCAGGGAACGTCATAAACTGTTTTGAGGGGAAATTTTAACCCCTCACTCTACAGTCAGTCGCCCCAAAAAAGGCCTATTCTCTGTTGTATGTGTGAGGTAATAGATACTGTTTTGACAGTTAGCCTGCAAATTTATCAGGTGACCTATAACTTACCATATATGGAAGAGAAAAAAAAAATTGATGTCACAACAGAATATTAGCCTATTACACTCCGTGTCATGTCACTGCCTGGTCATTCTTGGTATTTGTGTCTCCTGAGAGCACAGTTACCTAGAGTTTTACTTGTGGATTTGCATTTGATCCATTCTATTGTGACATCACTGTTTTGTTCTCTTCCATATATGGTAAGTTATAGGTCACCTGATAAATATGCAGGCTAACTTTCAAAACAGTATTTATTACCTCACACGTACAAACACTAAATAGGCCTTTTTTTGGTGACTGACTGTAAAGCGCAGGGTTAACATTTCCCCTTAAAATATAGTCATAAATGTCCCATGAGTCAAATAGGGAGTGTCTGCAAAATGTTGTGAATGTAAATGCGATGGTGCAAATTCCTTTAGTGGACACACACACACACATATATACACACATACATACATACATACACTCAGCTTCATATATATATTTTTTGTATATATATGAGATATATGTATATGTGTATGTATATACTATATACATATAGCAGAAGTTTTTGCAAGGAAATAACACAATGAATCTGGCAGCTCTGTTCATGTTGAAGGGTTAATTAGAAATGCCCCACTCCCATTCCACTATTGAGCTTGTTGACCATCAGCAGCTTCATCTCATGATTAGTCATGTGCACTTGTTAGACAATTATCATCCGAACGTCCGGACCACAGAGTCACCAATGTGAGGACCAATTGTGTGTCACACAGAGAAGCTCGTTATAATGTGACGACCTCCAGAAAAACTGAGCACACGCTTCATAAAAATGTGAAAAGTTGTCTGTGCAAACCACAGAGGAAGCGAAGCGAGCAGAGGCACAAAGTGAGATCCTCGGTGACTGTCATAACCGAAAACACAATGAAGATTCAGATACTTTTTCTTCTTTTCTGTCTCTCATGGAGCACAAAGGCACTGATTAGGTAAGTGGTGGCTTATATGGCAGTCCTGAGCTACTTTCCTCTACCACATCATTGGCGAAACCACTTAATAGTGCAGTCCCAAATAGTCAAATGAGTTCTGTCATGCAATATCTGTAAGAAACTACCAATCAAGGAACTCCTATTACTCCTTAAGCTTCATTCAGACGTCGGTCAAGCACGATCTGAGTAAAGATCGCAGTCGACGGACTGACCATGGGTGTCCTTATATGCCTATGAGGTGTCACGATACCTCCGTTTATTGCATCTCGCGTGCAATAAGAGTTATTGCTGTGTTTGGTATCTGGTGTGCTGAGCTGTCAGTAGTTGATTGACAGCACATGCTTCCATTCTGATTCTGGGAGGTGTTGGTTTGCTCACGTGTTCCATCTTCCCTGTAATTGCTCTGCTTACTCTACTGAGTAGCCTTTCCCAGAATCCTGCCAGTTGTACATTGCATTTAAAGTGGTGTTTGACCTGTGCCTGTCCTGATCTGACCCCAGTAATATAGGCTAGATGTGAGCTCTGTGTGTCTCTTCCAGTAATATAGGCTGGATGTGAGCTCTCTTTCTCTACAGTAATATAGGCTGAATGTGCTGTCTGTGTGTCCCTCCAATAATAAAGGTTGGATGTGAGCTGTGTGTCTTCCCAGAAATATAGGCTGGATGTGAGCTCTGTGTCTCTCCCAGTAATATAGGCTGGATGTGAGCTATGTGTGTTTCTCCCAGTAATATAGACTAGATGTGAGGAATGTGTGTCTCTCCAGTAATATAGGCTGGATGTGAGGTCTGTGTCTCTCTCCAGTAATATAGGCTGGATGTGAGCTCTGTGTGTTTCTCCCTGTAATATAAGCTGGATGTGAGCTCTGTGTCTCTCTCCAGGTAATATAGGCTGGATGTGAGCTCTGTGTGTCTCTCCCAGTAATATAGGCTGGATGTGAGCTCTGTGTGTCTCTCAGAAAAATAGGCTGGATGTGAGTTCTATGTTTCTTTCCCAGTAATATAGGCTGGATGTGAGGTCTGTGTATCTTCCAGTAATATAGGCTGGATGTGAGCTATGTGTGTCTCTCCCAGTAGTATAGGCTGGATGTGAGCTCTGTGTTTCTCCCTGTAATATAAACTGGATGTGAGCTCTGTGAGTCTCTCCCAGTAGTATAGGCTGGATGTGAGCTCTGTGTGTCTCTCCCAGTAATATAGGCTGGATGTGAGTTCTATGTTTCTTTCCCAGTAATATAGGCTGGATGTGAGGTCTGTGTATCTTCCAGTAATATGGGCTAAATGTGAGCTATGTGTGTCTCTCCCAGTAATATAGGCTGAATGGGAGGTCTCTTTGTCTCTCCCAGTAATAAAGGCTGGATGTGAGGTCTGTGTCTCTCCTTCTAATATAGGCTGGGTGTGAGGTCTGTGTGTCTCTCCCAGTAATATAGGCTGGATGTGAGCTCTGTGTTTCTCCCTGTAATATAAACTGGATGTAAGCTCTGTGTGTCTCTCCCAGTAGTATAGGCTGGATGTGAGCTCTGTGTGTCTCTCCCAGTAATATAGGCTGGATGTGAGGTCTGTGTGTCTCTCCCAGTAATATAGGCTGGATGTGAGGTCTGTGTTTCTCTCCAGTAATATAGGCTGGATGTGAGGTCTGTGTGTCTCTCCAGTAATATAGACTGGATGTGAGGTCTGTGTGTGTCTCCCAGTAATATAGGCTGGATGTGAGGTCTATGTGTCTCTCCAGTAATATAGGATGGATGTGAGGTCTGTGTGTCTCTCCAGTAATATAGGCTGGATGTGAGCTGTGTGTCTCTCCAGTAATAAAGGATGGATGTGAGGTCTGTGTGTCTCCCAGTAATATAGGATGGATGTGAGCTGTGTGTCTCTCCAGTAATATAGGATGGATGTGAGGTATGTGTATCTCCCAGTAATATAGGCTGGATGTGAGGTATGTGTATCTCCCAGTAATATAGGATGGATGTGAGGTCTGTGTGTCTCTCTAGTAATATAGGCTGGATGTGATCTCTGTGTGTATCCGGGATACTGCTGCCTATATTAACACTTTTATCAGAACTATTTGCTCTTTTTCTGCAAACATCATTTGTCTGCCCTCCCTAAGACTGTAGACACATTCTCCTCTCCTCATACTTTGGAGATCTGTTCACAATCCCCTCTCTCCCTCCTGCTATCCCTAACACTAAGGGAAGGGAGAGAGGGCAGGAACTCTGATGGATTCTTTAAAACATTTTTGTAGAGTACTGTAGCTAGATAAAGAATTTACAGACTCTGCAGCAGCAAAATAGGAGATTTCTTTTAAATAAAGACTATTTTACAATTAAGAAATAAGTCTATGCGAAGGTGTACAAAGCCTTTAAATATTATTCTTAAGACATTTTCCCTCCATTCCATGCAGCATTAATACAAGCACTTTTATATCTTGGTGTTTTGTTTTTTTACAATAAAGGACGTTATGTCGGTGCCGGTCTGTGCAGATTGCGGTCTCTGGATGTGGTTAACTCTTTCCATTCTTAGAAGTGATCGCATGGTGACTAATCTGTGTAAATTTGTTCTGACTTGCTGCTCTGTACAATGAAATAATAATGGCCGGGGTGAAGGTCTGCCGGCGTACAGCAACGTATGAATATGTGTCTGCAGGCCACATCCCATTAATAAGTAATGCTGTACAGTATTGACAATCTCAGGGACAATCACTCTTCTTCAACTGTAAAACTACATATATTTTATGGTAGTTTTGAAAAAAAAAGTATTTTAAAAAAAAATATTTTTTAAATGTCTTCTATAAAATTAAAATATTTCTCCAGGCGATCCTGTAAAGTGACCTCCTTTTTTCAGCAAATAAATGTAGGATGTTGCAGTCATCCTCTGTATCATTTTCATACAGTTTTGAAATCATTTGCTATCAATCAATGGGCACATACCTAATAAATGAAAGGGTTATTCCCAAAAACAAAAAAAAAACAAGTTATCCTCTTTCCATAGGAGATAACTTGTTGATCCAGGGGAGTAACTAGGGGGGTGCAGCCGGATCCTTTGCCCCGGGCGCAACACAGAGGGGGGCGCCGGCGGCAGCCCCCCCGGCTCCTTAACCAAGGCTGCAGGGGCGGCAGGGCTGAAAGGCTGACAGCACCCCTTCCCCCCCCACGCTCCGCATCCAAAGCTGCAGGGCGGTGGGGCTGGAAGCTGACAGCACCCCCCCCCCCGCTCCGCACCTAGGGCTGCAGGGGCGGCGGGGCTGAAAGCTGACAGCACTTAACACCCCCCCCCCCGCTCCTCACCTACATCGGGGGGGCGCCAAATTAGATCTTAGCCCCGGGCTCCATGCAACCTAGTTACACCACTGTGTTGATCCCTGGGGGTCCAACGTCTACTATCCCCAGTTATCCCAAGATTGGGGCTTTGGAACCCAGAGAATGAAGAAGAGGTGCCCAGGCTTGATATTGGTGCTTCAACTTAACAAACTATAAAATGAGTCTACTTACTCCGTAAATGCTGTAAAGAAATAAAAAGTTGAAATGGCAGAATTGCTGTTTTTCAGTAATAGAACCAGAAAAATTGCAACAAGATTCTAAAACATCTGCTTGTGCTCAAAAATTGTACTTGTGTAGTAAAAACTGCAGATTGGAACGAAAGATGCAAACCTTCAACAATGGTATATATAAATAGACATATTATATATATTTATTTATATATGTACACTCATGTGTCAGAAAGTGTTGGCCCCCTCGAAATATTTCTCTCAGAAAATGATTGCAGTTACACACATTTTCTTATACACGTGTTTATTTCTTTGTGTGTACTGGAAAAACTCAAGAAAAAACTGGAAAAGAAGTCAAATTTGACATACCATATATACTCGTGTATAAGCCGAATTTTTCAGCCCAAAAATTGGGCTGAAAAGTCACCCCCTCGGCTTATACACGGGTCAATACGGTAATCCTAGGTGTCCGGGTGCTGTGGAGGCTGGAGGAGGCGGGGGGAGGCTCCTGACAGAGCGGCCCGTCACATGGGGCCGCTCATTAGATATGCACGGCTCCCCCCGCCCATCACAGCGGCAGGGGGAGCCGTGCATACAGCCCCCAGATGTTTACAGGCCCCCATGTACAGCAGGCCCCCATATACAGCAGGCCCCCAATGGCACTCGCCCCCCCACACTGTGCAGAGCCCCCCCATCCGATGCATTATGTTACCATCCAGCCGCGTCTTCATCACCGTCCTCCCGTCCATCCTCTCGCGCTGTGTTCGGCTCTCATGTGACCCGGCGCGATGACGTCATCCGACTGCGACCGCCGGGTCACGTGAGACCGGGAACACAGCGCGCGAGGATGGACGGGAGGACCGGCGGTGATGAAGACGTGGCTGGATGGTAACTTAATGCATCGGGAGGGGGGGCTCTGCACACTGTGGGGGGGCGAGTGCCACTGGGGGCCTGCCTGTATATACCTCGCTGCTGGGGGCTGCTGCCTGTATATACCTCACTGCTGGGGGCTGCTGCCTGTATATACCTCACTGCTGGGGGCTGCTGCCTGTATATACCACACTGCTGGGGGCTGCTGCCTGTATATACCTCACTGCTGGGGGCTGCTGCCTGTATATACCACACTGCTGGGGGCTGCTGCCTGTATATACCTCACTGCTGGGGGCTGCTGCCTGTATATACCTCACTGCTGGGGGCTGCTGCCTGTATATACCACACTGCTGGGGGCTGCTGCCTGTATATACCACACTGCTGGGGGCTGCTGCCTGTATATACCACACTGCTGGGGGCTGCTGCCTGTATATACCTCACTGCTGGGGGCTGCTGCCTGTATATACCACACTGCTGGGGGCTGCTGCCTGTATATACCACACTGCTGGGGGCTGCTGCCTGTATATACCACACTGCTGGGGGCTGCTGCCTGTATATACCACACTGCTGGGGGCTGCTGCCTGTATATACCACACTGCTGGGGGCTGCTGCCTGTATATACCACACTGCTGGGGGCTGCTGCCTGTATATACCACACTGCTGGGGGCTGCTGCCTGTATATACCACACTGCTGGGGGCTGCTGCCTGTATATACCACACTGCTGGGGGCTGCTGCCTGTATATACCTCACTGCTGGGGCTGCTGCCTGTATATACCACACTGCTGGGGGCTGCTGCCTGTATATACCACACTGCTGGGGGCTGCTGCCTGTATATACCACACTGCTGGGGGCTGCTGCCTGTATATACCACACTGCTGGGGGCTGTATACCTGTGCTGGAGTCCACCCTCGGCTTATACACGAGTCAATAGGTTTTCCCAGGTTTTGGGGGCAAAAGTAGGGGGGTCGGCTTATACACGGGTCGGCTTATACACGAGTATATACGGTAATTTCACCAAAAACTCCAAAAATAGGTCAGACAAAATTGTTGTTCCCATCACCTTAATATTAGGTTTCCCTCTTTGTAATAAATCCCTGCAGTCAGTCTCCCCCTATAACCTCCTGGAGTTTCTCCTCTTCTTTATAATCTGCTCCCGGTCTATCGTCTTCTCCCGACAGCAATTTTCAGATCTCTTCACAGGGGATCAATGGGATTTAGATCCGGACTCATTGCTGCCTCTTCTGATCTCTCCAGAGCTTTGTTTCCTCCATTTCTGGGGCTTCTTGATGTTTGAGGCCATTGTCCTGCTGGAGACTCCTGACGTAGGACGCCCCCAGCTTTCTGACCCTGGGCTGTACATTGTCACCCAAAATCCTTTGGTATCTTCAGATTTCATGATGTCTTGAACACAGTCAAGGCGTCCAGTGCCAGAGGCAGCAAAACAACCCAAAACATCTCTGACCTCCCATATGTGCCTGTAGGTCTTGTGCTCTTTTCTGTGACCTCCACCATATGTGACTGTAGGTCCTGTGCTCTTTTCTCTGACCTCTCCCATATGTGACTGTAGGTCCTTTGCTCTTGTCCCTGACCTCTCATATGTTACTGTAGGTCCTGTGCTCTTTTCTCTGACCTCCCCTATATATGACTGTAGGTCCTGTGCTCTTTTCTCTGACCTCCACCATATGTGACTGTAAGTCATGTGCTCTTCTCTCTGACTTCCTCCATATGTGACTGTAGGTCCTTTGCTCTTTCCTCTGACCTCCCAATATGTCACTGTAGGTCCTGTGCTCTTTTCTCTGACCTCCACCATATGTGACTGTAGGTCCTGTGCTCTTGTCCCTGACCTCCCTTATGTGACCATAGGTCCTTTGCTCTTTTCTCTGACCTCCCCATATGTGACTGTAGGTCCTGTGCTCTTATCCCTGACCTCCCTTATGTGACCATAGGTCCTTTGCTCTTTTCTCTGCTCTCCTCCATATGTTACTGTAGGTCCTGTGTTCTTTTCTCTGACCTCCCCTATATATGGCTGTAGGTCCTGTGCTCTTTTCTCTGACCTCCCCCATATGTGACTGTAGGTCCTTTGCTCTTTCCTCTGACCCCTCAATATGTGACTGTAGGTCCTTTGCTCTTTTCTCTGACCTCCCCATATGTGACTGTAGGTCCAGTGCTCTTTTCTCTGACCTCCACCATATGTGACTGTAGGTCCTGTGCTCTTGTCCCTGACCTCCCATATGTGACTGTAGGTCATATGCTCATTTCTCTGACCTCCCCATATGTGACCATAGGTCCTTTGCTCTTTTCTCTGACCTCCCCCATATGTGACTGCAGGTCCTGTGCTCTTTTCTCTGATCTCCCCCATATGTGACTGTAGGTCCTGGGCTCTTTTCTCCGACCTCCACCATATGTGACTGTAAGTCCTGTGCTCTTTTCACTGACTTCCTCCATATATGACTGTAGGTCGTTTGCTCTTTCCTTAGACCTCCCCATATGTGACTGTAGGTCCTGTGCTCTTTTATGTGACCTCCCCATGTGTGACTGTAGGTCCTGTGCTCTTTTTTCTGACCTCCCCCATATGTGACTGTAGCTCCTGTGCTCTTTTCTCTGCCCTCCCTCATATGTGACTGTAGGTCCTGTGCTCTTTGCTCTGCCCTCCACAATATGTGACTGTAGGTCCTGTGCTTTTTTCTCTGCCCTCCACCATATGTGACTGTGGGTCATGTGTTTTTTTTCTTTGTAGACCTTATTTTGCTTTCGGTACAATGATGTGATTTACCCAAAAAGTGCTATCTTGTCTCATCTGTCCACAAGACACTTTCTTAGAAAGATTTTGTTTACTCACATACATTTTGGCTTTTTTATGCCTCTGTGTCAGCAGTGGGGTCCTCCTGGGTCTCCTCCATAACATTTAATTTCATTCACACATGGACGGATCATTGATGGATAGTTTCTGCTGACATTGATGCTCCCTGAGCCTGCAGGGCAAATTGAATACTTATAAACTTGATTGTGGCGGCTTATCCACCATCCATACTATTCTGCTTAGCAACATTTCATCAATTTTTCTCGGCCATCCACATCCAGTGCCATGGGTTGTAATTTCTTCATTACTTTGCACACTGTGAACAAAGGAACATCAAAATCTTGGAGATAGACTTGTATCCTTGAGATTGTGGATATTTTTCAACTATTTAGGTTCACACGTCCTCAGACAGTTCTCTTCTCCTTTTTCTGTAATCTATGCTTAGTGTGGCACACACAGACACACAATGCAAAGATTGAGGCAACTTCTCCCCTTTTTATCTGGTTTCAGGTGTGATTTTCATATTGCCCACACCTGTTACTTGCCCCAGGTGAGTGTAAATGAGCGTCATGTACCTGAAACAAATTTGTTTGCAAGAATTTTGAAAAGACGCCAACAATTTTGTCCGGCCTATTTTTGGAGTATTATGTGAAATTATGTCCAATTTGCCTTTTTGTTCTCTATTCTTTTATGTTGTTCCGATACACATAAAGTAAAATATCTATTCCCCAGAGTTCGTCTTAGCCTCTCATACAGCCAGATCAGAATTCCCACATACTGCACTGATGAGGAATACACATGTGTAATTGCAATCATTTTCTGGAACAATTATAAGGGTGCCCACATTTTTTGGTATAATTGTTTACATATATTTATTTATGCAGATGAAGTCCATGGAGCCTCGGTTAAGAGTCTACAACATGGACACCAGCCAGTTATCCCACCAGGGAAGGACCTAGCCCAGGGTATTAGTAGCCCTTAAGTCACTATCCAGCCCTTGCGAGCTTGAAGATATGGCCAGGGGTTTACCATGGACTAGGTATCCAACCACAGACAGCTGTTTCGGGGTTGTTGCCCCTCATCAGTGTGGCGCAGGATTCTGGCTGGGTGGGAGCAATGCTTGATAGACCGACATCACAAAGCACCCACTGACCTTGTGGAGACCAGTGGAGGATAACACTGCGGGCACCAGTTAAAGCACTCAAACACAGTGAAACCCAAGGTGCATTGCTCCCTAGAATTTGAATATGCAGATGAAGTCCATGGAGCTTCGGTTAAGAGTCTACAACATGGACACCAGCCAGTTATCCCACCAGGGAAGGACCTAGCCCAGGGTATATATTTATTTATGTTACAATATATTGGCCTCAGAAAATGGGCTCACCTGATAATTTTACTTATACATAGTTGAGAGTTTTTTTACATGGTAAAATATAACAGTGGTGTGAGAGAAAGGTGAGTGGGCTGTGAGTGCCTGGCTGTTCTCTGTGCATTACAGGACCTGTGGCGATGTCACGGTCATGAGATCAGTCATATGATCGTGACATCACTACAGATCCTGTCAAGTATACTCATCGGTGTGTGCGACCGGTGCATGTCCAGAGATGGGAGTGGGTGCATCGTATGTAGCGGTGGTTTCCTGGCATCAGTTGCGGCTCTTGTGCTTGTTTCGGTGTGACACCGCTAGCGAGCTCCATATTTCCTCACCCATCACTTGGCTGCTGCAAGTCGAATGTGCCTGATAGAAAGACATCGGGACGGAAGTCGGCGACGGAGGTACAGCACGATTATGTAAGTAGAAGCTTTCTTTAACTTTTGCAAATTTGCAAATTAAAAACTTTAGTGAACTTTACCGAACACTTTGCGTTACTGAATCATGTCAAAGATAATAATATCAGCACAGCTTCATGCAAATATTAAGCTTATGTTTCAAGCTTTTCATGTTGTAAGCTTTTCATGTCTTTAGATGAAGTGTGATAAGTTGGAGGAAGTTTGCAACTTCCTGCCCCTTTATCGCATTCTGGCCCTTGTCACATGTGTCTTTATCAGATCTGTTTTCCCAGATATATTTATGAAAAAAAAAATAAACTTGAAATTAGAAGGTTGTACAAGGCAAGTTATAGAGAATAATCGGCTTCGGGCAAAAAGCAAAGCGTACGGTCCCCACTCTCCATTATTAGTCAGTGTATCGCCATTTGTAATTTGGTTTAGGGTAAATAAAAAGATACATTCCACTTGGGCAGTTAAAGGGTTTATTGTACATTCCCTGGTCTGTCAGCAGTAACACCCTAAACCCATATTTGCCAACTATTTGAAGTTGTTTTTTAGTGGAAAGAAAGATTGTGGCCCTTTTTTTTTAATCTGTATAACCAAGCCATCTTTCTGATAGACCATGTCTCACTCCTTCCCCCTCTGGAATCAGAGGCTTGGGGTAACACGTATTGCCATAGCACCGGCCTCTACATGACAGGGAGACCACTGTCTGCATCATACTTACCCCGCCGGTGGGCCCGCTGCATCTGCTCGCTCCCCGTCAGTCTCTTCCTGTTCTCAGGGCCTGCGCACATGACCTGCCCAAGGGCCGTGGGGCACTTGGAGCCGGGCTTTGGCGCTTCCAGGGGAGTCACAGGGGTCAAGACCCGGCTCTGTGACCAAGGGGATCAGTCTTTAAAAGTTCATGGGGATAGGATTTAGTTAATAGGTGTTGTCACGCCACCCGTGGTAACCGGTTTTTGGGGCAGGTGCTGCGGTACGGGACCTTCGGGGATGATGGATGGGCAGCAGTGGTGATATCACTCACCACAGATGGAGCGGCTCCCCGGGGCAACTGGTAAAGTCTATGGTGGTGGTAGGCTGTTGGGTGCAGAACTCAGAGTGCTGAATAACTGACAGACACGCAGGGGTTGTTTCCTTTACCTTTACTAAAGCGGTAGAAGCCAAGGTACAGTCCGCAGATATTGTTAGGAATCTGAGTGGCCTGGAAGTGAGTTAAGGATCTCCTTACCCAGTGAGTTCTGGGGCCTCCCTGCTGCGCTCCTCTCTGCTGGTCCTCGCTGCCTGTAGCTAAGCTGCAACCCTGTTCTCCTGCTAAAAAGTCTATTACCAGTATGCCAGGCAGCTCAAGCTCTTCCCGGGTGTCTCTCCTCTGGCCAATGTCCATGAGATCGTCACGCTGCTGTGCCTCCATGTGCTTTGGTGGCCGGGAGACTTGGAATCTCCCACCCTCTGGTTTTGGCTGCTGGGCTTAGACCACCCGCGCAATTTCGGTCTCCGGTGTCCAGTTCTGGTGCTCCGCTCTGGAGTTAACCTTTAACAGGCTCCTCTCCCAGACCTACTCCTTCTCCTCAGACCCTCTCCGAGTCCTACATGTAGTGAGTATCCTCGGACGAGTCTGAGACGCTCCAGTCCACAGGATGTCTTCCCCAGTTCTCCTAGGAACTGGACTGCCTAACCCCACCTCCAGGCCAGAATTTATAGGTGGAGCTTCCCTGAACTCCGGGTTTCAGAGCTCCCCTTTCTGGTCTGGAGTCAAGAAGGTGTTGTGTGCTGTGATCTCACTTGGTGTGGATACCCTATCTTGCTTCCAGGCATGACCCTACCCCCCGAGGGAGGCAATACCATCGTGGCAACCAAACTCTGGGGTGCCACACACACTGCTCAGGTCTCCTGGGAGTGCTTAGGTAGTGCACACCACACTATTGCTCTTCTTAAAGGGCCAGCCTAGAAGACAAGCACTGTGTATTTAAGGCGCCTTCCCCCATGGGACGTGGTCTATTCCTAGAGATGCATTACTAGTTTCAGGTTCCCATTCCAGTATTCTGTGCCTGTGCTTGTGTTCCCAATCTCTTAACTCCTGTCTGGTCCTAGTGCCTGTCTGCACCTGCCATGCTACATATACCAGCCTGCACCTGCTTGCTGCATACACCAATTCGCTCTTGTCTGCATCAGTTCAAGATCCACTGTACTGCCTCATACCAGTCATGCCTACTGATACTGAGATTTCGCTTGCTGCCAGCATCGTCCGCTCTGGCCGCACCTAACTCAGAGACTTTACTGGTCCATAAGAGCCGACCCTTGGAGTTGGGCTGTCAAGGCATCGAAACCCTTGGGGCCACACCTGCTGGACACCTACCAGCTCAGCCTATCTCCACCTCTGTGGCTTTAGCAGGAGACTTAGTTGTATCCAGGCTAAGTCCTCCAGGTGGCGATCAGTGTCATGGCCCAGTAGATCAACTCCCAAGTGCTCACCCTGTGAGCGTTACACTTGGCATCACGACACTGTAAAAGGCTGCTCTTTGGGAGGTCTCAAAAAGCTTCTGTGACTCTTGAAAGATTTTTTAAGTCTTCTGTTAGTACAAGAGGTCTTTTATTTAATAAAAATGTTGAACGTGTCATTTCCTCAACTCCCTCTCTGCTAAGAGTGTTCATCGTGGCCCTCACCTCAAAAACCTGAGAAGCCCTGTTGGGGAGTGCACCCATCGATGAAGTAAAGTAAAATAAGGTCTAACTCAATACTACACACCTGTATAGTGCCGATGTCTTCAACAGACTAGAGCTCCCAGCTCCGTAGCCCCTAAAGGCCCCTGCGCAGACTGAAACAACCCTAAGTGGATGACTAAGATGATCCCTCGGACCTTGCTTCATAAACAGCCATGAATGATATCACATACTTCCTTAAATATCGTTGGAAGGTGCAGAGTAAAAAATAACCAAAAGTATCTGTCAGGAGAAGTACTTGGCAGAAGGCTGGGTCCACATCATAAATATCACCAGCAAAAAATGCAAGCCCGGGAAAGCTTTAAATAGTTACACCCGCTGGGTGATAGGACAGGCTAAATTACAGCATGGAAATAAAAATGATCAAACCTGGAGGGCGACCGAACCAGACTGACTCAGTGGAAAGGGAAACAGACCAGTGGGTTGCCAGATCAAATCAGTTTGGAATGGAGTGCTGACCATACTCACTAAGAAAAAATGTAAACACATCCCCTAAAATTCACCATCTGAGAACTGATTGTTTTGAACCCACAACAATAATTACTAGCAATCATTAGTTCAAAGTGAAGTAAGTAAATTCTGCACAATCCGTTCGGTAAAACTCTTCTTTATTGATAGTGATTAAGAACAAGGAATGAAATTTAAAATGTCACGTTTTGGCATACTGTGCCCTTTCTCAAAGGCACTCTATACCTGATATGCGTCACTTTTTGTGATCATTGCTTGTCTGTGAACAGGTGTTTCCGTGCTGTAATTTTGCCTGCCCTGCCCTATCACCTAGTGGGTGTAACTATTTAAAGCTTTTCCGGGCTTGTATATCCTGCTGGTGATATTTACGTAATTTACTTACCTCTCTTTGAACTGGAAGTAGCAACACCCTCCACTACTTCATCATTGGAGAGTCTTGATGAGCTCAACCCTTCTTCATCCACTACTAGCGATCATTATTTTTGGTTACATTTGTGAAATTTGCCCTATTTACTTGCTCATATATGCAAAGTCAAAATAAACTGTGGCAAAAATAGATGAGAAGGACATAGCAGATATCAATATGAACCCCATTATGGTGCCAGGAGCGTTGGAAGCCCACTAAGTCCCTAAATTGGTGGATATCTTCCCTTGTCTGCAGGACAGAAGGACTAGTGTTTGTTCCCCCTCTACACCCTTACTTTGACCCTTGGGCCATTCCTTAACCCTGGCTTACCCATCAGTATTGAGGAGTCCCACAATTTTCCAGCCAATAACAAAAAGAATGAGACTAACCTGATATATTAATATATGGCCCCCTCTGTGTTATATGTATGACCTAAGATGAATATATTTGTCACATGTTGACTGCTTTGCAGTCCATTAGTGTTGCTGATGTGATTAAAAATCAGTTTTTTGTCCTTTAGTTCAGGCTATAGTCAATGCTGTGTGCAGCTCTGCAGGTGGAGGCTTGTGTCATAGCATTGAGGTGGAGGTGAGGTAGAGGGGTGTATCTTAGCATTCAGATTTCCACTCCCTCAGCCTTGAAGTAGTTCCACTTCCCTCCACTGGGTGTTGCAGATAGAGTTCATTCTCTACTAGGACTCTGTGCAGTGAAGACCTGCTGTGTTGTGCGCTTTCATAGGAGCTGCAGGGTTTCTCCAGTCTGTGGGTGGAGGTAGGGGCTCTTAGCCTAGGGCTGATCAGGAGCAAAGGTGGTGGCCTGGATGTCCTCACCTTCAGAGGTAATTCCAGGATCAGGGTGAGCCAGGGACCCCCCAGTCTAAGGGTCAGATTATTTCCCAAGTCCACCTTTGCCATCTTACCATCTTGTCTCCCGATTCCCTATCCGCTATACCACCCCGGGACAATACTTTTGCTTTAAGAGCTTAAAGTTTCAAGGATGCCAGAGTCAGACATCAAGCTCAGCTACTTGACAATAAATGTCTTTCATTTGTCCACTGTCCTATGGACGTGTGACACATTGCTTTTTAACAAGACCAAATGGAAGTCTGGTGAGGACACACTCAATAACTTTCCATTTACCCGATACATTAGATATGCATTCTGTATTATTTATAATGCAATCATTTTAAGAGACGTACTCCTTACATTGGGACATCTGCTTCTCTTGCAAATATTTGGCAAAGGACTGTAAGGATATAAAACCTTTCTAGCTGGTGTGATAAAAGTCTGTGATGAAATTACAGGATAGTAAAACTGCTTGGAATTTGTTTTTAAGGTCAAAGATGTGAAAATTTTGTTCTATATTATCAGAGATCTCTACAGTGTTCAAGACCTGTGTGAACTGTATCCTTCAAGCTTTATATGCACTGCAATGAAGGTAAAACAGTTAAGTCATTGGTGCAAGGTATGGCTAGCCCGGAATAGGTCCTTAAGCCCTCTGTAGTGCTCAGAGAGCATAAAAGGGAATTTTCCGCCAGTATGGGTCAAAAAGGCTCAAGCAGTGCTGGTACCGTAGGCATCTAGCAACAGAGGGAACACTCAACATTAAGGTGCAACACTCTAGGGCTTAGAAAGGGCCAGACTGATCTGTCGTGTGTGAGGTCTGTCCCAGGTGAACTACACATGTCCGGCTCTGCAAGCGAGAACCTGCATGCAAAGAGTCAGGCTTGTCACCGTAGACAAGATATTAAGGCATATTCTTGTTAATGAAGAGTGCATGTGCTCTCAGTAAGATAGGAACATGAAGCTGAGACACCCAACCACACACCCAACTTCCATCGTCGTCTCCAGGCTAGGGAGATGACGGTCGGAAGAAACCCCTCTTGAGAGCAGACCCCATGGTGGGAGGAAGGAGTAGGTTTAGGGGGTGGGAAGAAGGAAGTTAGTGAGTCAGAGAGTGGGATGAGAAGCAGGAGCATCAAGATGTTCTATGGGTCACTAGAGCTTGGGCCTATTGGGACCAGTGGGTAGATTGGCCGAGGAAACCCCAAATCTACAGCCAACTTCCAGGTCATGGTAAGGAGCTAGCTGCATGAGGGAACTGGCCCCAATCTGGTGTGAAACTTTATGATCAAGCTAGGAAACCAGAGGCAGTGGACTGCAAGTGCAGTGGCCACCTACTGTGGACTCTCCCAGGCACAGTGGCTATAGAGGGTCAAGAGCTTGTGCCGGCTGTCGCTCAACAGAGTCCGCAGTTGCCTGCCTTGAGACTAGTAGCACGAAGGCACAGGAAAAGGGAGAGAGAAGAGGAGCCCAGGGAGGAAAAAGCAGCACAGAAAGGCTTATGAATGGTGTCTCAGTGGAGTGGACCTGGAGGGACCTGGACTATCTGAGAGTTGGCAAAGCTGCACACTGGAAGAGCACAGTACCCGGCTTGGTTGTCTTTGCACCAGCGACATGTAAAGAGACTGGTAAGAACTGCAACCCCTTTGTCTGTCCACTCCTTCTGCACCTTCATACACCAACAACTACCACCATCATCCACATTAACTTCTATACCAAACCCTGGGTACCCGCTTGGTCCATGGAATGATACACGTAGATGCAACAAAACCTATTCCCCGGGGTCACTACAAGCAGCATTGGTCATTCTGATCAGAAACCATGGTGGCGTCAAAAAAACTTTATTTCCCTTGTAAGTAACCGTTTTCATGCTGGGTTAGGACCACGACCACGGGACTGCACCGTGATATTCCCCTGACTGATTCCAGACGGTCAAGTAACCCCGCCCTTACGACTGTTGTACTTGCACCATAGAAACCACACTTGGAGAGTCTGGAAGCTGATGCCTAAGTGTAAAAATGAGTGCCATGGTAGAGGTGGCTAGGAGACTGATTGTGTGTGGGAGAATTTTAAGCGATAACTAAGCTGCAAGTGTGTGCAAAGTACAAGACAAAATATTGCTAAAAAGGTGACCTTGAGGGGGGTTGTGACTAGAGTTTTTCACTGAGCTGTTGAATAAAGTGACACAGAGTGTTGTAGAGTGATGGAGGTGCTTCTGAGGAAGTTGCCAACAGCTTTGCAAGTATGAACCTATTGTCCGAATGTTACCTATCTGTCCCCATTCTAATCAACCTGTTGCTTCTTATAAGACGTTAGTACTAAGTCCATTTCTTCTTTTTGAGAAAAGTTAATTATGTACAAGTGTATCTCAATGAATTATAATGTCAAAGAAATTCAATACAAAAAGGGAAACACATACCTTATATTATATAGAGTTATTACAAAGTGTTCTATTTCAAGTGTGTATTTCTATTAATGTTGATGATTATGGCTTACAGCCAATGAAAATCCAAAGGTCATTATCTCAGAAAATTAAAGCAGGGCTATGAAGGGTTAAAAACTGCACTGCCGTATTCCACCAGACATCAAAGGGTGAATATAATATTGATTTATTATTCAACGCATTTCAGGACTCCCTGAAACATGGCAATATGATATTGATGTGTCCTGAGAAAGAGGTCAGGGAACTCTGAAACGCATTGACTAATAAATCAATATTATATTCACCCTTTGATGTATCATACAAATAAGAAGGAAAAGAAGCGCACATAGAGTAATACCTTCGGGTTTGATGGTCACAAGGACTCCCACAATACAGACTCACCTGGTCTGGTTGTGAATGGTCACAACTCCCTTGGACAAGCACGTATGGTCGCAGCAGGCTCCCGGCAAAAAGTAAGGATCCACTTGGAGAAATTAGAACCGGATGGATAGAAGCCGCGCTGACCACAATAAGAGTAACAGAGTAACACACACACTCTGTTTATTCAGTCTACGCGTTTCGTGGCAAACAGGACCAAAGCGTAGACTGAATAAACAGAATGTGTGTGTTACTCTGTTACTCTTATTGTGGTCAGCGCGGCTTCTATCCATCCGGTTCTTTTTTCTCCAAGTGGATCCTTTGATGCATCATGGAATACAGCAGCGTGTTTAACCCTTCATCCTCCCTGCTCTATATATAGGTAATATTTTATCTCTCAGACCCTTCATCTTCCCTACTTTAATTTTCTGAGATAATGACCTTTGGGTCTTCATTTGCTGTAAGCCATAATCATCAACATTAACAGAAATAAACACTTGAAATAGATCCCTCTGTGTGTAATGACTCTATATAATATATGTGTGTCACTTTATGGATTAAATTACTGAAATAAATTAACTTTTTGATGATATTCTAATTCATTGAGATGCAGCTGTAACTCTTCCGTCCCTGAAAGAAGAATCACTCTAAACCACTAAGTACCACTATGCCCTACCGTACTATAGTTAAAGAGCACTCCATCTGTGCCACCCCCAACTGCACATAAAACAAACCCTATTACAAGAAGCTATTGAACGTCTATCTTCCATGTGCTGATTCCAGAATTGATGCTTAGGTGAGATGCAGTAAATCAGCCCCTGGATGGGGGTTATGTTTTCTTAACATTCTAGTTAAGGTTGAGTTTGTAACTTTAAGGCTTTTAACAGTCGGTAACTTACCTCTTCTCCCGGAACTGTGATATTGAAGTCTGCTTCTTTCATCAGACATGGCCCAGTACTTTATTCTGTGGTCAGTGCTGGTGATTGAGGTGAGCAGCCCAGGCTTAGTCCATCCAGATATACTGGTGTAGCTGGGACTTTCAATCAGGGCTCTGGAGTTGGAGTCATGGACTCAGAGTCGGTGTCCATTTTGGTGGAGATGGAGTCGGAGTCGGATATAGGGAAATTGAGGAGTCAGAATCGGGTGTTTAGCTTACCGACTCCACAGCCCTGCCTTTAATGCAGATTGTTCAGGCTGAATAGGTGTGTACTGTTCAGCAGGAGTAATCCGCACCTTCTTGTCACATTAGGACAGGTAAAATGTCCGCTGCATGACGCGACACAAATGGACAGCGGGATGGTAGAAAGGGAAAGGAAGGCCTTAATAGTAGGGAGTGGGGGATGGGGACACTTCCTGACACTTACTTGTTTGGCACCCCAGAGTCCGGTGGCCACAATGACATTGCCTCCCTCGGCGGGTGATGTCATGCTTGGAAGCAAGAAGGGTATCCACACCAGGTAAGCCCACAGCATGCAACACTTTTCCTGACTCCAGACCAGAAGGGGGAGCTCTGAAACCTGGGTTTAGGGAACTCCCCTATAAATTCTGGCCTGGGGGCGGGGTTAGTTAGTTCAGTTCCTAGGAGGACTGTGAAGATGACCTGTGGACTAGAGCTCGTCCCAGGCAGTGTGGAAAGTGAAGCAAGCGTGAGGGACCCGTAGGAGAGGGTCTGAGGAAGGAGAGAAGAGGGCCTAGGGTGTGTAGCCAGTTACCGGCTCACCCCAGAGCAGAGCGTCTGAAGGGGACACCGGGGTCCGTGGTTGTGAGGATATTCCAGATCCAGCAGCCAAAACCGGAGGATGGGAGACTCCACGTCTCCCGGCCACAGCTAAGCACCTGGAGGCACAGCAGCATTGGAGAGCTCAGGGACAGTGGCCAGAGGAGTGGTGCTTGGGAAGGGCTCAAGCTGCCTGCCATACAGGTGAGAGACTTTCACGCAGGAAGAGAGGGTCGTAATTTAGTTACAGGCAGCCAGGTCCAGCAAAGAGACGCGCAGCAGGGAGGCCTCAGAACTCACCCGGTGAGGAGATCTCCAACTGGCTTTCAAGCCACCCAGATTCCTAACTTCTCCTGTGGACAGTACCCTGGTTTCAGCCTGCAACTACCAGTAAAGGTAACAGAGACTACGTACTGTGTGTTTGTTGGTTATTCCGCACCCTCAGTCCTGCACCCCAACAGCCTACCACCGCCATAGAATTTACCGGTTGACCTGGGGAACCGCTCCACCCGTGGGAAGCAATACCAACTTAACTGCGATTCCATCATCCTCAGAGGTCCCGCACCGCTGCGTCAGCCATCAATAGCCAAACATCACGGGTAGCGTTACGACTCTTATCCCCAAAATCAAAATCCTCAAACTTTTATTTGATGCCCAGGGTCAAGGAGCCGGGTCTTGACCCCTGTGACTCCCCAGAAGTATTAAAGCCTGGTACCGAGTACCCCACAGCCCTGGGGTACATCACTTGTGTCTGTCACTTTCTGTCCTGACACCCTGAGCAGGTCCTTTCCCCGCCCCGTCATGTGCCTAGTCCCTGTCTGTCACCTAAGGTAACCCTGGCTAGTTCACTGGCCGGCAAGGGCACTAGCCTCACCACTGCAGGTAATACAACACAGGCATAGGTAAAGACACGAGGGAAATAACAATAAGGATACCTGGAAAGAGGCAGCAGCATGACAAGGCATTGCATGGAAAGTTTCAGCAGCAGAGAACCACTGCCACAAAGCATGATGGTCAGGCAGAGAATGAACTCTAACAGCGACATCAGGTGATGGGTCATGTGACTATTTAAAGAGTGAAGGAGGATAATCAACCATATCACCTGATGAAAGACTTCAACCGCACCAAGGAAAAAACTGACTTTAATCCCTTAATGTTTGAAAGGAAATTAACAATATTTAATATAGATACTGCAGACCAGTCAATTCGTGACACTGCTGTGGTTAATGGAGCAGCACCACACCCTAATTGATCTACCAGCATTATACTAGTTTTTGCCAGTTTTTAGTTAACACTGACTCTTGCCTGCTGTTTAGCTAATCCCTTGTCACGATGGTCTCTCTCTTACTAGGGAGATTTGTGACTGCTTTTGACCCAGTCTCATGTCTGTGTTGAGACTTGATGTTAAACGTCCTTTTTCCTTAGGCGGTGGAGGAGTTAATGTCAGTGTGCTCATAAAGTCTTGCTCAGGTGTGGCCTTTCTGCAATTGCTATTTCCCTTTATATATCTCTTGGTCCCAGCATGCCTTGCTGGAGATGAACTTCATTCCTAGACAAGCAGCCTTGGGTGAAGGTGCTTTTCTGGAGAGCTGACTACTGGCAAGCCTTCTGCTGCCAACGGAGCTGGGCAGCAGGTGAAGTTGTCTGTTGTTAGCTTGTCTGTCTTCCCCTTCCCTCTTGTCTCCTTTATTCCAGTGGTAGGACTAGTGCTCTTGCCGGCCATTCCCTATTGAGGGCAACAACAGGACCACGAGGGCTTTAAGGTATCCTGCTCGGCGACGAGTTGAAAGAACTCGTATAGGGATGGTTAGGAGATCAGGGCACAGCCGTAGGTGAGTGCAGGAGGTCACCTCTCCCCCGTTCCCTATGAGCAGGACCTTCCACTGTATTTATCACTCTGGTGTCTCCCTGTCTGTTGCTCTGGTAGCGCACCGGACATCATTGGTCCGTGCACCACTGTCACGCACAGTAGTTGGACATTCCATCATGCATCTTGTTATCTTGTTCTTAAACTTGGCTTGTATCTCTTAATACTGACTGTCTCATAATTCTTACAATAACTTGAGCTCACTGGTATTGATCTTGATATTTGGAATCACCAATGGCCAATCTAGTCCTACAGTGCACAAGCAGTTCAGACACTAAGTGTACGTATATCTCACCTACTTATATGATTGACTCCCTATGCAGCTTCATTAGTGTGTATTGTGTAAGTAGCTGCTCACCTCTATCAAAAGGTTGAGAGCAGTTGGTCCATCTACATGATCCACCAGTGCCGCCCCCAACTCCTACTTGGGAAGTTCCTTGCCCTCAGCTTGTGCATTGTAGGATTAGATTGGCCATTGGTGATTCCATTACATTGATCAAGCTATTGATCTTGACATTCTCCTGACTTCATCGCTAATCTTTTATTTTGTCCAGCCTCAGATCTTTTTGGCTTTAACCCAGCATGACAACTACTTTCTGCCGGCTCACCACACCGGCCAGCAGCTGTTTCATAGATATAACCTGGGGATCCTCCATATGTCCCGATCTCTGTATATCGGTTATGGGTGAAGGTCGTGGTTCCTCTGGGACCTAAGCTTAGTGGCTCATGCAAAGTCGCTCTGTGGAAACCCTACTAAAAGCAGTCAGTCTCATACATTGTGCCATTACACCAAGGCTATTTACCATCGATCCAATGAAACCAGGCTACAGTACTTTTAAACTGTTTTCCTTGCAGAAGAGAAACTAACCATCTGGATGGGTGATGTATCACTAAATCAGGATACAGTATGGGGCATGGGGATAATGTTAAAATCTCAAAAAATGTCTTTGTGTTTCAGGATTCCCCTCAAGAAATTCCGATCCATCAGGCATACGCTGAGTGACCGTGCGACGGCAGAGGAGCTGAGAAGCCAACTTTTGGAGAATAATGGGGTGAAACTAAAGCCAGTCAATAATTTGATGCAAATTCCAGAAAAACTCACCAACTACTTGGATGTAAGAACAAAAAACTCAAAAAAAAACTCATGAACTTGTGTCAGTTTTGAATATCTAAGGGTACCGTCACACCTGGCGACGGGGCTGGAGATGTCGGCGGCGACTGGCGGGAGCGCACACGTTTTTGGTGCCCCGCCAGTGTCGCCGTCCCCACTTACATGGGGTGACACCTCCAGCGACGCGCCGGCGATCTGACAGGCGGCATCGCCACCAGAGTCTCTCAAAACCCCAGCGGCGATGCAGGACAATGGGAGCCTATGGCTCCCATCGCCTTTCAGGTCGCCGGCGGCTTGTTACATGGGGCGATGTGTACACATCGTCCCATATCAGCTGCCTGGTTTCACATCACTGATGTGAAACCAGGCGACCACTCAGAGGCGCCGACATCGCCCCTTTACATTAGGCGACGCTGGGGCGATGTCGCCGCCGATAGGCCACGCCCCTACGTCGCCTATGTAATTGGCGGCGATGTCGACAGGTGTGACGTGGTGTTAAGTCTCCTAGATATTATTGGAACTCGGGATATTAGCCATATGCTCGAGTCATCTACACTGGCCATCAAAATTAAAGAACAACACGCCATTTCCTTAATGTTCAGGTCATTGTGTTGTCCTATCTGAAAATATCCTAACACTAGTAAAATAGCAGTATTTTAAGCTTATCTCATAATATAGATATATTGTAGATCACAGAATAAAAATGTAAATGAGATAAATGAAAAAGAAGATTGATCAAAATTAGAGAACACTTTCAGATACCTGCAAGTTAATGGTGTTATTCTGGCACCTGGTGCTAATTTCCTTAATTATCTGACAAACCCTATGTAACTGGCAGCCTAACTTTCCAGTTTGCACTCACTTTGCAAAAATGGTGTGCCGTTCCAAAAGTGACTGAAACGCTCCGGCAGCAGGTTGTCCAGATAAACACCAAAAGGGTCACCCTATCAGTCATAGCTACAAAAGATGGTCGTTCCAAGTCTGTGATTTCTAGAATCTTGCATCTTAACAACATCACAAACTCTTTCAAGTTCCCCAAGGAGGCTGGTCATCCTAGAAAGACAAATGCAAGAGAGGACAGGATAATGCGGAGACACTGCAGCTGGAATAGCTCGCCAGTTCAGCACTGAACAGGGTAAGGATTTGTCTTGCCATACAGTGTCTCAACATTTAAGAGCATTTGGACTGAAAACCTACACTGCAGTGACCGAACCTCGCATTAGCAGAAAGAATCAAAAGGCTAGACTCACCTTTGGTGAGGAGCATGTTGTGTGGACAGAGGAGGAGTGCTCCACAGTTCATTTTAGTGATGAAAACAAGTTTAATTTATTTGGGTCTGATGGGAAACCTTATGTTCATCAACAAACTGGGCAAAGACTGAACGTAAAATGTGTAAAGAAGTCAGTGAAGGTGGTGGAGGAAGTGTCATGGTTTGGGGAATGTTTTCTGCCGCAGGAGTTGGACCTCTCATACAGCTACATGGCAGAGTGAATACAAGTGTGTATCACAACCTTCTTCAACAACACGTGGTTCCTCACTTACGTTCAGCACTTAATCAGCCCGCAATATACTTGCAGGACAATGCCCCCTGTCACACAGCAAAACGGGTAAAGCGGTTGCTTGAAACAGAAAACATTGAAACAATGAAATGACCGCCAGAGTCCTGATCTAAACCCAATAGAAAATCTCTGGAAAATTCTTGGTGATAAAGTTATAGCCAAGAAACCCACAACAGACACAGAACTGTGGAAGAGACTGGAAGAAGAGTGGAGCAAAATCCCCCCACAGCAGTGTGAGGAACTAGTGATGTCCTGTGGGTGCAGATGTGCTGAAGTCATTCAAAGCAAAGGCCTGTACAAAGCAAAGGCCTGTACACAGCAAAGGCCTGGACACAGCAATGACCTGTACACAGCAATGACCTGTACACAGCAAAGGCCTGGACACTTCCTACTGATTAGTGACTGTTGTAACCTTCAAAAATGTAGTTTTACTCTTTGTCTACAGTCATTGCTGTTCTCTAATTATGATCATCACGTTTTGCGTAAAATAAAGGTTGTAAGTTGATGAACATTGGTTATTTTGGAGAACACCCTGTTCTAGTGGCATGGTGCCCCCCATACACAAAAAACTTTCAACATTCTATCTGAAAAAAATCAAGTGATCAGTGTTCTTGAATTTTGATCGCCAGTGTATGTGCCACATGGTATTGTACATTTTATATTTGTTTTAAGTAATGCCACTAATATGATTGATAATCACACACCTGAGAGACAGATGTTTTCAGGGTTGGGGGTCTGGATGCAATGACTTCCACCAATTGCTAAAACTGGTGTGTGTGGGGGGGAAGGGGGGGCAGAAAAATCAATCAGTTAAGCGCTACTTTCCTCTGAGACTGAGGACGGACTCTATGAACTCTAGGCTTAGAAGTGAGCCACACTTGGTTGACGCCTTTGTTCCTTATTTTTAGCAATCGATGGATGTCTTAGCCCCTGTGACCCTAATCTCAACACGTCTGAGGCCATTAAAGTGCAAAAATAGAAAAACTTCCTGTACTTGATGACTTGCAAGTCTGAATAGGTGCATAGTGAACATTACATATATTATGGTATCCCGTCGGTGCGATGCAGGAGCCATTTATCTCCCAGCGGTGGGCTTCAGGGAAATAGTGCTGGAGATAGCGCATGCACAAATTTAGATCTCAGCTCAATCGCGAGTCAAGATCTCAACCTGTAGAGACACCGCATCTGGAGCCATTTTCATGAAGCCCATTGCCGGGAGATCAATGGTTCCTGTGTCGCACCACCAACAATTCCCTGAAGCACACCGCCAAGAGATCAATAGCTCCTGTCCCACACCGCTGGGACACCCCCTACCCAATCCTCCTAGGAACTGCAGCATCACCCCACTCCTGCGACTCGGCTCCACCGCCTGTTTTCCTTCTATAAATTTGAGGTGTATCTTTTAACTTGCAAAACACAGTAAGGGTATGTGCACACGGGGGCGGGTTAGTGGCGGCGGCGGCTGGGCGGGACCCGACAGGAAGCTCCGGAGCCGTCCACCGGCTTCCTGTCGGGTCCGTGCTGCGGGAGACGGGCGGGTGTGCGGCGGTGCACAGCGGGTTAGCGCCGGCGATTCTGCAGCGACTGGAAGCAGCACATGATTCTGCTTGCAGCCGCTGCAGAACCGGCCGGATTATAGAACATGCTCATTCTTTGCTAACCCGCTGGGAACCCAGCGGGTTAGCAACAGATGAGCATGTGGAAACCGCCGGTGTGTGCGCACCGGGGGTCGGTTTCCATAGGTTTATATGTTAACCCAAAAGCCGCTTTTGGATTAACATAAATTTGCATAAACCTAATGGAAACCGACCGGCGGTTTCCGCTGCTAAAACGGCCCTAAACCTCCCTGTGTGCACATACCCTAATTGTTTCTAAGTATAATTATTATGGCAGTTCTGGAGTATAATATAAGATCAAGGTAAGTAATCCGTAGTATTAAGAAAAGTAATGTATCAAAGTCAATATATAATATGTAAAAGATTTGAAAAAAGAAGGGAGCCCTGCAAACACATGGTGTGTAGAGCTATGGGCACCCTCCCAGTATCCTGAACATTCTTTCTTCCCAACCACATGGTGTGTAGAGCTACGGGCAGCCTCTCAGGATCCTGAGCACTCTTCCTTCCCAACCACATGGTGTGTAGAGCTATGGGCACCCTCTCAGGATCCTGACCATTCTTCCTTCCCAACCACATGGTGTGTAGAGCTATGGGCACCCTCCTAGTACCTTAACCATTCTTCCTTCCCAACCACATGGTGTGTAGAGCTATGGGCACCCTCTCAGGATCATGACCATTCTGCCTTCCCCACCACATGGTGTGTAGAGCTATGGGCACCCTCTCAGGATCCTGACCATTCTTCCTTCCCAACCACATGGTGTGTAGAGCTATGGGCACCCTCTCAGGATCCTGACCATTCTGCCTTCCCAACCACATGGTGTGTAGAGCTATGGGCACCCTCCTAGTATCTTAACCATTCTTCCTTCCAAACCACATGGTGGGTAGAGCTATGGTCACCCTCTCAGGATCCTGACCATTCTGCCTTCCCCACCACATGGTGTGTAGAGCTATGGGCACCCTCTCAGGATCCTGACCATTCTTCCTTCCCCACCACATGGTGTGTAGAGCTATGGGCAACTTCTCAGGATCCTGACCGCTCTTCCTCCTCAACCACACAGTGTATAGGGCTATGGCCAGCCTCCCAATATCCTGACCATTCTTCCTTCCCAATCACATGATGTGTATAGCTATGGTCACCCTCTCAGGATCCTGACCATTCTTCCTTCCCCACCACATGGTATGTAGACCTATGGACAGCCTCTCAGGATCCTGAGCATTCTTCCTTCCGAACCACATGATGTGCAGGGCTATTGGCGGTCTCCCAGTATCTTGACCGCTCTTCCTTCCCAACCACATGATATGCAGGGATATGGGTAGCCTCCCAGTATCCTGACCGCTCTTCCTCCTCAACCACATAGTGTATAGAGATATGAGCAGCCTCTCTGGATCCTGACCATTCTTCCTTCTCAATCACATGGTGTTCAGGGCTATGGTCAGCCTCTCAGGACCCGGACCATTCTTCCTTCTCAACCACATGTGTGTAGGGCTATGGGCATTCTCTCATCATCCTGACAGTTTTTACTTCTCAACCACATGGTATGCAGGGTTATGGGCAACCTCCCAGTATTCTGACCATTTGTCCTTTCCAGCCACGTGGTGCGCAGGGCTATGAGCAGCCTCTCTGGATCCTGACCATTCTTCCTTCTCAATCACATGGTGTTCAGGGCTATGGGCAGCCTCTCAGGATCCTGACAATTCTTCCTTCTCAACCACATGGTGTGTAGGGCTATGGGCAACCTCCCAGGATTCTGACCATTTGTCCTTTCCAGCCACGTGGTGCGCAGGGCTACGGGCAGGCTCTCAGGATCCTGACCGCTCTTCCTCCTCAACCACACAGTGTATAGGGCTATGGCCAGCCTCCCAATATCCTGACCATTCTTCCTTCCCAATCACATGATGTGTAGAGCTATGGGCACCCTCTCAGGATCCTGAGCATTCTTCCTTCCGAATCACATGATGTGCAGGGTTATGGGCAACCTCCCAGTATTCTGACCATTTGTCCTTTCCAGCCACGTGGTACGCAGGGCTACGGGCAGGCTCTCAGGATCCTGACCGTTCTTTCTTCTCAACCACATGGTGTGCAGGGCTATGGGCAGCCTCTCAGGAACCTGACCATTCTCTCTTCTCTCTCACAGGCCCAGTACTATGGGGAGATCGCCATTGGAACGCCTCCGCAGACATTTACCGTCATCTTCGACACGGGCTCCTCCAACCTCTGGGTTCCCTCCGTCCATTGCTCCTTCTTTGACATAGCCTGCTGTGAGTAATAAAGCAAATGTGATTGCCACCCGCGCCACCTCCACGTCACATTTAAGCATCTTAATTCTCTCTAAAGGAAAGCACTCCGAGGGCTTTATTTATGAATGAATTATCTATTTACAGGACTTCATCAGCGCCATCAATTCAGTTTAGGAATAAATATGGCCTCCCGGGGCCAATTATGCCCAATCTTGGTCCAGAAATACTTTGGTGGTTTTCACCTTCATATTAGTTACCGTTCTGAGAATTCGTCAGATTATTATTTACTCTCGGACCCTCGCGGGGAATAGATCATCAGTCAGAGCAGCAGGGAGCACTTCAGAGAGCGAGCTCGGGCTTCAAGCAGGGATGCGGCCTTTGCATCTCTCCTCGTCTGATCTATGCTTGTTTAGATATATGGCTTCAGATTCTTATCCGGAGGTTCATTTAAATTCTATTTCAATGGTGCAGTCACTGCAAAAAAAAAAAAAAAAAATGTTTTCAAGGAAGCACAGGATATCAAAGCACTTAAATGGTTTAGCACTCTGTTTTAAATCCTCCTTAGCAAGCCATACAATAAGAAATCAGTCAAGAGGCAGAAAAGTGATTGCTTCCTTTAGGAGAAAATGACGTTACTAACCTTCCGCGTTCTCTCCTCCCTCAAATGTCCTCAAATATTCATGCTGGTCTAATGGTAATGTATTAGGAGCACGAAAGGAGGGACACAGCACTAATGAACGTTTTTACTTATGAACAGCCACGGCTAAAGTGAAGGTTCAGCATCCTGACCATTCATTTTCTAGAAATAATAAGAGCGGTTCACATGGCTATTTGGTGGTCCCTAAGAAGTGGGGGTTTAAGATGGTGAGCAGCTGCATTGTGAATGGTCGGTATGTATCACAGAGATGTTTGTAAACCTGGAACGTGTACTCTGATACTTTTGTGCCGCAAGGTTTTAAGGCTCAAAGCCAAGTTAATGGTTAGATGGAGAGACAAGCGGTCTGGCTATCCACCTTGTCACATATTGACTGCCTTTGCTGTCCTGGAGTGTTGGTGCTGTGCTATGTAATTGAGTTTTTTTTCCTTAGTTGCTGTTTGCGGCCTGCAGATGAAGGACTGAGTCATAACTCAAGTGGAGGGGTGTGTCTAACCATTCAAATCTTCACTCCCCTAGCTTTAAAATACAACACTTCCCACCATTAGGTGTCGCAGATTTAGCCATTCCAATCTAGAACCCATGCTGTGCAGACATGCTGCTGGAGCAGCTGCTGTCCCCTTCCTTTGGAATGGTGTCCTTTTCCTGTCCGTGGGTGGAGGTAGGGGCTCTTAGCAGAGGGCAGGTTGAGAGTTGAGGGATAGGGTGGTGGCCCAAATCCCACTCACCTTCAGAGGTACCTTCAAGAACAGGGCTAGTCAGGGACCCCAAGTCCAGGGCTAGACTAGCCTCCCAGTTGCTCTTGCCCATAATCCCTTCTTGCTCCGTTCCCCTCAACTGCTCCACGCATGACAAACATACCTCCACCTATGGGTATGTTTCATGTGTAATAATGAAACTATGTTTGGCACATGGTTAGAAAGTAAGATGTAGGCCATGGTGTACTGACCAGAGTTAGAGTGGTGCACTGACAGGAGTCTGTGTGTGGAGGCTGCCATACTCCTGAAGGTAATACCAGTGAAGGAGTTGTGTATACTGACTAGGGTCAGTGAGTTGAGTCTAAGGTTGCTCCACAGGGATACTTCACATATGTGTGAAATTATATCTAATTTGCCTTTTTTCCATTTTTTTTGTGTTTTCCAATGCACACAAAGGAAACAAACGTATATAGCAAAATATACATAATTACAATAATTTTGTGGGGGAAATACTTCAATTTTCTGGAACAATTTCAAGAGTGCCAACACTTTTGGCCATGACTTGTGTATGGTATAATAACTTATATTACTTTGCTTTATCGCAGGGTTCCACAAAAGATATAATTCTGGGACCTCCAGCACTTACAAAAGGAATGGTACAACGTTTTCAATACAGTATGGAACTGGAAGTCTCACTGGATTCCTGAGCCAGGATACGGTCACAGTAAGTTCAAGTGCTTAAATGTTAGATCTTGTCATTAGTAGGGGACTGGGGACTCAGATCTCGGGCGGTTAGGGTGCAAGGATGTCATGGGTGGTCGGTGCCCGAGCCTGTGCCCTTGGGGTGACAATAAAGAAGAGGAGTTTTTGATAAGAAATAGAGTTCATGTTTGTCATGACGCCACCTGTAGATCCGGTGATGGCATCGGCGCTGCTGGGGCCTCTGGGGTGATGGGCAGCAAGGTGTTATGGCTCCCTACAGGTGGAGCGGGGTCCCTGGGGCTGTAAGGGTAGAATGGTGGAATAGGGTAACGCAGTCTTTTCTGTTTGGGACAGGCCAGAAGAAAGTCTTTTGCTGTACCTTTACTGGTGGTTTGCAGGTACACTTCCAGGGTTGAAGGATGCACTCCGGCATTTCCACACCGAGTGGGCTATAGGCCTCCTTTCCTGAAGTCTGGCGTGTGTGGAACCAGGCCTGACCTCTCTTGTCTTCTCTCACACCCGTGTTGCTGCACTGAGGGCTCTCACTGGCTACCGCACCTCTTCTGCGGCTCCGGCTCTTAAATGGGGAGTGCTGCGGGTGTCTGGGAAGCTAAGCCTCCGTGGTGTACTGGGATTCCCTGCTAGGCTAATATCTCTCCCTTGCAGACTCAGACTCCAGTGTCCGGTGTTCTCTTGGGGTGAGCTGGTATGGCTCCTCTGCCGCCACTGTATTGTTCTTGCCTCTGCCTTCGGTCCTCACTCTCTGGACCTCACACTGGCTCTGGCAGTGCACTGATCTTGAGCCTAGCACGGCTCCGGTAACCAGTTTTTTCTCACTAGCCCTGAGCTGATCTTCACAGTTCTCCTAGCAACTGCACACTCTGCCTAACTCCGCCCCCAGCACCTGTATTTATAGGGGATCTGGCTTAACAGCAACCAGTGGTGCTCCCCCTACAGGCCTGGAGCGAAGATGTTGTGTGTATGTGGGTACCAGATGTGGAAATCCCTTGGTGTACTAGTTGGTCCTGTGGCTGCCTGGCACAGGGTGCCACATAGGCGAACGGCACTGGGACCGGCAGGGCTGGATGAAGGTTGATGGAAGCCCTTAAGGAGACTGAATTTCTTTTTGCTGTTCCTGAGAATAGAGCTAAATATTATACATTCGTGGGTGACACAAGTGCTTGTACCCTTGGTGCAAACTTTTTAGGGATGCAAACTTTCCAAAGAAAAAAAATAAGTATTACTACTTTCTTTTTGGAAATGTTGTGCCCCTATGAAGTGGCGTCCCTAGCGGTGAAAATCTGGAGCCCTGCATATACCCCGGATCCACTTTGGTGTGAACATCACATCGAAAGAGTTGGATCCTCTAGGTTGTCATGTAGTCTACAGACTGCATCCCAACATAGGTGACACAATATCATCACTGCATTCTGCAGCCTGTGCCAGAGTGTCCTGTGTGTGTCATGCAGGGTGATATAACAGTAATAGGATAAGGAAACAGGATGGTAAGATGGGCAAAAGGAGATCAGGGGAGCTAGTCTGACCCTTAAGACTGGGGTATACTAGCTCACCCTGTTCCTGGAATTCCCTCTCAAGGTGAGGATGTTGGGGCTGCCACCCTTGCCTTCTACTCCTGATCAGAACTAGGCTAAGAACCCCCCTCACCTCTATCCACGGACTGGGAGGCACAGCAACTCCCTCAAAAGCAAAACTTCAAGAAGGCTTCAGCACAAAGCACACACGTCTTCTCAGCTCCAGGTGTTCTAGAGACTAAAACTCTCTCAGTGACATCTGTTGGTGGAAGAGGCAACTGTTTAAAGGCCGGGGAGTGGTCTACTTCATCATCTGACACACCCAGCAGCAGTTAGCTCACCTGCGCTTAGACAACTGTAATACCATAGACTGCAGCAGCTTCTGACATTAGCAGGGGCGTAACCAGGGTCGGACTGGGGTGTCTGGGGCCCACCAGGGAAATTGACTCCAGGGGCCCACTCACCCGCTATATGCGATTATACCCATTATAGCGGTTACTCCTGCACATCACTCTGCGCTCACCATTACTGTGATGTACCATTACTGTAGTGTACATTAAAGGGATACTTTGGTGAAAACAAGTTACCAACAATCGTCAGATTCGGCAGGTGATCACTTAGTTATTGGTGGAATCCGACCAATCAAAACCACATCGTCGGAAGAATGTAGCACTTTTACCCCTTTTATTAACTGCAGCGGCCGGTAATGGTGTGACCGCGGCTCCATTCATTATCATTGGAGCTCCCAGAAAAAGGCAAACACAGCGCTCACAGCCACTGAGGGAGTGAAGGATCATGGGCGAGCTGTACATCACCTCCAGTCTAATGGGGACAAAACAAACCTATGACTAAGGACTGTCTTTAAGGACATTGACTTAAATGTGCTTTTTAATACTTTTCTAATATAGTGAATTTTTAAGGATCTAGATCTCAAGACTCTATGCTGGATATTTTTCTATTTTTTGGACACATAATGGGGATAAAAGCTGCACATTCAGCAGTCGCACCCCCACCAACTAATACCTTACCACATCCTTAGGCCATGTGCACACACTGAGTACTTGGTGAGTTTTTTACCTCAGTATTTGCAAGACAAAACCAGGAGTGGAGCAATCAGAGGTAATATGTTCTGCATTTCTCACCATCTCCTGCTTCTGTCTTATAAATACTGAAGTGAAAATCTCACCAAATACTCACTGTGTGAACGTGGCCTTAGACGAGATAATTACTTGCTTTCTCTGGAGAACCTCTGTAAGTGCATTTTGCTGCTGCTGTGTCACAGGACAGGAAGGGGTTAAGCAACCAAGTTTTTAATATCTACTGGAAATAAAGAATTTTCCCCTTATTGATATCAGAAAAAAACTAATAATCAACCACAATCCACTACACCAAGACCAGTAATACCACATATAAAGGAGACATACCACCACACTGTGATCAGAGCACATATTACTACTAAACTGTGATCAAATACTACCACGTGCATGGTATAAATACTGCCACACCATGATAAGACCACATATAACCGACATATTGTAATTGAATAATTCCACATTCAAGGGACAAATACACAACGCCATGACCAGAGCACATAATGCCATTACATAGTGACCAATAAAATCCGGTCAACCCATAGAAGCACCACCCAGCTCAAAATGGTTTGCCGTCGTCTGCTCCTTCCCCTCTCCTCTTACCTGATAAACCACAAGTTTGGTGCCAGACGCACTACTACATGTCAATACTCTGTGGTGCCCAGTTGTTTCTTCTTCAGTGTGAAAAGTGACCAATAATGACGATTAAAAAAAGCTCTGTATATTTGGTCAGTGTAAATACAGTGATTATCAGTGACATTATACACAGAAACTCTGTATATAGTGCCAGTGTACAGGTGATGCAGAGATCCCCAGTGACATTATACACAGGAGCTCAGTATATAGTGTCAGTGTACAGGTGATGCAGAGATCCCCAGTGACATTATACACAGGAGCTCGGTATATAGTGTCAGTGTACAGGTGATGCAGAGAACACCAGTGACATTATGCACAGGAGCTCAGTATATAGTGTCAGTGTACAGGTGATGCAGAGATCACCAGTGACATTATACACAGGAGCTCTGTATATAGTGTATAGTGTGCGTGGATAGGTAATACACCTACTCACCAGAGATGTATCTTGGTGAAGTCATTCATCTTCAGGTTGCTTCTTCCCCTGTCGCAGACAAATATCACGTCTTCTAGCCAGGACTCATCTCTGCAGAAAATAACACAGTTATCTACTGTATAGAACTGATCACTTCCATAGCACATTCCACACTTTTCCCAAGATTTCTACACTACATCAAATGACCAAAAAAGCGACATCGTGCCGCCTCGCACAGTAACAAGGCCTCCCTTTGGTTCCCCTCATGGAAAAGTAAATTATATTACAGCAGTAATAATGTCGCCTGATTGGCCCCTACAGTAAATATGTCCCCACTTCCCACCGTAAACCAATAATGTAAGTTCCTCATTCTAGCCCCCATATAGTAATAATGTCTTGGGCCCCCATGTTCCCCTATTCTAGGTCTCCCCCTCTCCTCCTCCTCTGTCCCGGTCTCCTGTGTCCCCTGCTCTCCTCCTCCTCTGTCCTCTGCTCTCCTTCTCCTGTCCCCCGCTCTCCTCCTGTGTCCCCCACTCTCCTCCTACTCTGTCCCCAGTTCTCCTGTGATCCCCACTCTCTTCCTCCTGTGTCCCCGCTCTCCTGTCTCCCTCACTCTCCTCCTCCGTCTCCCTGCATCCCTCGTTTTGCTCCTCCTCTATCCCCCGTCCTCCTGTGTCCCCCGCTCTCCTTCTCCTCTGTTCCTTTTTTCTGTCTCCCCCGCTTTCCTCCTTCTGTGTCCCCCGGCGCTTTCCTCCTCTCACCTCTCTACTTCTCTTCTGTGAGTATTCAGCAACAGTGTGCCCTCACTTTCTGGATGAGCGGCCAGGAATAGACACACGGCGGGAGACTGAGGAAGCTGCCGCCAGACTCTCCGGACCTCCAGAAGCTCACGGCTCCGTCCTGAGATGCAGCATGTGACGCAGCAGCCGCGGGAGTTTCAAAGCTGCCGCGCCACCGCGCCTTCCTGTCCTAAGGCAGCCGGAATCAACCGCCTGGGGACCGGCCTGGCAGAGCGCTATGCAGAGACATGGATGTGCGTCCTAGGGATGCACATCCATGTAAAGCAGTCGCAGGGGTCGGCGGACACCGGGCCCCTGTACTTCCGGGCCTGGTCGCACTTGCGACCTCTGCGACTGTGGGTGGTACGCCACTGTATGTATGGTCCTCCTCCTGGAATATGCCTTTATCCTGGTATGTATGGTCCTCCATTATAGTAAAATGCAGCCTCACAGTCCTCCATATATATTATAATGCAGCCTCACAGCCCTCCATAAAGTATAATGCAGCGTCCCAGCCCTCCATATAGTATAAAGCTGCATCACAGCTCTTTATATAATATAATGCAGCCTCACAGCCCTTCACATAGTATAATGCAGCGTCACAGCCCTTCATATAGTATAATGCAATAATGCAGCCTCATAACCCTCCATATAGCATATATCCTCCCAACACACATACACACACACACACACACTCAGGGACACATATGCACACACAGGGACACGAACACGCACACAGGGACACGGACGCACACACAGGGACACGGACCGCACACACAGGGACACACACACAGGGACACACACACACAGGGACACACACACAGGGACACACACACAGAAGGACACACACACACAGGGACACTACTCACCGGTCCACCCTACCGGCGCCTCTCTCAGCCTGCAGAAGCTCGGAGGAGCCAGGACAGCGACACCGTACACTAACGGCATCTGAGGCAAGGAGATGACTGCGGTGCCGCTGTGTTGGCCAATCACATGCCACGAGCCGCCTGGGCAGCCAATTACAGGCCAGTAGCTGAGGTCGTGCGCCGACTGGCCTTTGATTGGCCAGGACAGTAGCGGGGACAGCGAGAGAACGGTGCTGCCGGACTTTATACATCTGGCGGCTGGGGACATGGATGTGCGTCCTCAGGGATACACATCCATGTAAAGCGGATGCCGCCAGGGGTCGGCGGGCCCCTGTACCTTCAGGCCTGGTCGCAGCTGTGACCGTGGATGTTACGCCACTGGGGAGGGTGCACACAGTATAGGGGGTACAGTATGTGGGATGGGCATGCACAGTATGGGGGCACAAAGTATATGGTGAGGGCACAGTATGGGGGGCACACAGTATAGTGGGAGGGGGCACACAATTTAGGGGGGTACAGTATATGGAGATGGAACACAGTATATGGGGCAGGGGCACAGAACACTGTCTCTGACCTGTTACAGGATCTGTAAGTTCCTCCTGGTGATCAGCATGCAGCGGTTGGCCAGCCCCCAGCACCCGCACCTGCTCCACCGTGCACACCACCAGCCGCTTCAGCTTGGTGCCGCCATCCCCCCCACCAGGTGCTTCAGCGGCAGACATTAGCTTCTACCTGTCTGTGCACCTCCAACATCCGGCACTCACTGCCGCCCCTCGGGAGCCGGGCTGTACTTGCCCAGCAGCGCTCAGCACTACAGGAGGAGGCGCGGACTCTGCCCTGCTCTCGGCTGGAGATAACAAGCAGCTGCCGCTGCTGCCTCGCAGTGTGAGGGCCAGAGTGCAGAAGCGGCCACACGCCGATACAAGCCTGTTTAAACGCAGGCCAGCGCTAGCACCGCCACCACCCCTCCGACACACTGGTCATGCAGTCACATGGATGTACGCATACCTCCCAACTTATGAAGAACAGAAAGAGGGACAAAAGATGTGGCGCGCACAGCGCGCCACGCAAGTTTTAGCCACACCCAAGCCACGCCCATTGACAAGTGACAAACATTCAACAGATGCCCTTATTAATATTAAACTTCTGATTCTTGCATTTTTGCTGCATTTTTTTTCCTTTTCCAATTCATTTGATGCACTTTATAGCAATGAGGAAAGACCGCACTCACCGAAAGGTTACTTGCAGAAATGTCTTTAATCCAAGTGCGAAGTTTACATGGTGCAGGGAGGGTTCAGCAGAGGGGGTCGATGGTCACCGTGACACCACCTGATGAAGACTGTTTGTATGCAGTTGAAACGCGTAGTGGAGCTGTGAGGGGAGCTAGGAAGTAAATAAAAGGTTTGACATTTATGAAAACATCTCACATGTCTGCTTGTTCCTTAGAGCGCTCCTAATTAGACCGCCATTACTATTTTTTGCATGAAAACTACTCCCTTTTTGAGGGACTGGCGGCTGGAGCAGCTCAGGAACAGCACAAACAATCTGCCTTGAACAGGAGAGAGGAGAGCGGAGAGGCATTGCATATACCGCCAGCGGCGGAGGCTGATAAACCGGGTTGTGCAGGAATTGCACAACCCGATAAGGTGAGTGGCCACCTACCCACGCCACATAGACGTTTTTAATAAGGGGATCCTATACATTTGCGCCCCTTTTCCTTTTTGTTTTACATGTTACAGCGACCTCGGCAGCGACGTCACTACGTGTGACATGCCGCAACGACCAGCGATCATCTCGCTGATTGCTGAGGAATGGCCAGGACCATTTTCCAATCGTTGGTCTGCCGCTATCACACATGCATCGCCATGTGTGACAGGGGCAATGATCAGCAACACCCAGTGTGCACCCGACACCCTGACCGAACCCAGCGACCGTCGGGTGTCGGCACATCGCTGGGTGATCGCTAGTGAGATCTACTTGTTTGGCATCTCATCAGCGATCACATAGTGATGTTCCAGCGATCCCAATCGCTGGTCGGGTCGCTGGAATATCGCTACGTGTAACGTAGCCTTAAGGCCAAGATCAGACGGCCATATTCCACCGGCTGTGTAAGGAGCACAATGCCCGGACTGATCTAACAGATAGACCTAACCTGATCTAATCTTCATAGGTCTAGATGCAATACATGAGGCTGCTGAGCATCACATCCCAAGCATCACACACACACATCACTCTCACACCACACGCATGACTCACACACCCCACGTATCACATGCATCACTCACACACCACACAAATTACATGCATCTCTCTAACTGATGCATCACTCACACACACCAAGCATCACACACACACATAACTCACACACATTACACGCATCTCTCTAACTGACATATGACACACACCACACGCATCACTCATGCCACATGCATGACTCACACCCCCCATGCATCACTCTTAACACATGACACACACCCCATGCATCACTCACACACCACGCACATCACACACACTCTAACGGACGCATCACTCACACACCACATGCATCACTCTCACACCACATGCATGAATCACACACACCCCACGCATCACTCTAACACACGCATCATTCACACACCCCACGCATCACTCTGACACACGCATCACACACACACACAACTCACACACATTACACGCATCTCTCTAACTGACACATGACACACACCACACGCATCACTCATGCCACATGCATGACTCACACCCCCATGCATCACTCTTAACACATGACACACACTCCATGCATCACTCACACACCATGCACATCACATGCACTCTAACTGACGCATCACTCACACATCACATGCATCACTCTCAAGCCACATGCATGACTCACACACACCCATGTATCACTCACACACATTACACACATCACTCTAACTGACGCATCACTCACACACCTCACGCATTACTCTCATGCCACATGCATGACTCACACACACCCCACACATCACTCACACATACCCAATGCATCACACACATCACTCACACAGATCACACACGACTCCCACACCCCACGCATCACACATCACATGCATCGCTCACACACCACACGCATCACTCTGAGGCCATATGCATCACTCACATGCATTATTCTCACACACCACACACATGACTCACACACACATCACTGTTACTCATGCATCCCACACACACACATACCATCATACACACATGACACATACACACAAGATATATGTATGAATACATATATACTCACTCTCTTCATATTTCCAGGGCATCAAGTGGCAGTACAGTAGTGTTGAGAAGTTGGAATCATCAGCAGAGGATTGTACATGCTGGAGGCCTCCTTCTCCCCCCTCCTCCTGCTCCCGACAGCAGAGCAGTTAGTGAGATTACAGGAGGGAGGGGGCTCCTATGGCTGCACTTCTCTCCCCTCTTCTCAGGGCACACTGCCTTGTGTTTCTCCCCCACCTCCGGCACAGATTGGCCCGCCTACCTTCTGCTACAGAATGACGTCCCCCTCCCCTCACTGATGCTGGCCTCTCACTGCAGCCTCAGTGCAGAATGAAGGAGGGAATCCTTGGCCACAGCTGGGGTGAGGGAGAGCAGAGTGCGGGAGGAACACAGAGCCGTACAACACACGGCAGTGCCAGCAATCCCCGCATTTGTGCACAAGAGTCACAAAACTTTATTCAATAAAAAAGGCACATTTACTACGCATTGAGCACAGCACTAATGGGCCGCCCCGAACAGTGCCTAGCACTGTGACACACGGAGCTAAACTGTATAGGGGGCGTGGCCGGCAGCTACTCACTGCTGTGCGGGAAATGTAACCTCCCGGCCGGGACAGCGGGAGAACAACTGAAAATTGTCCCGCTGGATCCGGGACACTTGGGAGGTATGGATGTACGTCCCGGCTCTGGTATCAGCGATCAGTATGCTACCGCTGCTCCAGGGGGACCCGTTCGGGGGCGGGGCTAAGGGGGCGGGGCCACAATAACTGGGGGCCCACCATCACTTTTAACCGGTTACCTGGCAGCCCAGACCGAGCCTGGGCGTAACTACCACAGGTGCAGGGGTTGCGATCGCACCCGGGCCCCAAAAGTCCCTTTGGCCCATAGAAAAAGACTAATACTATTAAAGATTTGCAATAATTGGGGGCCCCGTTGGACCTTTCGCATCGGGGCCCCAGGGCCTGAAGTTACGCCACTGGACATTAGCACTATGTGTGCCAAAGGAAATTAATAAAACTACAGCTGAGCATTTCACATGGCCTGCAGAGCAGTCAACACGTGACAGTGTGCAGAGGAGAAGAGGACAAGGCCAGTCGGATTAGGTAACCATAAGGATAGCTGCACACAGCATTTATTTCAGGAGGATTCTGCCTGAAAATCAATTGACAAAGCTCTTTAAAAAATGCTAAAAAATGGAACATGTGCACTGGGGTGTTAAAATGGCCGGAGAGATGACAAGAAGAGGATTGAAGACAATCATGCCTCCATTTTCCTGAAGCATCTTCTACTTCAAAAACGTAGCGGTTACGTCGGTGTCGAAAAGATGTTATGTGCACTGTTGTTTCCACTCAGTGGTGGACTTATAAGGGTATGTCCTCACGGTCCGGAGGAGCTGCGTGTTGGACGCAGCTCCTCCGGACCTGAGGGAAGCCGCGGGTGGCCGCATAGAGACCGCAGCCGCCCCGTACTCACCATGTGCGGCGGGTGCGCAGCAGCTTCTCCATGCAGTCTCTCTGTGGCAGCTGCTTCCGACTCCGCAGGATGAAATGAACACGCTGCGGAGGAGCGGACTCCCGGCAACCCGCACCGCAGCTCCAAAGACGCTGCGGGCAGGTTACGCATAGTGAGGATGGGTTTTCTTGAAATCCCATTTACTATGCTGATACTGTACAACGCAGCATTTTGGACGCAGCGTAAAGACGCTGCGTCCAAAACGCTGTGTATCCTGATCGTGTGCACGCACCCTAAGACTTTTTGTCTGCTGATTGAATTGCAGAGACGATGTATGTATGTAGAAAGCCACGCTGAGACAATTGTGTATCAAAACAGCTTCCTTTGTCTCAGAGAAGTAAGAGTCTTTATTACATCTTCATCTCTCAATTATAAAGTCATTTCTTGGACATACATTGCAACATTCAAATTGTCTCAGGTTTTTATCTTACATAATGCTGTCATTAACATATGTGTCGTGCACGGACAAGGGAAATGTAACACCGCAACACAGAGAGACAGTGGGAAGGAATAAGAAAGGAAGGCCCTAACGATACGGAGCGAGGAATGGGGACACCTCCTGACACTGCCCTGTGTTTGTCCATTCCTGCCCTAAAAGCCCTAAACGGGTCCTTCCTCATGCCGCTGTTACATGCCTCGACCTTGGCTGTCACCTAATCAAAGCCTGGCTAGTGTACTGGCCAGCAAGGATGCTAGCCTCACCACTGCAGATATCACAACACAGGGAAGGTGACAACAGACTGGGGAAATGACATAAAGAAAACAAAGATACCAGAAAGCTGCTGCCAAATTCCAAGGCAGAAAAAGGATGGCACAAGGAAGAACTGCAGCAGCAGCTGAACACAACGTCTACATGGCACGATGGTCAGACAGAGAATGAATTCTATCAACAACATCAAGTGATGGGTCATGAGACTATTTAAAGGGTGAGGGAGGGATGGTCATCAAACCGCATCACCTGATCAAGAACAGCCACTTATTAGCAAAGGAAAAACTGACATTAACCCTTGCCGGTACAAAAGAAATAAACACATTTAAAATAGTATAGACTCCTGTCCAGTCAACTCAAAACAGAAGTCAACTCCTGACAATATGTATATCCTATTAGTTGAATGTTAGTATATTTTGCACCGAGTTTGTAAGTCTGGGTGTGACTTGCACTTCTTAAGTTTCACATTCCTAAACTTTTGCTTAAGTTTCATTTGCAGATAATGAGATCACATGCGGCTCTTATCAAAATTATACAGTCTTCTCCATTACACATAGGGAAGAAAAATACTGTACAGATGAAGTGAAATACAGTAAGACACACAGTCAAAATGGAGTAAAGATAACACAAAAGAGATTCTGTAAACTTTATTTTTTGGAGTAGGCGGCACATGGTTGACATGACTATTTTGAAAGATAGGGGGGTACACAAGAGGCATTATTTATTATAAGGGAGTTCTCTGGAGGTATAATTTATTTCAAGGGGGCGCTTAGGGGATACCATACTTGCCTTGGCCTACCTATGTGACGCCACTGCACCCTATAGAGTTTTTCGGGCATTGACCTGGCAAACATGAGTAGCACAAAGACCTTTAGACTTTATGTCAAGTATAACATCAATGAAATTGATAGGATATGTGCAAGACACAATTTTAGATGACTTTTACAGGGTTCTAAGCTGAAGGGTAAAGGAAATAGGGCAAAAAAAGATTTTCCTTTTAAGATTTTAAGCATTTTCCTTCATGCAACTTTTGTCGAGCATTTTTAGAGCCATCTGCCACTGGAGGTCTGCAGTTATCTTGCATTGGAGGCAATGGGCCACCACAATATCAGATTTTGCATAGATGGGAACACTGATGGGAAGCTCTGGTGCACACGCTTCCATGGTGAACATACGCTTCCCATAATTATATAAAGATGGATATTTTTTTGTCCAGAGGCCGTGGTGTTGAAAATTGCAATGGTTGACTGCCTGGCATGCATTATTGATTTCAATCATTATGCTACATGATATGGTTTAGTGGCTTCTGACGAAAACAGAGCTTGAAATGTTGTTGTCTAGCCAAGGCTGGTGCGCACTATGGAGGGGTCTATATCTGACTTGTGGTGACCAAACTACATTGACTTATGGGACAACACGTATGTTCCTCATATCCTTATTCATTTCCAGGTATATGGTCACAGTTGCATGTTGAATTTGCATTGAAAAAAAAGCATTATTCCAATCCCTTAAAGGGGTTTTCCATTTTCAAAATGGGCATTGTCGGATAGTGATGGTAAATACAAGCAATTTTGCAATTTACTGCTTGTTAAAATTTTCAGCCGTTCTTGAGATATTAACACTTTTTTGTTGCCTTGGAGACCGACCACCGCTGTTAGATAGCATAAAGTGCTTACAAACTAGACAACAGCGGTGGTCGGTTGCCTAGGCAATGAGATAAAAACAAGACGAAAAAGTGTTTAAATCTCAAGAACGGCTGCAAATTTTAAACAGCAGTAAATAGCAAAAGTGCTTGTTTTAACCAGCGCTATCCGACAATCTAATATATAAAGCTGAGTGTATGTGGCCCACAAGGGTCTGGGGTACTCAGGTCTCGGGCGTTTGGGTGCAGTGGATGTTATGGGTGGTCGGTGCCCGAGCCTGTGCCCTTGCGGTGACAACAAAAAAGGGTATTTACAGGGATAAGAGTTTATAAAGGAACTAGCTGTAGTACCCGGCTACGTCCGGGTTAATAAATAACTGATGTTAGCTATAACAACATTGAATTTGAATATGTCATATTAATGACCTGTAAGAAAATAGAAGCTGAGCTGTGATTGATTGCTATAGGCAGCGTAATAAATCTCCAGCCAACAGTAAACCCTCCCCCGGCCGAGCAGTATATGTTACCTCACACATACACATAATAGACAGCTCATGTGACTGACATCTGCCTTAATTCCCTATATGGCACGTGTTGCACATTGACTGTTTTTAATCAGATGTTTATGTTTGGAAATTAAAGATAGCACACGTATGAGGCGAGTTATGTGAGGTGATTTGTTCACATCTGTGTCTGTGTGGTGTGTGTGTACCTGAGGTGTGTGTATTTGTGTGTCCCTGTGGGGTGAGTGCATGTGTCCCTATAGGGTGTGTATGTGTGCGTGTCCCTGTGGGGGGGTCTGTGTGGTGTGTGTGTGTATCTGTGTTGTGTGTGTCTCTTTGTGGTGACTGGATGTGTCCCTATAGGGTGTGTATGTGTGTGTGTCCCTGTGGGGGGGGGTGTCTGTGTGGGGTGAGTGTGTCTCTGCGTTGTGTGTGTCTCTTTGTGGTGTGTGTGTGTGTCCCTGTGGGGTGAGTGCATGGGTCCCTATAGGGTGTGTATGTGTCCCTGTGAGGGGGTCTGTGTGGTGTGTGTCTCTTTGTGGTGTGTGTGTGTGTGTGTGTCTGTGGGGTGAGTGCATGTTTCCCTATAGGGTGGCTATGTGTGTGTGTCCCTGTGGGGGGGGTCTGTGTGGTGTGTGTGTCTGTGTTGTGTGTGTCTCTTTGTGGTGTGTGTGTGTTTGTTCGGGTGCGTGGTGACTATTCAATGTTGGGGCTGCACCTTAGCGACTGTACACTTGCTGTTACTCTTTGTGTGCGTGTGGTATGTATACATGTCTCCGTGTGTGGTGAATATCTCATGTTGGGGCCCCACCTTAGTGACTATATGCTGGTATCTGCTGTTAGTCTTTGGCGCTATCATTAAGCCCCTCTCATTCACAACTATCAACTGGTAACTGTCACTTTTTCCCCATTATGTAGATAGGGGCACCCGCAAAATTGTTTGGTGAATTGGAATGCGCGGGGTTAAAATTTTGCCTCACAGCATAGCCTATGATGCTCCCGGGGTCCAGATGTGTGACTGTGCAAAATTTTGTGGCTATAGCTGACAGCTGTCCATTTTCCTCCAACACTTTTCAATTCACTTTTTCCCTATTATGTAGATAGGGGCAAAAGTGTTTGGTGAACTGGAACACGCAGGGTTAAAATTTCGCCTCACAACATAGCCTATGACGCTCTCGGGGTCCAGACGTGTGACTGTGCAAAATTTTGTGGCTGTAGTTGCGACGGTGTAGATGCCAATCCCAGATATACATACATACATACACACACACACACACACATTCAGCTTTATATATTAGATGTCGTGACGCCACCTGTAGATCCGGTAATGGCACCTGCTGGGGCCTCCGGGGTGGTAGGCGGCAGCAAGGTGTTGTAGCTCCTTACAGGTGGAGCGGGATCCCCGGGGTGGTAAGGGTATGATGGTGGAATAGGGTAGCGCAGTCATTGTGGTGAGGGGCAGACTGGAAAGATGGACACACACAAGAAAGTCTTTTTCTGTACCTTTTACTGGTGTTTTGCAGGTACACTTCCAGGGTTGAAGGGTGCACTTTGGGATTTCCACACCGAGTGGGTTATAGGCCTCCTTGTCCTGTTCACTTGTCCTGAATTCTGACTTGTATAAAACCAGGCCTGACCTCTCTTCTTTCTCACACCCGTGTTGCTGCACTGAGGGCTCTCACATGGCTACCGCTGCCTCTCTGCGGTCCCTGACTCTCCAATGGGGAGTGCTGTGGGTGTCCGGGAAGCTAAACCTCCGCGGTGTACTGGGATTCTCTGCTGGGTAAATCTCTCTCCCTTGCAGACTCGTACTCCAGTGATTGGTGTTCTCCTAAGGTGAGCCGGTGCCCCGCACTGTACTGTTCCTCGCCTCTGTCTTTCGTCCTCACTCTCTGGACCCTCACACTGGCTCTGGCGGTGCATTGGTGTCGGGCCTAGCACGGCTCCGGTAACCAGTTTTGCTCACTAGGCTCTGAGCTGATCTTCACAGTTCTTCTAGTGACTGCCCACTCTGCCTAACTCCGCCCCCAGCACCTGTATTTATAGGGGATCTGGCTTAACAGCAGCCAGTGGAGCTCCCCCTACAGGCCTGGAGTGGATGGTGTTGGGTGTATGTGTGGGTACCAGACGTGGAAATCCCTTAGTGAACTAGTTGGTTCTGTGGCTACCTGGCACAGGGCGCCACAATTCTACATAGCCACACCCACTCCACAGCTGTGTCATAGCCCCCTTCACAATGTATGTATGTGTATGTCCACTAAAGGAATTCACACTGTCGTACCTACAGTACAATCACAAAATTTTGCACACATACCCCATTTGACTCAGGGTCTGTGGGGCATGTGGATATGGGGGGCAGGTTTGGGGATGCGGATGCAACGGAGGTGTTTTTTAGGGGGAGGGGGTGGTGTGGGGCTGGGGGGGTGTATTTTTTGGGAGGGTGCGGGTTTGGGGGGGGCAGCTTTTTTGGGGGGCGGGTTTGGAGGGCTGTAGGTGAAGGAGGGCAAGGGTGCAGCATTTTTTGAGGGGTGTGGGTTCAGGGAGGGTGCGGCGGGGCAGGTTTGGTTGTAGGGAAAGTTTTGGGTGGGGGGGTGAGAGGTAGATTTGGGTGGAGTGGGTTGGGGGGAGGTGTGGGGGCAGGTTTGATGAGTATAGTGGATATACATACACACACATACACTCTACTTATAACTAAAAACAGTTAGTTACTATGCCCGGGCAAATTAATTAAGAAACAGCAAATGAATTAAAAAAATAGCGATTGGTTTGTTTAATTTTTCCATATATTGGGTGATACTTCCTTTTCCATGTCGCCTTGTTCCTTTCTACAGATTGCCGAGCTCCGAGTTGTGAACCAGACGTTTGCCGAGGCAGTAAAGCAGCCGGGGTTTGTTTTCGTTGCTGCTCAATTTGACGGCATCCTGGGCATGGCGTACCCTGACATCTCTGTGGACGGCGTCCTGCCGCTGTTTGACAATATGATGCGCCAGAAATTGGTTGAGAGGAATGTCTTTTCATTTTACCTGAATAGGTGAGAAATGTTATAATTATTACGTCTCAAATCTGCGTCAGATGTCATATTCATAACCATCTTACGATTATGTACGTGGTGCATAGTCTATACACCAACATGTCTGACACCACACCGGACCCCTTATAGACCCCATTAAACTTAAATTCAGGATTGACTTTGTAAAGTGAGTGTCAGCTGCATGTTACAACTACTACTTCGCTGTGGAATCTGGAATCAGCCACAACTCCAATCATGGCTGTTAACCCCTTAGATGCCTTGGTCAATAAATAATGTACCATCTAAGCACACTCAAGAGCTAAGCCTGCTCCATGTGCAGTGAGTGTCAGCTGCATATTACAATTGATACCCTGCTGCAACAGTTGGGATCAGTCATAAATCTAATTTTGGCCTTCAATCCCTTTAGATGCCTCAGTGAATAGCCACTGAAGCATTCAAGCGGTTAATCAGATGGAGTAAGCTCCATCTGTCCACATTGATTACCCCAATGACAAAATTGCAATAGGTTGTCCTGGACCCCTGGAACACCATCTTAGTTCATAATAATAACATATATATATACAGTAAATGCACCCCTACATATCTTATTATATTTGTTGATGATGACCATTGATCAACCATGAATCATAGAAGTCCGCCGGTCGTCATTTCATGACCTATGTAGACAAGCCAGCCACTCTTCTATTAATATGATCATTTTGTATGCATAGATTACCATTTCACCCTAGTAATGAGCATTTTTGTCACAGGGTAGTATAAGAGATAGGGAATCAGGAGGCAGGATCTTAAGATTGGAAAAGGTGAACTGGGTAACTAGTCTGACCCTTAGACTGGGGGTCCTTGGCTCACCCCGATCCTGGAATTACCTATGATGGTGAGGATGTCCAGGCTGCAACCTTTGCCCTCTGCTCCTGATCAGCCCTAGGCCAAGAGACCCTACCTCCACCCGTGGACTGGGAAAACCCAGCAGCTCAAATGGAAAGTAACAGCAGCAGCACAGCTCAGCACAGCACGTCTTCACTGCATGGGGTCCTAGTAGAGAATGAACTCTATCTGCAACACCCGATGGAAAGAAGTGAAACTACTTCAAGGAGGAGGTAGTGGCGATCTGAATGCTATGACACACCCCTCCACCTGCAGAGTCGTACATAGCATAGACTACAACATTAACTAAAGGAAATAAACTCTCATGGACTGCAAGGCAGTCAGCACACGTGACAATTTTGCTCGTTCATCAGGTGATAGCCGGTGTGTGTAGATAAGCCGAATATTATCAAGAACCAATCATCCCCTGCAACACTCATTTATCAACAATCCCTCAGTGTGAATACGTTCATTTTATTCTTATCTAATAAACTATTTCCCTATTATTTCACCATTCCTACTTGAATAGGAAGCTGTGGATGCCAGTTCTCAGTCGCAGTCAATGTACCTGCTGTTCCCTGAGTCTGGGCCAGTTAGGATATAATAACGTATTGGCTGGTATTATTTGGCTTGGCACCAATGCGGGGCGTAAGGAGAGAAAGACAGTGACAAGTTGTGATATGAAAATCCATATACTGCGTGTTACGTAAGGATCAATCTATTTAACGATATCCCGTCATTAGTCCTGGACCATCTGAATAAATGTTCCTAATGAATTTCTGACACTCATAGTTAGTAATTAGCACTGTACACACAAACACTCCATGGATAAGAAACCTCATATATGTCTGAGGTTCTCCATTTAGCTCTGCACAAGTGACGGCTCCCTGGCAGTCAGTGGCAGTAATTCTCTCTTGGCACACGTTGGTTCCGGCTATTATAGATATGGGTATATTGCAATGTCACCATAAATTGTAAAATATCAGTTCAAGGATAGTCCTAAAGCAAGTGTGCAGCTAGGAGGGGACTGGAAGGGCTGGTGCCCCATATGCAGGATGCCTGGGTGCATGCTAACAAGCCACACTGCATTGGCAAGGGTACTAATCTGCAGAGTTTTGTCATTAGTAAAGTCAGGGGGGTGGCACCACTATCCTGAGCAGGATAAGTTAAAACCTTTACTTTAATTTTAATAAATAGCCTCCAACCTATGGCCCCTCCAAGTCCCAGATACAGGGGTGTAACGATTGTAGGGTCTGGGAATACAGGGGCCCGCGGCAGATCACACTGGCTCTGAGGCCCATGAGTCTCTGGCGATGCCCCTCCCGCAATGATGAAAGAGGGAGCACTCCTCCTTTATCATTCTCCCCCTCTTCTTGCTCTCTGACATTTCAGTGCAGCAGAGCGTGGTGACACTCACAGGGAGACCGGAGCAGCTGGGGAACCAAGGAGAGGTGAGTACTCATTTATTGTTTTAATCAGTGAGTACACGTGGCCTAAGGACTGGGGGGTGCTTTAAACGATGTGGGCGTAAATGATAATTTATGAAGGGATATGAGGCTGCATTATACTATATAGAGAGATATAAGGCTTCATTATATTATATGGAGGGATATAAGGCTGCATTATACTATATGGAGGGCTATGAGGCTGCATTATAATATATGGAGGATATGAGGTTGCAGTATAATATATGGGGGTCTATGGGGGTGCATTATAATAATTGGAGGACTATGGGACTGCATTATAATATATGAAGGATAATGGGGGCTGCATTATAATAATTGCAGGTCTATGGCGGCTACAATATGCGTGGAGGACTATAGTATGCATAATACATAGAGGACTATGGGGTTCATTACAATATATAGAGGAATATGGGGGTGCATTATAATAATTGGAGGACTATGGTTGCAGGATGAGGAGAGCGATATATACCAGGATAATGAGGATATATACCATAAGAAAGACCATATATACCAGGATGGGGGACATACGTACCAGGATAAGTGCCTTATGCCAGGAGGCAGATAATATATACCAGGAGGAGGACCATATATAGCAGAATGGAGAATAATATTACATAATTAAGGGGGAGAGGGGTCAATTCACAAGTCTTTATAGGATTTGAAACGCTATATGGGGCCCATTCAACTGGTCAACGGAGGGGGGCGGGAATACAGTTCTTGGGATTAAAGTTTTGTGTTGGCCCAAAGTTTGTCTTTAAAGGGAACCTGTCAGCTGGTTTTATGCATGTAATCTGAGAACAGCATGATGTAGGGACTGAGACCCTGATTTCAGCGATGGGTCACTTACTGGGCTGCTTGCTGCAATTTTGATAGATTCCCTGTTTTTTCTGCGATAGATGTAGCAGTGGTCAGAATGCTGAGCTGTGTATAACCCCGCCCACATCACTGATTGGCAGCTTCTTGTGCACACTTTGAATTGCCAGCCAATCAGGGCAAGATTACACAGAGTACCTGGACTGCCTGGCACGTGAAACTTTGTCCCTCAGTGATAATCTCCTGCTGATAAAACACTGATTTTATTGAAACTACAGGGTGTCACACGCGTCAATGTCGTCAGCGAGATGATCGCTGACGACATTGACGGCTGATTGCTGGTGAGCTGTCACATAGACAGACTCACCAGCGATCAATTGACCAGAGACATCATGGAAACGATTTAAATATCGTTTCCACGATGTCCTGCTCCCGCTGCCAGCCTGCTGGAAGCGGGAGCAGGCTGGTCTCCAAGGTACACTGCGGGTAACTAGGCAGCGCGCGCTGCCTAGATACCCGACGTGTACCTTAGTTACCAGCCTCCTCCGCTCACCCGGTGAGCAGAGGAGGCTGGTAACTAAGGTACACAGTCGGGTATCTAGGCAGCGCGCGCTGCCTAGTTACCCGCAGTGTACCTTGGAGACCAGCTCCCAGCGCTTGTGACAGGCGCTGGGAGCTGGAATATCGCTAGTCCCGGTGTCACACGCAGCGATGCTGCGTGTCCACCGGGCGACAATCGCCAGGTTTCAGAGCTGGTTCTGAAACCTGGCGATCATCAACCAGCGATTTATCGCTGGTTGATGCAGTATGTCACACGCGTCAATATCGCTGCAACGTCACGTGCAGTCGATATCGTGCAGGCGATATTGACGCGTGTGACACCCCCTTAAGCTGCTGAGCAAATGAGATTGCTGGAATAAGAGTTTCTGCCCCTACATTGTGCCGCTCTCAGAGCAAATAGCAAAAAGCTGCAGACAGTTTCCCTTTAACCACAGCTTCCCAATTCCTGTAATACACTGATATATTATGCTTCAATTTTTTAAGAGATCCTACTGCTCCGGTTGGAGGTGAACTTCTCTTTGGAGGTACGGACCCTAAATACCACACAGGGGACTTCCATTACTTGAATGTAACGCGCATGGCTTACTGGCAGATCAAGACTGACGAGTAAGTGGTTATCCATTTATTATTTCTTGTGCAAAAACATCCACTCTTAAAGGTACAATCAGAAAATGACCTGTTGTTCATTTCACTTGTTTGTGTTATATGTATTTTTTTAAATGTTGGCAATTTTTAATGATCTTTATTCAAAATCAAAATGCGGAATCTTGCAATTTTTACATTGGCCACTTGGGGATTTTTTTGTTTTCAGCAGACTCTTTATCATCACAGGCATGATTACAATGACAGCTGATAACAAAGACTCCACCAATTACAGCTGACCCTGCTCCTTCACAATGACATTTGCACCCACTCATTAGATACCTAAAAACAAAAGATACAACTAATGTATGTGTTTTTTCCATAAAACTACTCTACCAGTGGCCGGAGTGTGAATTGCAAGATTACTTATTTTAAATATATATCAGAATATGGAAAAAAATGAAAAATTGCGAAAAAAAATAAAATAAAAATACATTTAACATTTTTCTTTTTTTTTTATATTTTTCTTTAGAGTCAGAGTTGGAAGCCAACTGGTTCTCTGTAAAGGAGGCTGCCAGGCCATAGTGGACACCGGGACATCATTGATCACAGGCCCGGCTGCAGAAATCAGAGCGCTTCACATGGCGATAGGGGCACATCCACTGTTTAATGGCGAGGTAAGAGATGATGGGTCTATAATACCACCCTCTGGACAATTCATTCTGTCCTCCTATAATAAAAGACAACAATAATAATCCTCCCTGTTATCATTTACATTAAAAACTGTTGAGGGTGAGATACTAAGGACCTCAACTATTTGCTTAACCCTGCTCAAATTAACTTAATCAAGTGCATGCACGAAGTAATGATATCAGACAGAGTCGGATATAAAACTTCTCTTGATGAGAAGGCGCACAAGAAGAAGTGGTTTATTTTTACAAAAAAAAAGCTCCGTTATACAACACAAAGGAAGGCGGCGACAAGGCGTAGTTCTGTAGCATTCGAGCAATCAATAGTGTCCGAGTCCTTGCATAGATAAGGGCCTGATTAGCCCTCTCTTTATTTGGTTCTGACTTCCTTCTTGGACATTCTCCTTGGATACATAACTGGTCACAACTGGTTTACACAGGATATAAAGCAAAATATAATTATAGATATTTGATACAATATATATCAAGGTTTCATAATGTGTTTTTCAGCAGGTTTGTAGAATCTTATCATTAACAAAACTTTTAAAGCGAATTGATCACCAGATTCCACAACGCAGGCTGTGTACATTTATAAAATAGATCTCTTGGACTGATGAGTTGGTGTGCTTACTTAAAAAAATCAATTTCAGAATTGCTCTATAATCCTTTAGAAACCCCTCTATATATTCCTTGGCTGTGTCCTTCCCCCTGATGTGAGCTCACGTGCCAAGCTCGCATCACACCTCATACATTTAAGCTGATCTCATCAGCTGACATGTGTATCGATCCGATCGATGCTGTTAATTCTTTGGATCGCACTGTCAGTCACTGAAAGCGCAATCCAAAGCACCACGGAGAGAATCGCGCTGTTCCCGCTGGCATCGAAGGTCCCGTGGTGCGATCACGAACCTCAATCTCTTAGCTTGACAGCCCGGGGTCCTCTAATGACCCCAGAAGTTGTCCTGAATCATTTCCTGCTGGCGATCCCCCAGTGACTGGATTTTTTCTTTATTCTGTCCCTCACAGTTGAAGTGACCTACATAATAAAAATGACAGACCTCTCCATTCTTTGTGGGTGGGAAAACTTGCAAAATACAGATTTTTCCCCACTGTATATATATATATGTATGTAATTAGTTTTTTTCTAATATTTCTTTTTCTTGAACAGTACATGGTGGACTGTGATAAAATATCGTCTCTGCCCACAATTTCCTTTATCCTGGGAGGAGTGCAGTACAATCTTACTGGAGGCGAATATGTGCTGCAGGTAAGGATACAGCATATGTTACAAGCCAACCGTCAAGGATGAGAAAACGGATGCCAAGTGCTTCTGTCTTTCTTGTGTCCATGATGGGACTAGAACACCCTCCTGACCTTGACTTTTTGCTACTGTACAAAACTGGTTTCAGTAGGTGAGAGCAGCAGACAACAGACCTAGTAGATAGGGACAACTAGAAGTGGGGATCCTCCTGTCCACTACCAGCCTTATAGTAGCTAAAAATGGTGTTGTATTCATAGTTTTGCATCTTGTCTCTACAGATATCAAAAATGGGTAAGACAATGTGCCTGAGTGGATTCATGGGATTGGATATTCCACCTCCCGCCGGACCGCTTGGATCTTGGGGGACGTCTTTATTGGTCGGTATTACACCGTCTTTGACCGAGACAGTGATCGAGTCGGCTTTGCAAGAGCGATATGAGTGCGAAAGAAAACATTGCTCTATCGAGACGAAAGCTTTGCCTTATGACATGTCTTTCCCAACACCCTGACTATGCAGAACCTGTGAAGGCAGAAACACTAATGGCCACTTTACACATCCCAACATTGGTCCGATGTTGGATACAATGACGCGGTAGCGCGCTTTTTCTGTGCAGAATTCCAAGATCGCATAGGAGATGTTACACAGCGCGATATCGGCAGGCAACACAACTGCGATGTATACGCCCCCTTGTACGGCCGACCCAGGAACGACCATTTAACATGGGAGTGAATAGGGGAAGTTGTACTCCACATTGTTGTTGGGCTTTCACACAGCACGATCCGGCCACATCGTCCATCCAATATCGGGCCATTGGAGAGCCTGCACATTTCTTCCCCGATATCGTTTTGGCATCGTTCTTGCATCGAATTGGACTTTTTCACCATACAACGCACCAACGATATCGGGGCCAACGCACGAACCACATGACTTTTTATCGGAGTTGGACGCCGATATCGGGACGTGTAAAGTGGCCATAACAGTGAGCCACAGCTGGACTGTTTTCTATGAGAGGATTTTCTCTGCCAAAAAATCTTAATATTTTTGATGTTCTGATACACAGAGGTATATTTACTTATCCATTTGCATATAGCTAGGTAATTACGTTCATAAAGATTCAAACTACCTGGATCTTGCTTACACTTGGGTACTCGAAGGTTTCCAGACCTGGGCTTTCCAAAAGTCTTAGAATTTTAACATCATTAGTGCCTCTTAAGAATACCCAACCTCCCGCAACCTCAAAATGTTAACTGAGGCCTCGTCACTTGGCAATCCGATGAATGAAAAGAAACACTTCCAGCTCTTCCATGTGAAGGATTTTTTTAATGTAAAGTTTTCATAGTGCAAAACATAGAAAATGTACATGATTTGTGTGACAACGTCAACGCGTTTCGGATTGAAACATTCTTATTTATGAATAATGTCATGAATAAGGATGTCTCCATCCGAAACGCGTTGACGTTGTCACACAAATCATGTACATTTTCTATGTTTTGCACTATAAAACTTTAACGTGGAAGAGCTGGATTTCATTCATTGGATTTCCTTGGGCTAAGGCAGGACCTGGTTCCATGCTCCATGGGGATTGTCAGGAGAAAGCTTAGGTGAGCTGGATTCTGTGACTCGTCACTTGGCCCCATCTGACGTCAAATGAGTTCTTCTGTAAGATCATGACATACTGCAAAGTTGGCTACTAATCAGAACAGGCACCCAAGATAATGCAACCTCCCGCAACCTCAAAACATCACTTGAGACCTCGTCACTTGGCCCCATATGACATCATGATATGATTTGCTCTGCAAGATCATAACATACCTCACAGTTACCTACTAGTCGCAATGGGCACCAAGAGGATGTGACCTCCCGCAACCTCAAAACGTCACTTGAGACCTCGTCACTTGGCCCCATATGACATCATGATATGATTTGCTCTGCAAGACCATGACATTGTTCACTAGTGATTGCAACAGACAACCAAGATGATGGAGATCGAGTGACGGCCAAAGAAAGATTTTGTTTTTTCCTGAAGAAAAAGCTGGATAGCTTCGAAACACATCAAATGAACTGCATGTTCTACGCCTGCGTGTTCTGGACTCCTTCTCACCACATAACCAGCACAAAGCTTTCCGGTAAAGGAAAGGTCACACTTCCCTGGTCTGGATGCCACACAGTGCAGATGTTTTTCCTTACCTTTTCTAAGAAATGTCACACTGATTTCTTGAATAGAGCTAAGGACATCTGCCAATGGGTTCACTTATTTATCTGTAGCATGTTTACCTTCTTTCTGTTGCTAGAAAAAAATTCTGGTGCTTTGAGTGCAATTGAATAAAATGCTTCTTATCATAACACAGGTTCTTAGCTCCACTCCATAGAAGTAGTACCATTTTTCTCCAGTAGAGGCAGCTAGAGGGAAAAATTGTATGGTTGACAGATGCTTCTTATCACAACACAGGTTGTTAGTTTCACTCCATAGAAGTAGTACCATATTTCTCCAGTAGTGGCCGCTAGAGGAAAACATTGTATGGTTGACAAATGCTTCTTATCATAGCACAGGTTCTTAGTTTCACTCCACAGTAGTAGTACCATATTTTTACAGTAGTGGCCGCTAGAGGAAAACATTGTATGGTTGAAAAATGCTTATCACAACACAGGTTCTTAGCTTCACGCCATAATAGTAGTACCATATTTTTCCAGTAGTGGCCACTAGAGGGAAAAATTGTATGGTTGACAAATGCTTCTTATCATAACACAGGTTCTAAGTTTCATTCCTTAGCAGTAGTACCATTTTTCTCCAGTAGTGTCTGCAAGAGTATAAAATTGTATGGTTGACAAATGCTTCTTATAAATAACACAGGTTCTAAGTTTCACTCCACAGTAGTAGTACCATATTTCTCCAGTAGTGGCCACTAGAGGGAAAAATTATACGGTTGACAAATGCTTCTTATCACAACACAGGTTCTAAGTTTCACTCCTCAGTAGTAGTACCATATTTCTCCAGTAGTGGTCGCTAGAGGGAAAAATTGTATTGTTGACAAATGCTTCTTATCATAACATAGGTACTTAGTTTCACTCCTCAGTAGTAGTACCATTTTTCTCCAGTAGTAGCCACTAGAGGGAAAAGTTGTATGGTTGACAAATGCTTCTTATAAATAACACAGGTTCTAAGTTTCACTCCTCAGTAGTAGTACCATATTTCTCCAGTAGTGGCCGCTATAGGTAAAAATTGCATGGTTGACAAATGCTTCTTATCATAACACAGGTTCTAAGTTTCACTCCACAGTAGTAGTACCATATTTCTCCAGTAGTGGCCGCTAGAGGTAAAAATTGCATGGTTGACAAATGCTTCCTATCATAACACAGGTTCTTAGTTTCATTCCTTAGTAGTAGTACCATTTTTCTCCAGTAGTGTCTGCAAGAGTATAAAATTGTATGGTTGAAAAATGATTCTTATCATAACCCAGATTCTTAGTTTCACTCCATAGTAGTAACACCATATTTCTCCAGTAGGGGTCGCTAGAGGGAAAAAAAAACTGTATGGTTGACATCAATTTTCCTTGACATAATTAGGTGCTTGCCAGGAGTGTAATATGCATATTTAATATGAGGAATGAAAATAGACATACTATCGGTCTTCTCCTGTCAAAGGGGCTATGATCTGGTATTACTTGAACGTCGCCTTTAACAACCCCGTTAACTAATTTTATGCAGTAAAAAGGACGAAGTTCAACTATGCAAAGGTAAATGTGGTGGCGGTGAAGTGGCAATAAGGAGCAGACTTGTACTGATTTCACACAACATCCAAGTCCCAAAACATAAAATATTTAATGAATAACTTAATTCCCGTCCATACATTTCATCATTCAGAAAAGCTTATAAAGATGAATGTGGAGACGTATTGATCAAGTCTAGAGCAGAAATGTCAACATGTCTCCATTGCCAAGATGGAGAAACATCGCAATGGGTTTTATCCGATAAAACTATGAAAAATAGACGATATGTGCTCACCTCGGTGGATGAAATAAGGGCAGGTAAGTGACCGCCGCTGCCGATCCACAGGCTGAAAGAGCCGATAAGTAGGAAAGAAGGACGATTAGGGTTATTCTGTGCGCCAGTCAATGGTGATACCGTACGTTATTCAAAAAATGGGATTCATTGAACTGACGCGTTTCGAAGCTACATCGCTTCTACATCAGGATGAAAGAAATGTGGTCTCTTGATTCAACGCGTTTCGATGCTGCCTTGCTTTTTCATTAGGAAAAAGAAATGCCGTGCATTATTCCAAAAAATGGAATTTAGGCCCCTTTCACACCAGCGTTTTACTGATGTTTAAGGCCGATCCAGCAGGTGGCGCCGCATCTTCTGCCTAACGGCCGACTTGCAGTCCGGATCCGGCAAGCCGCATGCATTGTCTATGGGACTTGCGGTCCGGTGCGGCAGATCCGACACTTGCGGCCGCGAAAGAAAAAAGCTTGTTTTTATTAGCGTCTGCAAGTGCCAGATCGGGCCAATCCAGTGTAACCGCACTTACCGCACTGGACCGCAAGCCCCATAGAGAATGTATGGGATGTGCCAGATTGGCGCTGCAAGTGCGTCCGTTAGGCGGCAGATCTGGCAGATGCAGTAAAGCTGCCTGATCTGCTGCACATCAGCAAACGCACTGATGTGAAATGCCCCTTATTGATGTAACGCGTTTCAAAGTTGCCTTAATTCTTCATCGGGAAAAAGAAGTATGCGCTATTCCAAAAAAATGTGGTTTATTGATTTAATGTGCTTTGAAGTTGCCTCGCTTCTTCGTCAGGAAAAAGAAATGTTGTGGTTTATTCAAAAAAAAGTGGTTTATTCAACGCGTTCCGAAGCTGCCGCACTTCTTCTTCCGGCTTTACCACGTCAGTACACCCATCGCGCATGCGCACTCGGCATCGCGAGGTCGGCAGTACACCCTAATGGGTGTACTGATGTGGTAAAGCCGGATATGAGCGATTACCGCCCCTTACATGACGAGCACTGTCCCTGCTCTGTAGCTCGCCCATAGGGGCGTGAATAAATAACAAGCAGGCGGCGGGGAGGCCCAGACAGGAAGCCTTTTGCGGCTTCTCAAATAATAAGAAGTCGCAGATTATAAGGTATCATAACAACTTTTCTAAGGTTTACTATATCGATTTTCAAGCACAAAGGGAAGGCTGGAAATCTATTAACATGGTGCAGGGCAGGTATATAGAGGCTGGGGGCACATTTTGCGAGGTCAGGTTCCCTTTAACACGTTTCCATGCTGCCTTGCTTCTTCATCAGGGAAAAGAAATGGTCTGTGCTATTCCAAAAAATGTAAAACCGTAAAGTTTCCAGCGAACTCAGGCAAGGTCGGGACGTTATAAAGCCTGTATTCTTTATTCCAATGATTAAAACATTGTGATGCAGGTAGTGGGAAAGAAAGGAAGCCCCATGTGTTTCGAATAACAAGTCTTAATCATGAATGGACTTGTTAGTCGAAACGCGTGGGAGTTCCTCTCCTTTCTTGCCATGAGTTTGTGGTTTTGTATGGACATTTACTCGTCAGGATCAGGTGGCTCCGGGCGACGGTTTGGACTACGTTTACTGGGATAACTAGGGGTGAGCTGAACTGGCTTTGTCTATATTCCATAAAAACGTGATTTTTTAATTCAAACGGATTTAAATGTTCACTCTTTCAAACTGCATGTCGCCTTAAACCGTTGAACAATTGCGAATAAACGCGGAATCATTAAATTTTGCCCGGTAGTGCAGGATAACCACTAATCATCCTTCTCTTCAACATGTTTCCTTTAGTATCTCTTTAAGGGAGGTTTCTCCATCTCGAGAAATGATGCATCCCTTTCATTTTTTAAAGATTATCTAATATTTTTTTATTATTATTAACATAATTATTATTATTATTATTTTGTTCAACATGAAAAGTTATGAAATGGTGCAAATCACTTTAATAGGTGATAAGTCTTCATTTCTGTAAAAACAAAACAAAATTTCATGGAAGTGGCCTCCAACCTGAGGCTTTTCCCGGTCTATTTCCTTTCCTTTTGTTTTTTTTTTTTCTTTTACAGGAATGAAGATCAATCTCCTAATAAAGTAATTTACAAAGATATGAAGCTCCTGCTTTAACCCATATTACAGTTTATTTCCCTGCCTTCAACTACATTGATATCAGCACATACTCGTTTGGAGTACAGCTGATGGCAGTGATGGTGAGCCTCTGCATCCTCTTCCTCCTTATGAGAACAATCTCCTGCAGCAACTTATCCTAACCACACAGAAGCTGACCCATCACTGCCATCATCTGTACTCCCCAGAGTTAGTGACATTGGTGCTGAGCCATCACTGCCATCATCTGTATGCCCCAGAGTTAGTGACACAGGAGCTGAGCTGACCCATCACTGCCATCATCTGTACTCCCCAGAGTTAGTGACACAGGGGATGAGCTGACCCATCACTGCCATCATCTGTACTCCCCAGAGATAGTGACACAAGAGCTGAGATGACCCATCACTGCCATCATCTGTACTCCCCAGAGTTAGTGACATTGGTGCTGAGCTGACCCATCACTGCCATCATCTGTACTCCCCAGAGTTACTGACACAGGAGCTGAGCTGACCCATCACTGCCATCATCTGTACTACTCAGAACTAGTGACACAGGAGCTGAACTGACCCATCACTGCCATCATCTGTACTCCCCAGAGTTAGTGACACAGGAGCTGAGCTGACCCATCACTGCCATCATCTGTACTCCCCAGAGTTAGTGACACAGGAGCTGAGCTGACCCATCACTGCTATCATCTGTACTACTCAGAACTAGTGACACAGGAGCTGAACTGACCCATCACTGCCATCATCTGTACTCCCCAGAGTTAGTGACACAGGAGCTGAGCTGACCCATCACTGCCATCATCTGTACTCCCCAGAGTTAGTGACACAGGAGCTGAGCTGACCCATCACTGCCATCATCTGTACTCCACAGAGTTAGTGACACAGGAGCTGAGCTGACCCATCACAGCCATCATCTGTACTCCCCAGAGTTAGTGACATTGGTGCTGAGCTGACCCATCACTGCCATCATCTGTACTCCCCAGAGTTAGTGACACAGGAGCTGAGCTGACCCATCACTGCCATCATCTGTACTACTCAGAACTAGTGACACAGGTGCTGAACTGACCCATCACTGCCATCATCTGTACTCCCCAGAGTTAGTGACACAGGAGCTGAGCTGACCCATCACTGCCATCATCTGTACTACTCAGAACTAGTGACACAGGTGCTGAACTGACCCATCACTGCCATCATCTGTACTCCCCAGAGATAGTGACACAGGAGCTGAGCAGATCCATCACTGTCATCATTTGTACTTCCCAGAGTTAGTGACACAGGTGCTGAGCTGACCCATCACTGCCATCATCTGTACTCCCCAGAGTTAGTGACACAGGTGCTGAACTGACCCATCACTGCCATCATCTGTACTCCCCAGAGATAGTGACACAGGAGCTGAGCAGATCCATCACTGCCATCATCTGTACTCCCCAGAGATAGTGACACAGGAGCTGAGCAGATCCATCACTGTCATCATTTGTACTTCCCAGAGTTAGTGACACAGGTGCTGAGCTGACCCATCACTGCCATCTTCTGTACTCCCCAGAGTTAGTGACACAGGAGCTGAGCTGGCTCATCACTGCCATCATCTGTACTCCCCAGAGTTACTGACACAGAAGCTGAGCTGACTCATCACTGCCATCATCTGTACTCCCTAGACATAGTGACACAGGAGCTGAGCTGACCCATCACTGCCATCATCTGTACTCCACATGAGCACATTCTGATATTAATTTAGCTGAAGGCAGAAAAATAGTCTGGGGAAAAGCTGGGGTTTCAAAACTTTGCAAATCCCTTTATCAGGAAATTTGTCTTGATTCCTGTGAAAAAATTACATGTAAGTGGCTTCAAACCCCGGCTTTCCTCCCATTCTGTTTCCCTGCCTTTAGCTACAGTGATTTACATTTTTAATCATTTGGAGTACAGATGATGGCAGTGATGGGTCAGCACTTGTCTCCTCCTCTCATTGTGCTACTTATCAGGACAAGCTCCTGCTGAAAATTAAGTACAGGGTTAGTGAAATACAGGATCTGAGCTAACCCATCACTGCCATCATTTGTACTCCACATGAGCACATTCTGATATCAATGAAACTGAAAGCAGCCGTATAGTCTGGGGAAAAAACAGTGTTTCATATCATAACTTTGTAAATTGCTTTATTAGAAAATTTTTTTCATTCCAGTGAAGAGCATTGCATGTAAGTGGCTTCAAAACCCTGGCAGCCATTTTTCTGGAGTCTATTGTGTAAGAGGTGGCGCATGCATTGATTGAGAACTTGGCTTCTCCCCAAGATCTCAGTCTACCCATGCGCTGCCTCTGCAGCCATTTTCCTGAAGTCTATTGCATCGCAAGTGGGGCATGCATAGATTGAGAACTCAGCTCCGCCCCAAGATCTCAGTCTACGCATGCGCCACCTCCACAGCCATTTTCCTGAAGTCTATTGCATCGGAGTTGGGGCATGCATAGATTGAGAACTCAGTTCCGCCCCAAGATCTCAGTCTACCCATGCGCCACCTCCACAGTCATTTTCCTGAAGTCTATTGCATTGGAGGTGGGGCTTGCACTGATTGATAATTTGGCTCCTCCCCAAGATCTCAATCTGCACATGCGCTGCCTCCACAGCCATTTGTTTGAAGTCTATTGTGTCGGAGACCGCTCATGCGCAGATTGAGATCTCGGCCCCCCAAAATCTTGATGAGCACATGCAATGCCTCTTCACGTCGGCATTTTCCTGAAGTCCATTGCGCCCACTGCTGGGAGATTGATGGCACCTGCCTTGCACCGCAACAATCCCTCCTCCCAGCTCAGAACCTGCTCCACTTGAGCCGCCGCGACTTCCGATAACAGCGGCCCTGCCTCTTGTGAACCCACTCACCGCCCCCAATAAGCTACATCCGGACTATATGGGGGTGCACCCCCATTTCCCCAAAATTCTGGGGGAGAAATAGTGCATCCGAAAAATACATTATCGTTTATCGTAATGATTAAAAAGATCCCAATGGTGAAGTGAAGGCGTTTGTTCTCACAGACAGATTTCCCGTGCATTGTGGATATTGGGCTCACATCTTTTTTATTTGTTTTTTACGGGTGATACATGTTAACAATGTGTAGAAAGGACTAGAAGCTGATTTCCCTATTATTTTTTCATGCATATGAACAATGATTTGCTTTACTAAGTGTTCAGTTTAGTTCAAAGGCTCCATATTTGATCACAGACAGAATTGCTACAGCTTATTAATAATACACCTTGTCTCCTGTGTAATTGGTAAAACTACAAATACTCCTGACATCAAAGGAACAGAAGCAAATATTTGTTTCTGACGTGAAGAAAACCTTCCTTCCTTTACAGATATGGGAGAAAAGGTAAAGGAATATGTATCTATTCTTAACACCAATGTAATAATTATAATGGATAACTCAGGAATCTTTTTGCGTGGAGCAAAGACACAACTGAACACAGCTTATTGATGAAAAAGTCTATAGATTTTAACACACGGTGATTAAAAACATAGTGCAGAGGAAAACTTAATGTCCATAAACACACAGTGTAGATATTGAATGAAGCCTTAATGAAAAGTCTGTTGAAAACCTCACCGGAAAATGCAATCAATGAAGCAGTCTATAAAATGCAGTTTACACTTGGAGATCCTGTAAAAGGAAAGTCTATTGCAAGTCCAAACACATTAAATCATCAAGGATGGTCTGGGGAGGACGTTTTTTAGAAAGTCCAGAACCAGATGCAAATTACTAAGTCCAGAACAGTCTCATGCACTTCATCTGTTTGAATGTAGGAAGCAACAGAGCGCTTAACAAAGCAACCAGCTTAAATCAGCAAATGCAGGTGAGGCAAGAGCTGCAACAGAGGGAGTACCATGAGCAGCCAGAAGCAGAAGGAATGCTGGCAACAGGTGTTGGTAGCAGAACCTCTGAAGAACAGCAACAAGAGATTCACACAGGATTTGCAGGAGTAGGCAGAGAACTTGAGAAGCCACTAGGAGCAGGAAACCAAGCAGAATACTCTAGCAATGTCTAGAGGCTGTGGTGGAGTTTATAAAGGCATTGAATAGAAAATGAGAACCACTAATATAAAACAGTAATCAAATGAGGTGCTCAACATGCCAAAGAGCAAACATGAAGGGGGAGGAAAAGATTTGGCATATAGTAAAACATCGGGAGTACACTTAAAGGTGAAAAAAATGTATTTGTACAAGATTTATTGACACATAAACAGAGAGTCTGTTTATGTGTCAATAAAGCTTGTACAATTTATTTTCACCTTTAGGTGTGCTCCCGATGATTGACTATATGTCAAATCTTTTCCTCCTCCTTCGAGTTTATAAAGGCAGGAAGACCAAAGGCACATGAAGCAAAGAACGCCATCTTGAAAGAGGGTAAGAATGCCCTACTACCGGTTAGAGCAGCCAGACTGTTGAATGTTCTACCGCCAGTTAGAGCTTTCAGACTGTTGAATGCCCTTCTACCAGTTAAGCAGTAAGATTGTGGAATACCCTACCGCCAGTTAGAGCAGTCAGACTGTGGAATGCCCTACCGTCAGTTAGAGCAGTCAGGCTGGGGAATGCCTAAGGCTAGGGTCACACTCCGGTAACCGCACCCATTACCGGATGTGGTTTTACCGTGTGCCTTCATACTATCATTTGATAGTACAATTGCAACTCTCATTCCGGATCTGGATACATTAATGCATCCGGTTTTGGAATGTGGGTTTTTGCAATTTTAAAAACCGGATCCGGATCCGGTACCGCAAGGTACATTTATGTACCTTGCTGTACTGAATCCAGTTCCCATAAACTCCCATTAGAAAAAAAACGGATCTGGTTTTGGAACTGGCGCGATAGACGCAGCCTGCATGATTTTTCCCGCAAGCTCCAAAACCAGATCCGTTAAACGGATTGCAAATTGTGCAATCTGGTTTTTCTATTGAAGCCTATGGCTGGGGATCCGGATCTGAGCATTTTTAATGCTCAATACCGGATTAGGATCTGCAAGCCCAACCGCAGGTGTGACCCTAGCCTTACCGCCAGTTAGATCAGTCATATTGTAGAATGCCCTACAACCAGTTAAAGCGGTCAGACTGTGCAATGCCCTACCGCCAGTTAGAGCAGTCAGACTGTGGTGTGCCCTATCACCAGTTAGAGCAGTCAGACTGTTGAGTGCCCTATCACCAGTTTGAGCAGTCAGATTGTGGAATGCCCTACGACCAGTTAGAGCGGTCAGACTGTGCAATGCCCTACCGCCAGTTAGAGCAGTCAGACTGTTGAGTGCCCTATCACCAGTTTGAGCAGTCAGGCTGTAGAATGCCCTACCACAAGAGATAGTAATGTCAGATACTATCACAGCTTTTACAGGAGGACTAGATGATTTTGTCATTGCACCAGGGGCGGAACTACACTGGTGCAGCTGGTGCAGCTGCACCAGGGCCCCGACCGGCTGGGGGCCCCTTCAAGCCTGGAGGGGGGCCCCCAGCCGACCCCCGCAAGCCGCCGCCAGAGGAGAGGAGGGTCAGGCAAGGGAAGCAGAGAGCTTCCTGCTTCCCCTGCCTGATCCCGCCCCTCCTCTCCTCTACTCCTCCGGCTCCCAGAATGCTTCCGCGCAGCTCCCAGGTAGGAGACCATCGCGCCTGCAGCTCAGTGCGGCTCCCAGCGGCACCCTCCCCCCCCTTTCCGGGCCGCGCCGACGGCCAGCGGAACACCTCCCCACCGGGCCGCGCCAACGGCCAGTAGCCCCGCCCCCCGGGCCGCGCCGACGGCCAGTAGCCCCGCCCCCCCGGTCCTCTCCTGCACCAGGGCCCCCGGGGGTGACGGTCCGCCCCTGCATTGCACATAACATTGTTGGTTACAAAAATGATTGGAGGAAGATTGAACTTGATGGACCGAGGTCTTTGGTCTTTTTTTCAACCTATGTAACTATGCAAGTGAGTCACCTCCCCAATCTGATATTAATGGCATATCCTAAGGGCAAGCTATCAATTTTAAAACTATGGAAAAAGTATATCTAACCCCAGATTGCTATCCTGTGTACTGAACTATCTCACCACTAACCCTACAATTTGGATAAGTAAAGGTTGATGGAGACTCTTAAAGGGAATCTCTCAGCAGGTTTTACCACCTCATCTGACAGCAACATAATGTAACCAAAGAAACCCTGAATCCAACAATATATCACTTAGATTACTATCTGAAGTTGTTTTCACAATCAAGGAATTTAGTTTCAAGAACACAGCAGAGCTGGGAGAGCTGCCCCTGCCCACACCAGGCTCTATAGAGACAGTCCAATCACAGCAGAGCTGGGAGAGCTGTCCCCGCCCACACCAGGCTCTATAGAGATTGTCCAATCACAGCAGAGCTGGGAGAGCTGTCCCCGCCCACACCAGGCTCTATAGAGACAGTCCAATCACAGCAGAGCTGGGAGAGCTGTCCCCGCCCACACCAGGCTCTATAGAGATTGTCCAATCACAGCAGAGCTGGGAGAGCTGCCCTGCCCACACCAGGCTCTATAGAGCCAGTCCAATCACAGCAGAGCTGGGAGAGCTGTCCCCGCCCACACCAGGCTCTATACAGATTGTCCAATCACAGCAGAGCTGGGAGAGCTGTCCCCGCCCACACCAGGCTCTCTATAGAGACAGTCCAATCACAGCAGAGCTGGGAGAGTTGCCCCGCCCACACCAGGCTCTCTATAGAGATTGTACATTGACAGTGAGGTGTCAATCACAGCAGAGGGCGTGTTGGACTGTGAAGTAGTCATGTAATGGTAATCACCAGGGTATAAACCCTTTAGTTTAAGTATACAGTAGCACACACACTGATAATAGAAGCACAGTTGCAGTTTGTTTTTAACTCTTACAGCATGCTTTTCTTAGCATACACAGCAAGAACCTGCTGACGGATTCCCTTTAAGTAAAACATTCATGTGGGGGAGCCCAACTTTTGAAAGAAAGACGGCACTCACCGGTGTAGTTTTCGTGCGTTTATTTCAGGTCGCACATTACTTGGTGCAGGGAGGGGGACAGTGCTGAGGGGACGACGGCACCGTTTCGCGCTACAATGCGCTTCCACGGGTCACCCGTGGAAGCGCATTGTAGCGCGAAACGGTGCCGTCGTCCCCTCAGCACTGTCCCCCTCCCTGCACCAAGTAATGTGCGACCTGAAATAAACGCACGAAAACTACACCGGTGAGTGCCGTCTTTCTTTCAAAAGTTGGATTTCTACGTTGTGCTATTGGGCTGGCACCGCCGGGTGTCTGGACTGTTATCTCCCTTGATTGCTGCCGCTCCCGGGAGCTAGTACGCTCCGGTGCCCTATTCCTGCTGCTAATGTGTATTCATGTGGGGAGGCCTCTTCATTTTTTCTTTTTTTGGGGGGAAAAGGAAAATGATGTATTAAGATGTAGTACTATAAAGCTCTCCAAATAACTGAATAATATTGCAGGATGATGCTAAAAACATAGTGGCCAAATAATAGTGCCATAAAGCTAACCTAAGTAGAGTGCACATATCATAACACAACCATCACCTTGCTATATATATGTTAGGTCACCTGATAATGAGTTAAGGCCTCCATACATATCATACTAACATCAACTCAACCCACCAATATCAACAAGTTTAATGTTTATCCTGAACGAGCGTTCCTGTGTATGGAAGAGTCAAGAGCGATAGCTGCCTGCCGAACAATCAGCTAAACCTTCGTTTGGCCAACAGCTATCTAAACTGTTTGATGGGGTTTAGAATTAGACTTTTTAATGTGATAATGGGGTGTTGGGGACCCCTAAATAGCGGAGGCATCAGAGCATATACGTTCTACCCAACACTTCCCTCCAAGGTTGGTAATCCTAGAGGCAGTTCTGCAGCTTACCAACTACTTTTTTCTTACTTACTCCTCCATAGTTAAGATTCAGAGTCTTAAGAGGTCAAATATATTTAATGTATTAAGGTCTCTTTTTGGAGAGCATCAGGCCGGTGTAAGGAGACGCATAGGCCATGCAATGCTCCTATGAGAATTTTAAATTGTAAGTAGCCTCTTCAGAGAGAAAGAGGACATGAACTCTAGCAACATCTATTGGATGAAGCGTTCATAAAAGTCAATATTGACCCTTTAAAGGGAACCTGTCATTTCCTTTTTTTGTTTTTAAAGCACCCCCAATGTTATTGAGATCATGCACTGTGCATCACTAATCTATTAAAAAAAATCCATGTATTTATCATAAAAAAGCACTTTAGATGCTTACATGTTTGCATTAGGTACCTTCATAAACAGTCATCAGGGAGGATACTTCAGCTGGTAACAGTCACATTAATTCACATTCAGCCATGCAGTTTTTGAAATGTAGTCCCCCTTGAATTGTAATATATTAACATCACTTAAGTACATTTACAAATTCACATATGCTGTATAAGGACCTGTGGTGTTGTCACGACTATTTGACTGTAATGGGCGGAGCTAAGCAGGCCTGATGTGAAAGACACTCTGGGCTTAGCTCCACCCATTATGGTTACATGGTCGTGACATCACCACAGGTCCTGCAGTGATGTCAATTACAGTGCAGGGGGCATGACGAAGTTCAAAAATAACATGAATGACCTTGAGTGACAATAAGCGAAAGCGCCTCCCGTATGAATGCGGACAGGTATGTGTGTGCAGTCACCTCAGCATATAAAGTCTTATTTATGAAAGAAATACATGAAATTTTATCTTAGGAAAACCATGTTAGTGAGGCACATTGCATCATTTAACATACATTGGGGCGGTTTAATATTATAAAACGACATGACCTGTTTCCTTTTACGAGCCTTGCAGCAAAAGCCAAACTAAACACTCCATTTGGAGGCTGTTTTTCTTCCTATGGGTGATAAAATTCCAGTCTTCTTCTCTGAAGAGGCGGTTTGCTTCTTTACTTTCCCAGAGGAGAAATTCCATGACCTATAAGTCTCCTTATGCCAGCTTTGAACTCTCAACTAGTGATGAGCGAGTAGTGAAATATTTAGATAGCTATAACCGAATGCTTTGAACTGTTTCATTACTCGTTACTTGCCCAATGCAAGTCAATGAGGAACTCACTCGAATTATGATTATTATTATTTATTATTATAGCGCCATTTATTTCAAGGCACTATACATGTGAAAAGGGGCATACATAGACAGGTACAATAAACATGAGCATTACAGGGCACAGACAGGTACAGAAGGAGAGAGGACTCTGCCCGCAAGGACTCACACTCTACAAGGGATGGGTGAGGATACAGTAGGTGAGGAGAGAGGACTCTGCCAATGAGGGCTCACAGTCTATAAGAGATGGGTGAGGATGCAGTAGGTGAGGAGAGAGAACTCTGCCCACAAGGACTCACAGTCTATAAGGGATGGGTGAGGATAAAGTAGATGAGAGAGGACTCTGCCCACGGGGGCTCACAGTCTACAAGGGATGGGTGAGGATACAGTAGGTGAGGAGAGAGGACTCTGCCAATGAGGGCTCACAGTCTATAAGAGATGGGTGAGGATACAGTAGGTGAGGAGAGAGAACTCTGCCCACAAGGACTCACAGTCTACAAGAGATGGGTGAGGATAAAGTAGATGAGAGAGGACTCTGCCCACGGGGGCTCACAGTCTACAAGGGATGGGTGAGGATACAGTAGGCAAGGAGAGAGGACTCTGACCACGAGGACTCACAGTCTACAAGGGCTGGTAGTAGGGCATTCTTACCCTCTTTCAAGATGGCGTTCTTTGCTTCATGTGTGTTAAATACCGCTATATGTGCATAATTATCATCAAGTGCGAATTATTGAGACAAGACGAAAAAAAGTATATATAAAAATTATCTTCTTAGTTTAATTGGTATTAAAATAACCAATAATTAAACTTATTAAAGTATAATGTTCAAATAGTTACAAAAAGATAATCTACGTATTCTTCTTTGTGGCGATCCATGGTTATTGGGTCATTCATCTCACCAAGAATTCTGATCCACTTCTCTCCGGCATGATGGTTCTGTTACGTTGTCTTCCGATGGACAGCCTTGAGTATAATGAGAGTCCCCAGGAGGGAGCGCCCCAGCAACGGGTGTGCTCCTCCATCTCATGGTATTCTTATAGAGTGACATTAACACATGTGTGACTATATATGGGAACCTACACTATTTGTTAACTAGACAATTCTGGAATGATGCAATCTTGAGCTATTTGTATAGCCACAGCTATGTATGGCCATATCGCGTATACTTCTACTTGCTTGTATGCAATTCTCCATGTCAGCACTATGTAATGTATCAGCATATCAATAAATAAATTAATATTTAATAATTATACCCAATATTTGAAGTAAATATTAATGAAGATATTCATGTTTTAACAATGTGCCTTTATCTTCCTGCCTTTATAAACTCGAAGGGGGAGGAAAAGATTTGGCATATAATCAAACATCGGGAGCACACCTAAAGGTGAAAAGAAATTGTACAAGCTTTATTGACACATAAGCAGATTCTCTGATACAGTAGTTGAGGAGAGAGGACCCTGCTTGTATGGCCTCACAGTCTATAAGGGATGGGTGAGGATACAGTAGGTAAGCAGAGGACCCTGCCCACGAGGGCTCACAGTCTACAAGGGATAGGTGAAGATACAGTAGGTGAGGAGAGGACCCTGCCCACGAGGGCTCACAGTCTACAAGGGATAGGTGAAGATACAGTAGGTGAGCAGAGGAACCTGCCCACGAGGGCTCATAGTCTACAAGGGATGGGTGAGGATACACTAGGAGAGGAGAGACTACCCTGCCCACGAGGGCTCACAGTCTACAAGGGATGGGTGAGGATACACTAGGAGAGGGTAGAGCTGGTCATGCAGTGGTTCAGGAGACTGAGGCTCACTGCAGGTTGTAGGCTTGTTGGAATAGGTGGGTCTTCAGGTTCCTTTTGAAGGTTTCCACGGTGGGTGAGAGTCTGATGTGTTGGGGCAGAGAGTTCCAGAGTATGGGGGAAGCACGGGAGAAAATTAGCATGTGGTTGTGGGAAGAGGTGATAAGAGGGGAGTAGAGAAGGAGATCTTGAGAGGAGTGCAGGTTGTGTGAGGGCAGATACCAGAGACCATGTCACAGATGTATGGAGGAAAAAGGTTATGGATGGCTTTGTATGTCATAGTTAGGGTTTTGAACTGGAGCCTCTGGAAAAAAGGAAGTCCGTGAAGGGCTTGGCAGAGAGGAGAGGCTGGGGAATAGTGGGGAGAGAGGTGGATTAGTTGGGCAGCAGAGGTTAGGGTAAATTGAAGTGGTGCAAGAGTTCTAGATGGGAGGCCAGAGAGTAGGAAGTTGCAATAGTCAAGGCGGGAGATGATGAGGGCATGTACGAGTGTTTTTGCAGTTTCTTTGTCAAGGAATGTACAGATGCGGGAAATATTCTTGAGTTGGAGTCGGCAGGAGGTGGCAAGGGCTTGGATATATGGCTTCAAAGAGAGTGCAGAGTTGAGGATCACCCCCAGGCACCGAGCATGCGGGACTGAGGAAAGTGAGCAGCCATTGACTTTGACGGATAGGTCTGGTGGAGGGGTAGAGTGAGATGGCGGAAAGATGATGAATTCTGTTTTGTCCATGTTCAGTTTTAGAAAACGAGCAGAAGAGAGAGATGAAATAGCGACAGACATTGTGGGATTTTGGTCAGTAGGGAGGTGATGTCTGGTCCAGGGAGGTAGATCTGCGTGTTATCAGTGTAGAGATGATACTGAAAGGCCTGAGACTCTGTGAGCTGTCCCAATACTGAAACGTTTCAAAGTATTCAGTTAGAGCTATCGAACCCAAACACCTTACTACTCGCTCATCACTAATGACAAGGCTTGTTTAAGGGACGACATTGACTTTTAGGATTGCTACTTCCAATAGGTGGTGCTAGAGTTCTAATTCTTTTCTGAAGAGGCTTTTTGGTTTGTTCCGTCAACATTCACCCGCTGCGTCGTAATAAAGTTTATTTGGCGCATGTTCTATTCTTAGTCTATTGCGCTTAATATTTCATATTTAATTACACCGTGGTGGTAGAGTGTATAAATGTGTAATATGCAGACGGTAAGATCATGCATGTTCCAACCTATCGTCTACCTGATTTCACAGCCCAGTAAGCGCAGGCTGATCACATGGAGCCACGTGCGCCTGTCCGCCGGACTCATTTGTGTGAATGTACTCTCGTGTTCTGCATATCTGAGGCTGGTGTAGTTGCTAAGCAGATTCAATTAGATTACGGTGAGTAAGAAAGTGACAAAAACCCTGTGTGACAGAATGAGGTAGCGGGGTTTGCCGGAGGATGGAGCAGAGCTGTCCTCATTGCCCTGTCCTCCAGCACAGTCTTCTGCCATTTTAACTGAGATTTGCTGAGCTACAAAAACGGCGACCTGTTAGATAACCTGCAACAAGACGATATTCCAATCCTCTGACCAGTAGGGGGCGTCTTTTGGGCAAGGATTTTATTCTACAAACAGAATGTAGCATGATTTTGTATTTCGCTTATTTGCAGAGTTCGTTTTTTATTCTACTGTCTTTAAAACCATTTACTATGTAATTCTCATAACTCCTTGACAGTACAATATACATTGCAGAGATAGCATGACCACCTTTATACAGTCCTGCTCATCGTTATTGGCACCCATGACGTTTAAAGGGAACCAACCAGCTGGATTTAGAGCTAGAAGTGAAGCCGGTGCCTTACAGGCTTGGATACTGAGTACAATCCTACTTTTGAATGATTCCATGTTTGATTGCAGAGAAAATGTCCTAAAACTCCTGGAAAACAGGGCAGCAGATGATTGATGTGTGCAGCGCTGCGTCACTATTTGTTTTTTTGTTCCCTCTCCTCTTTTGGCATGCATTTCGGCTGTAAGCCCAAACCCTCCCCCTCCCTCTTATCTCTACTTTCAGTTTTCAAAGGCGCCCTGTGGCTGGAAATATTTATAGTGCACAGGTGCCAGAAACAGAAGGTAGAGATACGAGGGAGTGGGGGGTTGACTTACAGCTGAAAAGCATGCCACAGAGGATAAAAAAACAACCCCAAAAAGTGAGCAGTGCTGCACACATCAATCATCTGCTGCCCTGTTTTCCAGGAGTTTTAGGACACTTTTCTCTGCAATTAAACATGGAATCATTCAAGTAAAGGTATGATTGCATTCAGTATCCCAGAGCTTGTAAGGAACTGGCTTCACTTTATAGCCCTAAACATGGGCATACCCAGTGTGGGGTGGGGGGGGGCAGCTGCCATCCCCCTAGAAGGGAACCTGTCACCCCCTTAGGCCAGTGGAATATCTACGGGAACCTGGCGGTGCATTTTCCCAGGGCGCAGCAGGTGGTGCACCACCTGGCCTCCTGCTGCAGTGCCCGAGGTCTCTCCCCGCCGGCCACATCACCCGTCTCCCCCCCCCTTCCACAGTGTGAACCGGCTTTTCACTGCTCCGCTAACAGCTGACAGCGGGGGCAGAGAATCTGAAGCCGCCGCCTCCTGCAGTCCATTGTACAGGAAGTGTCTATTATTATTTCCGGGTCAGGGCCATGTCATCAGGTCACCTGATTACACTGATGACGTCACCCGGCAGAGGCGACAGAAGGATGGAGCGCAGCATCCCACACTGGAGCTGAGGAAGACAAGGGGCATTAACGTACTTATGGGATGGGGGACAGGGTTGGGGGGTATATAAGGAGCAGAGTGGGGGGAGTATGAGGAGAAAACGGGGGGAGAGGATAGGGAGTGTATGAGGAGCAGAGTGGGGGGAGTATCAGGAGCAAACTGGGGGAAAAAGGTGGGGAGAGAGTATGAGGCACAAGCTGGGGGAGTATGAAAGAGCAAACTGAGAGGACAGGTATGGGGGGGGAGTGAATTGTAGGATTATGAGGAGCAAACGGGAGCAGGGTGGGGGGAGTGGATGGGGGGTGTATGAGGAGCAAACTGGGGGGACAGGGTGGGGGGAAGTAGGAGCAAACTGGGGGAGAGAGTGGGGGGAGAATATGTAAACCAAACAGGGGGAGAGGATGGGGGGGAGTATAAAAGGAGCAAACGAGGGGGAGAGGGTGGGGGAGTGGTGTATGTGGAGACAGCATGAAGAGAAAATGGGGGATTTGAGGACACAATACGGAGCAAGGGGAGATGGGTATAGACACAGTATATGGAGGACAGTATGGGAAACAACCAGGGTAAATTTGTGGATCCAGTATAAGGAGTAAGGGAAAGATGGCTGCGGCACAGTATTTGGAGTGAGGGGGGATAGATGTGGACACAGTATAAGGAGTTAGGGGGGATTATATGGGTGTGGATACAGTTTAAGGAGTGAGGGGGGATAGCTGTGGCACAGCATGTTGAATGAGGGGGATCAGTGTGGACACAGTATGAGGGGGGATGTATGCGGCACAGTATGTGGAGTGAGGGGGGATCGGTGTAGACACAGTATGTGGAGTGAGGGGGATGGTTGCGGCACAGAATAGAGTGAGTAGTGTGGCGGTTGTATGGAGAGGGGGCAGCATGCAGGGACAGTATTTTGAGGATGGGGAGTTTGATACAGAACAGTATAAAAGTGGGCAGTATAGGGGGACATAGTGTTAGAGGACAGTGTGACCAGGGGCCCAGTATGGAGGGAGGAGGGCAGGTGGGCATGTGCTGGAGGGCATGTAAATCATATTATGTGCAGGGAACAGTGAGGAGGAGCAATTATTTATTCCGGGGCTCAGTGTAGGGCAGATATTTTTACTTAGGAGAAGTTTGACAATTCTGCTATTTTTAAGGGTATCGTGCCGGGATGTCCTGAGAGACGGAGAAGATGGACGTCTGCAGAGATGAACTGCGGAATGTGAAAAGTCATCAAGGTGCCTGGACAAGATGAAGGAAAGAAATAGACGACCCTGATCGGAAACAAGTCATCTATAAGGTACCTGGATGTAAATAATTATTTGTGATAATGACTAATTTTCATGAGTACTGTGGTTCCTGTATGCTTCTATTGATGGCTGGTAACAACAACTCCCAGTACCCTTACCATTGTCAAGGATGTAGTAGGAGTTGTAGGTTCATGCAGTACAAATGTGTGACCTGACATTACAATTGTTTTACCAAGTACTAATGGTGGTTGTGATGATGAATTGTGTTAATGATGAGGGTTCTATTTATGTATTTCTGTACCTCTGGTGGGTCTGGTGATGTATTGATGTGGGTTTTGACATAGTGCTTCTGTATTGATGGGGGTTATATGGATGTATTTCTGTACTGAGAGGTTTTGATGTTGTGTTTCTGCACTGATGAGGGTTCTGGTGATGTATTTCTGTACTGAGAGTTTTGACAAAGTGTTTCTGCACTAAAGGGGGTATATGGATGTATTTCAGTAACTCTGGTGGGTCTGGGATATAGTTTTGTGGTGTTTGTGCTGTAGTTTTGTGCTCGCGAGACTTGGCCACAGGTGCGCTTGCATTGAGCACGCAGACCTGCGCCACTGCGCAGGCATGAGAGCAATGTGACATACACAGGAGCGTGGCCAGGGTAGGGGCATTTCAACCAATGGGGCGACAAGGACCAGATTGAGCAGATCCTCCCGGACCATTTTCAGCTAATTTCTATACCGCTCTCGAGATATTAAAAGTTCATTTTTGAGGTACATAGGGGAACCACTGAGCATATAGAGTGGTCACTAGAATCCCAAATACATCATGTATAAAGTGGTGGGCAGGGGTTAGAACGGCCAAAGGGAGTGACAGGTTCACTTTAAAGGGAACCTGTCATCTCTTCTTGAAATTCCCGCCTCCTGTGGTACTCTGACGCACTGGCTGAAACGTCATATCCGACCCGGTGCATTGTGGGGGTTGATCATGTGTTCAATATGCGCACTGCGCATGTGCTGGAGCTTGGCTGAACACATGATCATCCCCCACAATGCACCGGGCCAGATATGGATGTTCCGAACGACCATGGCTTGCCCCCCTGGATTGGTATGCCCATGGGCCTAAATCCTGCTGGTTGGTTCCCTTTAAATACATAATGTGGAATATCTCCTGAAAAAAAAAAAATAAAGTGAAACACTTTTTTGTATAGAGACTCGTGTTAAATACAAAAGAGACAATGCTAAACAACTATTGAAACCAAAAAACATTGGTAGGGAAAAATAGAAAAACCTAAATCTGCTGTGGCCCTGGCATTAGCATTAGCACCTTTACATTAAATTAGTATGGAAAAACATTTAGAATCGCCTGTGGTAAATCACAAATGAGAATCACCTGTGATAAATAGTCAGTGCCCATGTGACTGAATTAGCCAATTAATGATGACTTCAGTGTTTTAAAAGCCACATGTTAGGTCCTTTCCCTTTGTCACATTGGTGAAGACAGAGGAGCTGTCTGAGGACATTAGAACTGCTACCGGTATCATTAGTAAACACAAGATTTCCAAAGGGTATAAGGCCATTTCCAAAGACCTTGGTATTCCAGTTTCAGCAGTGTGCAATGTTATAATGAAGTTTGCCAGGCATGGAACCATTACAAACCTCCCTGGATGTGGGAGAAAGAGGAAAACTGACAAGTGATGTCATCGAAGGTTGGTGCGAATGGTGGAAAAAACACCCTATCAAACATTAAAAGACCTGAAGGCCAACCTGGAACAGTCTGGGGTCATGGTTTCAACAAGTAGCATGAGCCACACACTAAACTAAGCAGAGCTTTATGGACGAAGGCCAAGGAAGAAACCAATGCTGTAGAAAAGACATATAAAGGAAAGACTGATCTTTGTCCAAGACAAACCACAATCCTTCTGGGAAAATGTTTTGTGGACAGATGAAACAAATATAGACCTTTTTGGCAATGCAAAGCAACATATTGTTTACAGACGGCGCAATGAAGCTTATAAGGAAAAAAACACCCTACCAACAGCTAAGTATGGTGGAGCGTCCATACTTCTGTGGGTCTGGTTTGCTACGACTGGTATTGAAGGCCATGACCGTATCACAGGAATCATGAAATAAGAGACACATCAAGAGATTTTTGGTTTGAGTTGAAGATCACGGATCCCCCAGCAAGACAATAACCCAAAGCAAAATACAAAAGTACACAGGAATGGTGGAAAAAGAAAAAATGAACTGTTTTATAATGGCAGCAACGAGTCCTGACCTCAATCCCATTAAGAATCTTTGGGGTGAGCTGGAATCTGCCATTGGGAAAAAGAGCCTGGAAAACATTCAAGAGCCTGAACAAACTACAAAGGAAGAGAAAACACCAGCGGAGAAGAGCAAGAAGCTTCTAGATGCTACAAGAGACGTCTAGAGGCTTCATCAATGCCAAAGGGGGCGACCAAGTGTTAATTAGGGGCCTTTATTGCTGCACAGGCTGTTTATTCTGTTTCTTCTTTGAAATTGCAACATGTACCATATTTTTCACATTATAAGATGAACCGTATTATAAAATGTACCCCAAATTTAGTGAAGGAAAAGAGAAAAGAAATAATTTTTTATGTTAAATGGTGTCGGTCTTATAATACCATTGTTTGTCTTACAAGTCATATATGTGGAGCCCCAGGCGGGACGGGGGTACTCGGTACCGGACCGGTCGGTAGTGGGGATGTCACGGGTGGCTTGGTCCGGACCGTGTCCCTGGGCCCTCACAATAAAGTTGGGGATTTATTTACAAGGGAGATGTCACGGGTGACGCCACCCACTTGGTGCGGCCAGCGATGGGGCCGCCGCTGCTGCAGAACCTCCGGGGGTGATGGAATGGCAGCGGAGATGGTATAGTTCCAGTGGGGAGAACTGTATCCCCCGGGGCAATAAGGGTTTAGAGTCTATTGTGTGTCGTTGTATCACACTTACTTGCAGGCACTGCAGGGATCTCTCCTCCTGGCTGGTGCTGACAGGCTGGATCTGTAGGAGGAATAGTCTGCAGCTAGAGACTGACAAGAGAGGCGATGCAGGGTTTTCCAAAGCTTTGCTCAAGTTCTTTCAGTCAGCTTACAAGTTATTTGCAGTTGTTACACAGTTCTCAGCACACGGTTGCTTTCTCCCTTTCCGGGTTCCCTTCTCTCCTGCAGCCAGACTCCTTCCTCCTGTGACCCCTCACACAGTCTTTAAGTGTCCTTTCCGGGCTATTGCATTCTCTTTCTCTACTTTGTGTGACACTGGACAGTATGGCGGTGACTCGGGCTTCTGTGAGTCCTAGTCTGTCACTGAGCTGCCTGTCCTTTGGGTTAGGGATCCCAGTCTGGAACTCGGACCCCTCGTCGTGTTATCTGGGGATACCGGGTGAACTACGGTCCCCTCTAGAGCCGACACTCTACTTTAGCCCAGCCTCCAACAGTCCTCTAGCATGAGGCTCTGCCAGGCTCCTTCTCTGTGTTCCTTCCAATATTCTAGGAGGGCTTCTCCACCTGCAACAGGTTGCTTCAGCTGCTGTCTAGGGCCCCGGGTTACACCGTCCCTCTCGGCTCTCTCACACTCCTGGTGGTTTCAGCGTCGGACGGGCTTTCCCCCCCCATCTGGCTCACACTGGCTCAGTACGGGTCTGCACTCCTTGGCTTATGCTCTTCCAGGCAGTGTGTGTCTTTCTGTCTTTACATCTCAGCTACTTCAGCCTACTGTCTTCCTTTTCTCCTCCCCCTCTCTATATACTGTCAGTCACCTGACCTCTGGTGTGCCCAACCCACTCCCCTCATCCACCACCCCTCTGGTCTCATATAGTCTCTAACCTCAGGGCTGGATGTGACCTCTCTGACACGTGGGTTGTGTGGGCTGTGAGGGTGTTAGTGTTTAACAATTGTCCTACCTGCCTGGCTGCAGTCCCCTTTTGTGGCCTCCTGGACGCAGGGGCGCCACATTCTCCCGGAGTTAAACAGCGCGTCCTCGCGCGACTCGACATGGATAACCCTGAAAACATTTTCATTTTATATAACAGTAAACATTAAGTATTCTTGGTTTCTTCCCATCCGGGAGGCACGATTATTATAACGTTGCATTAACCATAAAACAAGTGCATGGGTATATATTCGTCATTACCCTTTTCTGTAAAACACATTATAAAACATTACTTTGTATAAAAGTATAAAATTCTCTTCTTTCAAAAAGTGCAAATTCTCAAAAAGCAGCTTCAAAGTTCTGGATTCGACAATGCAAAGTTCGTGCATTAACTCGCATGTGCATCTGGTCTTAAAACCAAAGGGGAGCACACAAAGGTGCTCAACTATATACAATGAAAGTTCGTATCAAGTCATTGTTCATGATGCAAATGTTCAGGTACAACACATAAGACATACAGGGGAATGCTAGCATTCACTCAGGTAAGGTGGGGGGGAGCAATAAGGAACAATGTACATTCACACTTACAGCATCTTCATCTGTTTCTTCAAGGACCCGTGTTCACTCCTTCTCCGGCTGTTTCCACGGCAGCGTCTGCGGTGCTGATCTCCTCCTGGGCCCGTGTCATCCTTGGGGGCAGCCGCCGCAGTACACCCCTCCGGGTGTCTAGGACATAGGGACGCTCTTCTCCGCCTTCCGCCATCTCCGCACGGTCACACGGGGTCTCTCCTCGGCTGGGTTCCTCCACTAAATCGTTCTGTGGGCCCTCCGGGATCACGCGTGGTCTTCCGGGTATAGCGCTAGTTGTTGCGTCCTCTGCTTCCGTCCTCGTGTACTCGAATGGCGATTCCTTCTTTTCCGGTTGCTCGCTCCGCCCCCCCTGATGACGATTTCCTGCTTCGTTCGCGCCAGCTTCTTGGTAGGAGGGTCTAGGGGCGGCGGCTCTTCTTTTAGAGTGACAGCTGGCTCTCCCGGAGTTAAGGAGAGCCAGGGCGGGACTTTCTTTTCGCGCCTTGGACCGGACCGGCCCACGATGGGAGTCTTGGGAACGCCTCCTCTGCACATGGCGCTAGTCCCTTGTGGCCGCCATTAGGGTCAGATTTGGTGGGAAAAGTCCAGAACTCACCGTTTAGGAGCACGAGGTCCAATTCTTTTGGAACGGGTGGATCCTGTTCATGACGCCAGGTTGTGGAGCCACAGGCGGGACTTGGGTACTCGGTACCAGACCGGACGGTACTGGGGATGTCACCGGTGGCTTGGTCCGGACCGTGTCCCTGGGCCCTCACAATAAAAGGGGAATATTTACAAGGGATTTGTCACGGGTGACGCCACCCACTTGGTGCGGCCAGTAATGGGGCCGCTGCTGCTGCAGAACCTCCGGGGGTGATGGAATGGCAGCGGGGATGGTATAGTTCCAGTGGGGAGAACTGTATCCCCCGGGGCAGTAAGGAGTTAAAGTCAATTGTGTGTGTAGTTTGAGCACACTTACTTTGCAGGCTGCAGGGATCTCTCCTCCTGGCTGCTGCTGACAGGCTGGATCTGTAGGGAGGAATGGTCTGCAGCTAGAGACTGACAAGAGAGGCGATGCAGGGTTTTCCAAAGCTTTACTCAAGTTCTTTCAGTCAGCTTACAAGTTATTTGCAGTTGTTACACAGTTCTCAACACGCGGTTGCTTTCTCCCTTTCCGGGTTCCCTTCTCTCCTACAGCCAGACTCCTTCCTCCTGTGACCCCTCACACAGTCTGTGTATGTCCCTTTCCGGGCTATTGCTTCTCTTTCTCTGTGTTGTGCGACACCGGACAGTATGGCGGTGACTCGGGCTTCTGTGAGTCCTAGTATGTCACTGAGCTGCCTGTCCTTTGGGTTAGGGATCTCAGTCTGGAACTCAGACCCCCCGTCGTGTTATCTGGGGATACCGGGTGAACTACGGTCCCCTTTAGAGCCGACACTCTACTTTAGCCCAGCCTCCAACAGTCCTCTAACATGAGGCTCTGCCAGGCTCCTTCTCTGTGTTCCTTCCAATATTCTAGGAGGGCTTCTCCACCTGCAACAGGTTGCTTCAGCTGCTGTCTAGGGCCCCGGGTTACACCGTCCCTCTCGGCTCTCTCACACTCCTGGTGGTTTCAGCGTCGGACGGGCTTTCCCCCCCATCTGGCTCACACTGGCTCAGTACGGGTCTGCACTCCTCGGCTTAGGCTCTTCCAGGCAGTGTGTGTCTTTCTGTCTTTACATCTCAGCTACTTCAGCCTATTGTCTTCCTTCACTCCTCCCCCTTCCTATATACTGTCAGTCACCTGACCTCTGGTGTGCCCAACCCACTCCCCTCATCCACCACCCCTCTGGTCTCATATAGTCTCTAACCTCAGGGCTGGATGTAACCTCTCTGACACGTGGGTTGTGTGAGCTGTGAGGGTGTTAGTGTTTAACAATTGTCCTACCTGCCTGGCTGCAGTCCCCTTTTGTGGCCTCCTGGACGCAGGGGCGCCACATATATATGTCCCTCATCCTGGTATATATATAACCTCTTTTGCTGGCTGCTGGTCCATGGCCCCCCTATGCTGCTGGCACATGGCCCTCCTGTGCTGCTGGCACATTGTCCCCCTGTGCTAATGGCACATAGGCCCCCCATCTTGATATGGCCAACCCGTCACTCTATACGTCTCCCTGTGCTGCTGGCACATTGTCCCCCTGTGCTAATGGCACATAGGCCCCCCATCTTGATATGGCCAACCCGTCACTCTATACGTCTCCCTGTGCTGCTGATACATGGTCCCCCTGTGCAGCTGGCACCTGACCTCTCAGTGAGGTACAGCAGCTGGGACAGGTAAGCTAGCCCCACACCAACACCTAACACATCCCCCAATCCCTAGGCCTATAACTTGAAGTCAGGCAGGGGATAGTGGGGGGAGCTGAGTGGAAGGTGGAGAGAAGGTAAAGAACCCGGGAAAGGGGTTAAGGAACTAGATTAAAAACCTAGGAACACTAAGTTGGGAGGAATTTCCTGGAGGGTGGTGTAGCGGGAAGAAGTCCTAATCAGAGACACCCTAAAGCTAAGAAAATGTAACACCTGGGAGGAAGAACCCGGACCCAGCGGCCTGTGACACTGCATGGCCGTTGTGGGTCCCAAGCTAAGTACAAGGGAAGAACAGAGGGGGTCCACGGCGCACCCGAACCAATAGGGACACCGTGGGAGCGGGCCGACACCAGGGAGCAGGCCCTGTTGACATGGTAGGACGCTGTATGCCCCAGCCATAGATTAACCGGCGGGGTAAAGGAACTGTATGCCCGGAACTCAACCCCCGGCACAGAATCAGAAAGGCTGTCACAAGGGGCTAGGAGTGCCGCAAGGGGATGGTCCAAGAGAAGTCCGCAACCACTGGCCCTTAAGATGTACGCGGGACGGAACAGAGAAGCCCGAAAAGCATAAGAAAGGGAGTGCCCCTAGCAAACCGTCCCAGCTGCTAACCGATTACCGGGACCATGAGTGAACTGCTGTAAAGTGACTATGGCGTCGTATAAGCGAAACAGTGGAGTAAATTACCCGGTGAACTCAGGACTTGTGTGTCTGAGACTTATTTGTGTGTTAACAGCGGAAGCTCAACTGCAGAGAGCCGCACACTGATTCTTCTAGCTGTAGGGGAGACTGCCTGAAGAGGCTGAGCACGGCATACAACTACTTCATCTCTATACCTGCCCTGGGGAAACAAGCCCTGCCCGTAGAGGGCCCAACATCCCGGCTGCAAACCCTCATCATCCCCCGAGGCCTGGACGGCAGCGATGGCTCATACTGCCACAAAACGTTGGGTGGCATCACGAACTACAAAACCTTAATCCCCTTTAATCATTCCCCTTTTTATTGCCGCACCTGGGACCACGGAGCCGGTCTCGTCACCTTCACAACCCCGCAGCCCTCGAAGACGACAGGGCCAGGTTCCGAGTATCTCAGTCCCCCAGTGCTGCTGACATCATTGCCCCATGTGCTGCTGGCACATGGCCCTCCTATGCTGCTGGCATATGGCCCCCCTCTGCTGCTGGCAAATGGCCCCCTATGCTGCTGGCACATGGCCCCCCTGTGCTGCTGGCACATTACCCCTCTGTACTGCTGGCACATAGCCCCCCACCCTGGATATGCCCCCCACGTCTCTCTATATGACTCCCTGTGCTGTTGGCACATGGTCCCTCTGTGCTGCTAGCACATTGCCCCCCTGTGTTGCTGGTGACCCGCCTAGGGGTCTTTGCGGAACTCGGTACCCGGACGTTAGTGCTAAGGAGTGATGGGCCCCCAGGGCAGCAGGGTCCCCGGGGCAGTGCTGCTGCTGAGCTGGTCGATGTGGCAGCAGCTACTTTTTAGCTTAACAGAATAGAACACAGGAGGGTTGCTGACTCTGTACGGGTACTTTACTGGCAACAGTTCACGGTTCACTCAGTTTACAGTCACGTAGTCTTTGGTAGCTGGTCGGGTAGTCACCTGAGGGTTCAAAGTCTTTCTGAGGCTCTCCAAGTGTTCCTTCTTTTATGTTCACTGTCATCTGTGTCTTTCTTGCACCTCCATTCCATCTGTGCGCTGCCCTGTACAAATCCACTTCCTACCAGGCCTGTCCGGTGTGATAAGGTGACCCCTTCTTCTCTAAGGGGGGCTTAACCTGGTTTGAGGATACCTGGTGGGGCTGCACGTTGTGGAAGAGGTTGGGGGCTGCTTGGCAGACCTACGACCCACCGGTATTGGCGGCTCAGGGCTGGACTCGCCTGCATCGCGTCTCGTAGCCGGTACCCAGTTGTGGACTGGCACTGGGTCTCCCCTTTCTGTCTGGTCGCCACTCCTTTTCAGGCACCCTCCCTGTTGTGTCCCTCTAGGACTTGTTCCTTCCTTCTTTCCTCAGACTAGACTGGATCTGTCTGTGTGTTTCCCGCTTTTTCTACTCTAACACTCCTTCCACCGGGACCGGTTACCCAGGTCACGGGTTAGCTGATTGATCCCCTAGTCTAGGTGTAGGGATCCTGGGAAGAGAGCCTCAGTTCAACATTATTCCTACCAATGACTAGGATACTGCACACTGTTTTGGGTGCAGTACCCCTACTGTGGCGCACTGACCAGTGGGGCACCACATTGGCACATTGGTCCCCAGTGCTGCTGGCACATAGAGCCCCTGTGCTGCTGGCGCATAGCCCCTCCATCCCAGATATGGCACCCTGTCACTCTTCATGCCTCCCTGCTGGCGGGCACATAGTCAAATAACAAACACTTTTCACTCACTCTCCGTAGCTCGCTCGTAATCCCAGCTCAGCGGTAACTTCCTGCGTCAGTCCCGGGCATCATATCATGTGAGCAGGGCGCACAGTGATGACATCACTGTGCTGTGGTGATCACGTCACCGGATGCTGGAACAGATGCAGGAAGCCACTGCTCAGCTGGGGTCACTGAGCGAGCTACGGAGGGTGAGTGAAAAGTGTTTGTTATTTGACTATGTGCCCGCCAGCAGGGAGGCATGAAGAGTGACAGGGTGCCATATCTGGGATGGGAGAGTGAGTGCGGCTCCCCTATCGACATCTCAGCGCGGCTTCAGCACCGAGATGATGGACAGCAGGTGCAGTACATATTATACGAGCATAATGAGGAGGAGCACATGACCTCCCGCTGCCTCTGAAGCCTGATCCAGCCCCCGGACTCCGTTACAATGCGCCCCCCTTCCCTACAGTACAGAAAGTAGATTCGGATGATAAAACACACCCACTACTTTCCCCCAAACTTGGGGGAACAAAAGAGCATTTTATAATCCGAAAAATACAGTAAATTAACAAACAATATTTTATCGTTGTTCAACTTTGGACCCTAATTAATAAATCCTGAGGATATAACTATGGTACATTTCCATTTCTTCTGAAGATATTGTACAGGCTATGAAAAAAATTAAGGGGGTGCCAATAATGGTGAGGAGCCCTGAATATACAGCTAGGTAGGTAGAGGCAAAAGCATAAAGCAGCACTCTGTAAGCACTAAGATGCATGCAAAACATTGAATTCAAGAAATATGTACTGCATTACTGCTATATAGAATATATGTACTGCATTACTGCTATATAGAATATAATTACAAAAGCACTTAGAGCACAATAAACTGGCCAAGTGTGCACTAAGCACCTTCATTTCATAAGGATATTCATATATTCAATGTTTTGCATGCATGTTAGCATTTACAGAACGCTGCTTGTATGCTTGTTTGTATCTTATGCAGTCATAGCATGTTGCACCTGTTCACATCTGCTTTGTTCTGTCTGACGGTGCTGTAGTTATTTTTGTAGTGGTAGCCAGCTAGGTAGCTATATGTCACATTCCCACCAGAGGCTGCTCGTTCCACTTCTACTTCTGTCATCAGGTAGCGCTGATGATAGGAGATACGTCATGTACAGGATACTCTGCAATCTCTGTGAATTGCTCTGCAGTAGCTAAATGGAGTTAATTTCCTTTAGTCTATTAAGAGTTAACTTCTGTGGCTCTGCAGTACTAGTTGTTGTTGCTGGTGTCGCTGATAGAGTTTATTCTCTGCAAGGACCGTGAGCTCTGCTGACGCCGAGTGATGTTTTGCAGAAGCCTTTTTGCTTGTAGCTTTGTGGAGATTGCCATCTTTCTGGGAGTTGCTGTGCTTATCCCGGTCCCTGGGTGGAGGTGAGGGGGTGTTAGCCTAAGGCTGGTCAGGAGCAGGGCAAGGGTGGTGGCCCAGACATCCTCACCTTCAGGGATACCTCCCGGAACAGTCCAAAGGTCAGACTAGTTTTCTTGATAGGCCTTTGTCCGTCACTGCCATCCTGCTACCGTATCCCCTCATCCGTTATTCCACCGCGTGACAATCAGCAACCTACCATATTCCTGAAGATCATATGGCTTCATCACAAGCTTTTGCACACCTGGCTCAAGAATTCTCTGAGATTTCTGATTTGTGTAACCAGGTGTAAGAAGTTGTTGGGTATCTGGCCGCAGCTCACAACCAGGCTGTACTAAAACCCAATATATATCTCCCTGACCAATTTTCAGAAGGGAGACATAAATGTATTGTTTTCAGGGATGCCTGTAAGTTATACTTCAGGCTTCGTCCTTGTTCTTTGGGGAGCAAGGAACAGCATGTGGGGAATATACTCTCCCTTCTTAAGGGGGATCCCCAGGTATGGCCTTCTCTCTGGCCACCGATTCTCTATCTTTGCGATCAGTGGATGAGTTTTTTGTGCCGTTGTGTGTGGTGATCTTGATGGCGTCTACTTGGCTGAGTCTAAACTTTGTAAGTTCAGGCAGGGAGTGCGGCCGGCTGATGAGTATTGCTCAGTTCAGGAGGTGGGCCATTAACACTCAATGGAATGACCCTACTCTGAGGAGTCAGTTCTGTCTAGGGTTGTCAGATCGGCTACAAGACTCCATGACCCAGTACGCTGCTTCGGAGTCATTGGAGGCTGCTATGGCGCTTGCTATCTGGTTGGATAGACGCCTTAGAGAAAGACCTGGGCTAACCTTGCACCTGGAGGCCATCTCTGTTGAGGAGGTCCCACATGTGGGATTTGATGTACCTAAGCAGTTGGGCAATGTATCTTCTCGTGCTAGTCATTAGGTTGCGGGGTCTTGCTTCTATTGTGGTCAAGTTGATCATTTCATTAGGTTCGGTGCACATCGTGCTATAGCCATTACTCAGCCTTGTCCTTTGAGGATAAGAGCCTGAGTATTACTGTGTCTGCTGTGTTGGTCATTTTTGCTCCTATGTATCTGGCGGAGGTTGTTAAGCATCAACCAGAGAATAGGGGTAAAATGTAACCTATATCTCAGGTTGACGTAAGGCCTAGGAGTTATCCTGGAAGAGTGAAATAGGCAGGACAGTGTCTGGTGGGAAATTACCTAAGAGACAGGGAAATGACTCTGATGTTTGTTCCCTATGGAAGTATCCTCTGTCAGTAACTGGATGAATGTGAATGAACGTTCAGGTCCAGGATTTAGGGTCCAGAGGCCCCTCATAAAAGGGGTGTACTGTCACATTTAGACTACTCTGCAGTCTCTGTGAATTGCTCTACAGTAGTTAAATGGAGTTCATTTCCTTTAGACTATTAAGGGTTTACTTCTGTGGCTCTGCAGTACCAGTTGCTAAGTGTATCAAGTGATGTGGTTGTTCACTCCCCCAGCCTTTAAGTAGTCCCATGACTTATTAGCTGATGTCGCTGATAGAGTTTATTCTTTGCAAGGCTCGTGAGCTGTTATGATGCCGAGCGCTGTTCTACTGGAGCTTTCTTGCTGTCCAACTTCTTGAAGATTGCCATCTTTCTGGGAGCTGCTGTGGTTATCCTGGTCCCTGGGTAAATGTGAAGGGGTTATAGCCTAGGGCTGGTCAGGAGCAGGGCAAGGGTGGTGGCCCAGACATCCTCACCTGTAGAGGTAATTCTGAGAACAGGGTCAGCTAGGAACCCTCAGTCTAAGGGTCAGACTAGTTCCCCTGATCGCCTTTTGCCCATCACTGCCATCCTCCTACCTTATCCCCTTGTCTATTATTCCACGACGTAACTAGTTTCTGCTAGAAATTCTGGAGAGTGCAGGCTTTGCTCTTCCACTAGGTTTGGAGTGCCTGTGACCTGTAGTACCTCAGTCTGACAGTGTGGATGTGTTTGCTTGGGCTTACAGCTGAAGTCGTACATCCTATCTTCAGCCAATTGACAAGTACTGTAATGAGGTGTGCAATTCAGACTGTATCATAGAAATGGATATGGAAATGAACTGTGCACAGTCCGCTGCTGCCCCCTTGTGGACAAGTGCTGAATTGACTGCAGAGAAAAAAAACATTGATTACTGATCCCCTCCCACAACAGCCTTGTGCTCAGGAGCAGAAAGGGCGGGAAGAGTCTAGGTCCAGAGCTGAGACAGAGAAGATCTCCCTGTGGATGTCTGTTGAAAGTGGACTATTTTGCTACACCTTGCCGGAAAAATCACCCCGCAGAAGCCCCTGTGACTGATCCTGGGCCACTGGACATTGGTGCTGTGTATCTGGCCGCTCTGCAAAACCTTGCCCGCCGAGCACCCAGAGTGCATGTGCAGGGGCCGTGACCGACATAAGGGAGCCATTTGGCTGTTGTGATCTCCCTCCTGCTCGGTGTGCCCTGAGACTGGGAGAGACATTAAAAGAAAAGTTCTGTTACCTGCGGAAGGAGACCAAAGAAGAAGACTGAGGAGATCCCCAGGCCTGCTACGTGGGAGCGACATCTTCTTCTGTGATAAACTGGTACGTGATTTTAGGGAAAGTTAGGGAAAGATACCTTCATTGTTGTGTTTTTTTCTTGCTGCGTACCCGGAAGAAGTGAAGATCCAGAGACTCTAATATATACAAGTGCGCATATAGTTCGGTTGACTGTGATATAAATATGTTTTACAGTAAAGACATGTTACTACCGGTTAAATCTGAGTATGGGGATTCTGTTGAGAAAGATCATACACACACACCCGCGGCCTTACCACCGGTCGCTACATCTGGCGTAGTCGGCAGGATGTGTGATCAACAGAATCTCCTCCCGGTAGTAACTTATAACCAGACTTATACTACGGCCTGCAGGTCCATATCCGGTGCCAGCAGTCCGAGCAGTGACACGGAAGAATTGAAGCAGATAGTAGCAGAGTTGCAGAGACAGATACTACAGCTACAGCTCATGCTAGACCAACAGGCGGACAGGCAAGCGAGACAGCAACCCAGCCGGCCTATGGGAAGGTGCTGGACATGCGGCGACCGCCGCCATAGGGCAAACCGTTGTCCGCATCCTCCACCCGTGGTCCGATATACCAGAACCAGCAAGCCATGCCCCACAACAGCAGCCACCTTTAAACTAGACGCCCCCGCCAAAGCGGCTCGCTCGGCAGGGGAGATGAGGGAAAAGGGTGTGAAGAGACAGAGCCAGACCGATAAGCAAGTACTGGCCACTCGGGTCCAGGGGACGATGAAGTGGTTTAATGTCCGCGATGGGTATGGCTTCATCAACAGGAATGACACAAAGGATGACGTGTTTGTACATCAGACTGCCATAAAGCGTAACAATCCTCGTAAGTGCCTCCGCAGCGTTGGTGATGGGGAGCTGGTACAGTTTGATGTTGTGAAGGAGAGAGGGGTACAGAGGCCGCCGACGTCACTGGTCCTGGGGGTGTTCCCGTTCAAGGAAGCAGATTTGCCCCCAACCGGCGCCGCTACCGCCGGCGATCCTACTCTCCCCGGGTAGAAAATGTGACTGAGTTTATTGGAGATATTGTGATCCCTGAACAAGGGAGCGAAGGTGAACGGGGGGATGACGGTTTCCCCCAACAGAGGTCCCTACTCCGCCGGAGATCAATCCCTGTGATATCAACGGCCATCACTGCCTTGGAGCCGATGGTTGTTGACAGGAAGACTGAGAAGATCCCCAGGCCTGCTACGTGGGAGCGACATCTTCTTCTGTGATAAACTGGTACGTGATTTTAGGGAAAGTTAGGGAAAGATACCTTCATTGTTGTGTTTTTTTCTTTTCTTGCGGCGTACCCGGAAGAAGTGAAGATCCAGAGACTCTAATATATACAAGTTCGCATATAGTTCGGTTGACTGTGATATAAATATGTTTTACAGTAAAGAAACGTTATTACCGGTTAAACCTGAGTATGGGGATTCTGTTGAGAAAGATCATACACACACACCCGCGGCCTTACCACCGGTCGCTACAGTACCACACCCTATTTATGTCTGCGGCCTTTTGATGCAAGCTGCCAATAATAGTCTTTGGTTTACTTTATATTATCCTGCTGTTTTTACTGTTTGACCTCTGCCTGTTTTGAACTATTCTCTTGCCTTACGATCTTCTTATACTTTGCTGACATCTTGGTTTTGCCCCAGCTCTCTGACTACACTATCGGATCCTGTTTTTGTCCTTTTTGACCTCTTGGTTTTGACCCTGCTTGGCGACTTTCCTATTTATGGACTGCAGCCCATCTATAGGCAAGAACCCCCTTGTCCTTGCACTATTCCAGATCCCTGTATAGGTGTTAAAGGGTGTCTGGGTTTCTTGCGGTTGTGCCTGATGGTGCCTGATGTCTCTCTATCCGAGAGTCCCCTTTTTACCTGAAACCTCAGACAGATGTCACACTATAGAGGTGAAGAGGTAGCGGTGGAATCCGGCGTGTAAAACTGGTGGTACTCTTGTTCATACAAGATCTGGTGCATGGCAGGTATAGGCCTGTAAGATGATTGAAACTGAGTCTTTCACCCTACTAAAAAAGTTAAGGATTTAAACCACCTAAGCCTCAATGTTGTCACCAGATCTGATGGATGATGTCATGGCTGAGTTGTGGGAGTCACAATTAACATGTATGTCAATGAAAGTGTCCAGCACATATAAAAGTTTCCTGGTTGCAGATTTCAAACACATGCAGGTAAACAGCCTGGCAAATATAAGGAGATGCAGTGCAGCATCTTAGGCCGGCTTCACACCATGGTATTCAGCTGTCAGGTTCTGCCCGGTGTTTTGCAGGATCCACCGGATAGGACCTGACAACGCAGGATGACCAGAAACTGTTTTTTGCAGGATTAGTTCTTGCTGCTGTCTACGGTGCTGAACTCTCACCCTGCGTGTGCTTTGCTGCTGTCCATGGTGCTGAACATTCAGCGCAGGCTTTGAAATGCTTCTCTCTGTGGTGCTGAATGAGCACGGCAGCATTGCAGAGCCTGTGCTGTTCAGTACATGGCATCCGGGAAATGATCTGATTTTTCCCCGGATCCGGGGCGATCTGGCGCCCATGCACTCCCCTGATTGCCCCGGATCAGGGAGGATCCGGTTTTGTTTTGTTTTTGCACTGGACACAAAAAAATGATGCTGACTCCAATTTTTTTTTCCTGTGCAAAACCAGACAAAATCAGATCAGGGAGAAAGAGCACAAAACCGGATGGCCAAATAGGACCAATCCGGCACCATAGGGACATATGGTGGTTCAAACCGGACCGGACCTTAACACAGAAAACCATGATGTGAAGCCGGCCTTAGCTAGAAGTGGGGGTGAGCAGCACTTGTTATATATTAAACTCTACCCCAGGACTATTGAAAGATTCCTTCTAAAACTCCTAAAGTTACTTCTTTGTACATAGGATTGTACTAGATTTTACAATATACACTGAATACATTATTAAACAGATCTGTCAGGTCTGATGAGACTGGTGTGCTTACTCTGGAAATCCACAACAGAATGGCTGCAAAATTCTGATATTAAAATGAGCATTATATGAGTCCACAGAAAGTCCATGAGTCTGATTATATTTGATATCTGACTGCCTTAGGATTATAGAGCCATTCTGACATGGATTATCACAATAAGTACACTAGCCTCGCTGGGTCTTAGACATCTATTCAATAATGTATGCACTTTGTAATGTGAAACCTGGTGACACACCCGCTTTAATGGATTGATCATAGAGGAGCCCCAGATGTCGGTATGTAGGAGGTGGCTCTCAGGGCTCCCGTCATAAAATACTGACCAATACCATATGCAGTGTGTATTGCTAATAAAAAATATGGATTTCTTATAGCCTACATATTGCAACATATCGTTCCTATGCTTTGATATAGTGTGGTCATTATGTCAAGGTTGGAGTATACTGCAAATATGAAATATGGTTGTCTAGATTCATGCACTATATATTGCAGTGTAATATCATTGATATATTTTGATACTGGGAGACTGGCTCATTCACTAGAACTGTCATGATGTCTGTTGTTTAGACACATAAGGCAATGTTCATTGTTTTGGGCTCTGTGATGTTATTTGTTCATTTGTATACAAGTGACCACAGTGATATGTGCTTTGACAATGCAGTCACTGCAACAAAATAGTGTGTCCAAATAACTAGTGTATCATCCACAAAAAATACACAGTCTGAATATATTTGTTTATGAATCAATTCTTGAGAGTTCAGAAACTGGCCAATTCTGGATCATCAATGAATCACATTTAGAAACATTAACCAGCCTTATGCTTCTATTGTCTAAGCGCTATAAAAGTTGGTAGAATCATGATACAGACAGAAGCGATCCAGTGCTGATATTCCAGGAGGTCTCTGTCACATGATAATCTGAGAGATGATGTTTCGAGCTCCTTGGTGAACCGAATCTTTGGTATCAAATACAGTGTTGAGGTTTCCCACTGAGATCTCTTGTCTTCATCGTAGCTTAGGCGATATTCTAGACAGATGATATATTCATAACTCTGTGGTGATGTGATATAAATGAATACATAACCTTTGTATGCTGATTATACAAATAGTGTTTATTTTATTTTGTATTCTATAGTAGCTACAGTTAGGGCCAGAAATATTTGGACAGTGACACAATTTTGGCGAGTTGGGCTCTGCATGCCACCACATTGGATTTGAAATGAAACCTCTACAACAGAATTCAAGTGCAGATTGTAACGTTTAATTTGAAGGGTTGAACAAAAATATCTGATAGAAAATGTAGGAATTGTACACATTTCTTTACAAACACTCCACATTTTAGGAGGTCAAAAGTAATTGGACAAATAAACATAACCCAAACAAAATATTTTTATTTTCAATATTTTGTTGTGAATCCTTTGGAGGCAATCACTGCCTTAAGTCTGGAACCCATGGGCATCACCAAACGCTGGGTTTCCTCCTTCTTAATGCTTTGCCAGGCCTTTACAGCCGCAGCCTTCAGGTCTTGCTTGTTTGTGGGTCTTTCCGTCTTAAGTCTGGATTTGAGCAAGTGAAATGCATGCTCAATTGGGTTAAGATCTGGTGATTGACTTGGCCATTGCAGAATGTTCCACTTTTTTGCACTCATGAAATCCTGGGTAGCTTTGGCTGTATGCTTGGGGTCATTGTCCATCTGTACTATGAAGCGCCAACCAATCAACTTTGCAGCATTTGGCTGAATCTGGGCTGAAAGTATATCCCGGTACACTTCAGAATTCATCCGGCTACTCGTCTGCTGTTATGTCATCAATAAACACAAGTGACCCAGTGCCATTGAAAGCCATGCATGCCCATGCCATCACGTTGCCTCCACCATGTTTTACAGAGGATGTGGTGTGCCTTGGATCATGTGCCGTTCCCTTTCTTCTCCAAACTTTTTTCTTCCCATCATTCTGGTACAGGTTGATCTTTGTCTCATCTGTCCATAGAATACTTTTCCAGAACTGAGCTGGGTTCTTGAGGTGTTTTTCAGCAAATTTAACTCTGGCCTGTCTATTTTTGGAATTGATGAATGGTTTGCATCTAGATGTGAACCCTTTGTATTTACTGTCATGGAGTCTTCTCTTTACTGTTGACTTAGAGACAGATACACCTACTTCACTGAGAGTGTTCTGGACTTCAGTTGATGTTGTGAACGGGTTCTTCTTCACCAAATAAAGTATGCGGCGATCATCCACCACTGTTGTCATCCGTGGACGCCCAGGCCTTTTAGAGTTCCCAAGCTCACCAGTCAATTCCTTTTTTCTCAGAATGTACCCAACTGTTGATTTTGCTACTGCAAGCATGTCTGATATCTCTCTGATGGATTTTTTCTTTTTTTTCAGCCTCAGGATGTTCTGCTTCACCTCAATTGAGAGTTCCTTTGACCGCATGTTGTCTGGTCACAGCAACAGCTTCCAAATGCAAAACCACACACCTGGAATCCACCCTTGACCTTTTAACTACTTCATTGATTACAGGTTAACGAGGGAGACGCCCTCAGAGTTAATTGCAGCCCTTAGAGTCCATTGTCCAATTACTTTTGGTCCCTTGAAAAAGAGGAGGCTATGCATTACAGAGCTATGATTCCTAAACCCTTTCTCCGATTTGGATGTGGAAACTCTCATATTGCAGCTGGGAGTGTGCACTTTCAGCCCATATTATATATATAATTGTATTTCTGAACATGTTTTTGTAAACAGCTAAAATAACAAAACTTGTGTCACTGTCCAAATATTTCTGGCCCTAACTGTATGTATTGTAGCCTTTTTAATAAAATGACTTGATTACCTTCTTTACGGTTGTACACACCTGCTTTAACCCAAGCTCAAGTGAAACTCGATTACCGTATTTCTTTTTTGTATTCAAAACCAACAAACAAGATCTCATTTAAAATATATTTATTAGGATTTCCATTGACAACTTATTTTATCTGCAAATAGAAACATATTAGTCCCTAAATGGCATACATGATACATGTATGATCGCTGACAGCCCAATCGATCTCGAGAATAGGGGCATTAAAGTCCGATGTGTGAATGCTAGTGTGCATGCTTGACGAGCGCTCCACTCGCATCTATGGACCTGGTTGGGATAGCCTTTCTATGAATGCCACAGAAGTGAATGCTTCTCTTTATACACAGATTTGTTTAGGATCGGTGGAGGTCCTACAGGTTGGACTCTAAAGGCCCCGTCACACCTGGCGACGGGACTGGGGATGTCGGCGGTGACTGGCGGATGCGCGCATGTTTTTGGCGCCCCGCCAGCATTGCCATCCCCCATTTACATGGGGCGACATCTCCAGCTCCGCGCTGGCGAGCTGTCAGGCGGCATCGCCGCCGGGGTGTCTGAAAACCCCAGCGGCGATGCAGGACAATGGGAGCCTATGGCTCCCATCTCCTGACAGGTCGCCGGCGGCCGGTTACATCGTCCCAGATCGGTCGCCTGGTTTCAGAGCACTGCTCCTGGATCCGCCAACATCGCCCCTTTACATGAGGCGACGTAGGGGCGATGTCGCCGCCGATAGGCCACGCCCCTACGTCACCTATGTAATCGGCAGCGATGTCGCCCCGTGTGCCCGGGCCTTAAAAGATCACACATTTATGATAAATCTTGGGGATCGATATACTTAGAGATTAGTTTGAATTGAAATTTAATTAAAATTTATAGTTTGGGTCAATTATTCATTGAAATATACACCTCAGCTGCTGCAGAACCTCTTTTTTACATTCATGATCCAAGCATGGACAACGATATTCACATCAACAAAGGGTGTCTTGACCTGATCTCACCAGATGAAAGGAGCCTTCGATGACGTTTCCTACTCAATGACTGATATGAAATTCCCACATCGCTCCCAAAAAATCTGCATGTTTATATCATGAAGTTCTGCAGCAGCTGAGGAAAAGATATGTACAGTACACAGAAGCTGCTCTTCTTAAAGGGTTCCTGACATTCCCCGAACAAGGCGATGCCTTTGTAATTCTTGCATTATGCAGCATGTTTTCAGGTGGTGCATTATGTATGAAAGATGCCAGGGACATTACACAAACCTGGAATGGAAAGAGAAAGAAAACCAGGTTATTGTATTGTTATATATTTTATTATTGTTCCCTATACATCATAGTTACAGCATAACAGACTCTAAAGTATTTTCTTTATTCCACATTTCTCTATTTTACATCATTCATTCAGCTTTTCCTACAGCATCCTGGCATTGAGCTCTAAGAACATTAGCAGGTGACTGTACAGACACTTGCTACTTATCAATAGTAATTACTTACACTTTGTGGATGCAGAACACAATCTAGGTCTTGTTCTTCACTACATTACCAGGTGAATTTAAGGGTGGAAGAAGCTACTAGGCAAAAAAATGTAATGAGTGGCCCAAGTTAGTCCTTTAAACTTATACCTCTGTTTGATCTCCTATTTCAACCACTTATGATGTTGTCACAGGGTAGTAAGGAATAATAGGGGGCCCTGGTCTCCTAGACTGACCCTCAGGCTAGGGGGGCCCTAGCTATGCCTTATCCCAGAATTACCGCTGCTGGTGAGGATGTCTGAGCTGCAACCCTTGCCCTGCTCTTGGTCAGTCCTGGTCTAGTACCCCACACAAATACAACAATGGGGAAACCAATGATACACACTCACAGCAATACACACAGAGGAATAAGTCAATACATGCACAAGAGGAAATAAAGATCAGGGAGGAAACCTAGAAGACAAGGGGATTTCCACAGCACATCAAACAGCACTCAATAGATCGCCAGCAACTGGATCACCACAGCATACAGACAGGTATTGCAAAAGTTCTAGTCAGCTGAGAAGACAGATTCCACCATCTTAAAAAGGCTGGGAGTGACTGTGATAGGTGGCCCAGAATATGTGATCCTCTCTAATAAAAACACAGCTGGTCAATGCCCAAACCTATATGTGTAACTTAGAAGGACTAGAGAAACTACAGTGTGGAATATCAGAGTCTGTAATGTGAACAGCGCCAATAGCCGCCATGACACTCAGCGAGTTATGAGCCAAATGCCGTGTGACAGATGTGTTCTCTTCAGTATAACGTATAAACAGCTGCACTCTGAAATGCTAAGGCATGCAAACATTGAATGTAAGTATATTGACATGCATTACTGCTAAGGAAATACACTGAAAATTGAGACACAGTTCATAAAAAAAGTCCAGTTTTATGTGAACCCAGCAGCCACGACAAGGCGTATCACTTTATAGGGTCCCTAACTAATGCCTGTATCTGAGTTAAAAAAAAACCTACAATTATGGGTGAGTAGGAACCTGCTCAAATTGCCTAAACCTGGAGGAAAGGAGGAGAGCATGACCCCACAATATAAAATGAAAAAAACTGATGGCACTTCCTAATAAGTGCACCTGTTCACACTTGTTAGGAAATGGCATCAGTTTCTTGTCATTTTAGAATGTGTAATATTGATTAGTCTTTAAGAGCTATGGAGACAGCTGGTGACTTCGATGAAGAGAACTGCATGCATGGCCACATTTACACCATCCTGGCTAGATTGGGTTACCGCATAGGTTTTTTCCCGTTGTCCGGTGAAAAGGAGGTATTACCAATCCACGGGATAGATGATAACTTATTGATTGGTTGGGATTTGACCTCGGGGACTGGCACTGATCAGCTGCACTTTTATCACCATTGGCACTGTATCGGCAGTGCACAGCATTGACTGCTCCTCCATTCATTCCTTATGGGGCTGCTGCACTCTGCATTTTCTGCCAACCCCATAGAAGATGAATGGGGTGTAAGTCTGACCTTCCATTCCACTTTGTAATGGGGATAAAGATTTCCTGTTGGGGAGAACTCTACAAATAAGAAGGAAAAGAAGCGCACATAGAGTAATACCTTCGGGTTTGATGGTCACACGGACTCCCACAATACTCTGTTTCTCTTATTGTGGTCAGCGCGGCTTCTATCCATCCGGTTCTAATTTCTCCAAGTGGATCTGTTGGGGAGAAAAAATATTACCATTCTGCCAATTGGTGCAACGATCAAACTAGCAATGGATAAGTGATAACTCATTTTAACCAGAGAACCCCTTTAAGGGTCACCAGGGCCCTCAAGGTTAGGTTCACCAGGATCTTTGCCAAGCCTAAATAGGTCTACCAGAGTCTTCTGCAAGCCTAGATTGGCCCACCAGGGTCTTTTTCAAGCCTATATAGGTGCACCAAAGTCTTCTCAAAGCCTAAATAGCAACTCCAGGCTCTTCTCCAAGCCTAGATAGGTCCACCAGGCTCTTCTCCAAGCCTAGATAGGTCCACCAGGGTCTTCTCCAAGCCTAGATAGGTCCACCAGGGTCTTCTCCAAGCCTAGATAGGTCCACCAGGGTCTTCTCCAAGCCTAGATAGTTCCACCATTGTCTTCTTCATGCCTAGATATTTCCACCAGAGTCTTCTCCAAGCCTAGATAGGTCCACCATGGTCTTCTCCAAGGCTAGATACAGTAGTAATACCAGGATCTTCTCTAAGCCCAGATATGTCCACCAGGGTCTTCTCCAAGCCTAGATAGTTCCACCATTGTCTTCTTCATGCCTAGATATGTCCACCACAGTCTTCTCCAAGCCTAGATAGGTCCACCATGGTCTTCTTCAAGGCTAGATAGGTTTACAAGTATTTTCTCTAAGCCCAGTTAGGTCCACCAGAGTCTCCTCCAAGTCTAAATATCTCCACCAGGGTCTTCTCCAAGTCTAGATATCTCCACCAGGGTCTTCTCCAAGTCTAGATATCTCCACTAGAGTCTTCTCCAAGTCTAGATATCTCCACCAGGGTCTTCTCCAAGTCTAGATATCTCCACTAGAGTCTTCTCCAAGTCTAGATATCTCCACCAGAGTCTTCTCCAAGTCTAGATATCTCCACCAGGTCTTCTCCAAGTCTAGATATCTCCACTAGAGTCTTCTCCAAGCCTAGATATCTCCACTAGAGTCTTCTCCAAGCCTAGATATCTCCACTAGAGTCTTCTCCAAGTCTAGATATCTCCACCAGAGTCTTCTCCAAGCCTAGATATCTCCACCATGGTCTTCTCCAAGTCTATATATCTCCACCAGGGTCTTCTCCAAGCCTAGATAGCTCCACCAGGGTCTTCTCCAAGCCTAGATATCTCCACTAGAGTCTTCTCCAAGTCTAGATATCTCCACCAGAGTCTTCTCCAAGCCTAGATAGCTCCACCAGGGTCTTCTCCAAGCCTAGATATCTCCACCAGGGTCTTCTCCAAGCCTAGATAGCTCCACCAGGGTCTTCTCCAAGCCTAGACAGGTCCACTAGGATCTTCTCCCTACATCCCCATATAAAGTGTCTTCCAGTTCTACAAGGTGAATGGGAGGACTGGGAGCAGAACTGCATTTACCAGCAAGGGTGGATGGTAGACGTCTGAATAGTAGAGGTCCTGTATGAACTCTTTATAATCTGGTCCTATGATCATCTATAGTGTATTGTGCAGCACAGGACGACGTCTACAGAAAATGAAAAGAATTAACCAAAATCCGCGCTGCCTTCCTGCTACGACTCTTTCAACTGATCTGTGAATTACCAGCCTGACATGAACTTGTTTTTTGCAAAGTTTCATTCATAGGTGATTTTATAATAGCGCCAACCGCTGGCAGCGACTGGGCTGATGAAGAGTCACGTGTAGGAGTTTCTTCATTTAGTGGTGGAGTGTTATAATAAACCCGCTGTAGCTGTATTTAGATGATATCACCTCCCACACAAAGTGCTGATGTGCCGATAAATGGAAACAGTGGCTGATTTCATGCAGCTGTAGTGCCTCGATTCCACGGGAATTCATAAAGCCTCGTACCAGGAATATGAGCAACACATAATATCATCTGAACAATGGCCCCAAACACCCACACATAGGGAGCGCGGCGAGCTTATTAGATGGGGATCACGTGAGCAGTCTGTGTATGATTAGAACACATTGTGTTCTACGAGTGTATTTGTAGTCACACAATTAGATTTTATTTGTCATAGTATCGAGTAAATTGTGGAAGGTTGGGTGAGCTAAACGTCAATCTTTAAAGAGTATTATGTACTTGGGATCTACATATATGTACAAATCATTATCTGGGAAAAACCTGTCTAATGGAGTCACACTTTGTGCAAGTTATTATTATAATTATTAATGTTAACGGCCTTAAGCTCAATCACGTGCTACGGCGACTAGATGGATGAACACTCTGTAAGGAGATTGATCTTGTGTAGCCTGGATAGGTCCTCCAGGGTCTTTTCAAGGCTTGATAGGTCCAACAGGGTCTTCTCTAAGCCTTGTCAGGTCCACCAGGGTTTTCTCTATACCTAGGTCCACCAGGGTCATCTCTAAGTCTACACAGGTCCACCAGGATCTTCTCCAAACCTAGATGGGTCCATCGAGGTTTTCTCCAAGCCTAGATGGGTCCACCAGAGACTACTCCAAGCCTAGAGAGGTCCACCAGGGTCTTCTCTAAGCCTAGTCAGGTTCACCAGGGTTTTCTCTAAACCTAGGTCCACCAGGGTCGTCTCTAAGTCTACATAGGTCCACCAGGATCTTCTCCAAACCTAGATGGGTCCATCAGGGTCTTCTCCAAGCCTAGATGGGTCCACCAGAGTCTACTCCAAGCCTAGATAGGTCCACCAGGGTCTTCCCCAAGCTTAGATAGGTCCATCAATGTCTTCTGTAAATCTAGATGGGTCCACCAGGGTCTTCTCCAAATTTAGATAGGTCCACCTGGGTCTTTTCCAAGTCTAAATAGGTCCACCAGGGTCTTATACAAGCCTAGATGGATTCATTGGTGTCTTCTCCCAGCCTGGATAGGTCCACCAGGGTCTTCTCCAAGCCTAGATAGGTCACCAGGGTCTTCTCCACCATTACTTTTATTGTATTAAGCCATTAGGTTACTGGTCTTCTTCTTCACCTTGTTCCTTCTATTCTTCCGACCATGATGTCCTTCTCCATTGATTTCTCCCCTCGTATAATGAGTAGATAAGTCGTAGCTTGGTGATCTTTGCTTCCAGTGACATGTCTGGCTTGATTTGTTCCAGAATTGACATGTTTGTTCTTCTCACCATCCATGGCATTGATAACATTCTTCTCCAACTCCACATTTTGAAGGTGTTGATTCTTCTCCTGTCTTGTTTCTCCATCATCTATGTTTCACTTCTGTTACTACAGGAAAGCCCAGACTATGTAGGAGCCGTGTCTTCATCACCAGTGAAATGTTCCTTGATGTGAAGACCTCGTCCAGTGACTTCATTGCTGATTTGTCCATAGCTATTCTCCTATTGACTTCTGGTGTCGTAGCTGCGTCTTCAGTGATCATTGATCTGAGCAGGGTGAAGTCCTGTTTATCACTGTCCATCTCACATGTGTCCCGGTCATACCTGGCTGTAGTCAGTATCTATGTCTTCTTTGTGTTGTGGAGCAGTCCCATGTTGGAGCTTTCCATCTTGATTCTCAGTAATAAGTCCTTCATTCCATCTATGCTTGTTGAGATCAGTGTTGGGTCGTACTATGTGTCTATGTGCTCTTGAGCCTACGACTAACAAGCGATACCCCCATTAGTTCCATTATTAGTTTCATGTAGCCCATACATGTTGGTACAGGGGCTTACGTAGCATTATAATGGTTGCTTGCAATTAAGGCCCAGAAACCCTGATGTGTTTTTTCAAGTCCTCCTATCAATTCCACTTGGGATTGAGGTTCGCTTGTTCACTCCATTTACATATGTGCCCAGTTGTCAGTTCTCTTGCAGACTGCAGCATGATTTCCCTGGATTGTGATCAATGCATTTCATCATTCACCTTCAATATCCTTCCATGTCCCTTCTTCAAAGAAAAAGCCAAAAACCGGAGAGGAGAGACCCAACAGATTTTACAGTAAGGCTTATTCTGAAATATCCACAGGATATACCACATGTCTGAATATATAAGGGCCACATCTATCACAAGATCGGGGCCCCGCCGCTGTGAATGGAGAAGTGATCAGGCCGGCGGGTGTCTCTATATCCGATTCTCATACTCAGAAAAGTGTACAAGTGCGGCCACCGCTCAACTCAACATTGGCTGCAGGGTGGGGTATGGGGACCATCATTCCCGAGAGAGACTCTCATATTTAGAATTTATCCTACAGGTAAGAAACAATACACAGCAATGTCACAGTACAGGGATAATACACACAGTGATGTCATAGCACAGGGATAATACACATAATGATGTCACAGTACAGAGATAATACACAGTTATGTCACAGTACAGAGATAATACACAGTTATGTCACAGTACAGGGATAATACACAGTTATGTCACAGTACAGGGATAATACACACAGTGATGTCATAGCACAGGGATAATACACATAATGATGTCACAGTACAGAGATAATACACAGTTATGTCACAGTACAGAGATAATACACAGTTATGTCACAGTACAGGGATAATACACAGTTATGTCACAGTACAGGGATAATACACTCAGTGATGTCACAGTAAAGGGATAATACACTCAGTGATGTCACAGTACAGAGATAATACACACAGTGATGTCACAGTAAAGGGATAATACACTCAGTGATGTCACAGTACAGGGATAATACACACAGTGATGTCACAGTACAGGGATAATGCACACAGTGATGTCACAGTACAGGGATAATACACACAGGGATGTCACAGTACAGGGATAATACACACAGTGATGTCACAGTACAGGGATAATACACACAGTGATGTCACAGCACAGGGATAATACATATAGTGATGTCACAGTACAGGGATAATACACACAGTGATGTCACAGTACAGGGTGTGAGGCACCGCCGGCATGATCCGCATGGCCGGGGTACATCACATGTAGGATCAGAGGATGATCCTGTGCACACTGGCCGGTTTTCCTGTGATGATAATACTGTGTGAACCAACCTGAACACAATGAGGTTTCATGAGCCTAATGAGCGGCAGTGAGAGTGGGATGAGATCGAGGAGTCCATGAGGAATAGGATGTAATGAGTGAGTGCTGACAACCCGGAACACAGGGAGTTAACCTGAGCTGTGTGACAGGCTGATTAACAGCAGCTGAGGGGGTGTGTCCATGTGGGAGTGGCTGGCACGATAAGAGCCGGCCACCTGAGTGATTGAGAGTTTAGATTCTGGAGGCTGAGTTTGATCCTGGAAGCTGAGATTGATTCAGATGGAAGCTGAGACCAGCCAAGTGCAGAGCAGTCTGGAGGCTCTGAGTACATGATGGGAGCATGCTAGCTCCATGCCGGTGCCGAGGTCCGGGGTCGTGTCCGCACCTGGAGGGGGAAGCCGTGGTTGACCCGTGGACGCTAGACCGGACGTGGTTCACCTCACGTCCGGGAAGGAGCCTGTGGCGATGCCTGGTGGAACCTGTGACACAGGGAGCGAGACCCGGATCCGTGCCCGGTAAGAAAGCAGTTCCCGAACGATAGTGTGAACTGTGCACCTTGTGTGTGTAAATCATGTTAGGCGAGTATAGACCGCCCTTGGGACCGACTCAGTGGAGTCCGTTAAAGGTCCTGATGAACCGGAATGTATGTAGCCCTTGGAGGCAATTGTATGTAGAATGCCAGGCGGGCATAGACCGCCTTTAGGTCCGAGTCAGAGTGCTCAGTTAAAGGACCTGATGAAACAATGTGTTTAACTATGTGTATGAGGGCTTAAGTAATGGCCCTGAATGAGGGATGATGACCTATGTAAGACCCATGTATAATCATGTGGAGAGACAGTGACCCAGCTGGTATGGATGATGTTGGAGGCGTTCCGTCCTTGGGACGAGAGGGAGGCTTGCCCTGCTGCATGCAGAGGGTACCTGATCCCTCAACCACGACCTCTAATGGGGTGAGTGTGCCTGTGGTGCCAGAGACAGGGGTAATAGGGCTCCTAGTAGGTATCGGATGTGGTTCCCGTGTACTATGGTTTGCCAATCCCTGTAATGGGCCATGGAGGGGCCACAGTCCATGGATGTGGGCTGTGAGCAGGTGTGTGATCCATGGACGTTTGAATGATGGATCACATACGGTGTGTAAGGTCCCGGTCAGGCAGGATTCCTGACTACGGGTGAATGTATATCATCATGCTGGGGTGACTAAAGCCAGGCGGCAGGTACCGTCATTGGGACCCACAGGGCCCGTTGAGGCGTATGTAACGAAGGTCAGAAGCAGGGGTTAGAAGGGCTCCCGTACTGGGTAACGCGTGGTTAGGCCGGAGGCCGCAGCCCCACGGGTTACTAGGGTTTGCCAATCCCTGTTATGAACCCGGAAGGGTCATCATCGTACTGTAACTTATGTATAGTGTAAGTAGGCCGGAGGCCGTAGCCACCATGGGAGCTGTTAGTAGAGCTCCAATGGGGACAGAGATGGTTACAGGTCCCGGGTTACTATAAAACGTTATGTGCAATATAAGTGTTATGTGATGTTAAATGTAAATGTATGGTGTATTTATGTAAAGTGTTGTTAATCAATGTGATATGTGTCAAACATGCTACCCGGGTTATGTGATTAATATGTGAAAATAAACGGGTAGACATTGGTTAACCTTATAAACACGTGTTCTTGTCGTTTTGCAAGCGGGTTCCCCGGGTGCTACCTCACAAGGGATAATACACTCAGTGATGTCACAGTAAAGGGATAATACACAGTGATGTCACAGTACAGGGATAATACACACAGCGATGTCACAGTACAGGGATAATACACACAGTGATGTCACAGTACAGAGATAATGCACACAGAGATGTCACAGTACAGGGATAATACACACAGCGATGTCACAGTACAGAGCTAATACACACAGTGATGTCACAGTACAGGGATAATGCACACAGAGATGTGACAGTAAAGGGATAATAGACACAGTGATGTCACAATACAGGGATAATACACACAGTGATGTCACAGTACAGGGATAATACACACAGTGATGTCACAGTACAGGGATAATACACACAGTGATGTCACAGTAAAGGGATAATACACACAGTGATGCCACAGTACAGAGATAATACACACAGTGATGCCACAGTACAGAGATAATACACACAGTGATGTCACAGTACAGGGATAATACACACAGTGATGTCACAGTACAGGGATAATACACAGTGATGTCACAGCACAGAGATAATACACACAGTGATATCACAGTACAGGGATAATACACACAGTGATGTCACAGTACAGGGATAATACACACAGTGATGTCACAGTACAGGGATAATACACACAGTGATGTCACAGTACAGAGATAATACACTCAGTGATGTCACAGTAAAGGGATAATACACTCAGTGATGTCACAGTAAAGGGATAATACACTCAGTGATGTCACAGTACAGGGATAATACACACAGTGATGCCACAGTACAGAGATAATACACACAGTGATGTCACAGTACAAGGATAATACACACAGTGATGTCACAGTACAGGGATAATACACACAGTGATGTCACAGTACAGGGATAATACACAGTGATGTCACAGTACAGGGATAATACACAGTGATGTCACAGTACAGAGATAATACACTCAGTGATGTCACAGCACAGAGATAATACACACAGTGATGTCACAGTACAGGGATAATACACACAGTGATGCCACAGTACAGAGATAATACACACAGTGATGTCACAGTACAGGGATAATACACACAGTGATGTCACAGTACAGGGATAATACACACAGTGATGTCACAGTACAGGGATAATACACACAGTGATGTCACAGTACAGGGATAATACACACAGTGATGTCACAGTACAGAGATAATACACAGTGATGTCACAGTACAGTGATAATACACACAGTGATGTCACAGTACAGTGATAATACACAGTGATGTCACAGTACAGGGATAATACACAGTGATGTCACAGTACAGAGATAATACACACAGTGATGTCACAGTACAGGGATAATACACACAATGATGTCACAGTACAGGGATAATACACTCAGTGATGTCACAGTACAGGGATAATACACACAGTGATGTCACAGTACAGGGATAATACACACAGTGATGTTACAGTGCAGAGATAATACACAGTGATGTCACAGTACAGGAACATGTGGCCACTACCATAATACTGTAAATGTACACTTGCAGACTAAGTATGTGCTATACTGATTATACCAATAAACCTTTTATGCTAAAGCTGTATGTTCAGACACAGAAATTGTAATTAATATTAGACAAAAATATCTGTTTTTGTTGTAGAGACAGCGCCACTCCTGTCCGTGGGCAGTGTCTGGTGTTGTGATTCAGCCCATATATAGTGAATCGGGCTGTAATACCAGACTCAGCCATTGGTCAGGAGTGGAGCTGTTACTGTAAAACAAAAGCAGATCCCTTTTTCTAATCTCAGACAACACTTTAAACTAAGAGGATGACCTGGTATGTAGCAGACGGCAGCCACGTTTTTATTACACTGGCGGTTGTCAGTCTAGATTGATGAAATATGCAGTAAAGCAGGTTATACTGTGCGGTAAAGAAGGATCCCATCATTTCCCAGACAAACAAAAGAAGAGTGAAATGCATGAAACCACACAGATAATGTATTAAATCAGTTGCTATTCTTGCAGCTCTCATCTTAATGCTCTGAAGAACGCCATTTAATAAATGCTTCATTATACAGGTCAACATGCCCTTGTGTGCGTTCCTGGCAATACGTCTAGGAGGACAATAACCCTTCACTTCAGTGCTGGGTACCCTTGTCATTCTAGAGTTCACAAGACTAAAAGCAGCTTAGAAATTAGATGCACGAGTCGTAAACTGCCCCATCGTGGCTATAAAGAGATTGCAGTTGGTGCCCAATGTGGACTTTGTATCTTTAACCTCTTCTATAAATGAAGGTCACATTTATTGGGTGATTTGTACCACCTCCGACCTTGAGGCATGGACTTCATAAAACCTCTGAAGGTGGCCAAGACGTTAGTCCTGTAAATTGTTCAGTGCGGCCTCTACGGATTGCACTTTTATTTAGCAGCAAACGCCACAGAACCTCGGCCACATTGAGATCTGGGGAGACTGGAGAAAAGTTATTACCTTCATCTCTTTGTCATGTTCCTCAGATCATTCCTGAACTATTTTTGCAGGGTTTCAAGCAGCGTCAGCATCCGGTGCACTCGGGCAAGTGCCAGGGCCCTGAACAGCTGGGGGGGCCCACTCACCATAAGGACAGTTAAGCAGCACTGAGTGCATGCTACCACATGGCTAATATCCCTGCAATGTGGTTCATGGGCTTGATGCCCTCTGCTGAAGAGAAGACTGCAAAGGTACGTTCTATATTACCCTTTATATTATATATACAGCCCACAGCCTCTTTATTATAATCATGAATCATGGTATGTGTTAAAGGGGCCCACTGAGACTGTTTCGTCCAGGGCCCACAAAAACCTGGAGCCGGTCTTGGTTTCAGGTACATTGCGCTGTTAAAAGAGGACTGCCAAGAAGGTGTGGTCTTTGCAAAGTAAATATACGTGGTACGTGTGATATCCATGTAAACGACAGGACCTAAAGTCCTTCAGCAGACCATCCTACTGCCTCTGTCTACTTCTCATAGGGCATCCTAGATGTCATCTCTACCACATTTTGTAATAGAAAACATGATTAATCAAACCAGGCTGCCATCTTCTATTGATGGTCCATTTTCAGCACTTTTGGTAGTGGGCATAGGTTATCATGGGCACTGACAGGTCGGTGTCTATACATCTCCATACATAAAAAGCTGCAATGTCTGTATGTACTCACAACTTTCTATCATAGAAAGCAGGGGTCCCCAACCTGTAACTCAGTGACCACATGTGGCTCGTGGGCCTGCGATGTGCGGCTCGCAGATGTCTTCCAGCTTGGTGCATAAGCACTAGGTCTAGGAAACAGCTATGAAGAGCAGATCTACAGATGGTGACTATTGTCATAGCCCCAAATAGAACAGCAGATCTAGATAGATTTCTGTGGAAAATCTTTGGCTGCTAATGTATGGTAAAGGAGGATCTAGGTGACACTACTGTGGGGAGTGATAAGTGGATGTGTCTCACAAGTCTCTCAGAGCATGGATGTGTCTCGGAGCCCCCTTTCAGGCTAGATGTGGCTCGCGACCCTCTCTCAGAGCTGGATGTGCTCAAAGCTCTTCAGGCTAGATGTTGCTCGCGACCCTCTCTCAGAGCTGGTGTGGCTCGCAAGCCTCTCTCAGAGCTGGATGTGGCTCGCGACCCTCTCTCAGAGCTGGGTGTCGAAGCCTCCAGGCTAGATGTCTCGACCCTCTCAGAGCTGGATGTGGCTGTACCCTCTCTCAGAGCTGGATGTGGCTCCGCTCCTCTCTCAGAGCTGGATGTGGCTCGCGACCCTCTCTCAGAGCTGGATGTGGCTCGGACCTCTCTCAGAGCTGGATGTGGCTCGCGACCCTCTCTCAGAGCTGGATGTGGAGCTGCATGGGAAGCCTCTCTCAGAGCTGGATGTGGCTATGTCCCTCTCTCAGAGCTGGACGTCGGCCTGCTCCTTCTCTTAGAGCTGGATGTGGCTCACTAGCCCTCTCTCTGAGCTGGTGTGGATCAAAGCCTCTTTCTGGTGTGGATACAAGCCTCCTCTGACTTGGTGTGATCACACCTCTCTCAGACTGGTGTGGCTCACACGTCCTCTCTCAGACCTGGATGTGGATCCATCCTCTCTCAGACTGGATGTGGTCACTGCCCTCTCTCAGACTGGGTGTGGATAAAGCCTCTCTCAGCGGTGTGGATGCCTTCTGCTGGTGTGCGACACACCTCTCTCAGACCTGGGTGTGATCACAAGCTCTCTCTGACCTGGGTTGGATCACAAGCCTCTCTCATGACCTGGTGTGTGGTCACGCCTCTCTCTGAAGCGTGGCATACAAGCCTCTCTCAGAGCTGATGTGGCTCCAATCGCAGCCTCTTCCCATGGCAAACTGAATGTGGTTCATACATGCCCTGCTGAGGAGACCAGGTAAGTTCATTATCTTACAATACAGCCTCTACTGAATTGTGGCTCACAACCCTCTCTCAGAGATGGCTGGTTTCGATGGATGCTCACAAGCCTCTCTCAAAGCTGAATGTGGCCAGCGACCCTCTCTCAGAACTGAATGTGGCTCTCATGGTCAGAAAGGTTGGGGACCTGTGATATAAAGCATCTTTTTCAGAATTTTTTTTTTTTACAGTAGGCCTTCAGTGAAATCTGACCAGACCACACGCATCAATGGGTTTTGTCCACCCATATTTGTCCTTCTTGGAACCTCTTTTGGTATCCACTAACCACTCTATACCCTCTGTTTTTAAGATGCTCTTGTGGCACCCCAAGGGTTAATATGCCACAGTAACATCAACAAGGGTTAATTCCCCACACAACACTTGACACTGCACTAGCACCTCTAGGCTAGAAGGCGGAGCTAAAGCAGCTCCCCTATATATTCTAGTATAGAGAAGAAGTAGTTAGTTCAGTTCCTGGGAGGACTGAGGAAGAAAGACTGTGGTGTAAAGGAGCTGCCTTAGGCTTCTCCACAGTCTGCTACTCAATTCCAGGCCTAGGCAGGGTCTGAGGAGAGGAGTTTAGAGAATAGAAGAACACATCTGGGAGATTGAGTTACCTCATAACTCACCCCAGAGGAGCGCACAGACCAGATACCGGATAAGAAACTGTGACTGACACACGAAGCACAGTAAACACTGGACTAGTGGAGGTTATAGATCTGCACTGTACCTCAGTGAAGTAACGCGGCGGGGTCAGAAAACACGGAAGGACTCAAGTTGCCTAGCAAGGGGGTACTTGTGAGGAGAAACAGGGCCGGCAGCCTAGCTAAAGTGGCAGCAGGGCCACACACACAGCGCAGGAGAGGGAAGCCAAAGGACCCGGTCAGGGTGGGAGCAACCCGGCACCGGTACACACTCCGTGGACATACTCTGCTTAACAACAACTGCAGTAAAGACGTGGAAAACTTAAAAACCGTGGGTCTGTGTGATCTTTGCACTCAAACCCTACATCCCCTCACAAGCAGCTATCATCTCAACCACTACCCCTACTCAGCATCAATCATAGACTATTACTACCACTGCCCCGGGGAACCAAGCTCTACCCGCGGAGAGCCATTACATCTCCAGCTGCCAAACATCATCCCCGGAGGTTCTGCAGCAGTGGTGGTCACCCTGACCACAACCCGTGGGTGGCGTCAAAACACACTCCCCTGTAAATACCCCCCAACCCTTTATTGTGGGCCCAGGACACGGTCCGGACAAGATTGCCGCGATACCCCCCGTATACCCGGTCCGCTACCGAGTACCCTGTCCTAGTGGGCTCCACACTCTCAAACAATCATCCAGCCATAACAATTTACCCCTAATCACACAAATTACGCTTTTCCAAATTTCCCAATCTATGGAGACTGCACATACATGATCTGCTGCTAATTCTTTGGTGTCAGATACCTTCAGGGGTCTTGGAGGAGTCACCGCGGCTAATCACAAATTGTAAATGGAAAAAGAGGTCAGCTGACCCATATATGAAGAACGTTGCACAGGATCCAAGTACTCACCACAAATAAACTGAAGGTAGAAAATCTTGAACGTTATTGGTAAACATTAAAATCGGAGATCATAGAAAGTTTGAGGGAAATACAGACAAGGCGATGTGTTAGGTCCCCTGGCACCGCTCCCCAGCTCGCCTCTCCTGGGTCGGCATCCTCTGCTCCTCTGCCGACCGGACATCCAGCGTCCAGGCGTACTGTGTCTCAGAGCCATCTCAGAGCCATCGCCGGGTTCCCTTCCTGTCAGCTGACCACCGGGTTCACACAGGAGCACATTACAATGGTCGTATTCATGTGACCAATCAGTGGTGCACTAGGTGTACTCCTCCCCTGTGATTCTAGGGGCCGGCACAGTTCAACCTGACACTCTCCTTAACCAATAGCTGCTCTTCCTCTGGTATATCAGGCCACCTCCTCTGATGGGAGGTGCCTGATTATTAAGTTAGTTTGCTTCTGCCTTGCTGACTGTTGGTCAGGCCTTCCTTGTACTCTCCTCCGGTAGAGCCATTCCTGTCCTCCTTAGCTGTGCCGTAGCATAAGCTAACCTTACGAGTCGACCCCTGGTACTAGCAGCCGTGGTATTAGACCCCCTGGGCTTGCCCCTGATAATCCCTGTATAGGGGTTGAGTAAATTAGTATCAGCTCACCCAGGGGAGTTCGGTACCACGGCCCAGTGGGTCCACTCTAGAGCGCCTTCCCCCGGGAGCGTGACACAATGAATAAGGACATGTTGTCCAAAAGATGTCTGCTGCTGTTTTTATCTAGGGAGCATATATGACCCTATTACTTACTCTGTAAGTGAAATGAAATTGTCCATTTTATTTCAAGAACATAAATATACACTAGACAGCTCAGTCAGCAAAACCAACACGTTTCGACCAGAAAGTCTTAATCAGAAGGTCTACCATGATTAAGACCTTCTGACCGAAACATCTTGGTTTTGCTGACTGAGCTGTCTTGTGTATATTTATGTTCTTGAAATAAACTGTGAAGATTTTATTCCACTTACGGATTGCCGGATATCCTCTCACCATTGACGTCTCACAAGATAATCTGCCCGTGCACCTGCATAGAGATTGTATTGCAAGATTGGTGAGCTGGAATCCCCGCTTCCTGCATAATTAGCTAATACAGTTGATATAAGACACACATCCATCGGGAAGTCTATCGAGGGAGTATATGTACAACCATAATGCATGATCCAGTCCACCCCAAAAAGGGATCTTTCCCTCCTGATCCCAGATGTTGATCTACTGGGCCAAACTTTCAGAAAAAGAATTTTACACATTTACATAATTATTTATGTGATTTTCTTCCAAAAAGAAGCATCCAAGACTTTTTTCAAACCGTCGACAGTTTCCGTTATGACACCTCTTGAGGTAGGCTGTTCCACAGATGAAAACTTTCCATGGTAAAGAAGACCTGATTCCTCTGGAGATTGAACCTTTCTTTCTCCAGATGGTGGAAATGCCCCCTTTGTCTTTTGATGGAGTTTCCCATGAAGCTTTTGGCCATAATTTTAGTATGGAGAATTTATGTTCCTGTCCAAGTTAATCATGCCCCCTCAGATGTGTATTCTCAAGACTAAATAAATGTACCGTAATTATTTTATTCTTTCCTCATAACTAAGATCCTCCATGACCGTATTGGTTTTGTGACTCTTCTTTGTACCTTTTCTAACTCTAGGGTATCCTTTATATGAACTGACACCCAGAACTGAACTACATATTCCTACCATTTGGCATTTGTCATTGCCTCCTGTGTCCGGTTATCCCGTATCACAACGGGGAATTATGACATCACACTGGGTTATTATGACATCACAATGGGGTATTATGACATCACAGTGTATTAAGAATCACAGTGGGTTATAGCATCACAATAGGTTATGACATCACAGTGGGTTATTAAGACATCACAGTGGGTTATTATGAATCACATGGATATATACATCACAATGGGGTATTATGACACGAATATGGGGAATTAGGACATCATAGTGGGGAATCATGACATCACAATGAGGTCATAGTGGAGAGTTATGACACCATAGCCTCGGGGAGAGAGCGCAGGGGGGTAACAGACAGTGTACAGAGAGGTGAGAGAGAGCGGACAGGGGGAGGGTGCACAGGGGGGAGAGATGGCCTCTACCCCCAGTGGCACAGAGCCTGCCCTCATCGTGTCGTCACCACCCTACAGATGCGATAGCATTGGGGCTCCATCAAGTTATCCTATAATCATAGAATGGTGGAGTAGGAAGGGAAGTCCTGGGTCATCGTGTCCAACCCCTGCTCAAAAGAGGATTCACTAAATCCTCCCAGACAGATGTCTGTCCAGCCTCTGTGTGAAGACTTCCATTTGAAGGAGACTCACCACCACTTGTGGCCGCCTGTTCCACTCCTGATCACCCTCACTGTCAAAAAAGTTTTTATTGCGTCCCCGTCCTGCGAGTTCATACCTCTTTTGATATATGACAACACCCTAATTGGCTTAGAAGCCAATTGATTGACATTGCAAGCTGTTAGTCTGTGATCCATAAGAACACCAAGATACTTCTCTACAAGTGACTCTCCAGGTTTTACTGTATTCCCCATAGAACATATGCTGCATGATTATATTATTATTATTATTAGTATAATAATAATAATAATAATATGGACAAGCCTCATAAAAATGTTGGTACATCTGTAGTTATACCTGGTCTTCTATTACCTCTGTGGGTGTTGGAAAGCATTTGGCAGGATTCTCACAATGAAGAGTTGCCTTCTGGTGACAGGACTGACAGGATAGGGGTAAGGTAGTCACAGGTAATCTAAAAGTGATTGCATTATTCAAAAAACTCCAATTTTACATACCCAGTTGGGGAATCCTAACTAGTAAAGGAAATTACCTTGCAATATACCCTATGTACCTTTTTAAGGAGAACTCATATACAACTCCAAAATTAGTGTAAATAGTTCATACAAGTTCAAATGACCTGGGATATATATATATATAGGTCATGATAAGGTGGATAATATATAAAATATGCCTAAGGCCCATGAATAATAAACGATATAACGACTGTTATTATTAAACGATAAAAGGCAATGTTTTCATGGAGAAGGACTCGAAGGCATACTGCTGAAGCGTGCGTCAGGGCTGGCGCCATTCCGGCAGGAGAGGACTTTCATTTAATGGGTATTGTGCTCTATATATGTGATGTTCTTTTAACTTTACATTTTTATTTTTACTACTACTGTACTTTAAGACCCCTGATTGTCCCCTCTCTCTCTATCTCTCTCTCTCTCTCTCTGTATCAGGGGCGGAACTACACTGGTGCAGCTGGTGCAGCTGCACCAGGGCCCCGACCGGCTGGAGGCCCCTTCAAGCCTGGAGGGGGGCCCCCAGCCGACCCCCGCAGCCGCCGCCAGAGGAGAGGAGGGTCAGGCAAGGGAAGCAGAGAGCTTCCTGCTTCCCTTGCCTGATCCCGCCCCTCCTCTCCTCTGCTCCTCCGGCCCCTAGCATACATCCGGCGCGGCTCCCAGGTAGGAGAGCATCGCACTGCGGTCCAGCGCTCAGCGGCTCCCAGCAGCACCCACCCTCCCCCCCTTTCCGGGCCGCGCCGAAGGCCAGCGGCACCCCCCCCCCGGGCCGCGCCAACGGCCAGTAGCCCCGCTCCCCCCGTCCTCTCCTGCACCAGGGCCCCCGGGGGTGACGGTCCTGCCCCTGCTCTGTATATATATATATATATATATATATTATATACAGTGGGGGAAAAAAAAGTATTTAGTCAGCCACCAGTTGTGCAAGTTTCTCCCACTTAAAAAGCTGAGGTCGGCCTGTAATTGACATCATAGGTGACCTCAGCTATGAGAGACAAAATGAGAAAACAATCCTGATAATCAGCATGTCTGATTGTAAAGAAATTTAGTTCACATTTTGGTGGAAAATAAGTATTTGGTCAATAACAAAAGTTCATCTCAATACTTTGTTATATTCCTTTGTTGGCAATGACAGAGGTGAGACATTTTCGGGGTAAAGCCCCAGTCACACATAACGAGATCGTTAGCGAGATCGTTGTAACTGTGACGTTACAACGATCTCTCCAGCGATCTCGCTAAGTGTGACATCTAGCAGCGATCAGGCCCCTGCTCTGAGGTCGTTGATTGCTGCAAAGGGCTCAGGACCATTTTTTGGTTGTTGGTCTCCCGCTGGTCAGCACTCATCGCTGCATGTGACAGCGAGAAACCAGCGATCAGTGACCTCACTGGCTGGTAACCATGGTAAACACCGGGTATCTAGGCAGCGCGCGCTGCCTAGATACCCAGTGTTTATCATGGTTACCAGTGCTAAGCAAGGAGGACACTGATAAATATGATAAACAGCGGGTATCTAGGCAACGCGTGCTGCCTGGATACCCGGTGTTTATCATATTTACCAGCGTCCTCCCTGTTTAGCGCTGCCTGTAAGCAGGGAGGACGCTGGTAACTATGATAAACAGCAGTATCTAGGCAGCACGCACTGCCTGGATACCCAGAGTTTATCACAGTTACCAGCGTCCTCTCTGCTTACAGGCAGCGCTCAGCAGGGAGGACGCTGGTAACATCACTTCCAGCGATGTGGTAGGTGGCTCCCAGGTCCCTGATCGCTGGGGAGATCTGCCTGTTAGACAGCTCCCCAGTGACCAGGTAACGACGCTCCAGCGATCCTGGCAGGTCGTTATCGCTGTTGGGATCGCTGAAGCGTCATTGTGTGTGACAGGATCTTAAGTCTTCACAAGGTTGGCACACACTGGTGCTGGTATGTTGGCCCATTCCTCCATACAGATCTCCTCTAGAGCAGTGATGTTTTGGGGCTGTCACTGGGCAACACAGACTTTCAACTCCCTCCAAAGGTTTTCTATAGGGTTTAGATCTGGAGAGTGGCTAGGCCACTCCAGGACCTTGAAATGCTTCTTATGAAGCCACTCCTTCATTGCCCTGGCAGTTTGCTTGGGATCCTCGTCATGCTGAAAGACTCGAACCACGTTTCAACTTCAATGTCCTTGCTGATGGAAGAAGATTAGCACTCAAAGTCTCACGATACATGACCCCATGCATTCTTTCATGACATGGATCAGTCATCCTGATGCCTTTGCAGAAAAACAGCCCCAAAGCATGATGTTGCCACCCCCATGCTTCACAGTAGGTATGGTTGTTCTTTGGATGAACTCAGCATTCTTTCTCCTCCAAACACGACGAGTTGTGTTTCTACCAGACAGCTCCACTTTGGTTTCATGTGACTAGATGACATTCTCCCATACTCTTCTGGATCATCCAAATACTCTCTAGTAAACTTCGGACGGGAACGAACATGTACTGGCTTAAGCAGGAGACACGTCTGGCACTGCAGGATCTGAGTCCCTGGCGACATAGTGTGTTACTGATGGTAGCCTGTGTAATGTTATCCAGTTCTCTGCAGGTCATTCACTAGGCCTCACCGTGTGGTTCTGGCTCTTTTGCTCATTGCCCTTGAGATCATTTTGACCCTACGGGGTGAGATCTTGTTTGGGGCTCCAGATTCGAGGGAGAGTATCAGTGGTCTTGTATGTCTTCCATTTTCTAATTATTGCTTCACAGTTGATTTCTTCACACTAAGCTGCTTGCCTATTGCAGATTCAGTCTTCCTAGCCTGGTGCAGGGCTACAATGTTGTTTCTGGTGTCCTTCGACAGCTCTTTTGGTCTTCACCATAGTGGAGTTTGGGGTGTGACGTTTGAGGTTGTGGACAGGTGTCTCTTTATACTGATAACAAGTTCAACAGGTGCCAGTACTACAGATAATGATGGAGGACAGAGGAGCCTCTTAAAGAAGAGGTTACAGGTCTGTGAGAGCCAGAAATCTTGCTTGTTTGTAGGTGACCAAATTCTTATTTTCCAACAAATTTTGAAATAAAATTCTTTCCAAATCAGAATGCGATTTTCAGGATTTGTTTTCTAATTTTATCTCATAGTTCAGGTCACCTATGATGGCAATTACAGGCCGACCTCAGCTTTTAAAGTGGGAGAACTGGCACAATTGGTGGCTGACTGAATACTTTTCTTCCCCACTGAATATATATATATATATATTCCTCCTCTTTCTGCTGATGTTGCCCCTTTTCCTACTGTCGTATCTACCCATGTACCTCAGTAGTTTGGATTCCACTTCAGGTGTCCCCTGCTGTTCCCATACTCCGCTATGTATCTGTCCTACAAAGGTCTTTTCTTCATGGGACAACCCATTCAAGACACTACCAGTTTCTGTGGGTTTTCTTGGACTTCTAAAGTAAATATCACTATTAAAACCCAAATCCTTAAAGCAGTTGTTTTTTTTTCAGCTGGAGTGGTGACTTTTAATGTAAGCCCCCTGCTCCCGTCCTTATACTCACCCTGTGTTGTTTTCATGCTCCAATTCTGCAGCGTATCTTGTGACTGTAACTCCTGACTGGTCAGAAATTAGAAGTTATATCACAAGCTCTCAATACAAGGCTAGGAGAGCCAGGAACAAGGCTTTCATAGAGATTTATTAAGCTGTGACCTCCAGTGCACTTTAGGAACACACAATTCGCCAGATGACAGACAGGAGCAGCGATGATCAAGGATGAGCCTCCGGAGGACTGGGGACAGGGGACTTAGACTTAAAGCATCACTACAGCAGTGCAATCAAATTAAAAACCCTGGAGTGTAAATATCTAAATTGAGCAGAGCCACCCATACGTTTTTTTATTGCACCTCTGTAGTGGGGCTTTAAATCTAAGCCCCCTGTCCCCAGCTTATACTCACCCTCCAGTGGCTTCATCTTCTATCCCCACTCCTGTCGGTCTCCAGTGATTTGTGACCTGTTGGCAGCTCCAATGTTTCATGGAGCACGCCAGAGGTCCACAACTCTGTATGAGAGCCTTGTCTTGGCCTCATAGAGAAGATTGAGTTATTGTAAAGTAACTTCTGACTTCCGGCCACCTAGACGTTAGGCTGGTTTCCCACTACCGGTTTTTACAATCAGGCAAGATTAATTTTTCATCAAAAACCTCATGTTTTCAGGATCTAGTTTTTTGCTTATTCACTTTAATGGTGTTGGGTAGAATCCTATTACTTCAGGGTGCTTCCAGACACCATTAAAATGAATGGGCAAAAAACTGGATCCCAGGAGGATCAGTTTTTTTGCTGAAAAACGACAGTGTGAAACCAGCTTTACAGTTACAACATGGTGCCGCAGGATCGGAGCAGCAGCCATAATCTGCTTTTATAGTGGTTGTGACTCTTACAACCACACAAGGTGAAGCCTCTGATACCTATTTAGGTCATATTTTATCTCTCAACCCTTAATCCTCCCTACTTTAATTTTCTGAGATAATGACCTTTGGGTTTCCATAATCATCAACATTAACAGAAATAAACACTTGAAATAGATCACCCTGTAGTAATGACTCTATCTAATATATGGGTTTCATTTTTGTATTGAATTACTGAAATAAATGAACTTTTTGATGATCTCTCATTCATTGAGATGCACCCCTATGTGACTTGGGTTGGCAAACTTATTTTTTAACTGTGAAAGACAATACATTGAAGCAGCGATGTAACATGAAGCTCAGGGGCCCCGATGCGAAAGCTCCAATGGGGCCCCCAATTATTGCAAGTCTTTAATAGCATTAGACATTTCCTATGGGTCAAAGGGCCTTTTTGGGCCCCCTAGGCTCCAGGGCCCGGACGTGATTGCAACCCCTGCACCTGTTGTAGGCTACAGGGGTGAAGCTGTATTCGACCTGTTAACCAACATTGAAGGATGCCCTAGGTCACAGTTACAATGTATCACCCCAATCTTGATGTTATAGACAAAAATGACCCATTTACCCTCATTAGATTGTGAGCTCTTGTGGCCAGTGCTCCTCTCCCTACTTATCCATGCTATTGAACCACGTGTGCTGCTGCTTTTATTACTGTAATTATTTCCTGCATCGGGGGCACAGATTAATAATTAATACAAACATTACTTGCAAACTTCTCAGCCCTTGTGTTTATCATCCCATAATGAAACCCTTAAGAGAAAAACTGCAGACTGTCCCCCCCCCACCACCTCCTTTCCCAGGGACCCAGGCTGCAGATTATTCCAGGTTTAACCCCTTACCTTCCGAAGTGCTGTAGGGAACCTCCCTGCAGTAAACGTCCCCGTGCTCGCTTCACTCCAGCCGGTTTCCAATGACACATCCCACACGGGTCTGGGGATACAGAATATCGTTTTTTTCCACAGTTCACATTAATAAAGCAGATACAGATGGACGACCCTGACTGCCGTAGGCTGCACCTGCTCCTCTCGCTCAATAGGTAAGTGACTTACTAGGTGGCGAACGTTCCCCTGTCCCTGGAGCTTGCAATCAAGACGTAACCAATGTCACGGAATGGAGATAGGATATCCTATCGCTGTATAGATATGGATGTGATCAGCCTACAAATATAGGGTTAGACACCCCAAACATTGCAGGATCCTAAGCATTTCTTTGTAATTCCCCTTAAGGTGGCTCCTACACAGGATTCACTTGTGCACAATGGTTATTAATGCAGCATTAATACTATCATTCACAATGTATCTGGTAAAAGGGGAGGGGGGGGCATGATCAGTTTTGTTCCCCCATCTTGCTTTTCTGCATTACCCAAGAAGCAGCGCTTCAAGATTCCTTGCAAAACCTGCTACAGGTGCAGCATGCCGGAGTGTGCCCGCCGCCTCGCTCGCTCCTGATCCCCCGCCTTTGCACTTGCCTGGGTGGAATCCTATAAAACAATTCCTTCATCTGGTTGAGAATGAAGAATTAAGGGAAAAGAAAGGTTGAAGATTGTTAATCCACCTTAATGAGGCGATGATGTCATAACACTGTCTGCAGTAGACTGGGCACAACCCCATTCTGCATCTTGCAAGCTGGGGGAGAGATACACACAGGCTCCAACCATTCTCCTTTTTTTTTTTTTTTTTCTTTCCTTTTTTTTTTTTTTTCCCAACACCTCCCCTTCTTTTTGACACGGCGGTACCAGCAGGCCAGGCAAGGCAACGATATTAATCCCTTCTGCAATCAAGATGATGATGATGCCCTTCTCTCTATAGAATACCTCTTTTTATTTTTTTTTTTATTTTTTTTGGCTTTTTTTTCTTTTTTTTTCTTTCACCTTCCCCAACTGTTTTCATTCACAAAGAAGCTCGTGCTGGAGGCGACGCAAGCTGCTAATCTCGCTACGTGTTCCTGGTTTTTGGGGGGGGGAATTTGACCAGAGGAAGGGGGAAAACAGGTTGCGTAGGATAATGTCTTATTTTTCTAAGGGGCAACTTAAGCAAAGGACCTGTTTGATGGCATAAGTGCCTGTCTGCAAGTAAGTGCTGCATGTTGGCTATATCTACCTTGAGGGGTGGGGGGTTGTTTATTGGGGGGAATGGTGCAGTAAATCATGTCAGTAGGACTGGGGAGTTCTGTATCCTATAAAATCCTATAGACAGACTAAAGCTGCCATTTGTTTATAGAAATCCTTGACCGAAGGACATTACCCATTGACTTGATAGAGTTGCTACTTGTGGATAGTGATGCACCTGCTGCTGCCATGTATGTGCTTGCTTCCATCCTTTCAGCCTGGAGGACATGCTATCCTTTTAACTATTAAACCTGTCATGGTGCAGTAAATCAATCAGTAAACCGAATGTGGATGGGGAGATCTGTATGGCTTAGGATTTATTCCCATAAATCATTGACTTGATAGAGTTGCTACTTGTGGATAGTGTTTGGCTATAGGGATGCACCTGCTGCTGCCATGTATGTACTTGCCTCCATCCTTTCAGCCTGGAGGACATTGTATCCTTTTAACTATTAAACCGGTCAATGCAGCACAAGACGGATAAGGAGGGTGGGGGATATGACACTCGGCGTTAACCTTTCGTTGACCGTTGACGATCAGGCAAATGCAATATGACCCCTTGCCCTTGCAGAGAGCCAGTTTGCAGCATGGTAGGAGTCTCTAGATAGAGGATAAGTACATAGCAGGGGCAGAGATTGGAGGAGCAGCAGGGGCCAGCGCTACTTCTGTATTCCAGTAACGCATTGGACCAGGCAGCAGTATTGATTAAACACAGTCTTGTTATGTTATAGGCATTGTGCAATATTTCGAACGTCTTAAATTATCCAAGGAGGACAGGAGATGGCGGGGTGACTTTCCACAGGCCTATGAGGAAGCAGACGTTTTATTATTCACTTGGTGCATCCAATGTCGTAGGCGGTCTATAGACTTAAACTTGGCCAAAGTTTTGCATGCCTATATTCCTTTAATCATCATTATATAGCTGTAGGAGGAATGAAAAGCTGCAAATAGCATGATGGGCAATAGAGCAGGCGATGCAGGTGACAGGCATGGTGACAGGTCTGGTGGCTTATGTGGGAGGGGGGATAGGGATGCCATTGGTAGGGAACATACTATAAGTAATGCAGTCTTCTAACACTATAGAGGCGGCTATGCACAGTACATGGAGATTATGTGCTAAAATGGTCCATGGGCAAGAGAGAAAGATGTAGACACCATTCCATCTTATTGTTTTGCAGCCAATTATATTCTTCATATAATAAAGAAGGCCATTGGTGATTTGCTGGACTGAGTTGAGGAAGTCTCATAATACTGCCGCATAGTAGAAAAATAAGACATAGCGTACAAGCAGTCAGCATATGGATAACTTAGCAACCATGCAACTCATATGGATGGATGGATGGATGGATGGGTAGATAGATAGATAGATAGATAGATAGATAGATAGATAGATAGATAGATAGATAGATAGATAGACATGAGGTATAGTAGATAGATAGATAGATAGATAGATAGATAGATAGATAGATAGATAGATAGATAGACATTAGGTATAGTACATAATGTAGATAGATAGATAGATAGATAGATAGATAGATAGATAGATAGATAGATAGATAGATAGATAGATACATACAGTAGATAGATGATAGACATGAGGGATAGATAGATAGATAGATAGATAGATAGATAGATAGATAGATAGATAGATAGATAGATAGATAGATAGATAGATAGACATGAGGTATAGTAGATAATGTAGATAGATAGATAGATAGATAGATAGATAGATAGATAGATAGATAGATAGATAGATAGATAGACATGAGGTATAGTAGATAATGTAGATAGATAGATAGATAGATAGATAGATAGATAGATAGATAGATAGATAGATAGATAGACAGACAGACATGAGGTATAGTAGATAATGTAGATAGATAGATAGATAGATAGATAGATAGATAGACAGACAGACATGAGGTATAGTAGATAATGTAGATAGATAGATAGATAGATAGATAGACAGATAGATAGAGTAGATAGATGATAGATAGACATGAGGTATAGTAGATTAGATAGATAGATAGATAGATAGATAGATAGATAGATAGATAGATAATAGACAGATATGGGGCTCAGTAGATAATGTATAGTGAGAGATAGATGAATATGAATATATCTACTACATAATTGCCGTAGGCAAAATCGTGTCGGCCCCCGAAATCGCCGTGGCTATGTCACACTGTGACGTCACCACGCGCGAGCAATGGCCGCGAAGCGGCCATTGCGAGTCGCTGGGCGAAAATAGAACCAGAGGCTCGGCCACAAACTTAGCGATTTACCGCTGAGGTAGCGCGAGCAATGGCCGCGAGGCCATTGCGAGTCGCTACCTCAGTTGTCGCAACTCCCCCTATACTTTCAATGGGGATCTATTGCGACTCGCTGTGTAGCGCGAGCAATGGCCGCGAGGCCATTGCTCGCGCTACACTTGCAGGTTGGTGTAAAGATGTCATTGGAATAATTGGATTATTATTTGAAAATCTAAAAAAAAATTAAAAATATTCTAGACACCCGATGCATTTGCATCGGGCTCACAGCTAGTATATATATATATATATATATATATATATATATGTGTGTGTACATATGTATAGATATAGAAGTGCATGTGTGTATATGTATATGTGTGTACATATGTGATTGTATGTACAGTATGTATGTATACATATACACTCACACTGAGGGCAGTCTCTTTTTCAGCTGCCTGACATGGTACCAAACCTGCTTTCTTTTATATATATGCAGAGATGGATAACTATTGGTGCAGATAGGTGATCAGATAGCTATGGGTATAGCAGTTAGAGATTTGCATGGGTAGATGGATTGATTCACAGACAGATAGATATTGCAGTGTGCAGGCATTCAAGACTCAAGACTAATGACTAATCGATTTTTGCTGTAACCCCCTGTGGGCTTCTTTTTCCATTGTGATCTGTCTTATTTAGCTCCCAGGGCTGCACACACATCCAGATCCCCAGGACACAGGAGGAGGATGCAGCTCTGCAGTCTCTATGGCTGATCCTGCAGCAATCTGTCCTCCTCACCAGGCTGCTCTCTCCTCTGCATTCCCTGTCACCACCATCCTCTCTCTCCCTCACAACAATGGCCATTTCTCTTTGGCAATCAGTTTCCTTACCGCAGTGCTTACAATATAGTGCAGGATGGCTATCTACACACAGTCCATCCCATCCCCCATCCTCCTCCAGGAGCCAGTCTTGTGGAAAGGGTATCAGGGCTGCAGAGAACAGGATTCAGGTGCTGGAAGGATTCAGAGCTAATTATAGCAGGAGCTGGATCACAGGGTATCACTGCAGGCACAGTGCAATGTCTGCTAGTAGTAATACTACCAAGAAGAAGGGAACATTCTGCAGAGAAGGGAAAGGGCGAATCATTCACTGAGCAGCTGAGCAAGGACAAGTGTGGGGATACATCTTCTGCAGGCTCCTCTCTATGTAACCTACAGCTCCCCTTGAGACACTGATGCTGCAAAAGCATCAAGTTAATCAGAATTACAGTACAGAGGAGATGATGGAGGAGCAAAGATGGAAAGCACTAAGTGTGTGTGATACACTGCCCATCCATCCATCCATCCATCCATCCATCTATCCATCCAAATCTACCTATCCAACCCCCAAAAAACTTAAGTGTTACATTTTTTGTAAATGTAATATTTTAGCTGTACATCTATCTATCTATCTATCTCATTTATCTTTCTCCATCTCAAATATATCTCTCTCACACATCAAGTCACACACACAGATATCTGTGCAGAGATTGTTTGCAGATCTCTGGTTGCAGTGAAATCATGGACACATTGTTCCAGTTTGTGGCTGTGTACAAATGAACAATGTGTCCATGATTTCACTGCAACCAGAGATCTGCGAACAATCTCTACACAATTATCTGTGTGTGTGACGTGGCCCTATCTATTATCTATCTATCCAAAGATCTATCCATATACAGCTAAAAGAAGACTGCATTGCTATGCAAGACTAAAAAATTGTCAAGTATCCACAATATGACAATTTACAGCTCTTTCAAGATTATATACACATGATATAAACATTCCTTAGCCGTTTTGAGACTTGACTGGTGTCTGTACTATAAGAAGATATAAAGAGTGAGACACATATATACATACAGTATATTCATACATACATGTTTCATGTTTAAATCGTAGATAGATACAGGATATAGATAAATGATATGATAGGTAGACAGATAACAGATACTGCAGATAAATATTTCTAAATAGCATTTAGATTCTCTAGATAGAAATGGTAGATAGATAGGCACGATAGATAGATAGATAGATAGATAGATAGATAGATAGATAGATAGATAAAGACAATAGATATCATAGATGTAAAATAGAGAATAGTTATAAGGCTGGGGTCACACACACAGATATCTGGGCAGATATTGTTCACAGATCTCTGGTTGCAGTGAAATCATGGACACATTGTATCATTTGTACACAGCCACAAAATGGAACTATGTGTCCATGATTTCACTGCAACCAGAGATCTGCAAACAATATCTGCCCAGATATCTGTGTGTGTGACCCCAGCCTAAGATAGGAATGATAGATATAAAAAAGGATAGCTAGATAGATAGATAGATAAAATATATGATAGATGTAAAATATGAGAATAGATAGTTATCAGATAGGAATAGTTAAAGAAGTGATAGATATAAAAAGGATAGATGATAGATAGATAGATAGATAGATAGATTAGATAGATAGATTATGATAGATAATAGATAGATAGAGAGAGAGAAGAGAGAGAGATGAGATAGATAGATAGATAGATAGATAGATAGATAGATAGACAGGTTGACCGAAACGTCGCCATATTCATCAGAAGGGCAATAAAGGCATAAGAAACATCCCAAAAGGAGTGCTGCAGTTCGTTTTTTGTACATATGGTGGGTATGTTGGTGGTTGATCCCCACCTGGAACTGATGTATAGCACCATAGCAAAGCTATTTTGAAACGCTGGTTTAAAAAAAATTTCTATATCTAGATTGATACATATATAAAACAATAGACAGATAGATAGATAGATAGATAGATAGATAGATAGATACGAAGATAAAAAGAAGTTATGATCAATATAAAATAGAGGATAGATATAGAGAGATAGATGATGAAAAACAAAGGATAGTTATCAGAGATGATACATAAAAAATACAGCAGGATAGATAGATAGATAGATAGATAGATAGATAGATAGATAGACAGACAGATAGCATGTGCTCGGTGTATTATCTGAATGAAGACACTGTGTGTGCATAGTACAGTACCTACACCACGCCGGCAGGTAGCTCCATGACTTGATCAAGCATACACTATGATAGATTTCCCCTGCATCAGCAGAAAACACACATACACAGGAGCAGCAGCCACAATACAGCAGCACATGATATACAGGAGCCTGCCGGAGACCATGTCATCATGGTGCAGAGCCATAGGATCACTTACCTTATTACTGCTCAGCATATTGATCATGCAAGAAAAAGCCCACTCAGCACTTTGCTACCTGACTGCACAGCACCATAGCAGCCCCCATTACAGGTCCTAATATTGCAGTGGAGCCTTATGCAGTGTCAGTAGTACAATTCACACATTTACAGACCTAAAAAGAAACCGAGTCTCCTAATAATATCCAATCTCATTAGTAATTCCACATAATCATCTACACATCACTCATACCATATGCCATAATTGGGGAGTGCAGAAATAATATTAAATTACAGTAATCTCATATTAACTCCAGCAAAATTAGTACTGTAGATATAATTATCTCTAGATACTGACACTTGTAAGCAGGATTAATAGGATTATTGATCATGCAGCAAACTTTGATGGCCAAATAAAGTACATGAGAAACCAGAGAGACAAAAAGAAAACAGCATATTAAAAAAAACAATAAAAATCTTGCAATATTATGACTGGTATCTGCAATGAGAAGCAGGTGTGGAGGTCCAGTCCTCAGCCAGGCATGTAAATGTTTACAGAGGGAAATGAGATGAGGTTCTCAAAATGATGATGATGATGAGATAATATTGTGGAAAAATGAATAGTAATAAAATAAACCTGTGTTTCCTGTTACAGATTTCCAGCAGAAGCCAATCCATCTGTGGATAAAGTATCCATCCAATGTCTTCCAACCTCAATGCTAGCAGCAGAACCCTTGTAGACTCATAGGAGCTATCTAGAGATACATCTATTTTTCTATAGAGAGGTCTATATGAAGAACTGACTCTAGCTGGACCCTTCTTGCAGCTTTCAGTACTAAGTCTCTTCTTTTTGGGGAGGGGGGTGCAGAGAGTGAGAGAGAAAGAGAGAGGGGGGCTGGTTGGATTGTGTTGGTGCTGAAGCTGAGGGTGATGACGTTTCTACATTGAAGCCACACGATTCGATGTCCTGGTGAAACCTGATCTCTACTTGCGGATTTCTACAGGAAAAAAAAAAAAAAAGGAGGAAAAGAAAAAAAAGCATCCAAGGCACTTATGATCAGCTCAGTTTGTGTTTCCTCCTTCCGCGGGCGCAAGTCTGGTAACAAGCCTCCTTCCAAGTCATGTTTGAAAGGAGATATGGGCAAAAACGAGGACAGCGACAAGATTGTCATTAATGTTGGTGGCATCAGGCATGAGACCTACAGGAGTACCCTCAAAACCTTGCCAGGAACAAGACTTTCCTGGCTCACAGAGCCTGATGCCTTCAGCAACTTTGACTATGACCCCAAGACTGATGAGTTCTTCTTTGATAGGCATCCTTCAGTCTTCGCCTATGTCTTGAATTACTATAGGACTGGCAAGCTTCATTGCCCTGCAGATGTCTGCGGACCCCTCTATGAGGAAGAACTGGCTTTTTGGGGATTGATGAGACAGATGTGGAGGCTTGCTGTTGGATGAACTATAGGCAGCATAGAGATGCAGAGGAGGCGCTGGATAGCTTTGAGACCCTGAGCCCACAGAGGAGGAGGAAGATGGGGATCTGAAAAGACTCTGCCTTCAGGAAGATGGGAGAAAGCTGAGCTGGTGGAAAAAGTGCCAGCCTAAAGTTTGGGCTCTTTTTGAGGACCCTTATTCTTCCAAATATGCCAGGGTAATGTATCCAAGTCCTTTGCATGTGCTAATGACGTTTGTTTATAGATTCTGAGCCGTTATTTACAAATACGTTAGTTTGAATTCAAAATATTGACATTCTTTTCTTGACCGTTACAACAGTCTAAATGCGGGAGATGTACAACGTTCCATCGGCTAAAACCAAAAACTGCACTTCCACTAGTGTACGGTAGATGTCGCTGCTCAATTGTAATATGCAGAATATCAAAGTTTCCTAATTAATGCTATAGATTACTCTTAACTCCTGCAGCTTTGATGCATAATCAGTGCAATAAGTGCAACGATATGTCTGATTGTCAATATTAACCAGTGCATGCAGGCTCAGACAGTTTTGGAAGGGAGATATACAGTAATAGGTGTATGATCTGCAGCAGCAAAGTACAATGTGGATACTACCAGGCAACTGGGGGAGGGCATGATGGGGACCTGCACTGCAGTGGAGATTATGAAAGGGTCGACATGCAATAAAGTCATTCTGCCAGAGATCTACAGGTCATAGAATTGCATTTGGCCTTTATCATGTATCTAAAATCAAAGCTGGAAGTTATAAAAGAAGCAGTTGGGTTATCTTGTCTCTATTAATTTTAGCTTTTGTTGAGTGCATTGCAAGACATGGCTATATTTCCTCAGACAATTAGATTTGTGTCCTTCCCTTGAAGCAGAGCCAGACATGAAATAAAAAAAAAACTACTCTAATGTGATCAAGTAACTACAAGATTAAGAGACTATTTTACAATGTATCTTTCTTACTGAAAGAAACATAGTGACCTATTCTCACCCATGTCAGATGGATTGGACTGAGCAATTTATAATGCCACATTCCTGTGCAATATGGAAACAATTTGTGATGATAATAATATTCAGCAAATCATATTTGCCTGCAAGAAAGATAGAAAAGGTCAGTTGTGCATCTACTTAGTTCATTATAAATGCCACAATACTGGAAGCAATGCCATGGTACAAAATGGAAGAGGATGCATGCTGTGCTTATGTTTCAACACTAGGGTGCGCACTTCTTTCAAAGAAGTGAGAAACTGCAGCAAGAATTTCAGCTAACTCTGCAGATTCCCCCCTGCCCCCTCCTCCAGCTTTCTCTTCAGATTAATTATCTATTGTCTTGTACTGTAAACCGTGAAATGATTAAAGTCCATAGCACTAGGCATAAATAATCATCCGGCAGAGGAATTAAAAACGCATTTAAGGGCGTAAGATTAAATCACAATTTAAGAACAACAGCAAAAAAAAAATGGATAATAGAACTGGGCTTTAATAAAACATATCAGGATGTAATCAATGCACAGAAGCACTGGCTACCTATGGGCGTACTATGGACAGATCCTCTGGAAATCAGCATGCGATACATTTAATAGTAGTTAAAATAAAGATTTTTTGGTTTACATTGGATGGCTATGGATGTGTGACCCATAGAGCACATAGCGTATACATAAAAGATGCCACTAATGATTAAATGGCCATTAAACATGAAAATCGACTATAATGATGATAATAATAATTTTATTTATATAGCGCCAACTTATTCCGCAGCCCTTTACAATGCAGAGGGGACATGATGTGCAATGGACTTGGTTTTGGGCTATTGTTCCCAGTTATCAGCTACTCAGGTAGAGGAGAGAAAGACTGTAGTGGTCTACAGAGGGTTTGTGGGCAGAAAGTTCATGTTATGTACTGTATCTCACATATATACAGTTTTAAACATGTATATATATAAAAAAAATAATATTAATGATAAATATATAATAGATAGATGATAGAGAGAGGGATAGATAGAGGCATAGAGAGAGGGATAAATAAATGATAGAGAGAGGGATAGAGAGAGGGATAGATAGATGATAGAGGGGGATTGATAAAGAGGGATAGATAGAGGGATAGATAGAGAGAGGGATAGATAGATAGATGATAGAGGGATAGAGGGATAGAGAGAGGGATAGATAGATGATAGAGAGAGGGATAGAGGGATAGATAGATGATAGTGAAGGATTGATAGAGAGAGGGATAGGCAGATGATAGAAAGAAGGATAGATAGAGGGATAGATAGAGGGATATATAGATAGATAGATAGATAGATAGATAGATACATGAAAGGGAAAAGGATAGGTAGATGATAGAGAGAGGAATATATAGAAAGATAGATAGATAATAGAGAGAGGGATGGATAGATAGAGGGATAGAGAGGTAATAGAGGGATACATAGATAGATAGATAGATAGATAGATAGATAGATAGATAATGGGTACCTGCACTGCAGCCTGGATTAAGAGAGGGGTCTATATAAAAATACAAAAAAAAATAATATATACATATACACACACACACCATGTACATACTGTATGTATATACATATATCTATATAAACTATATATAGTCTCTCTCTATATATATATAAATGTACACCATGTACATATGTATATATATATTACTATATATACTCTCGCTATAGAAGACAAAAAATAAATATATATGTATATATACATTTTTTTATTTAAATATATACACTTTTATTTTTATATTTATACATATACACGTGATAGTTCCATTTGTTGTATAATTATTTAGACACAGGTATTTTACCATTAGTCCCTGTAGAGATATATTTTTTTCATGTTAGACCCAATTGTTTCTGATCTGTTAAGATCATCCAAAAATAAAATCTTTCCATTCCCTGTAATGAAGCTGTCTGTCAGATTCTGCTTACCTCCTACAATCATTGTGATTGACAGATCATTTTTCACGCATGTCAGATCAGTTGGGACAGATTTCAATCAGATCGATTGGTCCAAACTTTACGTACGACAATTCCCATTGATTTTGCTTGGTTATCGGTACCCATCACGGCGCCCTATGTGTTTTGGGTGGAGGGTCCTTTAAGGCCTGATGTTAATGGGATGTGTTAGTAGTTATCTCCCAGCTTGGGAGCTGTTCAGCAATGCGTCTGTGAGCTGTCCGCGGTGCTGAGGCAAAACTGCAGTGCTACAATTCACAGGCTCTGCAAATACAGCTCCTTTTAAGGTTATCCATGTTAGCCCAAGAGCCCTTTGCTTGGAGAAGGATGAGAAATGCATCCTAGAGACCGAGACAGAAACTGTACGTCCTCACCAGATATCAGAAATTGTAGTATAAATATTATAGACTATAGATATATCACAAGTTTGTCATTTAATGAGGTTTATCTATCTATCTATCTATCTATCTATCTATCTATCTATCTATCTATCTATCTATCTATCTATCCATCCCATATTACAGTTTCGGTAACGCATTGGCTCAATATATCACTCTATTGTACTGAGTTCCCTGTCATTTACAGTTATAAAGTTATCTATCTATCTATCTATCTATCTATCTATCTATCTATCTATCTATCTATCTATCCCATATTACAGTCTCGGTAAAGAATTAGCTCAATATCTCATTCTATCATATTGAGTTTCCCATCATTTGCACAGAACTGTTATCATAGCAGGTCACCCTAATACACTATTCAGTCTCCAAGAGATAGACTACACATTCAGCTCTGCTACATCATTGCATTAAAATGAAACAGATCCTACTTATCCTAGATAGAAAATGACAGGAATCGATAGACAAGGAAAAAGAAAGAGGGAGACAGTCTCTCTGGACTTGTGATCTTGCTGTTTGGGGGTCATTATTATGCCATTTGCATTACTACAGCATATTGCAGGCACATGCGGCAGATCTTAATTACCTGGTGTATTGGGGGTTGGGGGGTCAGGCTTTAGTACAAGGCTATACATCATTTTTATAAAGTATAACCAGGGTTCCTTTCCCAAGATACAATGGGTGCTTCCCATTTGCAGTATCCCTAAATATAAGGCGTTAAATTGTCCATGGTTCATTTGTTAGAAACCTCAGGGAGAAAATTGCCTCTAGGAAGTGGAGCAGCCTCTAGGAATTTCTTCAAGGCAGCTGTATTGATTGCGGATAGAGATGGATTTTTATGCGGCCCTGAATATATTTTATTCACTTGCACGGCTGTAATAAATTATACATTGGTGCTATTGTACATATCACATTCCCACACGTCATAGCGAGAGCTCAACATTGTTATCTCAGGATACAAGGTAGAGCATCTGTGATGTGAGCCACAGGGGTCCTTATTACTGTATTCATGGACATAGGTCATATGGAGACAGGGACGTGGGGTGTCATATACCAATCACATCAGATGGGTCGCAAAACAAGCAAGGGCAGATACCAAACTGCTTCTTTGGTTTATCTGCAGTCCTATGTAAGGATCTGGTCACACTAACATGCTGACTTCCATTGCCCTGATCAACTTGTGATATAATCTGTCGCAGTTCTGCAGCAAACCATGCCATGGTGCGGTCACAAATACCAGAACCTCAGCTAGGAAGGGAACATGCATTAGGCCAGGTTCACTCTCACTCTGTCTTCTGGGGGGATTTCTGCTGCAGAAAATTCTGCAGCTGCAAAAAAGTGCTGCATAAACGCTGAGAATTTGTTGCAGATCAGCAGAGAAATCTGCAGCGGCTAAAGCTGCTGCATAAACGCTGAGAATTGTTGCTAATCAGCGGAGAAATCTGCAGCGGCAAAGCTGCTGCATAGACGCTGAGAATTTGTTGCTGATCAGCAGAGAAATCTGTAGCGACGAAAGCTGCTGCATAAACGCTGAGAATTTGTTGCTGATTTGCAGGATACATTGACATGTGGATTTCACAACCCCAGTTCACGTTGCAAATTTTCCCTTTCATGAAATCTCATCCAAAATGATACAAAAGGGAGTTTCTGTTCCAAAATATCCAAATTGTGCATTCCGTAATAGTCAGTGTAAACAAGGTCCAGGTAGTTTGCAAAATGCACCAAATTGATGATGCAATGTTGATAGAATTCTTACTTGGTTCATTTTAAACTTTACTTTATTGTTTGCCTCAAATATTAGTAGTTAAAAGGTTTGTGGAAAACTAACCCCTTCATGACCAAGGACGTATATATACACGTGCTGAGCTCGCATCATTCCCTGTACATGTCAGCTGATCTGATCAGTGCTGTTAACACTTTGAATCACACTCTCAATCACTTGGCAGCGCAATCAAAAGCATGGTGGCAGGGATCGCGCAGTTGCCCACTGGTACCGGTGATCCCGTGATGCAATCACGAGACCTCGATGAGTTACGTTGACAGCCCGGGGTCCTGTGATGACCCTGGAAGCTGTCAGGAATGACTTCCTGTGGGTGCCTGGCGAGTCACGGCATCCACAGAAAGTGATGATTTCTCCTGTTCACAGACGTGCAGCAGCTCATCTGTGCACAGGAGAAGCGATCGGAGTGTGCAGTGCTGAGGCCTCCTAGGAGGCAGTGTAAAATAAAGGAAAAATTAAAAAAATGAAAATAAATATTTAAAAAATAAACATAAATGTACAAATCACCCCTCTTTTGTCCCATTGAAAATAAAGCTATTATTTGGTATTGCTGCATTCACAAATGTCCAATTTATCAAAATATAAAATCAATTAATCAGGGCTGTAAACTGAGTAATGAAACAAAAGTCCAAACGCTAAAATTATGTTTTTTTTAGTTGCCATAACATTGATATAAAATGCAATAAGAGGCGATCAAAACAGCACATCCACCCAACAATGGTATCATTAGAAACATCAGCTCAAGTCGCAAAAAATAAATCATCACACAGCCCCAGATCCTGAAAAATGAGAACGCTACGGGGCGCGGAACATGGCGCTAAAGTGCAATCCTTTTTCTTTAAAGACTTCACAATTTTTTTCACCACTTAGATAACAGCAATAGTATACATGTTTGGTATCTATGAACTCGTATTGACCCAAGACATCACACCGTCACATCAGTTTTACCATATAGTGATCATGGTGAATGAAAAACCCAAAAAACAAACGTGTAATTGCACTTTTTTGGCAATTTCACCGCACTTGGAATTTCTTTCCCATTTTTCTGTACACTGTATGGTAAAATAAATCGTTTCATTCATAAGTACAACTCGCCTTGCAAAAAAATAAGGCCTCTAATGTCTATGTTGATGGAAAAATAAAAAAGTTATGGCTTTTGGAAGAAGAGGGGAAAAAACGGAAAATCGCCGGGGAGTGAAGGGGTTAATATTCAGTGTGCTATGCATCGTGTGTTTCGTTTTGGGGCAAAACCTTCTTAAACAAAGTTTAAAAACTTTGCATCAGTACTTTGGTGCAAACTACAGCAGAACACAAGAGCAGCAACTTTAGTAAATGTGGGTGGGAATAGTGTGAACAGGGCCTAAATCCACAGATAATGATATATTAATGCATCTCAATGAATTAGAATATCATCAAAAAGTTAATTTATTTCAGTAATTCAATACATAAAGTGAAACACATATATTATATAGAGTCATTACACATAGAGTGATCTATTTCAAGTGTTTCATTTCTGTTAATGATGATGATTATAGCTTACAGACAATGAAAGCCCAAAGGTCATTATCTATTTCAGAGAATTAAAGCAGGGAGGATGAAAGGTATGAGAGATAAAATATGACCTAAATAGGTATCAGAGGCTTCACCTTGTGTGGTTGTGAGAGTCACAACCACTATAAAAGCAAATCACGACTGCTGCAGTCCCCAGTGTGGTGCCCATAGAGTAGGGAGGATGAAGGGTTAAAAACCAGCTGCCGTATTCCACCAAACATCAAAAGGTGATTTATTAGTCAAAACGTTTCAGGACTCCCTGAAACATGGCAATATGATATTCTAATTCATTGAGATGCACTAGTAAAGTGCTGTCAGTAATCGACAATCCCGACCCTTCTACATAAGTCAATTATTGACATAATATCCAGTTCCATTCTGTCATATGATTGTGGCTATTCTGTTACTCTATAGGACACACAGACAGATGTTCTCACATCTGGATGGTCCGGGAGGCTTCTAATCTGGATTAAGCAAAGAAGGAAACAAATCTAAGTAATCGTGTAGTGGAGATTTACCAAATACAAGGAGTGAATAATCTAAATAATTACCCAGATCTTTTCGGTTTTAGTGACTGCACCTTATGGTGAAGGTTTAATGTTTCCCGCTCTTCAATTGGCCACTTACCTTTATAGTTTTCAGTGGTTCTACGTTTCCTATGATCCAGCAATGTATTAAAATAGTAGAATTTTACTGTAGATGGTAAAAACATTGCCACAGCCCCCCTCCCCTAATATTAACCAAATATTCCTGTTTTGAGAAAGACCATTTTACCATTTAGATGATACCAATTAGAGCACATACAGACAGTCTCCTATGCTGCCATTACTACTGGACCGGTTCAGTATAGAACCTTTGGTGTATAAGGGCTCACTAATCTCGCCCAAACTTTAAATTCAATTCAGTGAGCTATGCTTAGCAGCCAGGACTCCCTCTGACCCTTACATATACTCAGTCACGCAATATGATACGCAGTGCTATAAATACAGTACAATGGGCCCCGATGCAAAATTTGGATCTAGGTAACCGCCCTGTGCACACGTTGCCATCCCTCCTCAGCACACATTGGTCAGATGTACGGGCCCCATGTAGCGTTCTAAATCCTATTAAGACTTGTCAATTGACCTCTCTCTCCCTTCATTATGTATTCATGTCCCCCATCCTGCAATATATGGTCCTCCTCCTGGTATATATGGTGCTCCTCCTCCCACCACCATAGTTCTCCAATTATTATAATGCACCCTTATAGTCTTCCATATATTATAATGTACCTCATAATCCTCTATATATTATGCATCTAATAGCCCTCTATGCATAAGGTAGACCATATAGTCCTCCAATTATTGTAATGCACCCCCATATTCCTCCATATTAAATAATGTACCCCCATATATTATAATGCACACCCTTTAGTCCTCCATGCATAAGGTAGCCCCTATTACAGTATTATAATGCACCCCCATTATCCTCCATATATAATGCAGTCTCATATCCTTCACTTAGTATAATGCAGTGTCATATCTCTACATATTATATATATATATATATATATATATATATATATATAGAAAATTCTGTACTTTAATTACTTACTGTATTGTATATTTTTTATTGTTACCTATGACTGCTTGAATATGTTGGCGTTATATAAATAAAGATTTATTATTATTATTATTATATGTGTAATGCAGCCTTATAACCCTCCATATATTATAATATAGCCTCATATCCCTCCATATAGTATAATGCAGCCCCCATATCATTTAATGCAATCTCTCATTGTCCATAGGTCACCGTGTACTCACTGATTTAAAAAATAAATACGTACTCACCTCTCCTTGGTTCCCCTGCTGCTCCGTTCTCCCTGTGAGCATCCTGCACTCTATACATCTCAGGACAGTGGTACACAGTAATGATGTCCACTGCGCTGAGTCGTCATAGCGCAGGAAAAGGGGGAGAATGATGGAGGGAACACTCTGTCTTTCATTATTGCGGGAGGAGAGGAAAGCTCGCTGCTGGAAAGTCACAGGCTCCAGGTAGCAATGACCTGGATGTGCGTCCTCGGGGACGCACATCCACCTGAAGCGGGCACTGGGGTCAGTGGTCCTCTGTACCCCCAGGCCCGGACGCCATCAAGACCACTGCAACGACAATTGTTGCGCCTGTGATATGTTTCTCACTAGCAAATTTACATAACTACAAGTGGAAATGTTGTAATGGTCAAAAGTGGTCTCAGTGTTGTGTCCTACTATGTGACACATCTCATCATCATTATCAAGTCTTTGGAACAAACTCTGTAAATGAGGTAGAAAAGCTCATTAATATGAGAGAGTACCTGAAGTCCTTCATTTAGCAAGGTGGATCATCTCTTGTTCTGAAGGACATAATCTGCCAATTAACGAGAATCTGTCAGCAGGTTTTTGCTACCTCATCTGACAGCAACGTCATGTAGGCAAAGAGACCCTGAATCCAATGATGTATCACATAGATTACTGGCTGCAGCCGTTCTCACACAATCAAAGAATTTATTTTCAGAAACACAGCAGAGCTGGGAGAGCTGCTCCCACCCACACCAGACTCTATAGAGATTGTCCAATCACAGCAGAGCTGGGAGAGCTGCCCCCGCCCACACCAGGCTCTGTAGAGATTGAACAATCACAGCAGAGCTGGGAGAGATACCCCCACCCGCACCAGGCTCTCTATAAAGATTGTCCAATCACAGCAAAGCTGGGAGAGATACCCCCACCCGCACCAGGGTCTCTATAGAAATTGTCCAATCACAGCAGAGCTGGGAGATCTGCCCCCGCCCACACCAGGCTCTATAAAGATTGTCAAATCACAGCAGAGCTGTGAGAGCTGCCCCGCCCACACCAGGCTCTGTAGAGATTGTCCAAACACAGCAGAGCTGGGAGAGCTGCCCCCGCCCACACCAGGCTCTAGAGAGATTGTCCAATCACAGCAGAGCTGGGAGAGCTGCCCCCGCCCACACCCGTCTCTCTATAGAGATTGTCCAATCACAGCAGAGCTGGGAGAGATGCCCCCGCCCACACCAGGCTCTCTATAGATATTGTCCAATTACAGCAGAGCTGAGAGCTGCCCCCGCCCACACCAGGCTCTATAGAGATTGTCCAATCACAGCAGAGCTGGGAGATCTGCCCCTGCCCACACCAGGCTCTATAGAGATTGTCCAATCACAGCAGAGTTGGGAGAGCTGGCCTCGCCCACACCAGGCTCTCCATAGAGATCGTCCAATCACAGCAGAGCTGGGAGATCTGCCCCTGCCCACACCAGGCTCTATAGAGATTGTCCAATCACAGCAGAGTTGGGAGAGCTGGCCTCGCCCACACCAGGCTCTCCATAGAGATTGTCTAATCACAGCAGAGCTGGGAAAGCTGCCCCCGCCCACACCAGTATCTCTATAGAAATTATCCAATCACAGCAGAGCTGGGAGAGCTGCCCCCGCCCACACCAGGCTCTCTAGAGATTGTCCAATCACAGCAGAGCTGTGAGAGCTGGCCTCGCCCACACCAGGCTCTCCATAGAGATTGTTCAATCACAGCAGAGCTGGGAAAGCTGCCCCCGCCCACACCAGGATCTCTATAGAGATTGTCCAATCACAGCAGAGCTGGGAGAGCCGTCCCCGCCCACACCAGTCTCTGTATAGAGATTGTAAAAAGAAAATAGGGAGGGGGACAAGAGGCGCAATAGTGCACTATCACTAATGACACTTATTTGTGAAGGTGGTACTGTGAAGCTGCTCACCTGGTCCAGTTGTGATCCCCACAACTGGTTTGAAAGCGTTTTTGGAATCTGTGTTCCAGCTGCTGCAGGACCTCCACCGACCACTGGATAGTGGTTTGAATCCAAGAAATAATGGGAGTGCTGGTGTGTCACGGTCCGCGCTGCTGTGGTATGGATAAACTCACCAAAGAGCCAAAAGTACTTTCATCCTTTATTCCTCCTCTCTCCTACACGTTTCAGCGCCACACCCGGCGCCTTCCTCAGGGATATCCCTGAGGAAGGCGCCGGGTGTGTGGCGCTGAAACGCGTAGGAGAGAGGAGGAATAAAGGATGAAAGTACATTTCGCTCTTTGGTGAGTTTATCCATACCACAGCAGCGCGGACCGTGACACACCAGCACTCCCATTATTTCTGTATAGAGATTGTCCAATCACAGCAGAGCTAGAAGAGCTGCCCCGCCCACATCAGGCTCTCTATAGAGATTGTCCAATCACAGCAGCAGCAGAGCTGGAAGGTCTGCCCCTGCCCACACCAGCCTCTCTATAGAGATTGTCCAATCACAGCAGAGCTGGGAGAGCTGCCCCCGCCCACACCAGGCTCTATAGATTGTCCAATCACAGCAGAGCTGGGAGAGCTGCCCCAGCCCACCCCAGGCTCTCTATAGAGATTGTCCAATCACAGCTGAGCTAGGAGAGCTGTCCCCGCCCACACCAGGCTCTCTATAGAGATTGTCCAATCACAGCAGAGCTAGGAGAGCTGTCCACGCCCACACCAGGCTCTATAGAGATTGTGCAATCACAGCAGGGGCATGTCAGACTGCCATGTGTGTGATATTGTAGTCCTGTAATGCTAATCACCAGGTAATAAAGCCATTTGTTTACATAAACAATTTCACAGACCCAGATAAGAGAGACACAGTTGCATTTTGTTTTTTAACCCCTGCATCATGCTGCTCTCAGCTCACATAAGCAAAAACCTGCTGAGAGATTCCCTTTCATTTCAATGAGTGCTATGTAATGCTTCACATCTCCTGTGGGGGCACTGCAGGGTAATCGAACAATAGCTGACAAGTTCTGCCCAGATTAGCATTACACTGGGGATCCCCAGCAGTCTGCTCCGCTTTATCATCATGTGATCCTTCTAATAAAAAGAGATTGTTATGAAGAGGAGAATCTCTTTAAGTCAACAGATAATAAACATTTATATAGGGGTTTCCATTCACAGCCTTAGCCAGATGACTATTGAAATGGGAGCACTGATGTTGTAAGCAAGGATATATGACTAGATAAATACCGGCCTTATACATCAACCTTTACATTGTGAAATCCAAGCAAATAAATAGGGAAAATTGACCTTTTATACCTTTATTTCTAAGCATGAAAGGACTCCATTATTTCCAGGTACATAAGATGCATTATTCCCATAGTTCTGCATTGCATCGGGCATTCCTTCCATAAACATCCGACTGATAAGGAAGGAGACAATACAATTTCCTACATTCAGTCTCATATTGACTTTTAGGACTTTGCACAAGGCAGAATCACATGCATAGAACATTTTGTACATGGGGTCTCCTCTCTGGAGTGGAGAAAACCCCCATAAGACATCATATGATGATTTTTGAGTCTTTCACATAAAATCAAAGTCACCTGGAGGATTGACAGTATGGACAATCATACATTCTAGCTGTCACCTTTTGGGAGTCAATATCCAAATAACTTGAAAATGTTGTGAATTCTCTTTTGCATTTCTACTATAAAAAAGCTCTATCCAGTCTGTGTGGGTGTCTGTAAGTTTGTCCCAAAGACAGCGCCACCTATAGGACATTGTGTAAATTACAGTTAAACTGGAATGTGAAGAAGCCCATAAGTTTGGTTGATCAATCAAAGAAAACAGCGCCACCTATAGGACATCTGTGATGGGGGCCACATGCCGGTCGGGACGCTGGCATTCATTATCGCCTGCGCCTGGGTCCACTCCATCATACCCTTGGGGTGACCCATCCTGGTGCTGCACTTCCTCACATTTGAAATCCACTATGGAATCCAGACTGGTGCTGCAACTCCTCAGCATACAGGAGGATAGAGAGAGCGCACAACGGGGTGACACAGCACAGGGGAGAAACAGAACAAGAGGAGAGAAAGTGCACAGAGAAGAGACAGCACACCGGGAGGGACAGCAGAAGAGGAGAGAGATTGCATGGGGGGGAGAGAGAGTGCACAGAGAGAGAGACTGCACAAGGGCAGAGAGAACGCACATGGGGAGATACAGCACAAGGGGAGAGAGATTGAATGGGGGAGAGAGTGCACAGAGAGAGAGACAACACAGGGGGAGAGAGAGCACATACAGGGAGAAGACAGTACACAGGGAAGAGAGAGCGCACATAGGGAGAGAGACAGCATAAGGGAAGAGAGAGCGCACATGGGGAAAGAGAGAGTGCACAGGGGGAGCGACAGCACAAGAGGAGAGAGAGCGCACAAGGGAAGAGAAAGTACAAAGGAAAAAAGAGCACACAGGGGAGAGAGAGTGCACAAGGGGAGAGAGCGCACAGGGGGGTGGTGAGCAGCAGCACTTGCCAAGCCATGGACCCCCCAAGCAGCAGCGGCTCGCCCCGGCTCCTCGGTGGCGCTGCGATTAGTACTGGGAGTAGTTGGACTAATATATTATCACTCTTGTTCTATAATCGGGCCCCTGTCTAGCACTATACAATTTCACTTTGGTAACTCCGTATATAGATGATGACCACCAGCCTGAAGTGTTTGCCACCAGCGGTTATTAAAGGGAAACAACCATATAGACTCCTCCTCCTATGTCCTCCTGGTTTGCCCCCTTTTTCTTATATTTAGCGTCGTGCCGGCATTAGCACTGCTGGCGGCACATGCATATTGCTATTGTGGTTGCCGTGATACGAGTGTTCCTGGGAATATTCATCCCTATAATCGTGCAGTGTGAACGCTCCGCTACGTTCTGTGCTTGCTGTACTATGTGCTGCATTATACAGCATTGCAGTATTTTTCCGGATTCCTCCTGGCTTGGCATTTATACAGGGTACCAGATATACATAGACATCATAAACAAGTCCTAAGGGGGTCAGTGCAGGAGAAAGGCTTTCTCTCCATGTTCATTTTGGATTCACCTCTATTTTGCACAGTACCAATATATTCTCAAGCCTTGTACACAATGTCAGAGTCAAAGTTAAGCTCCTGGCCTCCAGGGTATGATCTGTAACAGGCCCCTTTATACTTTTTGTGGCATAGGTAGGTGTGACTGCTACCTCTGTACCCCCCCAAAACTACACCCCGTGCACACCCCCACTCTGTGACAATGCAAGTAGTTCCCTGTCTGTTGCAAATCTACATCTCCCAGCATGCAATGGCCATTCTGACACAGAGTTCTGACCAGTTGTAATTAGCTGGAGAGACATGGGTTGGAAACCATAGTAGGATCTATTGGGAATGTCACCATTTCTGCCTGGGAATTAGGAGAACTGAGTGGCAACAGCATATATATAATGGCAGCCAGTGGTGTAACTTGAAGCTCATGTTCCCCAATGCAAAAGCTCCAACGGGGCCCCAATTATTGCAAAACTTTAATAGCATTAGTCTTTTTCTATAGACCACAGGGACTTTTGGGGCCCCCTAGGCTCCAGGGCCCTGGTGGGATCACAACCCCTGCACCTACTGTAGTTACGCTCCTGTCTGTACCCATTGCTGTTGCACCCCTGATGGCAGCCCTTAACCCACTGCTTCAAGATTTGCAGAAATGTGATCGCTTTGTTTTAGTAGAGAGTCCCCATTGCTCAGCAAACCTCCGGACAGGTGGTCCCGTGAGGGGTGGAGCAGATACCCAATGGGTGACAAGGTCTACTAGATTCTTCAATGCTCATGCAAGGAACAATGACGCCAATCTGATTTTACTGTGAGACCTCAGTTCACGGTGGGCTCCCTTATGCAGAGTCAGTTTCATAGAAAGCTAATTAAAGGGGTTATCCAGGGTTTAAAGGGAGTGATTCTAGAATCCTAAATGATCACCTAACCATTGGATAGGTTATAAGTATCTGGGCCCTGGGGGTCTCACTCTTGGGGTCCCCTTTGTTCCAGCCAAGCACAGCTTTTGTCTGTTTTCAGCAGTCCCATTCATTTTAATTATAGCAGCTACATACATTCATGCTCCATTTATATTCAGGATCCTCATTATTGTAAAGTACGGGGATCCTAATAATCAGCACTTATTACTTTGATTCCTCTTCTTTACAAAACTTCAGATCCCCAATTTAAATGAAGCAGTGGTTACAAATGTGCGGCGCCGCTATAGATACGCCCAGTGGTCTAACTTGAGTCTGATGGGCCCGATGCAAACTTTGGACCTGTTTCCCCCCAGCATGTTGGTCAGATGTATGGGCCCTTGTAGCATTCTAAATCCTATAAACACATATGAAATGTCCCTCTTCCCACAGTATGTAGTAATGTCCTCAATCCTGGGCCCATCCTGGTATATATGTTCCTTATCCTGGTATATATGTCACCATCCTGTTTCTATCCCGGTATGTCTCCCATGCAGGTATATATATGTTGATCATCCTGATATATGTTCCTCATCCTAGGTCCATCCTGTTATATATGTTCCTCATCCTAGTACATATCTTCCTCATCATGGGCCCTTCTTGGTATATATGTCCCCCATCCTGATATATATGGCCCCATCCACATACCTTCCTAATATATATGTTCCAAATCCTGGTATACATGTACCCATCCTGGTATATGTCCCTCATCCTGGTCCCATCATGGCATATATGTTCCCATCCTGGTATATATGCTTCCAATCCTGGTATATATGTTTTCCATCCTGGTATATATGTCCCCATTCTGGGTCCATCATGGTATATATGTTCCCAATCCTGGTATATATGTTTCCAATCCTGGTATTTATGTTCTCCATCCTGGAATATATGTTCATCATCATGAGCCCATTCTGGTATATATGTTCCCATCCAGATTCCATCCTGATATATATGTTCCCATCCTGGTATATATGTTTCCATCCTGGTCTCATTCTGGTATATGTCCCTCATCCTGGGTCCATCCTGGTATATATGTCCCCCATTCCATCCTGCTTTATATGTTCCCCATTCTTTTATATATATCTCCCATCCTGGTATATATATCATTCATCCAGGTATATATATATTCCTCATCCTGGTATATATGTTCCCATCCTGGTATATATGTTTTCATCCTGGTCTCATTCTGGTATATGTCCCTCATCCTGGGCCCATCCTGGTATATATGTCCCCCATTCCATCCTGCTTTATATGTTCCCCATTCTTTTATATATATCCCCCATCCTGGTATATATGTCACCCATCCAGGTATATATATATTCCTCATCCTGGTATATATGTTCCCCATCCTGATATATATGGCCCCATCCACATACCTTCATAATATATATGTTCCAAATCCTGGTATACATGTACCCATCCTGGTATATGTCCCTCATCTGGTCCCATCATGGCAATATATGTTCCCATTCTGGGTCCATCATGGTATATATGTTCCCAATCCTGGTATATATGTTCCCAATCCTGGTATTTATGTTCTCCATCCTGGAATATATGTTCATCATCATAAGCCCATTCTGGTATATATGTCCCCATCCAGATTCCATCCTGATATATATGTTCCCATCCTGGTATATATGTTTCCATCCTGGTCTCATTCTGGTATATGTCCCTCATCCTGGGTCCATGCTGGTATATATGTCCCTCATTCCATCCTGCTTTATATGTTCCACATTCTTTATATATATCCCCCATCCTGGTATATATGTCATTCATCCAGGTATATATATTCCTCATCCTGGTATATATGTTCCCAATCCTGGAATATATGTCCCCCATTACTCATTTTTTAACACATAAAAAATATACAATTCTACTTACCTTTCCTGTGCTCCCCCAGTGCGTAGTGTCCTCCTCTGAAGCCAGCAACTGACTTTGGCATGCAAGTGGCGGGCACTGTATGACATCACTGCCATCTGTCCCCAGTCTCAGCCCTCTGATTGGTCAGCAGCTTGTGTTGCAGTGCAGGGACTTGACAGGTCTCTGTACAGCAATACACATCAGCTGAACATGAGTCTGAGGATGCACACCCAACTGAAATATGCGCTGGCACTGGGGACCCCTTCCACCCCCAGTCATGACTGAGATCGTTATGCCCCTAAATACACCTATGCTTTGGAATGGACATCCTCTTTAAGGACTGTTAAAAATATGCAAATGAGAACACGACAATAACTTTCAAATATAAATATATTATAAAAATGTTCCTGCAGCCGACAGCGCGGGATAGAGGTCACATGACATTGTGTATCTGTATATAAAGCATTCCCGTGTCCTACCTCCCCACTCAGACATCACATGACCTCCCTGCAGCCCCCCAGGTTTTGCTATATATGAAATATTCAAATATAATAAATTCACTAGATGTTAAAGCCGCCCTCCATCCTGGGACTCTAATACATTGACTCTACTATGGCCTCCTTGGCTCAGATCAGCGTTCATTTTCTCCGTCTTCTACATTCCATTTGCCCATCTGAGTCGAGGAGGCAAAAGGAAGGCACCAGGTATGGAGACTAAGCAGGAGAAGTCTATGGTCACCTTCAGTCCTAGGCTGGAGAATTGCTATACAATAATATGCCTTTCCTGCAACTCACAGACACTAGATGAAAGGCTCAAATACTGCCCCTGCAGCCAAGAGCTATAGGATACTGAGGTCACATGACATTCACTAGGAAGAGATGTAATCCACCATCCACAGGCTGAGGTCACATGATGTACCCTCAGCCTTCAATAATTGGATGCTAAGATCACATGATATTCCTGCAGCCATTGGATGCTGGGTGCTCACATGACTTTCCTGCAGCCTACAGATTATTGGATGCTGAGGTCACGTGATATCCCTACAACCTTCAATAATTGGATGCTGAGGTCACATGGTATCCCTACATCCTTTAATAATTGGATGCTGAGGTCACATGATATTCCTGCAGCCTTCACTAATTGGATGCTAGGTCACATGATATCCTTACAACCTTCAGTCATTGGATGCTGAGGTCATATGATATGTCTACAGGGTTTATTAATTTAATGGTAAAGGTCACATGTCATTCCTGCAGCCATTGGATGCAGAATGCTCACATGACTTTCCTGTAGCCTACAGATTATTGGATGCTGAGGTCACGTGATATCCCTACAACTTTCAGTAATTGGATGTTAGGTGTTAGGTCACATGATATCCTTACAGCCTTCAGTCATTGGCTGCTGAGGTCACGTTATTCTTGCAGCCATTGGATGCTGAGGGCTCACATGACATTCCTACAACCTTCAGTAATTGGATGCTAGGTCACATGATATCCTCACAGTCTTCAGTAATTGGATGCTAGGTCACATGATATCCTTACAGCCTTCAGTCATTGGCTGCTGAGGTCACATGTTATTCTTGCCGCCATTGGATGCTGAGGGCTCACATTACTTTCCTGCAACCTACAGATTATTGGATGCTAGGTCACATAATATTCTTACAGCCTTCAGTAATTGGATGCTAGGTCACATGATATCCTTATTTATAGCCTTCAGTCATTGGATGCTAGGTCACATGATATCCTTATTTATAGCCTTCAGTCATTGAATGCTAGGTCACATGATATCCTTATTTACAGCCTTCAGTCATTGGATGCTAGGTCACATGATATCCCTACTTACAGCCTTCAGTCATTGGATGCTAGGTCACATGATATCCTTATTTACAGCCTTCAGTCATTGCATGCTAGGTCACATGATATCCTTACTTACAGCCTTCAGTCATTGGATGTTGAGGTCACATGACATTCCTGCAGCCTTCAGTATTGGATGCTGAGGTCACATGATATCCTTACTTACAGCCTTCAGTCATTGCATGCTAGGTCACATGATATCCTTATTTACAGCCTTCAGTCATTGGATGCTAGGTCACATGATATCCTTACTTACAGCCTTCAGTCATTGGCATCATGTCTTAGCTCACATGATGTAGATATACTTACTTACAGCCTTCAGTCATTGGATGTTGAGGTCACATGAATCACTTACTTCAGCCTTCAGTATTGATGTAGGTCACATGATATCCTTATTACAGCCTTCAGTCATTGCATGTAGGTCACATGATATCCTTACTTACAGCCTTCAGTCATTGGATGTGAGGTCACATGACTATTCCTGCAAGCCTTCAGTCATTGGATGTAGGTCACATGGATCTTCGCCTTCAGTATTGATGCTAGGTCACATGATATCCTTACTTACAGCCTTCAGTCATTGGATGTTAGGTCACATGATATCCTTATTTACAGCCTTCAGTCATTGCATAGTATGCTAGGTCACATGATATCCTTACTTACAGCCTTCAGTCATTGGATGTTGAGGTCACATGACATTCCTGCAGCCTTCAGTATTGGATGCTGAGGTCACATGATATCCTTACTTACAGCCTTCAGTCATTGCATGCTAGGTCACATGATATCCTTATTTACAGCCTTCAGTCATTGGATGCTAGGTCACATGATATCCTTACTTACAGCCTTCAGTCATTGGATGTTGAGGTCACATTACTTTCCTGCAACCTACAGATCATTGGATGCTAGGTCACATGATATCCTTACTTACAGCCTTCAGTCATTGGATGTTAGGTCACATGATATCCTTATTTACAGCCTCAGTCATTGCATGCTAGGTCACATGATATCCTTACTTACAGCCTTCAGTCATTGGATGTTGAGGTCACATGACATTCCTGCAGCCTTCAGTATTGGATGCTGAGGTCACATGATATCCTAACTTACAGCCTTCAGTCATTGCATGCTAGGTCACATGATATCCTTACTTACAGCCTTCAGTCATTGGATGTTAGGTCACATGATATCCTTATTTACAGCCTTCAGTCATTGCATGCTAGGTCACATGATATCCTTACTTACAGCCTTCAGTCATTGGATGTTGAGGTCACATGACATTCCTGCAGCCTTCAGTATTGGATGCTGAGGTCACATGATATCCTAACTTACAGCCTTCAGTCATTGCATGCTAGGTCACATGATATCCTTATTTACAGCCTTCAGTCATTGGATGCTAGGTCACATGATATCCTTACTTACAGCCTTCAGTCATTGGATGTTGAGGTCACATGACATTCCTGCAGCCTTCAGTATTGGATGCTGAGGTCACATGATATCCTTACTTACAGCCTTCAGTCATTGCATGCTAGGTCACATGATATCCTTATTTACAGCCTTCAGTCATTGGATGCTAGGTCACATGATATCCTTACTTACAGCCTTCAGTCATTGCATGCTTAGTCACATGATATCCTTACTTACAGCCTTCAGTCATTGGATGTTGATGTCACATGACATTCCTGCAGCCTTCAGTAATTGGATGCTGAGGTCACATGTTATTCTTGCCACCTTTGGATGCAGAATGCTCACATGACTTTCCTGCAACCCACAGATTATTGGATGCTGAGATCACATGACATTCTGCAGCCTTAAGTAATTGGATGCTGAGGTCACATGACATACCTTCAGCCATTGGATGTTGAGGTCACATGACATTTCTGCAGCCTTCAGTAATTGGATGCTGAGGTCACATGACATTCCTGCAGTCTATCCTTATAAGACATTGAGGTCATTATATCACAATAGACAGATTTCTAGATCTTTTCTATTGCAGTGAGAATTCTAGAACATTCCAGAGCAGGATTCCTCTGAGATGTTTCCAGGACATGTGTCATATGACTTCACATCTATGATTGCAGCAGATACAGGATCCCTTCATTATCTGCCTTTTTGTTAATTACTTTATCATCTTCCATCTTGTTTTATGCACATTTGTGCTCGGGATTAAATTTGCCAAAACTTCTCTTCAGCCTGTTATCAGAGAGACGGCGACTGTGGATGGAAAGAAAGCATTAATTATGAATCAGGACACAATTTGGCCTTAAGTAAAACTTGCTGCATAGTGATGGAGGGAGAAGGCGGCTTCTGCAGGCTTCATTACTGATGGCCCTACAACACTCAATCAGGTTTTAATGATTTTTAATTAAAAAAATATATATTTTCCTATTTTACCAGCTAATGTGATCAAACTAATACCTGCAAATATAATGACTTCAGGACGGCACAGATTTCCATAACTCATAAAAATGAAAGCCTCCGATTCGCCCTAATTAAAGATTCCCTTTTTGTCTCTGCTTTTATTTTTAGCATCAGCCTAGAGGTTTGTTATGTCATCATGGGATGATTGTGTCTCCTTATAAGCAGCACAATCTCTCAGGATGCAGTCATAGCCCTTCATGTAGATAGAAAATACATTAGATAGATAGATAGATAGATAGATAGATAGATAGATAGATAGATAGATAGATAGATAGATAGATAGATAGATAGATAGATATGGTAGATAGATAGATAGATAGATAGATAGATAGATAGATAGATAGATAGATAGATAGATAGATAGATAGATAGATAGATAGATAGATAGATGTTGGTTATGAACAGGCAGAACCTTTACCTACCTAATGACTGCTTGTATATAGTGTGATGTTATATTTCACAGGAGAGGAGATACAGTTGTCTCATTACATACTGTATGTACTGCAGGCATCTATCTAATTTCAGTCTTCTAGCTATCTATCTGTCTATTTATGTCTGTCTTTTCCAATTCATATCTATCTATCTATCTATCTATCTATCTATCTATCTATCTATATGATGTCTATCTATCATAGCTATTTTCCTATCAGTGTCTATCTAAAGATCTATCTGTCTGTCAGCCTGTCTGTCTATCTCTCTATCATAGGGCCACGTCACACACACAGATATCTGTGCAGATATTGTTCGCAGATCTCTGGTTGCAGTGAAATCATGGACACATTGTTACATTTGTACACAGCCACAAAATGTAACAATGTGTCCATGATTTCACTGCAACCAGAGATCTGCGAACATTATCTGCACAATTATCTGTGTGTGTGACATGGCCCAACCTCCTATCTATCAGCTATCTATCCTTCTATTGATCTATATCTATGGCGGCCGTCACATGGAACGATTTCTTGCCCGATATCGTTTTTTAGCGATCTCCTTTTTGATCGCTTAAGCGATATCGGGCAAGAAATCATTGCATGTAATCAAGCGATTTACGATGTGAAATCGCTTGATCGTGACATCGCAGATCTGAGCTCCGGAGCTCATATCTAGGGATTAACGATGTCACGATCTGCTTCATCGTGGTGTATGACACCACGATGATCCATCTCCCAGCGCAGAGTCTATGCTGGGAGATGGTAACTATGGTAACACGTCGGGTTACTAAGCGACGCGTGGTGTCTAGTAACCCGATGTGTACCATAGTTACCAGCGAGATCGCGGATCCACATCGCTGGTGAGTCTGTCTGTGTGACATCTCACCAGAGATGTGAGCGATATTGTAAGCGATTGCGCGTGCACGTGATCGCTTACAATATCGTTCTAGATATCTGTGCGTGTGACGGCCGCCTATCAGCTATCTATCCTTCTATTGATCTATATCTATGGGGGCCGTCACACGCTGCGACATCTTTAGCGATATTGTAAGCGATCACGTGCACGCGCAATCGCTTACAATATCGCTCACATCGCTGGTGAGATGTCACACAGACAGACTCACCAGCGATGCGGAGCCGCGATCTCGCTGGTAACTATGGTACACATCGGGTAACTAGGCGCCGCGCGTCGCTTAGTTACCCGACGTGTACCATAGTTACCATCTCCCAGCATAGGCGCGGTCGCTGGGAGATGGATCATCGTGGTGTTATACACCACGATGATGCAGATCGTTGCATCGTTCATCGCTAGATCTGAGAACCGAACCTCAGATCAGCGATGTCACGATCAAGCGATTTACCATCGTAAATCGCTTGATTACATGCAACTATATCTTGCCCGATATCGCTTAAGCGATCAAAATGGAGATCGCTTAAACGATATCGGGCAAGATATCGTTCCGTGTGACGGCCCCCTATCATCTATCTATCCTTCTATTGATCTATATCTATCATATAATTCTCTATGTATCATCTATCTATCCTTTTATTTATCAATCTATCTCCCTCCTATTCATCATCTATCTATCCTTCTGTCGATCTATATCTATGGCGGCCGTCACACGGTGAGATATCCTTAGCGATATTGTAAGCGATCACGTGCACGCGCAATCGCTTACAATATCGCTCACATCGCTGGTGAGATGTCACACAGACAGACTCACCAGCGATGTGGAGCAGCGATCTCGCTCGTTACTATGGTACACATCGGGTAACTAGGGCCGCGCGTCGCTTAGTTACCCGACGTGTACCATAGTTACCATCTCCCAGCATAGGCGCGGTCGCTGGGAGATGGATCATCGTGGTGTCATACACCACGATGATGCAGATCGTTGCATCGTTCATCGCTAGATCTGAGAACCGAACCTCAGATCAGCGATGTCACGATCAAGCGATTTACCATCGTAAATCGCTTGATTACATGCAGCGATATCTTGCCCGATATCGCTTAAGCGATCAAAAAGGAGATCGCTTAAACGATATCGGGCAAGATATCGTTCCGTGTGACGGCCCCCTATCACCTATCATCTATCTATCGATCTATATCATCTATCCTCCTATCAATCTATATCTATCATCTATCTATCCTTCTATGTGTTCATCACAGATTAATCACCAGCTTCTGCTTCTATTATAATTATTCATTAGGATATAGTATTGCTTCCCCAATAAATAACTCCTGTAGGGTCGGCTGTTAGACATCGCCAGGCTGTTAGACATATCCCAGATAAATGAGTGGCCGCCTAATATAACACCTTGTCATCAGTGATCTGCACTTCAGTATAGGTTTTAAGAATTAAAAATAAGCAACAACAACAACAACAACAACAACATCATTGCATTCAGTAGACAATTCCTCCTATAAAGCGTCTGCAGATTGGAGACCAGTGCTCGATACCGGCGAATATTCTAGACTTTATTATGTTCTGACGACATTAACAAATAACTCATTCCTGCATACAAACATTACACTCCAATACTGAAAGGGGTTTAGTATTACAGCAGACATGTGTGACAGGGTGCCACTGCCTGGATTTGCATATACAAAAAAGATTACATAATACAGGTGACAAGGAAGTTTACAAGAGGATGTGTGTACAATACAGAGATACAATGTAACACACCTGCCAGTGTCAATTACAATCACTGTTAAGGGACCGTCACACGCTACGATATCATTAAAGATATCGCTGAAACGTTACGGATTTGCAGTCACTCTAACGACGTCGTTGCGTGTAACACATCGATATTACAAGCGATAAGTGGCTTGATCAGTCATCGCAGATATGAGATCCAGATCCCACATCAGACGATGTCGATCATGCAATCTGCTGCATCGTTCTGTGTGACACCGCGATAACGATCTCCTTAATGATTTCTCCTATGCACATTATTGAAAAGCATCGGTCACTGGTTGTGTGAACGATCCCTGCATGTAACATCGCTGCTGTGTCCTGAACATTATCTATACATGTGACACCTCACTAACCATGTGTCCACGAGCCGCACCACTGAGATCGTAGGTGAGATCGCTCACAAAATCATGACGGCCCCTTCTCTGTCTGTCTATATCTATCTATCTATCTATCTATCTATCTATCTATCTATCTATCTATCTATCTATCATCTGCCTATCAATCTCTCTATAGGGGCCGTCACACGCTACGATTTTGTGAGCGATCACACCTACGATCTCAGGGATGCGCGCACATGGACAACATCGTTAGTGAGGTGTTACACGTGTAGATAATGTTCAGGACGCAGCAACGATGTTACGTGCAGGGATCGTTCGCTCAACCAGTGACCGATGCTTGTCAATGTTGTCAATAGGCAAAATCATAAAGGAGATCGTTATCACAGTGTCACACAGAACGATGCAGCAGATTGCATGATCGACATCGTCTGATGTGGGGTCCGGATCTCATATCTGCGATGAACGATCAGACCACTTATCACTTGTAAGATCGATGTGTTGCATGCATCTTTGTGGTGTGTGTGTTTGTGTTCGGGTACGTGGTGAGTATCCAAAGTTGGGGCTTCACCTTAGCTGTTATTCTTTGTGTGCATGTGGTGTGAATACATGTCCCCGTGTGTGGTGAATATCTCATGTTGGGGCCCCACCTTAGTGACTATATGCTGGTATATGCTGTTAGTCTTTGGCGCTGTCATTAAGCCCCTCTCATTCACAACTGTCAATTGGTAATTGTCACTTTCTCTCCATTATGTAGATAGGGGCAAAATTGTTTGGTGAATTGGAACACACAGGGTTAAAATTTTGCCTCACAACATAGCCTATGACGCTCTCGGGGTGCAGACGTGTGACTGTGCAAAATTTTGTGGCTGTAGTTGCGACGGTGTAGATGCCAATCCCGGATATACACACACACATTCACACACACATTCATACACACATTCAGCTTTATATATTAGATGGACATGCATTACTGCTAAGAAAATACATGAAGACATTGAGATACTTAACATATACAAAAAGGCCAGCTTTATGTGAGCCCATGAGCCAGTCAAGGTGCATCTCTCTACTGGGTCCCTATCTAGTGCCTCTCTCTGAGTTTAAAAAATCTGCTATATAAGGGCGGACAGGGACTTGCTAACAGAGAATTAAAATCAACTAGCGCTAATGGGGAGGAGGCACAGTCAGAAGACATGACCCCAAAATCTGAATAAGAAACCTGACGCCACTTCCTAACATACAAGTGTGAACAGGTGCAAACTGAACATGACATATACTATAATAAAGAGACAGGCAGCCATCACATAGGCATTTTTTGAATGGTGAAATCCACACACCTGACAGGATACGGATTGTGCCCTTAAACCAGATGCAGCCGGATGAAACCGTATCGGTATTATACCGGATCTGTTTGCCGGTTCTATTATAATACCATTACAGTTTCATATGTCTGCATCCGATACCATCCAGTATTGTCCGAATCCATTTGCCTGTTTTGGGTCCGTACCGAACACCTGAGTATTCAGCATGGACCCCCAGCAGGGACTTCACTGAGAAGTCTTTGATTAAAGCATTATACTCACCCGTTACTTCCGCTCTACACTGCCTGCTGAACAGCCAATCACAGATGCCAGGTCTCTGTTACAGTGTCTGTGATTGACTGTTGTGCCCCACCCACTGCATCTATGATTGGTTGCTGGCACAGCGGGTGGGGAGCAACGGCCAACCACAGACACTGTGACAGAGACTTGGCATCTGTGATTGGCTGTTCAGCAGCCAATGCAGTGAATATTACATGGGGCTATTGAGTGGGACCCGGAAGTGACGGCGGTGGTGAGACAGGTGAGTATAATGGTTTAATCACAGATTTCTCAGTGAAGTCCATGTTCGTTGTCCGTACCTGAACACTCAGGTGTTAGATACGGACCCTGACCTTTACATGTGTGATGATACTGTGCATGCTCAGTAGGCATGCCAGATCCGGTAAAACCAGATACAGCACCCATTGACACACATTATAAATCATGCCGCACTAAGAGGGTTTTTATTTTTACCAAGCCCAAAAAACGCTACATGTTTTGTTTTTTAGGCTTAGTAAAAAAACGGTTATGGCCCGATCTGGCAGCAAACAAAAGTGCCAGAGTACACTTTCCATTTATTAAAAAAAGCAATTAATCTCCACCAGATACTAAAAAACGCCTATGTGAAGGCACTCTAAGGGCCCCTTTACACGCGGCTACATTTGTAGCTTGTCACCAGGTAACTTACTGGTTGCAGTGAAATCATGGAGACATGATTCCATTTGTACACAGCAACAAGATAGAACCATGTCTCCATGATTTCACTGCAGCCAGTAAGTTACCTGGTGACAAGCTACAAATGTAGCCGTGTGTAAAGGTACCCTTAGGTATGCAAACAATGAATACAGGAATACGAACAAGCATTACTGCTAAGGCTGGCTTCACATTACGGGTCTCATCCGATCCGAGGCTGTCCATGTAAACCGGACAGCCCCGGAACGGATTTTGGCCCCATAGTATACTATGGGGCTGGATAGAAGCCGGATGGCAGCTCTCTGCCATCCGGTTTCTATCTGTCCAGGACAATCCGGGAGAATTCAGTATTCTCTCATGGACACAAAAACGCTGCTTGCAGCGTTTTTGTGTCCGAGAGGAGAATATCTCCTCTAATTGCTTATTCCCGGATTGCCCCGATTCGCCCAGATCCGGGGCAATCCGGCACTCCCTAACATGGGAGCCTATGGGGCCGGATTGCACCGATCAGGGAGGATCCGGGAACCGGACTCCTGCGGCTGCACGCTGCTGTTGTTTCAGGACCGCGGCTAGCTCCCTGCCAGCCGCTGTCCTGATTCATCAGTGGCGGTAGCTGTGTGCGGGTGCACACCGGACTGGAGGGCATATTAGCCCTCCGGTTCTGTGAGCTGATCCGATATGGGGCTGTCAGGTTCATCCTGATAGCCTCAGATCGGATCTGACCCGCAATGTGCAGCCAGCCTAAGAAAAAAAGTCAAAATAATTGAGATACTTAACAAATTAAAAGGCCAGTTTTATGTGAGCCCAGCAGCTAACGTCAAGGCGTATCTCTTCACTGTGCCCCCACCTACTGTAAGTCAATGCCTCTCTCTGGGGTTTAAAAAGCTCCTATTTCCAGGCATTAGCTTACGTAGGACCCAATCAAGAAATACACCTTAACGTTGGCTGCTGGGCTCACATAAAACTGGCCTTTTATTTGTTAAGTATCTCAATTATTTCATCTCCTTAGCAGTAATGCACGTTCCAATTCCTATATTCATTGTTTGCATGCTTTAGCATTTCACAGTGCAGCTGTCTCTTTATTATGCTATATGTTATGTTCAGTCTGCACCTGTTCACACTTATTTTTTTACTCGTTTTTATAGGGGCACCGTATACTTTGGTTATATGTGGTATAATAGGTGCATAGAAGGGCTGATTCTAATGGAGAATAACTAATCTCCCTCTAGTAAACGCCAATAGCATTTCATGTATAACCCGAGCTTTAATGCACGGGAGCTAAAAGTTCTCTAACTTAATAAATGGATAAACTCAACTTTTGGGAAATTGCATAAGTGACAATTCCATAACATCATTGTGGAAGTTCAGTCATTATCTCAGTTCCCCATGGTTGCTCTCCGGGATTTCTTTTTATGGCTCTAATGTTAGTTACTTTATATGAGGGAATCGATACTTGTGCATTTTAGCAAATACAAGTAATTCCATGGTAATATACATTTTTGCACCTCTGATTGCTGTCATTAAATGGTATTCGTCATTGTTTAGCTCCAAAGAAGGAAAATCTGTGCTGGTCTTTTGATTGGTATTCAGGTATTACAGTCAAAGTGTGGCGCCCCACTATGCAGGCGTCACAGAGGGGTACTGCACCCGTAAGAGGTGCAGATGCTTCAGCTGCAAGCAGATTCAAGGATGGTGGGTGGAACCCATTAACCAGCACCCCACACTAGATCGCACGGTGGGAAGTCACCCGGGAGGGAATAAAACCACCTCTAGGGGGGACAAGAAGGTCTTTGGCTGGAGGTCTTTGACCAGTGGGTCTTCCTTGGAAGGAAGGAGAGAAGGTCTCTCGCTGAGGGACCAGGAGAGTGGGAGAAAGAACAGATCCCAGGAGCAGACAGCCAGTTGGGGAAGGGAGGACTTGAGGAGGTCTGTCCTCGACAGCTTACCGGGCACCGGAGCTCGCACCTGTGGGTTACTTCAGGACCACAGAAAATCCGGAGCCCTGGAGAGTCTACAGGCCACCCCAGGCACCTGAGCAACCGAAAGAGGGTACCAGGCACCGCTTGATGGTTCAGCGGTCGGCCAGTAGAAGGTGATTCGACGGGAGCAAGGGTGAAAGGAGGAACGGAGGTCCGGCTGATTCCAAGTCACCGGGCTTCATAAAAATTACTGGGAAGCAGGAAAGAATAGACGGGAAAGAAGGCACACACCAAGGGTTCCATCATACCACCTGGGATCCGCTTGCAACCACCCGTTAGCTACTTGTTATAACATCTGAATGCTGAACTGAGAACGGTAACCACTGTTGCTAAAGTTTCCAGTAAAGTACCCAGAGTGAAGTGGATTTGACTCTGCTGCATCTTCTTTTGCATGAACTTGTCCTTTCACAGAATTGCTGCCCCGGAGATCCATGCCTGCGGAGGACTTTACCATTTTAGCCGCGATACCACCCACTTCCGACGGACTGTGGCGGCGCTGCTGCAACTCACCAGAAACTGCAGGTGGCGTCACGACAACAAAGTGTATATAATCAAAAGAATAGTCCCCCAGCACACTGGGCCAGGCGCGGCCACCACTACGTGTGACACCGCAGTTAACCTTTGCCGCCTGATACCTGAGTACCCCAAAGCCTGGGGCTTGACACATCTTTTTCTGGCGTCACGAACAGGATCCCGTGCCTGGTATTACCGGGTACTGTGCGCCTTGAATTTGGACTTAAAATGAACTTTTTCCTCCATTGCTAGGCACCAAAATTGGGCTCCCGCTATTACTGCAGGAGAACCCAAGATGGCGCCGTAGCCATGTACTAAACACCATGTGCACGCCCGGGGTGTGCCTCAGCCCCTAGAAGAAGGAGGGCCAAGACAGAGGCACCAAAAAATGTGGCCGCCCCAATTGCCATCAATCAGGGGTGTGCCCCATAGGAAGTACCGCGGGAGTGGCTGCTGATAACAAGACAAACCGGAAGAGAAGGACAGAAACAACTAGGCTCCTTTATACCCGGCAGCATGGCGGCACCCCGGTGGAGAGACATCGTACATGAGCTGGAGGAGCAGTCTCGAGTCGCGCAAGGAGACCCTCTTAACATTGGTGGGGGATGCCGACTACTGGCGGGATGCTTTCGGACGGCTCCGCCAAGAGATGGAGGAGACCCTGACTTGGGTGTGCCAGCGGTGGAGTGCAGAGAGAACATTTGAGCTGTCCTCTATGAGAGGACCACGCATCACGAGAAGCAGCAGTAGCTGACCGCGCAGTTCTGGACTACTGCGCCTCTCTGCCACCCGTTGCACCACCCGTCCAGACCCCGGACACGGGAGTTCAAACCGAACCCCTTGACTTCACCACCGTCCCGGGCCGGCAGTTGTTGCCGCCTGATACCCGAGTACCCTGGGGCTCGACAAAAGTCCTGTGTAATCATCATGATCAGGACATTTGGAAGTTCCTATCAGTAACACAACATGAAGCTTATCGTCCCCCCATGCAAAAGCTCCAACAGGGCTCCCAACTGTTGCAAGACTTTAAAGGGGTTGCTCATTACTACGATAGTCCCTTCTGATTCCACATTTCCCCCAGGTAAAATAAAAGAGCCTGCACTCACCTCCTGTGGTGGTGCCAGTCCAGTGATGTCGGTAATCGCGTTCCAGGGGTTCACCTGACATTGTGACATCACACGAGCCCCCGTCCAATCACCGTCAGCTTCTCTCTTCATGCCTTTGGACCAAATGACTTAATCAACAGGAAGTGACATTCCGACAGCCGCCCTATCCCATGTCTGATGATGGGGAGGGAGAAGTCGGCGGTGATTGGATGCGGAGCTTGTGTGATGTCGCAATGTCAGGTGAGCCCCTGGAACGCGATTACTGTCACCACTGGACTGGCACCAATACAGGATTTGAGTACAGGCTCTTTTATTTTACCTGGGTTGAAATGTGGAATCAGAAGGGCCTGATACAGTCAAGGACAACCCCTTTAATAGCACTGGTCTTTTCTATAGGCCAAAGGGTTTTCTTGGGGTCCTCTAAGTTCTAAGGCCCGGGGTGTTCATGATCCCTGTACCTATTTTAGTTACGCCCCTGGTTCCTATTCAGAGATCTACCAAATTGTGTGCAGTTGATAAAATACATTAGAAAATTGCCTGGCTTTATAGTTCAAAATTATTAACTTTATTTACTGAAATATCATTCTGTGTGACTTCACACTGAGTACCGTAATTCTACATTTTTTGTGCCTTTTTTTGTGGCTCTTTTTCTCAACACTACAGTAAGATATTAGTTGTGTGCAATTGCTCAAGGTGGTCAAATTAATTTGCAGTATCCTAGTCCATCGTCCATGAACTGCTGACGTCAGTAGCCAATGGCCACCAGATGGGAACCCTATGAACCGCCCCTGACCGATCTCTGGTGCTTATTCTGATATGTAGGTGTGATGTCATTGTTGTATAACTGCAGGGATCACTAATCAAAAGAAATGTCAGAGATGGTGGCAGGTTGGAAGCAACTCACAGGACTCCCATCTGGCAGCCACAGACTACTCACGTTAGTGGGACCCGCTTGGGCCGGCCCTACCGGTCTCTGGTGCTTTTTCAGACTACTCACGTTAGTGGGACCCGCGTGGGCCGGCCCTACCGGTCTCTGGTGCTTTTTCAGACTACTCACGTTAGTAGGAGCCGTGTGGGCCGGCCCTACCGGTCTCTGGTGCTTTTTCAGACTACTCACGTTAGTAGGAGCCGTGTGGGCCGGCCCTACCGGTCTCTGGTGCTTTTTCAGACTACTCACGTTAGTGGGACCCGCTTGGGCCGGCCCTACCGGTCTCTGGTGCTTTTTCAGACTACTCACGTTAGTGGGACCCACGTGGGCCGGTCCTACCGGTCTCTGGTGCTTTTTTTGATTTGTAGGTGCAACGTCATTCTTGCACTTATAGATGTCTCACTACTCAAAAGAAGTGTCGGAGATACTGGCAGGTCGGAGGCAACTCACAGGACTCCCATCTGGCAACCACAGACTACTGACATTAGTGGGAACCGTGTGGGCCAGTCTCACTACTCAAAAGAAATATGCAAATAGAGCCCGTGGAGCCTCGTTTAGGAGTCTCAAACACGGAACTAGCCGGATATCCCTCCAGGGAAGGACCTAGCCTATGCTAGCTTATGGTGGTTTCCGCAAGGAGCCACCCCAGGGCTAGATCCTTCCCTGGAGGGATATCTGGCTAGTCCTGTGTTTGAGACTGCTAAACGAGGCTCCATGGACTCTATTTGCATATTTGTAATTCCCAGAGGGCAATGCACCTAGGATCTCACTGTGTTGAGCGCTTTAGCCAGCTGGCCGCAGTGTTTTTCCTCGACTGGTCTCCCTGAGATCAGTGAGTGCTTTGTGATGTTACTCAAAAAAAGAGTCAGAGGCAACTCACAGGACTCCCATCTGGTGGCCGTGGACTGCTGACGTCAGTCGCAACTGTGTGGGCCGTGTCCTACTGGGTCTCTGGTGCTTTTTCTGATTTGTAGGTGCAATGACATTGTTGTACAACTGCAAGGCTATATAACACTGCAGGATTCATGGACTTTGCTTCAAGTAAAAATGCATCAAAAAACGCTAGGTGTGCACATAGCTCAAACATTGGATTTTTACTCCGACACCACAAGGCATTACACGAATTGATACATAGATATCAGAATGCTACTCCCCTTTTGTTCTGAAAATTAGCGCTCCTGTCCCTTTAAGAGAACAAAGTCTCTCCCCAAGGAGCTTACAATTTATTCTGTAATATCTAATGCACAACTAACACAGGCTTCCCACTGGGCATCAAATCAGTTTTTGCTGTTATTGCAGCTAATGCCACCGAGCTAATCTTCCCCTTCCTTCTGCTGCAAGAATATAAGATGGGAAATGTGTGTATGAGGAGAGCAGATACGGTTAATGCTGCGTTTTAATGGATTTAGGACTATGCTGATTAGAGGCTTCATCACAACTACTGGCCATTACTATGCAAACTGCCGCATTTCATCCCGGTCTCATCTCCATTTAGGAGCTTTTTCCATCCTGGGTCTTCACTGCAGTCAGAGAAATATTACCTGCAATGCATATACTGCAGTGCATCACACCGGTCATTGCCATCCACGCTGCACAAGTGATCCGGGGTGATAGATGAGCAATTACTATGGAAAACTTCATCTTTATAACACAGAGATTGCATCTGATTTATACCACCAGCATAGAGCATGACATTGCCTAGGTCATTCTCTACTTTAATGCAGCAGTGCTGTCATTGTTTTGCAACCTAAATAACAGCCCCTTCCATTCCTACCAGGGGCATAACTAACAGGTACAGGGGTTACAATCGCTCCCTCTGTCCTCTTTCCCCCTCTCTCCCCCTGTCCTCTTTCCCCCTCTCTTCCCCTCCCCTATTTCGCCTCTCCCCCCTTTCCTCTTTCCCCCTCTCTACCACTGCCCTCTTTCGCCATTCTTCCCCTGCCCTCTTTCTCCTTTCTCACCCTGCCCTCTCTCCCCCTGCCCTCTTTCGTCTCTCTCCCCCTGCCCTCTTTCACCTCTCTCCCCCTGCCCTTTTTTGTCTCTCTCTCCTGCCCTCTTTTGTCTCTCTCACCCTGCCCTTTTTCGCTCTCTCTCCCCCTGCTCTCTTTCACCTCTCTCCCCTTGCTCTCTTTCGCCTCTCTCCCCCTGCCCTCTTTCACCTCTCTCCCCCTGCCCTCTTTCACCTCTCTCCCCCTGCCCTCTTTTGCCTCTCTCCCCCTGCCCTCTTTCGCCTCTCTCCCCCTGCCCCCTTTTGTCTCTCTCTCTTTGCCCTCTTTTGCCTCTCTCCCCCTACCCTCTTTCGCCTCTCTCCCCCTGCCCTCTTTCACCTCTCTCCCCCTGCCCTCTTTTGCCTCTCTCCCCCTGCTCTCTTTCACCTCTCTCCCCCTGCCCTCTTTTGTCTCTCTCTCCTACCATCTTTTGTCTCTCTCCCCCTGCCAGCTTTCGCTCTCTCTCCCCCTGCTCTCTTTCACCTCTCTCCCCCTGCCCTCTTTTGTCTCTCTCCCCCTGCCCTCTTTGTCTCTCTTTCCCTGCCCTCTTTTGCCCTCTCGCCCCTGACCTCTTTTGTCTCTCTCTCTGCCCTCTCCTCCTCCTGCCCTCTTTCCCCCTGCCCTCTTTTGCCCTCTCTCCCCCTGCCCTCTTTTGTCTCTCTCTCCCCTGCCCTCTTTTGTCTCTCTCCCCCTGCCCTGTTTTGTCTCTCTCCCACTGCCCTCTTTCACCCTCTCTCTCTGCCCTCTCTCCTCCTGCCCTCTTTCCCCCTGCCCTCTTTTGCCCTCTCTCCCCCTGCCCTCTTTTGTCTCTCTCTCCCCTGCCCTCTTTTGTCTCTCTCCCCCTGCCCTCTTTTGTCTCTCTCCCCCGCCCTCTTTTGCGCTCTCTCCCCTGCCCTCTTTCACCCTCTCGCCCCTGCCCTCTTTCGCCTCTCTCTCCCCCTGCCCTCTTTTGCTCTCTCTCCCCTGCCCTCTTTTGTCTCTCTCCCCCTGCCCTCTTTTGCCCTCTCTCCCCCTGCCCTCTTTTGTCTCTCTCCCCCTGCCCTCTTTTGCCCTCTCTCCCCCTGCCCTCTTTTGTCTCTCTCCCCAGCCCTCTTTTGTCTCTCTCCCCCTGCCCTCTTTTGCCCTCTCTCCCCCTGCCCTCTTTTGTCTCTCTCCCCCTGCCCTCTTTTGTCTCTCTCCCAGCCCTCTTTTGTCTCTCTCCCCCTGCTCTCTTTCACCCTCTCTCACCCTCTCTCCCCCTGCCCTTTTTCACCTCCCTCACCTCTTTCAACTAGGGGTCCCAAAAGTCCCTTTGTCCTCTAGAAAAAAAACTATTATTATTATTAAATATTTGCACTAATTTGGGGCCCCGTTGTAGCTTTTACATTAGGGCACATGAGATTCAAGTTTCGCCCCTGATTCCTACACCTTGTTCAGCGGGCATGCTTAAACTTGTAGTGCAGCCCGTAGGTTGCGTTTCTATGAGAAATATCTGTTGCATCAGTGGCTCAGGGATCGCACTCAGTTGCTATCACGGCATGCTGGGCCGAAGAGCTGACGTCACTTTCTACTGTAGACCTGCAAAACGCTCAACTAATGTGGAAAGTGACAGAAAAACAGGGAAATCTGAAAAATCATCAACGTTTTGCCTGAAATCGTAGGATGTTTGTTGAAGACGGGCTCAGCTCTGCTACATCTGACAAATGCAGCTGTAGATTATAAATAGTGACAATGAAATGTTGTAGATTTACCTGCAGTCCTATGTAAAATACTGACTTAGGAGGATTGCAGAGACAAGGACATCTGAAAAATTAATCAACGTCTTGCCTGAATGGTTATTGAAGACACATTCAGCTCTGCTGCAACTGACAAACACAGCTGTATATTATAAAAGGACACAATGAAATGTAGTAGATTTACCTGCAGTCCTATGTAAAATAATGACTTAGGACATTTACCGAAGACGGGCTCAAGTCTGCTACAACTGATGAATACAGCTCTAAATTATAAATAACACAATGGACTATAGTACAGTAGATGTATCTGCAGTCCTATGTAAAATATAGGAGGTTTGCTGATGACAAAGTCACGTATGCTGAATCTGTAGTATGGACACAAAGCCATCTTCTTCTGACCATGCCAAGACTGAGACTGAGCAAATGTTCCTGTGCTGAGATAATCTGCTATATAATCACGCTGTCCTGTCTGTCATCCACTTCCGTCCTTGAATCCCATAAGTCACTGCGCCAGCCGGAAGTACGCCGACTGCCATATTGGAACACCCAAGTGATGCGTATTCCGATATGGTGGCCACTAGCGCTGCCACCATTCGGTCTTCCTGCTGCTCGGTCTCCCTCACTGCTCTGTTCCTACCCCGGCCCCGTGTTACAGTTGCGAGCTGAACACTGAGGATCTCCGTGGAGCGGGTCATGTGACACTTCCTATGTGATGCGCAAGGTCATGTGAGCCTGAGCATGCCCAATCACATGACCCACTCTATGGAGATCCTGAGCTTTCAGCCCGCAATGGTAACACGGGGCGGAGCGGCAATGGAAGAGGACGGAGCAGTGAGGGGATCGAGGACAGAGCAGGTGAGGGAACGGAGGATGGAGCAGGTGAGGGGATGGAGGACGGAGCAAGTGAAAGGATGGAGGATGGAACAGGTGAGGGGATGGAGGACAGAGCAGGTAAGGGGATGGAGGACGGAGGATGGAGGAAGTGAGGGGATGGAGGATGGAGCAGGTGAGGGGATGGAGGATGGAGCAGGTGAGGGATAGAGGATGGAGCAAGTGAGGGGATGGAGGACAGAGCAGGAGAGGGCATGGAGAACAGAGCAGGTGAGGGGATGGAGGATGGAGCAGGTGGGGGGATGGAGGACGGAGCATGTGAGGGGATGGAGGACGGAGCAGGTGAGGGGATGGAGGACGGAGCAGGTGAGGGAATGGAGGATAGAGCAGGGAGGGAATGGAGGAAGGAGCTGGTGAGGGGATGGAGGACGGAGCAAGTGAAAGGATGGAGGATGGAACAGGTGAGGGGATGGAGGACAGAGGATGGAGCAAGTGAGGGGATGGAGGATGGAGCAGGGGAGGGAATGGAGGATAGAGCAGGGGAGGGAATGGAGGATGGAGCAGGTGAGGGGATGGAGGACGTAGCAATGGAAAGGATGGAGGATGGAACAGGTGAGGGGATGGAGGATGGAGCAAGTGAGGGGATAGAGAATGGAGCAAGTGAGGGGATGGAGAACGGAGCAGGTGAGGGGATGGAGAACGGAGCAGGTGAGGGGATGGAGAACGGAGCAAGTGAGGGGATAGAGAACGGAGCAGGTGAGGGGATGGAGGACAGAGCAAGTGAGGGAATGGAGGATGGAGGATGGAGCAAGTGAGAGGATGGAGGACGGAGCAGGTGAGGGGATGGAGGACAGAGCAGGGTAAGGGATGGAGGACGGAGCAAGTGAGGGGACGGAGGATGGAACAAGTGAGGGATAGAGAACGGAGCAAGTGAGGGGATGGAGGACGGAGCAAGTGAGGGGATAGAGAACGGAGCAAGTGAGGGGATGGAGGATGGAGCAAGTGAGGGGATGGAGGATGGAGCATGTAAGGGGATGGAGGATGGAGCAGGTAAGGGGATGGAGGACAGAGCAGGGTAGGAGATGGAGGACGGAGCAAGTGAGGGACGGAGGACGAAGCAAGTGAGGGGATGGAGGATGGAGCAAGAGAGGGGACGGAGCAAGTGAGGGGACGGAGGACGGAGCAAGTGAGGGGACGGAAGATGGAGCAAGTGAGGGGACGGAGGCGGAGCAAGTAAGGGGACGGAGGAGGGAGCAAGTGGAGGGACGGAGGACGGAGCAAATGAGGAGACGGAGGACGGAGCAAGTGAGGGGACGGAGGACGGAGCAAGTGAGGGGGTGGAGGATGGAGCAAGTGAGGGAGGAGGACGGAACAGTGAAGTTGGAGGACGGAGCAGTGAGCGTTCAAAATGGAGCAGGTGGGGATGGAGGACGGAGCAGTGAGGGCGGAGGACAGAGCAGGTGGGGATGGAGGACGGAGCAAGTGTGATGGTGGAGGATGAAGCAAGTGACAGGATGGAGGATGAAGCAAGTGAGGGGATGGAAGATGGAGCAAGTGAGGGGATGGAGGATGGAGGAAGTGAGGGAAAGGAGGATGGAGCAAGTGAGGGGATGGAGGACGGAGCAAGTGTGATGATGGAGGACGGAGCAGGTGAGGAGATGGAGGACTGAGCAGGGTAAGGGATGGAGGACGGAGCAAGTGAGGGGACAGAGGACGGAGCAAGTGAGGGGATAGAGAACAGAGCAAGTGAGGGGATGGAGGACGGAGCAAGTGAGGGGATAGAGAACGGAGCAAGTGAGGGGATGGAGGATGGAGCAAGTGAGGGGATGGAGGATGGAGCATGTAAGGGGATGGAGGATGGAGCAGGTAAGGGGATGGAGGACAGAGCAGGGTAGGAGATGGAGGATGGAGCAAGTGAGGGGACGGAGGACGGAGCAAGTAAGGGGACGGAGGATGGAGCAAGTGAGGGGACTGAGGATGGAGCAAGAGAGGGGACGGAGCAAGTGAGGGCACGGAGGACGGAGCAAGTGAGGGGACGGAGGATGGAGCAAATGAGGAGACGGAGGACGGAGCAAGTGAGGGGACGGAGGACGGAGCAAGTGAGGGGGTGGAGGACGGAGCAAGTGAGGGAGGAGGACGGAGCAGTGAAGTTGGGGGATGGAGCAGTGAGGGTTCAAAATGGAACAGGTGGGGATGGAGGACGGAGCAGTGAGGGCAGAGGACGGAGCAGGTGGGGATGGAGGACGGAGCAAGTGTGATGATGGAGGATGAAGCAAGTGAGAGGATGGAGGATGAAGCAAGTGAGGGGATATGGAAGATGGAGCAAGTGAGGGGATGGAGGATGGAGGAAGTGAGGGAAAGGAGGATGGAGCAAGTGAAGGGATGGAGGACGGAGCAAGCGTGATGATGGAGGACGGAGCAGGTGAGGATGGAGGATGGAGCAAGTGAGAGGATGGAGGATGGTGCAAGTGAGGGGATGGAGGAAGGAGCAAGTGGGGATGGATGACGGAGCAGTGAGGTTGGAGGATGGAGCAGGTGGGTATGGAGGACGGAGCAGTGAGGTGGAGGACAGAGTAGGTGGGGATGGAGGACAACACACACAAGGGGGTAAAGAGACTGAGACAGCACACACAAGTGGGTAAAGAGACTGAGACAGCACACACAAGGAGGGAAAGAGAGAGCTCACACAAGGGGGAAACAGCCCACAAAGGGGGAAAGAGATAGCACAAACAAGGGGGGAACGGGAGAGTGCATAAGGGGGCACAGACAGCATATAATGGGGCACAGAGATTGCGCACGAGGGGAAAAAGAGACTGCACACAAGAGGGAAAAGAGACAGCACACAAGGACCCCCACCCTGATGGCACCGCCCTCGGGCCCACATCTAGTCTTATATATGTGTGACTCGCCCACCCCAGGGCCGTGGGGCACTTGGAACCAGGCTCCGGTAGTGCAGGGGGAGTCACGGGGGTTGAGACCCGGCTTCCACGATCCCGGGGCTGTGAATTCTCGAGGACAGGGGTTGTTGAATGGGGGGGGGGGGGTAAAGTTTGTGGAATTATAAGATTGTGATGCCACCTACGGTTCTCGGTCAAGAGGGACCAACGCTGCGGGTCAGACCTTCGGGGGTTGTTGGTATTGCAGCCTGTCGGGCAAATAAACAGTCTAACACAGCGTTGGAAATATGTACCCGGTGTTCTCACTGAAGCTGCAAGTGATCACCGGGCGCTTCTCTTTCCCAAGTTCCAGTCCAGTCACTCCCCAAGGAACCGGGATGATTTGTCCAGGACCCCATTGTGTGCCTTTCCTTTCTCTGGTCTCTCTCTCCCAGTGCTACTTATTCGCCTCACCTGTTAGCGCCTCAGCACGCAGAGCGCCGATCCATCAGCCATGAGTCCTGTCGGGTGACTGGTACCTGTCCCCTGACCCTAGTCCGGCTGCCTTCTCAGCAGGTGTGTCGGGTTGCAGCTCCTCTAGACCTCGTGGCCTCCGGTTCAGTGGTTAAGGCGTACAGCTTCCGCGCCACGTTCAGGGCCGGTCCCTGGTTCTCGACCCACCCCTCTGCCTGACTATGGTCAGTCCTGGATTCGGGCAAACAGGTTGTTTTCACCTGTGCCCCTGGGTTTTTTTCTGTCCTCTGCACAACACTTTCTTTCTCTCTCCTACTCCTCCTTACTCACTCCTCTTACTCACTGCCACCCTCCACCTTTCTTTCCCCTGCCCCTTGACTGGGCCCTCCCCCTGGGTCCTAGGAGTGTTGGTGTTTGTGGGAGTCTGGGATTCACCATCCCATTTCCTCAAGGGCTGAAATATCACACCCGTGGAGTGGGTGCAGAACCCTTTGTGGTGACAGTACCAAAGGCGCCACATGTGTCCCTGCTATGAACTGCTGACTGTACAGGGACATGGTCTTGATTCATACCACATCTCCTGTGCTGAGATAATCTTATATATGTGTCCCCTGCATGAACTGGCTGACTGTACAGGGACATGGTGTGATCATACCACATCTCCTGTGCTGAGATAATCTTATATATGTGCCTGCTATGTACTGCTGACTGACAGGGTCATGGTCTGATCATACCAATATCTGTGCGGATAATCTTATATATGTGTCCCTGCTATGTACTGGCTGACTGTACAGGGACATGGTTGATCATACCACATCTCCTGTGCTGAGATAATCTTATATATGTGTCCCTGCTATGTACTGGCTGACTGTACAGGGACATGGTCTGATCATACCATATATCCTGTGCTGAGATAATCTTATATATGTGTCCCTGCTATGTACTGGCTGACTGTACAGGGACATGGTCTGATCATACCACATCTCCTGTGCTGAGATAATCTTATATATGTGTCCTGCTATGACTGGTGACTGTACAGGAACATGGTCTGATCATACCACATCTCCTGTGCTGAGATAATCTTATATATGTGTCCCTGCTATGTACTGGCTGACTGTACAGGAACATGGTCTGATCATACCATATCTCCTGTGCTGAGATAATCTTATATATGTGTCCTGCTATGTACTGGCTGACTGTACAGGGACATGGTCTGATCATACCACATCTCCTGGCTGAGATAATCTTATATATGTGTCCCTGCTATGTACTGGCTGACTGTACAGGACATGGTCTGATCATACCACATCTCCTTGGCTGAGATAATCTTATATATGTTCCCTGCTATGTACTGGCTGACTGTACAGGACATGGTCTGATCACACCACATCTCCTGTGCTGAGATAATCTTATATATGTGTCCTGCTATGTACTGGCTGACTGTACAGGACATGGTCTGATCATACCACATCTCCTGTGCTGAGATAATCTTATATATGTGTCCTGCTATGTACTGGCTGACTGTACAGGAACATGGTCTGATCAACCCACATCTCCTGTGATGAGATAATCTTATATATGTGTCCCTGCTATGTATGCTGACTGTACAGGAATGTCTGATCATACCACATCTCCTGTGCTGAGATAATCTTATATATGTGTCCCTGCTATGTACTGAGTGACTGTACAGGGACATGGTCTGATCATACCACATCTCCTGTGCTGAGATAATCTTATATATGTGTCCCTGCTATGTACTGGCTACTGTACAGGACATGGTCTGATCACACCACATCTCCTGTGCTGAGATAATCTTATATATGTGTCCCTGCTATGTACTGGCTGACTGTACAGGGACATGGACTGATCTTACCACATCCCCTGTGCTGAGATAATCTTATATATGTGTCCCTGCTATGTACTGGCTGACTGTACAGAGACATGGTCTGATCATACCCATCTCCTGTGCTGAGATAATCTTATATATGTGTCCCTGCTATGTACTGGCTGACTGTACAGGGACATGGTCTGATCATACCACATCTCCTGTGCTGAGATAATCATATATATGTATCCTGCTATGTACTGGCTGACTGTACAGGGACATGGTCTGATCATACCACATCTCCTGTGCGAGATAATCTTATATATGTGACCCTGCTATGTACTGGCTGAGTGTACAGGGACATGGTCTTCTGGAGCCCACTGGGACGGGGTACTTGGTACCGGATCGGGGTATATGCTGGGGATGTCACGGCAGTCTTGGTCGGGACCGTGTCCCGAGCCCACAAGTAATGGGGGGATATTTACAGGGGAGTTTGTCGCGACGCCACCCACGGGTTGTGGTCATCCAATTGTGGAAATTATTATTATTCCAAGATCTATTGATTACAATCAACTTTGTTTATGGGACAAATCTTTTAAGGTTCCAGAATTAGAGAAATTCACCCGAAGGCTAGGGTCACACTAAAAACTTGAATTGCATTCACCGCATCCAGATCCGGATGCAGTGAATGCAATTGCGGTCCCACACATTTTTTATGAAAATGTGTGGAGGGAACTGCATTGCAATAACCAGATTGCTCAGGATGTGTAATCCTGAGCAATCCGGTTCCCGTATACTTTGCTTATCCTGGCTGCCACCGGGATAAGCAAAGTGCATAAACTGTTAAAGAAGCTGTAATGTTAATATTAATTTTGGCCATATGTCTCTAGGGGGTGCCCACCCCCCCATAGAGACATGCTACCCACTCAGGTGAACCCGGCGGCTCCCCTGACAGCTGCGCATACTATACCTATTGTAGGTATAGTATGTGCGCTGTCTGAGGTCCTGAAGGCTTATACAGTAAGATCTATGGGCAGCGCTGCCCATAGATCTACTGTAAATTAGTACAGGACCTCAGACAGTGCACATACTATACCTACAATAGGTATAGTATGCGCAGCTGTCAGGGGAGTCCGCCGGGTTCATTGATAAAAGTTGTACAGAGCCGACAGGACTCGGCAATACTGTACATGAGGAATTAACCCCTGACATGCCCACCTGAGTGGGTAGCATGTCTCTAGGGGGGGTGGGCACCCCCTAGAGACATGATGGCCAAAATTAATATTAACATTACAGCTTTTTTAACAGTTTAAGCACTTTGCTTATCCCGGGCAGCTGGGAAAGCAAAGAACGGACGGATTGCCAGATTCATCTGGCACGGTTAGCATGCGGCTTAGAACCGCTCCGAAAACTGCAGCCTGCATGATTTTTCATGCAGGCTGCAGAGCCGGAGGCGGTATCCGGTTTTTTAATAGGCTCCTATGAGGAGCGTTTCCTGCTCCGGTTTGAGCTTTTTAGAAGTTCAAAACGGATCAGGTTTAAAAAAAACAAAACGGATGTGTGACCCTAGCCTAAATTAGGGTTAGATTGGCCGACCTGATGCAGGAGATCCTCTAGTGCTCGGAATGTCACAGTAATGTGGGATAGTGCTTAGAATACCTCTTGCCAAAAGGATCTTTTTCTTATGGGAGATTCACTAATAAATAAGCTTTTAGAGATGATAAGCTATTAGTGGTGATCTGTCCTGTGTGTACATCGATAACGCTAACGTTTCCTCTGAAGGGACCGAGGAATCCATATTCTGTCAGTTCTCCTGACATGTTTGTATTAGTAAATGATTGATGTCCCCATGACACCACACTGGATCTTCCGTCTTTATATCTCTACATTGTGACGTTCTTCTGTTCTTCCTCCTAGAATTGTAAGAATAAATTGACAAATGGGTGTTACCAGCTGGTGACACTTTTCTATACATGGCATTGTCCAATCAGTGTTGCCAGTGTCAGATTGTGTAGGACACACCCCTTTGACAAGGATAAGGGTTATGCCTAGTTGTCAAATTCTTAAGTATTTAGGAGGAATACAGAGGAGGAGCGCAATGCAGAATTAAAAAAAAAAGATTATTTGGGATCCCCATTTTAGGAAAAATACGAGTATTTTTTAAAGGGATATTCCTGTGTTTAGGTGTTATTATCTTGACAATCGACGAAGGATTCTCCAGTCGTTATATTCTTGTGTTACCAACCCATTAAACACTTTATAAATAACACACGGACACTGCTTGCGACTTGGTTAAAACTTGGCCACAGCAGCCCCTTTATTACCAATTATTTACATACTAACCCAGGGACACCGCACCCTGGTGTCCCAACATTAAACAATAGGTAACACAGTAATAATACAGTACATAATACAAATACATAACCCCTGGATAAGCCTGTCCAGAAGCCACCTCCCACAATGAAACATTATCCCCGGCCGCAACACACTGACCCGAGAGATTGTCCCTGGCCACAACACACCAACCCGAGGGACAAGGTATTAATTACCAAGAATTAATACCCCTGCCTTGCAGAACCACGTGCCTGCCAGTTATCTGAAACTGGAGCCACTATACCTTACTAGTGGTTCACCTCCATTAACCCACATGAAGTATTAATTACCAAGAACTAATACCCCAACCTTGCAGGACCCATGCCTGCAAACTATACCGCACTAGTGGCTCCCCTCCCAACTACGATTATCCATTAAACCACCTCTGGACCAGACCTACCCCACCACAGGACTGGCCACGTGACACCTTACGTGGACTGGACCCACCACCACCCAACGCTTGCTCAATACGTTCATGCAAGCCCGACATCCACCAGTCTGTTTGAATTCCAAGTAAAGTGAACACCATCCGACCTCCAATATTGCAGAGTCGATCACTCCACCTCCCAGTGTCTCACTATGACACCCTATTACTGGAGAGAAAGAGCCACCACCCAATTGACTTTAACTTTAGCCTTGTTCAACCTTTTTTGCCCACAAATCCGGCATACCACCTCGACAGACAGGTCACAATATCCAACCACATCACAATCCAACCCGGGTATGAATACTTCCATCGTACCAAATCACACTTAATATCCTGCATCAACTCCTGGGATGTACAAACCCCAGGTCTTTCCCCTCATGTAACAACGACTCATTATAGGGTTGATCCACACTACTATAATACTCAAACTTTGGCAGGACCCTGCCCCAAGGTCCTACCCTTCCTAAAAATGACTTGAGCGCCGAAGACACGTCCTGCCCCAACTGACAGTCACATGGTCCAACATCGGCTTGCCCTGCCACCAAAGGACATAAACAACGTCCCAGTATACACGCCCAACTATCACCCATAGTAAACAAAACCAAGTCATAACCCCATAGCGATAAACACAACACGTCTAAGCAATATGTTACCCACGACCCCTTCTCCTTGTGCCAGGCCATCCCCCCCAGCCACGTTACCAACACCAAAATAGGCCGCACATTTAGCTGAAACCAGGCTGATTCCCAGTTTCCAAACCATTAAGCCACCTCATTGTTCAATCCCAACCGTGGCACCTATGTGGCCGCACCAATCCTGAATGAAAGCAACCCATCCTCACTCACCTTCCTCAAACATTCCCTTAAAATAACCACAAATGGGTACATTGATAGACGTGAAAAATCCCCCTGCCTGTAACAATGGGAGCCAAGTTAACCCAAGCATAACTCCCCCAACAACTTACAGTTAAAACCGGGAATAACCAAAATCCTGGGAGACCATACACCACGAACAGTCTCCTTCCTTAACTCAATCTGTCTCTGACTCTTCGTCAGCAACATTCCACTCTATCTGGCATTATTACCACATCCCCAGTGCCAGAACACCTCCCCAAAAACTCCTGGTCAATTCCTGCATCCCACGCAGCTTGAACCAAAATGCAATTGTAGCCAACTTCTGCAACACCACTGAGGCTGATTTACAAGTTACAAATTCATTCCCCCCAAAAATGACAATACCAAATACCCTAACAACCTCCACAGTAACCCCCATTCCATTCCAGAAACCTGCCCATTCCTGCCACCTTGCTGGAACGGCCCCCCCCATTTAATACTCCTAGTACATACTTTGCAACCCCCCAATGCTCCATGGCAAACACATCCGCACCAACAGACATAGAGACGCTACTAGACATGTTTCACCAACACATTAAAGCTGAGATCACCGTCTGCTCGACACAATGAAAAACAAACCCTCTGACCTAGGAAGTTAGGAATTCCAGTTCCCACAATAACGCAGCTAACCGGTAAATTCTCCAATACCATCAAATCTGCACCACCCTTTTCTGCCCTGCCTCCAGCCACCTGCCCACACACCAATGACCCTAAAAAGTCACCAAACCACCCAAACCAACTACCTTCGTATACAACTGCCACGCCACTGTCGGCATAACTCCCCCTACAACCTAGCACACAGTCAGCCCACGAGCATAATCCTGCATGCAAATTAAGTGCGCCCAGCAAAGACTGCACACTTTTATCCCACATTTTTTATTTTAAATGCAAAACCGTCACAGAACCCAAAAAAGGATGAACCTGCCGTCCCAACAGAAAACGATCATCCAGATAATATACTGACCAATACCAAACACATCTCACACTGCCCATGCAGCAAAACTGAACACATATAGCACCCAAGCAGTAAACAGTCAACATATTATTCTCCGCCCAACAAATGCTGACTCTCCGTGTGCAATCGAAAAGTCGTCATCACGTCCAAGTTTTTACCATCCAGTCCCCAAGTACAATTACACACACTAACTCCAATACCCCATCCACAGGTACATAATGAACGTCTTGCCAGTTCCAGCGCGATCCCCATCCTTACTGACACCCCCAGTCGGGCATGACAAATGAATACGTCTAAACCTGCTCATCTTTCATCTGGCACTGATCCCGACGGGATATCCTCAATTCCACCCTTGGAAGCCTCCTAAACGGACCCGCCCTTCAACCCAACTCCACCTCCGTTAAACTTGCCATCCGCCTCCTCTGGGTGCTCAGTTACCAAGTTTAAACTACCGGAACAAAAACAACGCCACCCCCCGAATCATGTGGTTTCCGAAAAAACAAACCAAAAAAACCCAAACTGTAAACCATTGCGCAGCTTTAGCATCCCAATACCTGTTTGAAACAGCACTATAACCTTGACCATGGTACTTTCCTGCCCCCTCACCATCTGCGCTGTTTAATCCAAGCTCCCTTCCCCGGGCCCTCCATACGAAAGAGGTCGAGCTGGGGGGGTAATTACCACATCCACAAGGAAATGTCCTTGTAAACCCAAAGCAGTCCTTGACACAGAGCGTTCTTCTGTCGAAATTGCTCTACATAGCTCCCACCAGGACAAGCTCCCCGGTAACGTCTATAGGTCTCGCAGAAAGCAGCCATATACCAAAACAATGTGGGGCACCTCCAGCTTCTGTTCCCCAATTGCCCTAGCTAAAAGCACGAACACCTGCCCCCAGTGGGAGTAAAGAAAATCCATCCACACACATCCCCTTCCAGAACCTGTCCCGCTGTTCCATCTCCAAGTGCACCCCGACAGGCCCTCAAAGCACACATACAACTTTCCTATATACTATCGTCCACTGCACCTCTTCACCCAACTTGTTATTCTCCTATATCCCCCTTCCCGTCACTGCTGCCCCCAACGGCACCATTTCCACCAGCACCTTGCTACCAACCTGCAGCCCCCACTGTGCTTTTTAGAACACCTGACCCCCCTTCCACTAGGCCAACCCATGCCCCCTCTGGGGACCATAACTCACACCAACCTTCTACATCCTATCACCCAACAACCTTGCAATCAGCATGAATTGTAATGAAAATCTGTTATCTCACCCAGCTGCCTCGGAGACCTCCTCCAAGCAGCTGCAACACAGTCCTCTCCCATCTGGTCATCCCCCCAGGCTGCAATCGAAATCCACAGCCTCTTCAGGCCGTAACCTACAATGGGCCGACCGGTCTCAAGCCCACCCTGCCGACTGCAAGAGGGCTGTTCCTGATTCCTTCAATGCTGAGTTCACCCCGAGACCACTTGTAGGGCACCGCAGCTACTACCTCACTCGAGGAGATATCCTGCTAGGTTTGTCTTCCCCTACCGACCGAGGAAGGGGGGAAACCACTGCTGCCACTTGCTGCCCCTTACCAAACGGGACCAGCCGCCAGGTTCATCCTCCACACCACTCAGAGGACACCGCTCCCGCCAGACTCCATCGCTCCGGAATCATCCACTGTGCCCCTGGCATTGCTCCCTATACACTGCGCCCGCTGTAGTTGGCCCTTCCTTTCCAGAAGGCCGCCCCTGCCCCCCGCCAGCAGCGAGTGGTAACATCCATTCTTGCCGGTTGCCCAGCATGCTCCCTGCTTAAGCCCAGCTAGAAACCGCCACCATTCTATGTCTGCAACTCCCCAGGTCACGGGCCGGAAGTAGGCCGTGGACTTAGTCAAGGATTCCTCCCAGCAGTCGGAGTAGGCCCCAGAGGCCACCGGGAGCCCTCCCCGCCACGGAGTGTCCCCACCGGGGCTCCTAAATCACGCTCTCCTCACCCTCCAGCATAGGGAGAGTATCGTTCAGGAGGTCGGGACCACCGACCAAGTGCTGCAAGAGGGGAGAGAGCTGGTACCGATGGGAGTTCACAGGCAGCCTGTACTGGGGCCTGCACTGCCTGTGCCCCATGCACCGTCATAGCTGCACAGAAAATCCCTTCCAGCGAAGCCAGATCACATCTGTGTGAACTGTAAGCTGTTCTTCAAAGAAGCTGCAAGAGGAGGGAGCTTCTACTTACCTCCCCCTATATTCCTTATATTGCTCCCTCCCCTTCCTTATTCCAAGACCACTCCCCAAGCAATCACCTTGTTTCACATTTTTCTTATTCCAACCTAATACACCTATTATCCCTTTTAACTCCCTCCCCTCCCGATTGTATTGTAGCCATTTCACCTCATGGGTTCCCTGGCTTTTCTGGTCATAGGAAAGGTGTTAACTTTGTGCTTGGTGGGGGTCTAACTGCTGGAACCCCAAGAACTGGGTTCAGTAGACCCAGTATGAATGGAGCTGAGGTTGGAAATGAGCACCACTAATCCATTCATCCTCTAACATTACCAGAGATCGCCCAGCACTGCACTCAACTATTTCCGGCTATCTTATAGTACAGGGGCCTCCAACCTGTAGCTCAGGAGCCATGTGTGGCTGTCTTTCGGCTTGGTGCATAAGCACCAGGTCTAGTGTGGAGCCCCAGGCGGACTAGGGTACTCGGTACCGGACCGGACGGTTGCTGGGGATGTCACGGGTGGCTTGGTCCGGACCGTGTCCCTGGGCCCTCACAATAAAAGGGGAATATTTACAAGGGATTTGTCACGGGTGACGCCACCCACTTGGTGCGGCCAGTGATAGGGCCGCCGCTGCTGCAGAACCTCCGGGGGTGATGGAATGGCAGCGGGGATGGTATAGTTCCAGTGGGGAGAACTGTATCTCCCGGGGCAGCAAGGGTTAAAGTCAATTGTGTGTGTAGTTTGAGCACACTTACTTCACAGGCTGCAGGGATCTCTCCTCCTGGCTGCTGGTGCTGACAAGCTGGGGCTGTGGCTCTGCAGGTTGTGGTCTTTCTGGTGCAAGCCTGTATGGGAGAAAGGGTCTGCAGATGGAAGCAGGCAAGAGGCAATTCAGGGTTTCCAAAGCTTTACTCAAGTTCTTTCAGTCAGCTTACAAGTTATTTGCAGTTGTTACACAATTCTCAACACACGGTTGCCTTCTCCCTTTCCGGGTTCCCTTCTCTCCTGCAGCCAGGCTCCTTCCTCCTGTGACCCCTCACACAATCTGTAATGTTCCTTTCCGGGCTATTGCTTCTCTTTCTCCTTGTTGTGCGTCACTGGACAGTATGGCGGTGACTCGGCTTCTGTGAGTCCTAGTATGTCACTTAGCTGCCTGTCCTTTGGGTTAGGAACTCCAGCATGAAACTGAGGCTCCCGTCAGTGAATCTGGGGATACCGGGTGAATCGTCGGTCCCCTTCAGAGCTGACACTCTGCTTAGCCCAGCCTGCAACAGTCCTCTAGCATGAGGCTCTGCCAGGCTCCTTCTCTGTGTTCCTTCCAATATTCTAGGAGGGCTTCTCCACCTGCAACAGGTTGCTTCAGCTGCTGTCTAGGGCACGGGTACACCGTCCCTGCTCTATTCTGTCACACCCCTGGTGGCGTCAGCGTCGGACGAGCTTTCCCCCCCATCTGGCTCGCACTGGCTCAGTCCGGGTCTGCACTCCTCGGCTTTGCACTTCCAGGGATCGTGATGTCCTTCAGTCTTTACATCTCAGCTACTTCAGCCTACTGTCTTCCTTTTCTCCTCCCCCTCTCTATATACTGTCAGTCACCTGACCTCTGGTGTGCCCAACCCGCTACCCTCGTCCACCACCCCTCTGGTCTCATATAGTGTCTAACCTCAGGGCTGGACGTAACCTTCCTGACACGTGGGTTATGTGGGCTGTGAGGGTGTTAGTGTTTAACAAACGTCCTACCTGCCTGGCTGCAGTACCCTCTTGTGGCCTCCTGGACGCAGGGGCGCCACACTAGCAAACAGCTATGAAGAGCAGGTCTCCAGATGGTGACTTCTGTGAGTCGCCCCGCACAGAAAAGCATAACTGTATAGGGGTAAGATAGGATTTCTGTGATTTCTGTGGAAAAGCTTTGGCTGTCATTATACCAGTAATGGGGGCTCTGAGTGTTCCTACTATGAGGGGTGCAGGAGCTGGATGTGACTCGCGATCCTCTCTGGGCTGAATATAGCTCACAACCCTCTCTCAGAGCTGGATGTGGCTCGCAATCCTCCCTCAGAGCTGAATGTGGCTTGCGACCCTCTCTCAGAGCTAAATGTAGCTCACAACCCTCTCTCAGAGCTGGATGTGGCTTGCGACCCTCTCTCAGAGCTGAATGTAGCTCACAAGCCTCTCTCAGACCTGGGTGTGGATCACAACCCTCTCTCAGAGCTGGATGAGGCTTGCAATCCTCTCTCAGAGCTGGATGTGGCTCGTGACCCTCTCTCAGAGCTGGATGAGGCTTGCAATCCTCTCTCAGAGCTGGATGTGGCTCGTGACCCTCTCTCAGAGCTGGATGAGGCTCGCAATCCTCTCTCAGAGCTGGATGTGGCTCGTGACTCTCTCTCAGAGCTGAATGTAGCTCACAAGCCTCTCTCAGAGCTGGATGAGGCTTGCTACCCTCTCTCAGAGCTGGATATGTCTCGTGACCCTCTCTCAGAGCTGAATGCGGCTCGCAATCATCTCTCAGAGCTGGATATGTCTCGTAATCCTCTCTCAGAGCTGAATGCGGCTCGCAATCCTCTCTCAGCTGGATTTGTCTCGCCCCTCTCTCAGAGCTCGATGTGGCTTGTGACCCTCTTCCAGAGCTGAATATAGCTCACAACCCTCTCTCAGAGCTGAATATAGCTCACAACCCTCTCTCAGAGCTGGATGTGGCTCGTAAACCCTCTTCCAGAGCTGAATGTAGCTCACGACCCTCTCTCAGAGATTAATGTGGCTCATGACCCTCCCTCAGAGCTTAATGTAGCTTGTGAAACTCTCTCATAGCTTAATGTAGCTCGTAATCCTCTTTCTGAGCTGAATGTGGCTTGTGACCCTCTCTCAGAGCTGACTGTGGCTTCTTGCCCACTCTCAGAGCTGAATGCAGTTTGGGGACATCTGCCGTAGAAAATGAATGGAGCAGTGGTGGTACTCATGGCCAGCTACCTACTGATCTAAAAAAAAGAGTGCTCCCAAATTCTGTATGAATGGGGTATGCAGTTACCACTGCATTCACTTCTATAGAACTGATAGCTCAGCTATCTTCATCATTTGCATGGAAGTAAACAGAGCGGTGGTCATATATGCTCCACTGCTCCATTCACACAAAAGACCTTGGGACCCCCATTCTTGAGATCAGTGAAGCTACCTGCAGTCAGACCCTGAACAATTTTACATCTATCATCAGTGGAGAACACAGTCAGAAAAGGGCCCCTGTGCAAAAGCAGTTAATGGGACCTTTGCAGTCTTGCTTCTTGCTGATATGGAGATAGTGTTGATCCCTTACTTGTTGGACCCTGTATAACTGCACAGACTGCACCAATGTTATATCCACCCTTATCATCTATGCTGTGGATAGGTGATCAATATATTTATTGAGACAACCTCTGTAATTCTCCATGATGTATACATAGTACTGACAAGAAGAGATAATACACTGCACTATATAAATAGTGCAGTGTATTACCAATGCAAACAAAGGACTACAGGTTCAAGTCCCCTCAGGGGACTAATAAATACAAAAAAAAAAGGTTTTAAGTGTCTTAGTTAACAAAAAAGTTAAAAAAATCCCACGGATCCCAGTTTTCACTTTATTAATTTGCAAACGCCCCCAGAAAAGATATATTTGGTAATGCCATGTCAATACTATAAAGGCCGATAAAACGATATTGTTGAAACGTCATGGGTTTGCAATCGTTCAAACGACGTCGTAAAGACGTCATTCACTGTGACATGTACAAACGATCAACGATAAGTCTGATGATCATTGATGGGAGGTTTATGAACCGGACCTTAATCCAAACGATGATCGTCCGTCCAACCTGCAGCTTCGGGGTGTGTGTGACACCTTGATAACGATGTGGTTAACGACTTTGCCTATTCAGAACTGAAGTACGTAGGCGATCTAACGACCACAAGTACCATTAGCTTGTCGCGGAATCATTGCTGCGTCGTTAAAGATATCTGTATGTGTGGCATTTCACCACCGATCATTGAACGTCGTTCAAGCGATCTAGGTCAAGTCGGATCGTTGGTCGGTTCGCCGACACATTGAAGCGTGAGACGGGGCCTTTAGACTATATCATTATTTATCTCATACTGTAGATTCTGAAAAAAAATCTCCACTTCTGAATTATTGGGCAAGTGAGCAGTACAAGGTGGTCACTGCTCAGAGACATGGCGACTGAAACCTGACCACCACTGAACAAGACACGGAAGTGGAAACGTTAACACTGGGCCAAGGAATGGCTAGACAAGCGGTGGAGACTTCAAGCTGTGATAGAGCATAGCCTTAAATAAAAAGAAAACATGGTTTCTTGAACGATGCAAATTAATTCTTGTACCGCTGCATGAAGAAAGTGTCTTCTCAATACTAATATCCAGAAAATGATTAAAATCCAGCTCTATAAATAGCTAAAAATCCCAAAAAATTCCTAAATAATTCCTAAAAATAGTGTGTGCAGAACCAACAGATAGCACCGTAATAGCAGTGATGGCCCACGGCAGCAGCAGCGTCCTTGGTCCAATATTTTTGGATTTTAAGCTATTTATGGAGCTGGATTTCCATCTTTTCTAGTTATCTTGGATTTCTCACGCCTGTGAGAGTGAGTCCTGTGCTCCAACCAAGATTGTGCAGCATCTGGTGACCTGGCCAACAAGCTGTCTTGTAATGGCGGGTTTACACGTTGCGATATCGTAGTACAATTTCAATGAAAAGTCACGTGGTTCAATCGTTGGAGCCGACATCGTGCCTGCGTTGTATGGTGTGAACGTCCAATACGATGCAGGAACGATGTCAATGCGATATCGGGGATTGAATGAGCGTGCTATTCTATGCCTCGATATTGAAGGAAGATTGAAGTCGGATCGTGCTGTGTAAACGCACAACTACGATGCGATTTGAAACGTCACCCATTCACTCCCATGTTAACTATGCGATCCTGGATTGGGAGGCGGAGACATCGCACGGACGGTGTATTCCGATATCGCAGCGTGTAAACATTCAATGCGATGCGGGAGGAACGTGCACTAATTGCGCGCTCCCGCGCCATTGAACTGCGATATCGGAACGATATTGTAGCGTGTAAACCCACCATCAGTCTTCTAAATTTGGGAGTTGATCGGGAGTCCATCGTCAACCCAAAAAGGTCCAACTAGCCCATTTTTATCAATACCAGCGCATAAGAGTACCCATTGCTAACTGTCGAGGTGGAGGTCTGTGCCCGTTACTGATCCAATCATCTATCTGATCCATCAGGAGTTGCTCTCAAATCATCACATCAGTCCACAAAAACTTTGAACTTTGTCTTCAGATAATTCTTGGCTCAATCTTGACATTTCTATTCAGTGTCTTCTTCAGTGATGGTGGAACAAGTATATTGCATAGCTCAGGAATCTTTTTGCATGAGGTAAGACACAACTGAAACAAAGTTTATCAGTGAAAAAGGTCTGTATTAAAACACACGATGATTTAACAAACAAGTTCAGTGGCTAATCAAAGTTCAAAAAGATACAGTGATTAAATGAAGCCTTTTAGGAAAATGTCTCTTAAAAACCACACGGAATTAAGCAAGTAGCAGTACAGTCTTTTAAGCTCTGTACCGATAGGAGATGCTGTAAAAGGAAAGCCAATGGCAAAGTTCACTCAGAGAGGTGCTGTAGCAAAGTCAATAATTCAGTAACACCCAGGAGGCCTAGGAACAGTAGTCTCTGAAAAACCAAGTCCAGCACCAGATGTAGAACAGAATTACTAAAAAGTCCCATACACTAAACAGTCTCGTACCCTGCTACTTCATCTTTAACAAATGAGGATGCTACAGGGAGTTTATTAAGCAACAAGCTTACGTTACACAGAGCAGATCTGGCAAGAACTGAATCAGAGGAAGCAGCAGGAGCAATTTGGAACACAGGACAAGCTGGCAGCAGGTGTAGGAACCAGAACCTCTGATGAGCAGACAGGAGAAACACACAGGTTTTTGCAGGAGAAGGAGGAGCAAGCTTGAGATGCAGCGAGGGCTGACATCCTGGCAAAGGACTATAGATGGACTGGGGTTTATAAAGACTAGGAGACAAAAAACAAATGGAGAGGAATGAGGAATGAAGCAGAGGATGCCATCTTGGAAAAGGGAAAGTATGTACAAAATGCCATCAGAAGATCCAGAGTCCTGACAGGTGGTTGGGTTTTGACCTTTCTTACTATGGCCGTGTCTCTGACCACTGAGCAAAAAGAAAAATGATCCCTCATACAGCTGAAGAAGGAGAAGGAAGCTGGCACTAATTGGTTGTGGGGCTCCGGTGTCATAACAAAGTAATGTGGGCCCCGGGAACACAACTTCTGACACCTCTAGAACTGCGCCAGCACCGGAAGCGAGTACAGACTTATTTAGTTTTATGGGGACAAACATGGGAAATGAGAAAGGGATGTCCAAGTAGTGGGCAACCCCTTTGAATTGAGTATCGCCATAGCTATTTACAATGCTGTAACTTGAAGCTAATGAGCCCTGATGCGAAAGCTACAACGAGACCCCAATTATTGCAAATCTTTCATAGCAATAGTCGTTTTCTATTGTCCAAAGGGATTTCTGGGGTCCCCTAGGATCCAGGGCCTGGGTACAATTGCAACCCCTGCATCCATTGTAGTTACGCCCCTGATCATATAGACCCCTCTACCAAGCCCACGTGGTATACCCTTTAAAAATGATTATACATAAAAAGTAACCAAAAAGTCTTTAAGAAACAGCACCAGTGAAATGTACTTATTGTCAAAAAAAGGCCTCTGTTTACGGAGGAATAAAACAGTTATGTCCCGCAGCAACCAATCAGAGTACAGCTTTCATTTCTCCACAGCAGTGTAAAATATGCAAACTGTGCTGTGATTGGTTCTTATGAACAACATGGACTGCTTCTCTTTTAGACAGTTTTGAGAAATGAGACCATAAAGTATAGGCAAATTCTCCTAAATCACACGAATATGGCGCCATTGGTTTCTGACCGCAGAGGAAGTGATGAGTTATAATACCAGACGGTAGGATTGACTCTGATAGTATACACAGTAGAGTTGGCATTTTGTAGGTTCATTTTGTATTCGTGATGATGTAACCAAACATTTCATACAAAATGTTCATTATTTGCCATCATTATGCAATCCTACACTTTTCAAAAATTATAGATGCAGCTTGTAGGTTCATCTTATAGACGCACCTAGGATTTAGAGGGGGAAAAAATGACAGGGGGATCTGCTGCTGACACTTGGTGGTATTGTCCCTCAATTCTATATTAATGCCCCCCATTCCGGGCCCCTTCTAGGTATATATGTCCTCTATCCTAATGTACATATCCTCTGTCCTGGTATATGATTCCCATCCTGGGCCCATCCTGGTATATAGGTCCCCCATCCTATGCACGGTATGTTCCCCATTCTGGTATATATATGTTCTCCATCAGGGGTCCATTCTGGTATATATCCTGGTATATGTGTTCCCAATCCTGGTATATATCCTGGTATACATGTTTCCCATCCTGGTATCTATTTTCCCCATCCTGGTATATATGTTCCCCATCAGGAGCCCATTCTGGTATATATGTTTCTCATCCTGGTATATATGATCCCCATCTTGATATATATGTCCCTCATCTTGAAATATACAATATAATCCCCATCCTGGTATATACGATCCCCATCCTGGTATATATGTCCCTCCTCTTGGAATATGCAATATGATCCCTATCCTGGTATATATGTCACCATCATCCCCATCCTGGTATATATGTCCCTCATACTGGTACATATGTCCCCATCATGGCCCCATTCTGTTGTATATGTCTCCCATCCCATCATCCACATAAAAAAATTAAACAATTCTATTCTCCCTCGTTCCACGGTGTCCTCTTTTGATGTCCACAACTGACATAACATTCACTATTCCCGATGCTGGGAATTATAGGTGTGGGGAGCAATGAATATTCATTCTCTATAATAGCGGACACACGTGATCACCTTGCCACTGCAGAAAGCCATCGGCTGGGTGAACACATTTTGTAAGCTGTTAAAGAGAATGAATATTCACTGCTTCCCATTACCATAATCCTGCTCATCTCTCAGTGCTGGCTTCAGTGCAGAATTAAGGGTGTGCGGAGCAGTGAATATTCATTCTCTTTAAAAGAAGGAACAACGCGTTCACCTCAGTGCCATCTTCTGCCTCCTGTGACCCACTACTCCCCTCCAACCCCCCTTCCCCACAGCTACAGGCAGGTACATCAGAGTTATAAGGGTAAGGGCCCCCTATCAGCAGTGTTTTAGATGCAGTGTGTTTTCACTTTATCCAAAATCCTGCATTGTACAGTACGAACACAGTGGAAGGGATGTTTAAAAATCCCATACCCACTGTTCTTCTTTCTCTGCAGAGTAAAATGACATACAGTGTGGCCAGGGCTGGCTGGTGCCCCTGGCCCCGGGTGGCAGTTTTGGTCTGCCAGCCCAGATTTGAGGACCGGGGGGAAGGGGGAGTGCTAGCAGAATTTTTTGATGACCGTGGGGGGGGGGGGGGGTGCTAGCAGGGTTTCCGGACCGCGGCTCACTTACCATCTCCCCGCCGCCATCAGCTGCTGCATCGCTGTGCCGGCCGCAAAGTGCCGACGGCCGGCCAATTTTTGTGGGGGGCGGCCCTAGATGTGGGCTATACCACCAGCCCAGGGGGCACTTGCCCTCCCCCTGCCACCTGGGCCAGTCCGCCCCTGAGTGTGGCTTTCCAAGCCACAGCATGTCAATGTTTATGCTTGTGGAGACACTAGTGTTCTCAGTGAGAGAACAGAGGGAAAATACTCTGCCCCTAGAATCCTGATGGTTGTCACGTATGCTGCATTCACCTGCAGAGAACACTTGCATCTCCGCAATACAAAACAGGTTGTTTCCAGAACACAGTGTCTCTGGATCATGGGCTCTTACCCTAAGATGCACCCCCCATTTTCCTGCTAATTGTTTTGGGTGAAGTGTGTCTTATAGTCCACAAATTATGGTACACTCCTCCAAATTATAATTAAACTACTAAGATGTTGACGATGAAAATGTTGAAAAAAAAGGAAACTTTTTTGTTTCAAAATATATATATATATTAATATATATCTTGTAATATGCAAATGTTTTAGGCAAGTGTGGAAAAATCCTGCAAAATGCTTATATCTGAGTGAGGAACCGCTAAAATGGGGAGGTTGTGGAAGACAGCTTCATGTCACAGGTCATACACCATGGCAAGTCTAAGTACAGCAAGAAAACACAAGGTAGTTATACTGCATCAGCCAGGTGTCTCCCAGGCAAAGATTTCAAAGCAGTCTGGGGTTTCCAGATGATCTTTTGAAGATCTTAGGAAGAAGAACTAAGAAACATTGAGAACCATAGACTTAGTTGTTGTCAAAGGAAAAAGTGCATCAGATAAAAGACACTTTCCTTTGTCCGGCAGCAGTGCCATTCAAGTAATGATATGGCCCCCACAGAGCCCTAATCTCAACATCATTCATTGTGGCGGGAATTCCATAAGGAGTTCATAGTATATAGTATATTAATATTACTGTAGAATGTATGCCTAGATTATGGGTCTTCCTAATTATTGGTTGCCAGTATCTTTGTCACTTTTACCTTGGTGCAGACAAGAAAACAGTGATGTTGGAATGAATGTTATGTAAGATCATGGAATAATTATATGAAGCTGCACAAAGCGTTTATTCAAGCAGAAATGCCACTTGGTATAAAGTGAGGGATGCTTGGGTATCAAGATGTACCACGCTGCATCTCTGTAATCATCAGAAATACAGGGCAGGGTAGTAAAGTGGCTTCCTAGTACATTTGTGCTGTTCTTTGACGTCCATTTTGAGATACATTTTTCCAATATCTTTGCCTTATTACAATTCCTCACTTGTAAGGGAGACATTTCCTTCACTCACATGATTTCCTCTCCATCAGATCATTGAAAGACACCATAGTTATTGAGTAAAAGTCTAATATGGCTGTCCTCATCTCGTACAACAAATTAAAACTGCTTTTGAGGCACATACAAGTCGAATATGTCCAGGATCTTTCCTGAATCTTATGCTCTCTAACTTTACAGTGGGTGGCTCATCTTCATTTTCATCAGCATCCAGAGACAAAGATCCACCACCACTTCCTGTAGAGAGACAAAGACCCATCATCACTTCCTATAGAGAGACATAGACCGTCACACTTCCTGTAGAGAGACAAATATCCATCACCACTTCCTGTAGAAATAAAGACTCATTACTACTTGCTATAAAGACAAAGACTCATCACTATTTCCTGTAGAGAGACAAGATCCATCACCACTTCTTGTAGAGACAAAGACTCATTACTACTTCCTATTAAGACAAAGACTCATCACCATTTCCTGTGGAGAGACAAAGACACATCACCCTTCCTGTACAGACAAAGATCCACCACCACATCTTATAGAGACAAAGACTCAGCACTGCTTCCTGTAGAGAGACAAAGACCCATCGCTACTTCCTGTAGAGACAAAGATCCATCACTGCTTACTGTAGAGACAAAGACTGATCATCACTTCCTGTAGAGAGAAAAAGACCCACCATTATGTCATATAGAGAGACACAGACCCATCACCACTTACTGTAGAAAGGCAAAGATCTATCACCACTTCAGGTAAAAAGGCAAAAATCCATCACCACTTCCTGTAGAGAGACAAAGACCCATCACCACTTCCTGTAGAGACAAAGACCCATCACCACTTCCTGTAGAGACAAAGACTCATCACTACTTCTTATACATTTCAAAGATCCATCACTACTTCCTGTAAAAAGGCAAAGATCCATCACCATTTCCTGTAAGAGACAAAGATCCATCACCACTTCCTGTAGAGACAAAGATCCATCACCACTTCCTGTAGAGACAAAGGCTCATCACTACTTCTTATAAAGACAAAGATTCATCATCATTTCCTGTAGAGAGACAAAGACACATCACCACTTCCTGTAGAGACAAAGACCCATTGCCACTCTCAGTAGAAACAAATATCCATCACCACTTCCTGTAGAGACAAAGACCCTTCATCACTAGCTGTAGAGACAAAGACCCATAACCACTCCCTGTAGACACAAAGACCCATAACCACTCCCTGTAGAGAAAAAGACCCATTACTACTCCTTGTAGAGAAAAAGACCCAACACCCTGCCTGTAGAGACAAAGATCCATCACCACTTCCTTTAGAGACAAAGACTCATCACCAGTCCCTGTAGAGACAAAGACACATCCCACTTCCTGTAGAGACAAAGACACATCCATCACCACTCCCTGTAGAGACATATACCCAACATTACTCCCTGTAGAGACAAAGACCTATCACCACTCCCTGTAGAGACAAAGACCGATCATCAATCCCTGTAAGGACCAAGACCTATCATTACTCCCTGTAGAGACAAAGACCCATCACCACTTCCTGTAGAGACAAAGACCAATCAGCACTGCCTGTAGAGACAAAGACCCATCACCACTCCCTGTAGATACAAAGACCCATCAACAGACCGTGTAGAGAGGCAAAAGTCCCATCACCATTCTTAACCTCCATCACCACTTCTGTAGAGACAAATACCCATCACCTCTCCCTGTGGAGACAAAGACGCATCACCACTCCCTGTAGAGACAAAGACCAATTGCCACTTCCTGTAGAGACAAAGCCCCTATTGACCACTCCCAGTAGAGGCAAAGACCCATCACCACTCCTGTAGAGACAAAGACCCATCGCCACACCTGTAGAGACAAAGACCATCACCACCACCTGTAGAGACAAAGACCATCACACTCCTGTAGATAAAAAAGACCCATCACACACCTTGTAGATAAAAAGACCCATCACACTCCCTGTAGAAACAAGACCCATAACACTCCTCTGTAGAAAGACAAGTCCCATTACCACTTCCTGTAGAGACAAGACCCATCACCACTTTCTATAGAGACAATGACCCATCACCATTCCCTGTATAGTGACAAAGTCTCACCACCATTTCCTACAGACAAAAGCTACTTTTGGGAATCAACAAAATACAAATCCAAAGTTTAGCTGGCAGTTGACTCTATTGAAACTTTAAGTGCAAGATTGGGGTAAAACTGATTGAAGGGTTTTGAGGGGGCCAGGGTACAAAATTCAATTGTCCAGTAATGTTCAAAATATGTGATGTGGACTATTGTTTACAATAAACAATAAAACTGGGGAAAAATAAAAACCCACAAAAATATCTATTATGATTTGCTAAATTATTATTGACATTTTAGGGGATAATTTGGATGTCCAATATTGACTCTGTTTACCGTAATTGTTCCCTTGTAACATTTCAAATGTTCATTTTGCACTTATATCAGAAATATATTGTTTTATACAGGAATATAGGATGAAAAATAGAATGATAAGGGTCTGGGGTCTGGTGATTTGTGCAGCCAATCAGTGCAGTACATAGTATGAGAACTTGATATTTACATTTGGGTTTTCCTAAATGCCCAGGACATTGGTTGGCATTGATCTGTTTTGATTCTTACACTTTTTTTGTTCCTGGCAGAATACAAGACGAGCCTCTTGGGAAGGCCCAAAAAAGCCTCTTGTGCTTTCCTTGAAGCAGCAGCGTTAACTAATTGAAAACAATCCCATCCAGACGTTCATATTAACGGCCAAATAAATGAACTGCAAAACCTCTGACTATTACTAAGATTGCAGATTCCCTCTTCATTGAATAGAACACGACATATAGTTAGGGAAAGTTATCGAAAACCCGAGATTATTTTGGACGCCAATATAGTTTATTAATAACCTATATCCTTAATAGTCCATGATAAAAAATATATCATAACAAACCTTCCCATCTTGGCGTTTCAATTGCGCCAACATTTTCAGAACTCCCATAAAAGTCAAGGGAGAAAGCTGCATATCTATCATAAATTAAAGGGAATGCGTCAACAAGTTTTGCTTACCTCATGTGACAGCAGCATAAGGTAAGCAAAGAAACCCTGAATCCAGCAATGTATCACATAGATTACTGGCTGCAGCCGTTCTCACACAATCAAAGAATTTAGTTTTAGAGACACAGCTGAAAAGGAAGGTGTGACGCGAGTCACTGCAGTAATAACTAGTCCCAGAAGTGGAGAGATAAGACTACAATTATCGATAGTTAATTATATTATTGTACTACTTACTGGATAAGTAAAGGGAGGTCAAACGATCCGAGGTCAGGTCCAAGAAATGGCGGAGTACGACAAGGGGTGGTCACTTCACGAGCTGGGGTCAGGAAAACTAGAAAGACAAGAGCGTTTACAGGGAGCAGGCAAAAGAGTAGTCAGGTCACGGGAAAAGGGTCAAAGTCCAGGTAAGGGATGGGTCAGGATGGGTCAGGCACAGAGCACAGAGGGATCAGGCTTACACAGGCGAAATGTGAGTGCTTGCACGATGCTTTTAAGTAGAGGACTAATCAAGGGAAGTGAACACAGATGATTGCAGCACAGACCTAGCACAACCAAAACAGACTGACAGCTTCCACACAGTAGTAAAACAGCAGACAAATACAATGTAGAGATCGTGACAGAAGGGAGTGCAAATAAGTGCAAATAGGGCTTTGTCCGGTGGATAAAGTGTTAGAAGATGATAAAGTTAGGCTCACCTTGTAAAGTTGTGAGGGTCACAACCACCTGCTTACATGAAGATAAAGGGTTCCAGATGGATTTTGAAGTTTTATTAGCCAACAGTTTTATGGCGGGCTGCTACTTCATCAGGGCATATTCGTGTTACACTACCAGACAAATACAGATACCGCCAATGGTTTCAGACTCGCGGCAGCTACGGGGTCCATTAGTCAGGGGCGCCCGGAGCTAGTGCTGCACCGCTTCCCCACCTGTCATCGCACTTTCAACTGTATCGGCATCGCACCTATTACAGTAAGGTCATGTTTTCAGGCCTCTCAATTCTCACGAGGTGTGGTAATTCTCAAGAAAACATTTAGAACAAAACTGGGAGGACACAGGGAATGTATTTTACGTATTATGTACCTATAAATTCTGCTAGTGGGGGAAATAAGTATTTGATCCTTTGATGATTTTGTAAATTTGCCCACTAACAAAGATATGAACAGCCAGTAATTTTAAGGGTAGGTTAATTGTAACAGTGAGAGATAGAATATCGAATATAATTTCCAGAAAATCACATTGTCTAAATTATATAAATGTATATTTGCAGAGAGAAATAAGTATTTGATCCCTCTGGCAAACAAGACTTAATACTTGATGGCAAAACCCTTGTTGGCAGCACAGCAGTCAGACGTTTCTTGTAGTTGATGATGAGGTTTGCGCACATGTCAGGAGGAATTTTGCTCCCTCCTCTTTGCAGATCATCTCTAAATCATTAAAATTTTGAGGATGTCTTTTGGCAACTCGGAGATTCAGCTCCTCCATAAGTTTTTGGGGGGATTAAAGCCTGGAGACTGGCTAGTCACTCCATACCTTAATGTGTTTCTTTTTGAGCCACTCCTTTGTTGCCTTGGCTGTATGCTCTGGGTCATTGTCATGCTGAAAGACCCAGCCACGACCCATTTTTAATGACCTGGTGAAGGGAAGGAGGTTGTCACTCTGGATTTTACAGTACATGGCTCCATCCATTGTCCCACTAATGCGGTGAAATAGTCCTGTGCCCTTCTCAGAGAAACACTGCCAAAACATGTTTCCTCCACCATGCTTAACTGTGGGGATGGTGTTCTTTGGGTCATAGGCAGCATTGCTGTTCCTCCAAAACAGAGAGTTGAGTTAATGCCAAAAAGTTCAATTTTTGTCTCATCTGACCACAGCACCTTCTCCCAATCACTCTCACAATCACCAAGGTTTTCATTGGCAAACTTTAGATGGGCCTGAACCTCCTTGAGCAGTGGGACTTTGCAGGCACTGCAGAATTTTAATCCATTATGGCGTAATGTGTTACTGATGGTTTTCTTGGTGACAGTGGTCCCCGCTGCCCTGAGATCATTAATAATCTCCCCTTATGTAGAGCTAGGCTGATCTCTCTCCTTCCTCATGATCCTGGATACCCCACGAGGTGGAATTTTGCATGGAGCTCCAGATTGATATCGACTGACATTCATTTTGTATTTCTCCCATTTTCTTACTATTGCACCAAGAGTTATCCCCTTCTCACCCAGCTTTGTCTTCCTTATGGTTTTGTAGCCCATTCCAGCCTTGTGCAGGTCTAGGATCTTTTCCCTGACAGGATTAGAAAGCTCTTTGGTCTTGCCCATGTTGTAGAGGTTAGAGTCTGACTGATTGAGTGTGTGGAAAGGAGTCTTTTATACAGGTGACAATATAAGACAGCTTCTGTAATGCAGGTAACAAGTTGATTGCGAGCATCTAACTGGTCTGTAGGAGCCAGAACTCCTAATCGTTGGTAGGGGATCAAATACTTATTTCTCTCTGCAAAATGCAAGTACATCAGTTGGTAAACCTACAAAATCAGCAAGGGATCAAATACTTATTTCTCACACTAGTCCTCTATATATTATAATGCACCCCCATAGTCCTCCATATAGTATAATGCACCCCACATAGTCCCTCATGTAGTATAATGCACACCCCATAGTCCTCCATATAGTATAATGCACCCCCATAGCCCCACATGTAGTGTAAAGCACACCCCATAGTCCTCCATATAGTATATTTCTTATTTTGTTATAAACCATAAACTGAATAAAAGAAACTTCTAAATTGGAGTTAGGGCTCCTCTACCACAGCAAAATATGATAGCAAGAGGTTTCCAAGAGGATGGGTTAGTCAAAAACACTAATGCTCCCCAATCAATCACACTACCTTTATGATCTCTGGATAATTTTTCAATTTTTTTCCACTGTGCACAAATTTTCCAAACGCCTTTACAGTTGTAATGTAGTATATGATTATACAGTTAGGGCCAGAAATATTTGGACAGTGACACAATTTTCGCGAGTTGGGCTCTGCATGCCACCACATTGCATTTGAAATGAAACCTCTACAACAGAATTCAAGTGCAGATTGTAACGTTTAATTTGAAGGGTTGAACAAAAATATCTGATAGAAAATGTAGGAATTGTACACATTTCTTTACAAACACTCCACATTTTAGGAGGTCAAAAGTAATTGGACAAATAAACATAACCCAAACAAAATATTTTTATTTTCAATATTTTGCTGCGAATCCTTTGGAGGCAATCACTGCCTTAAGTCTGGAACCCATGGACATCACCAAACGCTGGGTTTCCTCCTTCTTAATGCTTTGCCAGGCCTTTACAGCCGCAGCCTTCAGGTCTTGCTTGTTTGTGGGTCTTTCCGTCTTAAGTCTGGATTTCAGCAAGTGAAATGCATGCTCAATTGGGTTAAGATCTGGTGATTGACTTGGCCATTGCAGAATGTTCCACTTTTTTGCACTCTTGAACTCCTGGGTAGCTTTGGCTGTATGCTTGGGGTCATTGTCCATCTGTACTATGAAGTGCCGTCCAATCAACTTTGCAGCATTTGGCTGAATCTGGGCTGAAAGTATATCCCGGTACACTTCAGAATTCATCCGGCTACTCTTGTCTGCTGTTATGTCATCAATAAACACAAGTGACCCAGTGCCATTGAAAGCCATGCATGCCCATGCCATCACGTTGCCTCCACCATGTTTTACAGAGGATGTGGTGTGCCTTGGATCATGTGCCGTTCCCTTTCTTCTCCAAACTTTTTTCTTCCCATCATTCTGGTACAGGTTGATCTTTGTCTCATCTGTCCATAGAATACTTTTCCAGAACTGAGCTGGCTTCTTGAGGTGTTTTTCAGCAAATTTAACTCTGGCCTGTCTATCTTTGGAATTGATGAATGGTTTGCATCTAGATGTGAACCCTTTGTATTTACTGTCATGGAGTCTTCTCTTTACTGTTGACTTAGAGACAGATACACCTACTTCACTGAGAGTGTTCTGGACTTCAGTTGATGTTGTGAACGGGTTCTTCTTCACCAAATAAAGTATGCGGCGATCATCCACCACTGTTGTCATCCGTGGACGCCCAGGCCTTTTAGAGTTCCCAAGCTCACCAGTCAATTCCTTTTTTTCTCAGAATGTACCCAACTGTTGATTTTGCTACTCCAAGCATGTCTGCTATCTCTCTGATGGATTTTTTCTTTTTTTTCAGCCTCAGGATGTTCTGCTTCACCTCAATTGAGAGTTCCTTTGACCGCATGTTGTCTGGTCACAGCAACAGCTTCCAAATGCAAAACCACACACCTGGAATCCACCCCTGACCTTTTAACTACTTCATTGATTACAGGTTAACGAGGGAGACGCCTTCAGAGTTAATTGCAGCCCTTAGAGTCCATTGTCCAATTACTTTTGGTCCCTTGAAAAAGAGGAGGCTATGCATTACAGAGCTATGATTCCTAAACCCTTTCTCCGATTTGGGTGTGGAAACTCTCATATTGCAGCTGGGAGTGTGCACTTTCAGCCCATATTATATATATAATTGTATTTCTGAATATGTTTTTGTAAACAGCTAAAATAACAAAACTTGTGTCACTGTCCAAATATTTCTGGCCCTAACTGTATATATCATTATTTTTATTTATTTTTAGAGCACCAATAATTGGTGGTGTACATGAGAAGGGGTTACATACAAAACACTAATATGAATTACAATGAACAAACTAATAGTGACAAACTGATACAGAGGGGAGAGGACCCTGCCCTCGATACATTCTACAGGATTATGGGGAGAAGGCAGTAGGCTGGGAGGTTTCAGTAGCTCCAGTGGTGGTGAGGTGACCGCTCTGATGGTGGTGAGGTGACCGCTCTGATGGTGGTGAGGTGGCCGCTCTGATGGTGGTGAGGTGGCCGCTCTGATGGTGGGGAGGTGGCCGCTCTGATGGTGGTGAGGTGGCCGCTCAGATGGTGGTGAGGTGGCCGCTCTGATGGTGGTGAGGTGGCCGCTCTGATGGTGGTGAGGTGGCCGCTCTGGTGGTGGTGAGGTGGCCGCTCTGATGGTGGTGATGTGGCCGCTCTGGTGGTGGTGAGGCAGCAGCTCTGGTGGTGGTGGTGAGATGGCAGTGTGGTCTCTGCAGGCTTTAGCTTTCCTGAAGAGAGGGGTTTTCAAGTTCCGCCTAAAGGTTCAGAATGTAGCAGATAATCGGATGTGTTGGGGCACAGAATTCTAGAAGATGGGGAATACTCAAGAGAGTTCATGGAGGTGATTGGGTGATGAATGAATAAGTGTGGAGGAGAGGATGAGGTGTTGGGAGGACCAGAAATTATGTGAGGGAAGATAGTGGGAGATGAGTTCGGAAATATAGGGAGGAGGTTATGGACGGCTTTGTAGGTCAGTGTTAGTAACCTGAATTAGATGTGTTGGGGAATTGAGAGCCAATTGATGAATTTGCAGAGGGGAGAAGCAGGGAAGTAGAGAGGAGAGGGGTATATTAGTCAGGGAGCAGAGTTGAGGACAAATCGGAGAAGTGCAAGAGTGATAGCAGGAAGGCCACAGAGGAGGATGTTGCAGTAATCAAGGTGGGAGATGATGAGGGCATATACAAGCATTTCAGTAGAGGAAAAGATGGATTCTGGAAATATTTTTGAGTTGGAAGGTGGTAAGAGTTTGGATGTGCAGTTTAAAGGTCAGGGCAGAGTTGAGGGTTAATTCGAGGAAGTTCAAGTTCGGTACTGGGGAGAGAGTGATGGTATTTATTGTGATAGATAGATAGATAGATAGATAGATAGATAGATAGATAGATAGATAGATAGATAGATAGATAGAAAGATGATAGACACTTGGTCAAAATTATTGTTACCCCTAGTTTAATGAAAGAAAAACCCACAATGGTCACAGAAATAACTTGAATATGATAAAAGTAAAAATAAATAACAAAAAATCTATGAAAATGAAGAAATTAAAGTCAGACATTGCTTTTCAGCCCTGCTTCCACAGAATGTTTAAAAAAAATTAAACTAATGAAATAGGCCTGGACAGAAATGATGGTCCCCCTGAAAATAATGCGACAAAAGGGACATGTTAAATCAAGGTGTGTCCACTAATTAGCATCACAGGTGTCCACAATCTTGTAATCAGTCAGTGGGCCTGTATATGGGGCTACAGATACTCACTGTGCTGTTTGGTGACATGGTGTGTACCACACTCAATGTGGACCAGAGGAAGCGAAGGAAACAGGAGAGAGTTGTCTCAGGAGATTAGAAAGAAAATGCTAGACAAGCATGTTAAAGGTAAAGGTTATAAGAACATCTTCAAGCAGCTTGATGATCCTGTGACTACAGTTGCACATATTCAGAAATTTAAGATCTATGGGACTGTAGCCAACCTCCCTGGACAGGGTTGCAGGAAGAAATTTGATGACAAATCAAAGAGATGGATAATACGAATGGTAACAAGAGTGCCAAAGAAAACCTCTAACGAGATTAAAGGTGAACTTCAATCTCAAGGAACATCAGTGTCAGATCACACCATCTGTCGTTGTTTGAGCCAAAGTGGACTTCATGCGAGACTACCAAGGAGGACACCATTGTTGAAAAAAAATCATAAAAAAGCCAGACTAGAATTTGCCATACTACATGATATCTAGCCACAAAGCTTCTGGGAGAATGTCCTATGGACAGATGAGACAAAAATGGCACATCCGCTCTATGTTCACAGAGGGGAAAATGAATCATATCAAGAAAAGAACACTGCCCCTACTGTGAAACATGGAGGAGGCTCTGTTATGTTCTGGGGCTGCTTTGCTGCATCTGGCGCAGGGTGTCTTGAATCTGTGCTAGGTAAAATATAATCTCAAGACTATCAATGGATTCTAGAGAGAAATGTGCTGCCCAGTGTCAGTAAGCTTGGTCTCAGTCTCAGGCCATGGAGCTTGCAACAGGATATTGACCCAAAACACACAGCTAAAAACAGCCAAGAATGGCTAAGAGGAAAACATTGGACTATTCTGAAGTGGCTTCTATGACCTAAATCCTATTGAGCATCTTTGGAAAGAGCTGAAACATGGAAAAGGCGACCTTCAAACACCAGACAACTGGGGCAGCTTGATCATGAGGAGTCGCCAAAATCCCTGTGGAGAGAAGCAGAAGTCTCATTGACAGGTGCAGGAATCGTGTGATTGCAGTTATCGCCTCAAAAGGTCGTGCAACAAAATAATAAGTTAAGGGACCATCATTCTGTCCAGACCGATTTCAAGAGTTTCATTTTTTTTTTAAATTTTGTGGAATCAGGGTGAAAAGCAATGTCTGACTTTTGTTTGGTCATTATCATAGATTTTTTATTTATTATTACGTTTGTCAGATTCCAGTTATTTCTGTGACCATTGTGGGTTTTTCTTTTATTAAACAAGGGGTACCAACAATTTTGACCACGTGTGTAGATCTGGTAGGGAAGATAGGCAAGATGGAGGAAAGATAGTGAGTAGCAAGGTCAGACTAGGACAAAAAATCCATCCCTGACACACATTCCCCACCAGCCCACGTACTATAAGCCCTACCAGCCCACATATTTATATGTGGGTTGGTATGTGAATGGCGCAGCAGAGCATATGACCAATCACAGCTCCATTTACATGGTGATCGTAAGAACTCTGATTCTCAGAATCATGGGGTCTCAGTGGTCAGATCCCCAATGGTTGGAAAATCAACCCTTTTCCAGAAGATAGGGCATGACTTCCAAACTTGGGATAACCCATTTAAACAGTTTTTTTTAATAATTATTTTTATTTGCTCATAGGTATGTAACCGATAATAGGCCAATACGACAGGTATACAACATTCCGGCAGAACTATGTGCGTCACGGCAGCCCATTCTGTAGTGAAATGCTGCAGCCCATCGGGCATTTGCCCTGCTTCCCAAATTACCAATCTAGGCCTGATCAGTAGTGTGATTGGAAGCTTGCAGGATCCATTGTGAAATCTCCACCAAGATGTCACATGTTGACTGCTTTGCAGTCCATGAGTGTCGCTGCTGTGATTTATATCTGAATTTATTTTAACTTTAGTTCAATCTGTAGTCTATGCTGTGTGTAGCTTTACAGATGGAGGGGTGTGTCATAACATTCAGGTGGAGGTGGAGGGGTGTGTCATAGCATTCAGGTGGAGGTGGAGGGGTGTGTCTATATGTCGAGCCCCAGGCCCTGGGGTACTCTGGTATCAGGCTCGGAGGGGTTCGCGGGGATGTCATGGGTGGCAGTGCCTGAGCCCGTGGCCTGGGTGACACTTCAATAGAGGGGTTATGTACAAGGAAAAAGAGTTATTGTCACGTGACGCCACCTGTAGTACCTGGTGATGGGTCACCAGCGCTGCCACAGACCTCCGGAGGGTGATGGTATCGCGGCAAGGATGGCAAAGCTCCCTACAGGTGGAGCTGGTCCTCTGGGGCAGCGTTGCTGTAAGCAAACAGGTTGAATTTTGTAGCACAAAGACACGGAGGCAAAGACACTATCCCCGGGTACTTTACTGTAAACAGTCATCAGCATACAAGTCCACAGTTCAGCAAAAGTTGTTAAAGAAACAGGTAGCTCTACGGGTGGCTGCAAGTGGATGCCAGGTGGTATGGTGGTACCTGTTGTATGCCTTAGTTGACGAACCCGTGTCCTCTCTTCCCCGCCTAGGATGAGTCTATACCCAATTACTCCTTGAAGGTAGTCTTGGGGTTCCCCTCCCTCGAAGTGAAGAAGCAGGCAGACCGCTCCGTCTGGCAGGGTGCCGCAGCTGGTGAACAGACCGCAGCAGCCGGTTGACGACTTCAGAGGTGGACTCTGGCTGTGTCCTTGGGTCCGGCGTTCCCGTGGTGGACTGGGGAATTCCCTGGGTATGGTCGCTCCACGCTGGGGTTCCCCCTTTCTCTCTCGGGTCCAGACTCATGCGTCAGGCACCCTCTCTCAGGATCCCCTCAGGATCCCCTTTCATCTTCCCTCAGGATCAGCCTGGAGCTGTCTGTTAGACCTCCCGACTCGCTCCACACTCCTCCTCGACTTCTCTCCTACTCCAACTCCTTTCACTGACTCCTCTTTGACTCCCTCTAGAGGTGACTATATCTCCCTCCCAGGAGTAACCTCCCACCACTACTCTGATGTGGGAGTGCAGGAATGGGTCCCACCCACCAGCCCGGCATCCACTTGCAGTTGGGAAGATTACACTACTTTTACGAGTTCAATACCCCGGGACGCCTGACTATGTGGGCGCCACAATAGCATTCAGTGGAGATGAGGGGTGTGTCTTAGCATTCAGTGGGTGGATGTGTCTTAGAATTCAGGTGGATCGGTGTCTTAGCATTCAGGTGGGGGTGGAGGTGTGACTTAGCATTCAGGTGGAGGTGGATGTGTCTTAGGATTCAGGTGGATCGGGTGTCTTAGCATTCAGGTGGAGGTGGAGGGGTGTGTCTTAGCATTCAGGTGGAGGTGATGTGTCTTAGGATTCAGGTGGAATGGTGTCTAGCATTCAGGTGGAGGTGGAGGTGTATCTTAGCATTCAGGTGGAGGTGGAGGAGTGTGTCTTAGCATTAGGTGGAGATGGATGGGTGTGTCATAGCATTCAGATCTCCACTTCCTCAGCCTTGAAGTAGTTCCACTTCCCTCCACCAGGTGTTGCAGATAAGAGTTCAGTCTCTACTTGGACCCCGCACAGTGAGGACGTGCTGTGCTACTATTCCTTCCATTGGAGATGCTGTGTTTTCCCGGTCATTGGTGGAGGTAGGGGCCTATGGATGGCCAGTAGCAATGGGCAAGGATGGCAACCTGGATATCGTCACCTTCAAAGGTAATTCCAGGAACAGAGTGAGCCAGGGACCCAGTCAGTGTCAGACTAGTTACCAAGTTCGGCTTTGCCCATGTTACCATCCTTCCTCCTGATTCCCTATCCACTATACCACCTCGTGACACAAGACCTCTCAGTATCATGGGCCCTTATTACTATAGGTCTCCTCATAGCGGCTCACGGGAACGTTTTGAGCCCCCGTTGGCTCCAGAGCCCGGGTGCAACTGCAACCCCTGTATTCACTATGGTTACCATCCCTGATCTCCGTATAATTGGGGTCTTTATACTGCACAGATAGGGTGCAGCAATATTTAATATACGCCAAAAAACATCCACATGTTGGATGGGTTCATCGTTCCTTACCCTCATCAAACCAGGTATAATGAGACAGCACAGATTACATACTTTATTCATGTAGTCAAAAAGGAAAAATTACCCAATGTACAAGGCCTATAATCAGCGGCAAGAACCTCTTTATTTATCTGTGTTTTGACTATTTTGTCAGGGTGCGAGCGCCTGCATTCATTACATTCACCGAAAATGTATTCAGGCTCTTATTCACGTGCGGCGGCAAATCTGTTTGGGTGTGTGGGGCTGAGATAGTATTTTATGGCTCATGATGGCTGAATTTTTTTCTATAAGTTACGTTATCTCGACATCGTATAGATTTATACCTGTAATGTATCGGTACTTATAAAGCTGATAATATTGATCATTCCTAAATGAAGGGAAAGGTTCTGCAACTGTGTGTTACAATTCTGCACCATTTACAACATCTGTTCTTCCGGTCAGTGAACGGCAACATTCATGTTCACACCATGAAAGTTTAGTATAGACCCACCCTGTTTCCCCAAAAATAAGACAGTGTCTTATATTATCTTTGGCTCCCAAAGACAGCCCTCAATACGGTATCCCCATCATTCCATTGCAGCCCCCAATATCCCCCTCATACCCTTGCAGCCCCATCATCCCCTTGCAGCCCCCAATATCCCTATCATCCCCTTGCAGCCCCCATCATCCCCTTGCACGCCCCAATATCCCATCATCCCCTTGCAGGCCCCATCATCCCCTTGTAGCCCCAATCATCACCTTACCGCCCCCATATCCACATCATCTCCTTGCAGGCCCCAATATCTCCATCATCCCCTTGCAGCCCCCATCAGCACCGATCATCCCCTTGCAGCCCCCAATAATCCCCATCATCCCCTTGCAGCCTCTATCATCCCCATGCAACTCTCAATACAGTATCCCCATCATCCCCTTGCAGCCCCCACCACACCCATCATCCCCTTGCAGCCCCCATCATCCCTTTGCAGCATCCAATATCCCCATCATCCCCTTGCAGCCTTCATCAACCCCTTGCAACCCCCAATATCCCCATCATCCGCTTGCAGCCCCCATCATCCCCTTGCAGCCCTTAATATCCCCATCATCCCCTTTAGCCTACATCATCCCCTTCCAGCCCTCCATCATCCTTTTACAGACCCAATATCCCCATTATAGTGCCTGCTCTGCTTGGTATGGGCACTGCTCTGAGTTCTCTAGCTGCCGTGGATTTAAGCGAATCAGAGGCCAGCAGCCGCTGGCCAATCAGAAACCCACATGTAACGTCATAAGTCGACATTAGCTGCTGGCCACTGATTGGCTAGCGGCTGTGGGCCTCTGATTGGCTGGCGGCTGCTGGCCTCTTATTGGCTGGAGGCTTAAGGTATATCTACAGCAGTTGAGCCAGAGAGAGAGGGCAGCGGGTACTGGACAATGGAGGGGGCTATGAGATGAGTCACAGCTGCATGCCCCAGTCTTCTGATCGGAGGGCAACAAAATTGGTATATCTTATTTTGGGGGGGTTCCTTATATTCAGTAGCATAGCAAACCCCCTAATATGTCTTATTTTTGGGGAAACACAGTATATATACTCACAGTATTTGTTTCCACTTTACTCAGTTTGCTATAATGTATCAGTGAAAGCTAAATGAAGTTCAGCCTGTTTAACTCATAGAGGATTGTGACAAATTGTCATCTGTGAGAATTACAGATGAAACAAACTTTAACTTGACACTTCATGATTATCCAATGTAGTTCATGTCAAGTTAAAGTTTGCTACAACTGTCTGCCATTTCCATTCTGTGCTGTACCTCTGCCTCCAGTGTTGCAGGTCTCCATTGTGTCCTCATAGGGTGGTGAACACTTGTTCGGCACCCCCGCATCCACATATCGATAGACGAGAGAATCAAGATATAGCACTTAATAATAAGTTGTGGCATATAAATGGTTATTTTATTACATTCTGGATCATTTTGGGCACAATGGGCATTATTCACTTAGGTTGGAAAACCCCTATAGAGGATATGGACATCTCTGGGGCATTTTTATGTTGTTGATTAAATGTACGGTATATAATTTAGGCTAAAAATCACTTTTTTAATGAAAATTGTTATCATATTTGTCCTTGTTTTCACTCACATTTCTGGCTGCAGAATAAGTAAACTGAGAGTCTATCAGTGAGCTCGTTCTGATAGGGCCCCCCTAGGCTCCAGGGCTCAGGGCCACAATGCAATTGCAACCCCTGACCTATTGAAGGTACCCCCTGGTATTACCCTCATTTACCTGAGTTAATGTTAGTGCAAATTCATAAAAGAAATCTGAAGAGTCAGCCTTGAATTTCTACTGCAGATTCCTTAGCAAAAAAAAGTAACATTCCACAATGTGAACATATCCCTAGGAATTAGTAGCTACATTTTGTGTTCTTTAAGGGCCATCAAAGTTATTAATGAGTTTAACTTAGAAGAAGGAGTCCTAGCCTAGTGGAAATCCCAATGCAATGACATTAAATAAGTCAATGCCACCTCATTATGTCTTTTGACTAGTCAATAAAAGAGTCATCATTACCTTAAAGTGTTATTTCCACTTTTTCATAAACAATTATGTCTGATAGATCTTGTAAATACAAGCAATTTTGCAATTTACTGCATGTTAAAATTTGCAGCCGTTCTTGAGTTATTAACACTTCTCTTTTCTTTTGTTTACAGCTTGTTACCTTGGAGACCGACCATTGCTGCTAGACAGCATCTTTTCTTTTGTTTGCAGCTCATTACCTTGGAGTCCATCCACTGCTGCTAGACAGCAAAACATGAGAAGCCCTTACAAACTCTTTTCTATTAAATATGCAAGCACTGGAGTGCATTGTTTCATCCGAATCCCGGCCAGCTTCCGCACATTGCTTAAAAGTTAGCGAGCAGCGGTAGTCGGTTTCCAAGGAAACGATCAGAAAATAAAAGAAAAGTGTTAATATCTCATGAACGGATGAAAATTTTAATGAGCAGTAAATTGCAAAAGTGCTTGTTTTTGAAAGCACTATCCAACAACATCCATCTTAAAAAATGAAAAAAATCCTTTAAGTGGCTCATATACAGGGTCCTAAATTGACAATGATATAAATTAAAAGAGAAAGGAAGCGCACATAGAGTAGTACCTCTATTATACAGGTCCCTCAGACCCCAAATGGTTAAACTCACCTGATGTAGTTGTGAGTGTCACAACTACAATAAAAGCACACAGTAGGTCGCTGCAGGCTCCCAGCTGAGAACTGAAGAATCCAGATAAGAGTGAAAAGAGCTGGGATAAGATGCCGCGCTGAACACAAAGATAAACACAGAGTTAATCACACACTCTGTTTATTTTGCCTACACGTGTTTCATGGCTCATAGCCACTTCATCAGGGCATCCTGATGCCCTGATGAAGTGGCTATGAGCCATGAAACACGTGTAGGCAAAATAAACAGAGTGTGTGATTAACTCTGTGTTTATCTTTGTGGTCAGCGCGGCATCTTATCCCAGCTCTTTTCACTCTTATCTAAATTGACAATGAGGCACTATTCTATTGAAGTGCCAGGGAAAATGCATGCAAACTCAGAATGGAAAGATGCAACCTGTCCGTAGCTGTGGTTGACTTGTTCCATATTATGTAGTTGTGTTCTCTATTATGTCTTGTGTCTATGTCTTTTGTATAACTGTATTCTCTTGTTTGTTTGGCAGTATATCGCCTTTGCTTCCCTGTTCTTCATTCTCATCTCCATCACAACGTTTTGCCTTGAGACCCACGAGGCATTCAATGACGTCATCAACAAGACTGAGACTACCACACAAAACAACATCACCAAGACGGAGATTATATTAGAAGTGGAGACTGAACCTTTCCTCACTTATGTAGAAGGCATGTGCGTGATATGGTTCACCTTTGAGTTTTTCATGCGTGTTTTGTTCTGCCCTGATAAAATGGAATTCATTAAGAGCAGCTTAAATATAATTGACTTTGTGGCTATTTTACCTTTCTACCTGGAGGTTGGCTTGAGTGGCCTGTCTTCCAAAGCAGCCAAGGATGTCCTAGGTTTCCTTCGTGTTGTCCGATTTGTTAGGATCCTGAGAATCTTTAAGCTCACTCGACATTTTGTTGGTCTCAGAGTCCTTGGCCACACTCTACGAGCCAGTACAAATGAGTTTCTCCTTCTTATCATATTTTTGGCACTTGGGGTTTTAATCTTTGCCACTATGATATATTATGCGGAAAGGATCGGGGCCGAGCCTGGTGACATTACTGGCAGTGCGCACACCAACTTCAAAAATATCCCCATAGGGTTCTGGTGGGCTGTGGTAACAATGACAACTTTGGGGTATGGTGACATGTACCCAGTGACTTGGTCGGGTATGTTGGTGGGTGCCCTTTGTGCGTTGGCAGGTGTGCTAACAATTGCTATGCCAGTCCCTGTCATTGTCAACAATTTTGGAATGTACTACTCCCTAGCAATGGCTAAGCAGAAGCTACCAAAGAAAAAGAACAAACATATTCCGCGGGCTCCTCAACCTGGATCACCTAATTACTGCAAACCAGACATGCAGTCTCCTCATAGAAGTGCGACAGGAGATGCCTGCCCCTTAGCTCAGGAGGAAATCATAGAGATCAACAGAGCAGGTAAGAGGAAAGAGTGAATGAATGCATGAATGATATTGAATTCCTTGTTGTATAATGTAAGGAATTAGAAATGGATCAAGGGATCAGTAAGTATTTGGACTTTTTAGGATATGAACATGTTGTAGCTGTTTTATTCTCTGACTCAAAGTCAGATAAAGAGATCACCAATGAGTTCCAAATTGTGTACTAGGCCTTAAAGGGACGCTGTCAGGTAATTTTTTCAGCATGATACTATTAGTATCCTTGAATAGTGCCTGGGCAGCCCTTTCAGAATATGTAAAAATCATTACTGTACCCTTTGTAGTTCTCTTGCTATTGACATCTTCACACCCAGCAGGCACCTATCTTCACTAATCCGATCAATGTAAATGTTCATTTATTGTACACTCCTTTTCAAGCAGCTACTCCCTACTCTCACCCCTTTATTCTGCCTCACTTCCAGCTTCTTTTTCATTTTGCTATTCTGCAATGATGAGGAGAGGGAGAGACGGCAGGCACAAATCAGATAGCTCATCTAGGTTAGGCAGTCTCCTCCATTTGTTGCTCTGAGCACGAGCCGTGCTGTCTGTGAGAGATTCTGTGTGTTTATTTGAACGTTTTGCTGCATAGAAGGAGAGCACAGACAGAAGGATACAGCCCCCTTACATGTGAGTGAGTTCCATTGCTTTAGTTGTATGCTTACAGATCAGGGCAGTGATGTCACTACATGAATATTCATTCCTGGGGAGTATGCTGCAGAGAATTAAGTAATCACTCACTGTGATTGACAGATGGAATGAATGTCTTTATTTGCAGTTTACAGAGGATGGGAGGGAAGTATAAATGAAAGAAATACATGAATAGAAAGAGCGTCACCAGAAGAATTAGAAAGTGATATCAGTTACAAATGGATTTTTGACCTGACAAATTCCCTTTAAGCCTAGGCCTTGGAGAAGAGACGAGCTCAGATAAATGAGACTGCACACAAGGCTTGTGCAAAATCAAATCTGGTTTATATAACTGTCACTCAGTCTAGATAGATCATATTGCATCAAATTAAAGCAGTCATTGATGAATGGAGACAAAGACATAAGACATCATGTGTTGGCCAACAGAACCTTGTCTGACTCTGGCTTCCAAAACTCTCAGTATTTATTAGCTTTGAGGAAATAAAAAGTACAGATGGTTACAAACAAGAAAGGAACTAAAAGCCATTATCAAAGATAGCCTAATCTGCAAAGGAAACTATTGTCCTGGTCAGACTTACTCCATGATGCAGTCTTTAAGCAAACATAGACTTAAAATGATAAGACATATCTAAGTACATACGGTATATATTTTTTTTAAATAATAATCAAGCCAGATATAAAATATTAATCCTAAGGCTACCTTCACATTTGCGTAGGGCACCGCAGCGGACGTTGCGTATATAATGTTCAAAATCCGCATGCTGATTGCGCACTTATATTTAACAATGCATACGCAATCGTCCGCAAACAGCTGCGTTTGGTTGCGCACGGCTGCTTAATCGTACACATGCGTAGGACGGAGGGAAAAATCGTCTGTCTCGGGACGCAACATGTTGCATTTTTTTGGTGCGTTCAAAATCCGCCATCATCCGCATGCGCACGTCTGCGGATAATCAACGCACTACCACCTATGAGAACGCAAGCGTACGCAAGGAATTGCGCATGTATGCGTATCAACGCATGCGTACGTTTGATTACGTTAAAATAAAGGTATTCACATACGCATGCGGATGAAAACCGCTGCGTATGCTTGAGTATGCATGCGTTTTGCCATGCAGATGCGTTTGCGCATTGGACGCTGCGTCCGGAAACGCAAATGTGAAGGTAGCCTAACAGTATTTTAGAAAAATATGAACCCTTCTATATCAGAAAAGCCTCTGCGTATTACAGAATCAGTATTGTGGGTACATTTTACGAAATATCATCCATGGCTTGTGGTAAAAATCTGCAAGGGGTTAGAAATCCACAGCAAGTCAATTTATCATTAGGACTCATCAATGCACCAATGCAGAAAAATCTGCATCAAGTTAGGTGGAATTTGTTGTGGATTTCATTGCAAACATTCCCTGGTTATGTTCTGTACTGTAACTGTTTCTTCTAGGATGTGTTCACATTGGCATCCCAGCATCAATTAGTGACTCCCTCAGATTTGATGGGAAAAATAGTACAGTATAGCTAGTGTAGTAAAGATAGCACGGAAAATGTACTTTCTCTTCAATTAAAAATTATTATTATTATTATTCATTTATAGAGCACCATTGAGTCTAAGGTGCTGTACATGAGAAATGATGCAAGTGTGAACCTAGCGTTACCTGTTTTTGAAAACACGTTTCATCTTATCTTCAAAAATTGTTCTCTGTCATCACATCAAAAGTGGCCACTACTTGTGCTTATGTTATTCCCGCTAATTCCCTGATTATTTCACTTTTTCTTTCTTTAAAATGAGCCAGAGATATGAGCCTTTTTATTTAATGTTCATTTTGTATGGTCTTTACAAGAAAGCGTTACTCATGAATCCTCAGGGGCGTGTCTTTAGGATGCATAATTACTCTATGAGCCGCATCCCCTTTATAAAGACAATAAAACTTTGAATTACAGTAAATAAAAAGGCCCATATCTCCAGAAACATATGGCGGATTTAATAAAATAAATAAATCAGAAAACTCAGGGGAGCGGCCGGAACAAAACAAGCACAAAAAATTGCACACTTTTGACTTGGCGACGAGTTGTCTTTAGCAGAATTTAAATACTTGATGTGAACAAGACCTGATAACTGACTTTTATACTGATGTTTAACACTGGGTAATGACTGAAATGTTTTTAGAAGGATAATATATTACATTTGGTATAGTGTGCTATGCATAAAGGTAACTATTGCTTACAGCTCTGTATATCAAACCCAAAACATTGCTGATTAGAATCCATGCACAAAGTTCCATGGACCCTTAGAGCCCTTGTTCTAATTAATATAGTCCTCATTAATCTGTCGCCATGTTAAAAATGACTAGATGTTGCTCTTACTTGAGCTCCCTTGAGCATTTCAGTCTTATTTTTTTAGATATAGCTCCAGAGATATGGGCCTTTTTTTTATTACTACTGTTTATGATCTCTACAAGGAGACATTGTGCACAGGATCCTCAGGGGCGTGTCTTTAGGCTACTTTTCATTATATTGTGAACCACACCCCTTGTTAAAGCCATAAAAAATAGCACTAAAAAATACCCATATCTCTAGAGCAGTATGACAGATGTTAAAATAACAAAAATTGGCATTCTCAGGGGAAAAGCTGGAATAAACTAAGAGTATAAATGGACCACTTTTGACAAAATCCTCTTTAAAGTCATTGCCTAAGTTTAATTTTAAATTATTTTATGACCCAATGTTATGTATTTTTGTAATATATTTTATTAATCAGATCCTCAGAGATCTTCTTTCGCCAACATGCCTGCTCCCATCCTGCACAAGACTTCCCCAATGTATGTCATCTTAATTGATGTCACTTATATGAGTAGCTCTCCAGTATAAGAAAAAAATAATGCATGCAACTCTTATATTCAACACGAAGGTTACATCAATGCAGGGAGGGGGAGTGGAGGCGGCGGAAAACAGCACGCCATTTTGTGGGTTGTCTGCTTCAACGGCTCCTGTTGAAATGGAGAACCCATGAAACGGCGTGCCGTTGTCTGCCACCTCCACTCCCCCTCCCTTGCATTGATGTAACCTTAGGGTTGAATACAAGAGTTGCATCATACCCAGTGAGTGCGTTCATTTTTTTTTATACCAGAGATATATGCTGTGTTATTGGAGACGAGCAACGTGACGAGGACCGTGGTGACCCTTGAGGCTTAGTGGGCAGGACCTGGCTGGTGTGGATTACACTGGCGCCCGGCTTCTCCTCTTTAGTCACTGACTTACATGAGTAGCCTGAAAGGCATGCGCGGTGGTTCAAACAGTACGCATGCGCTATGAGACAGTGATTCAGTATTCCCATTTGTAGACATCACCTTACATTATGGATTGTTTTAAGTTGGGGAACATCAGAAGCTTGATGTACGGCATATGGTTGCGCACATTACCAGAACAGGTGACTCGTGACCGTGAGTACAATGAACCCATGAGGATGTACATTATAAAAATTCATAACATTAGGTGATTTAAATAAAAATAACCCTGAACAACCCCTTTTAAATTCTCATCTTCTGCAGTTAATTGATCTCCCTATGAAGACGACCGCTTCAGCAGATGACAGAACAAGGACAGCCCAGGAAAGTAGAGCGTGTTCTATTTTCCTCTCTCTCCATGTTCAATCATCCTCCTTCTTGTGGAAAAATCTGTCGTTACCCTGTTCATCTGCCAAATCCACGATTAAATAGAAGAGACATTTATAAAGACCATATACATAAGTCCTGACATGAACCCTTGTGCTTGCAGTGCTGACCCCCGCTGTACGCTTGTCTGAGTCATCCATCACCTTCTTCATACATCCAAATCCTTAAATGCTCGGGACAATAACTAGACCTGATGCAGTGATTGCACGGATATAACATGCATCTGTTGATCAGATGTTACCACGTGGGTCTTCTTGAGTTGCATTCCAGTAAAGGTAGACGTGAATGTGGCACCACCTCTTTGTTAGTCGTTGAGCCCCTGAACACCTAAGGGCTGTCGGCCAAACAATGGCTGCTGGCAGCTTTCTCGCCCAATTCTCCCATATACCGTGTTTACCTGAAAAGGTCTTATATTATTATTTGCTCCGAAAGATGGATTAGGGCTGATTTTTTAGGGATGTCTTTGCTTTTCATGGAAAAAAGTAATCAACATTTATTCAAGTATAATCAATCAAATATAATATAATCATGTCATCACACACACAGCACATACACATGTATATACACACACTGCACATATAGAAGTATACCCACACAGTGGACATACACATGTATATACACACTGCACATATAGAAGTATACACACACAGTGGACATACACATTTATATACTCACACTGCACATACATATGTGTATACACACACATGTATATACACAGTGGACACATACATATATATACATACTCTGCACATACATATCTGTATACACACTGCACATACACATGTATATACACACACTGCACATACACATGTATATACATACAGTACTGACCAAAAGTTTGGACACACCTTCTCATTCAAAGAGTTTTCTTTATTTTCATGACTATGTGTGTATATATTTATGTGTATGTGCAGTGCATGTATATTTATGTGTATGTGCAGTGTGTGTATACACATGTGCATGTGCAGTGTTTGTATATACATGTGCATGTGATGTATACTGTGTTGTATATACATGTGTATGTATGTGCTGTGTGTATATACATGTGTACATGCTGTGTGTGTGTATATACATGTGTATGTGCAGTGTGTGTATATGCATGTATGTACACATGTATATGCACACAGCACATACATACACATGTCTATACAACACACTACACATGTATATACACACACAAACAGTACATGCACATGCATACACAAACACTGCACATGCACATGTGTATACACACACTGCACATGCGCATGTGTATACATACACTGCACATGCACATGTGTATACATACACTGCACATGCACATGTGTATACACACACTGCACATGCACATGTGTATACACACACTGCACATACATACTGTGCATATACACACTGCACATACACATACATATACACACACTTGCACATACACAAGTATATACACACACTGCACATACATACTATATATATATACACACATGCATATACACACTGCACATACACATACATATACACACACTCTGCACATACACAAGTATATACACACATTGCACAAACTGTACCTACCAGCCTGTCTCCGTTTCAGTTCCTCTAGACTCCACAGTTAAAGGACCTTTGGTGACCTCATAGTCACATATCCACGATGTCACCAAAGGTCCTTGAGTAGTCTTAACTTTGGAAAAGAAACGTTGGGTGCCCCTAGGACTTTGGGTGCACTAGTAGTTGCCCAGTTTGGCATTCTTCCCCCCCGCCCACTGAAATACTATCCCAAACTGCAACTATGGACTCCAAAAATTCTGTAAAATTATGCTATGGCTATTCGGGGAAGGTCTTATTTTCAGGAAAACATGGTACTAATTTTTCTCTATAAGTGACAGTCCAGAATTGGACATTCAAGATTCTTAACTCCCCCGAAAACTATTTGTCGGCGGCCCCCATACACATTAGACTATTGGGTGAACCCATCGATATCTGCAGGTTTGGCTGACATTAATTTAATGTGTATGGGGGTCTTCAGAGTAAGACTGGCACTTAATATTACTCCTTTGAGGAATCATGGTGGTGACAGAGCCAATGACTATTGCATGGCTTGAGAAAACATTGGTCTCAGGTTGTGTAGGAACGGCAAAGATGCACTAGATTCTTTCAACCAAAAATTAATATGTTTACATCCTGAGTGTCTACAGAAATTGCCACGACTGCCATAGATCTAGGTTAGATCTAGGTGTAATATGGTATTCTCGAGTGGTCCCCTTTAAAAAGAACACAATGGCAGACCAATAAAGTGGTACAGAAAACGTTTTGGTTTTTGGCATTTTAAGAGGCGCAATGTACTTTTTAGATTTAAGTCTCTAATGAAAAATAATTACAATGTTACTGAAAAAATTGAACGAAAAATGTATACAGTAAAACATATCTTATTGCTCAGGTCTTTGTTCACCTATAGGCATCACACTCAGTTCTGTGTTACTTCAGCCTCACTCCAATAGCTCAATCTCCACTGTGTATCTGACGACTCCGCTCCTTCTTCAAAACCTTGTCCTCTTATACGTTCTCTATGAAAAGTCAGTCCAGAAGGCAATCTCACTACCGCACATTTTGGCCACACTTCCCATGCTCCCGAAAAGTAGGGTTGACTTTTTACTTTTGCTCCAACTCTCAAGGTTCCCATTTTGCTGCCCGGTCTCTGTTTGCTCACCCCAGTGTGTATAGATCAGCACACACCAAGCACCTGCCAGATGCTATAGCTATCATTTTGACCACAAGAAAAGGAGTTGTAACCCCAATATGGCCTAACTGCAACCTGCCTGATGTGGAGTAATTTACTGCAAACCAAAACTGGGGCCAAATGTGACACTAGTCACTACTGATGGTCTAACGGTGAAGATGGATAGTCTAGAGGTTCAAGGTCAAATACTAATGGCCACTTTACACGTCCCGATATCGGCGTCCAACTCCGACAAAAAGTCACGTGGTTCGTGCGTTGGCCCTGATATTGTTCGTGAGTTGTATGGTATAAATGTCCAATACGATGCACGGACGATGCCAAATCGATATCGGGGATCGAATGAGCGTGCTCTCCAACGGCCCGATATTGGATGGAGGTTGGAGCCGGATCGTGCTGTGTAAAAGCCCAACTACGATGTGGAGTACAACTTCCCCTATTCTCTCCCATGTTAAATGGTCGTTCCTGGGTCGGCCGTACAAGGGGGCGTACACATCATAGTGGCGTTGGCTGCCGATATCGCGCTGTGTGACATCTCCTATGCGGTCTTGGAATTCTGCCCAGATAAAGCGCGCTCCTGCGGCGTTGTATCCAACATCGGACTGACGTTGGGACGTGTAAAGTGGCTATAAGAGTGCTAGTAATAAACAAAGGGGTAACACAAAAGATGTAGTCAGGTCATGGTCCAAGGTCAGAATTCCAAGAAGGTAGCAGATCAAGACTAAGAGGCTAGGCAAAAGGATAGTCAGAAGAATTGTCCAAGGCCATGTAACAATAGATCAAACACTGAGCACAGGAACAAGACATGCAGACACCACCGAGCTTAAAGCTACAACCAGCAGTGATCTGACCATTACCAGCCAGCTAAATAGCCAGGTAATCACCATAAAGGGTGACACTTGAAAGAAGCACAGCAGCCCCAGCCCATGATAAAGCTGCAAAACAATCCTCAGTTTGCATGCTCCAGTCCCAGATTGAGCGGCTTTGTTGTAAATTGGAGTCTTCACAGTCAAGAATGCCCTGCCATCTATTGGGTGGCTGAGCTGTCACTCATAGAGTCTTGATAACACAGTGAGTGGCTGATTTATGACATTACAACATCTTCTTGGGAGGCCACCAGACCCCTAGGTTTCCCACTTACCTTGAATGAAAGACCCTGACTAGTGATGAGCGAGTATGCTCGGCGCGACTCGGTACTCGCACGAGTATCTCGGTACTCGGGGTGCTCGGCGAGCACCGAGTACTGCCGAGATGCTCGGACTGCTCGGTAATAAATAGCGATCTGAGACACATACACTGCTCCCTTCAGTGCACACAGTGAGCTGGCACCATACAGGGAGCAGATTAATTGATAGGATCCCTCTGGGGGCCACAGCAAGGTGTTATATGCTGCGGCGATTTGAAAAAGCCCACCCCCCCGCCCTTTTCCGGAATTACTCGTTTTATAACCGGAAGTCTGTGGGCGGAGCCTGTCACTAATTGACTTACATTGGGCTCGGTGCTCTGGCCGAGTACAAGAGTATCTTGAGATGCTCGGCCAGAGCACCGAGCACCCGAGCATTTTAGTGCTCGCTCATCACTAACCCTGACCAAACGATCACCCTTCACATCTCAAGCTGGAACACAAGATCTCTCCTCAAATCTGTATCCCCTCTAATAAACAAGATATTGGAGGGAACTGCAGACCCTTCGACAATCCACAATCCTCTTTACCTTGTACTCCCGACCTGTATTGACTGACATCAGAGGAGGCGGGGGGCAAAGGAACCAAATGGATGAACTCTTTTAATAAAGCTCTATGGAACATGGATGCGAAGAGAAGGGGGACGTTTCAACCTCAAACCCACCAGATTGACCACTTCCAGACTTTCATAGGGGCCAATGAACTTCATACTGAATTTTGTCCACGGTACTTTAAATGTTATATTCTTAGGTGATAACAGAACCTCATTGCCTACTGTTAGGATTAGTTAAATGTTTTCTATCCGCCTTACATTTTTGGTAAATCTCAGCAGCCCCAATATTTTTTTGATCTTCCTCCAGACATCCTACAGTTTCTGTACGGCGACGGTCTACCAACGGGGATATTCAGAACTAACCGTAGAAACGTCACCAAAATGTGGATGAAAACCATAATTACAAAAGCACGGGGAGGTTCCAGTGGACTGAATAATAGCATCTGGTGACCAAACCTTTAAACCCCGAGATCCTAAGAAAAATCCAGCAGTTACAGGAGAGGAGCAAAGACCGATATGACTCTTTTGTAAATTTTGATTCCTATAATATTTTATGGCACTGCGTTCTGGCAAAAATGAATTATAATGCTGAGCTTTAGATAATTAGGGACACAATTAACAGCACAATCATAGGGATGATGGGGAGGTAGTATCTCAGCCTCTTTTTTTGAGAACACATCTCCAAAGTTTTTCAGGTACCCCGGCACATGCTCCAGACAGGCGGACCATATTGGTACAGAACTGAAACACTTCTTATGACAATTAGGGCTCTATTTAACAATCTTCTTCTGACACCAATCAATGAGAGGATTATGAATAAGGGGCCATGGAAGCCCCAATACCACCCCAGCAGATACATTATGCAATATAAAATGGTAAATGGACTCCAACTTGGGTGTGAACTCCACCACTACCATTTGACCATGTCTGAGGTAGCGGAGTTTTGTAATTTGCAAAATCTAAAAGGGTTTTTCCAGTCTAACTATCCTTAATCCTAATTTCTTAACTAGTCCCGAATCAAAAAAGTTTGTGCCAGATCTGCAGTCAATGGAAGCGAATGTGGGCAACGAATGTGTTTTGAAAGACAAAACCATATTAAGCAGGGTGTTTTCTGTAAAGAAAAAGTTACCTGGTAGTCTGGTGACCTTCCCGATAGTCACCCAGACTTAGGTGTTTTCCAAATGACTTGTTTGCCTGACGAGTTGAGCAGTGGCGTAACTTCAGGCCCAGGGGCCCCGATGTGAAAGCTTCAATGGGGCCCCCAATTATTGCAAATCTTTAATAATTTTAGTCTTTTTCTATGGGCCAATGGGACTTTTGGGGCCCCCCTAGGCTGCAGGGCCCGGTGCGATCGCAACCCCTGCACCTATTGTAGTTACGCCCCTGGAGTTGAGCAATCTTTCATAAATGTCCAGCTAGCCCCAGTAGAGACAGAGTCCTATATGCCCCACCGTCTCTTTCACAGCAGGAGGGCTGACAGCTCCAACCTCCATTGGTTCCACCTCTGGTAGTCAGTTATGCTTTGGGGGAATATAAGAGGCTACCGGAGGCTCACCACATCACTCCTGGATTCTGCCATCCATTCATATGGCCTGAGTTATATCCTCCACCAAGGAACCAGGGGGATTATGAAGTTCTTGAGCCTGCTTAGGAGCTTCAAAGAAGCCCCTCTGGAATTGACCGTTGACAGACTTCTATACACTAATCCTCGGCGGTGTATCTTCCCTATTTCAGGTTTATGATCTTTGCCTCAGGACCCTGGATTCAGTCAGGTTCATCATAAATCAAGATCTGAAGTTTAAAGAAAGGCATCCACAAAAACCCGTTCTACGGCCTGGGGAACTCCCACAGGATGGACATAATTATTTCTACCAACTGGGATTTTTCACCTGAAGACTACAGATGGTTACCGGCCGAATCAGAATACTTAACCTACACAAAACCAGAACATTTAGCCTACACAGAACATTTGTAGGCCGCCTCCAAAGTAAACATTCCATGACATACTGTTCAGGTTCTCTTGAGAAAGCAGCATTCTTGCTTCCCTCTACAGTGCATTTCTCCTTAGCTCTCCAAAGACCATGGTCAAAACTTTGGTTCGGTTCGGTTCACTACCTCCACAACCATGGCCTTCAGTCTTTCTTGTCTCTTTGAAAACGTCTAGCTTGCTCCTTCTAGAAAACATATCTTGGACTATTTTTGCACAGACCCTCAGCACTAAAGTGATGTTTGCTCCCACTGTCTCCGATTGGAGCAGAACCACTTCGGCTTTCTTACTACTTGCTGACACAATAATGGTGCAAACATATCAGTGTCACAACACTCTCTAGCTAGCACCGAGCTTTTTCTAGGCCCAACCATTGGATTTGATCTACCTTGTATATATCACCATATAGCAAAGGAAACTTTGGCAGTGCATAGGTTGAAAGTAGAGATTACGCACTATCCTCACGCATGCACCATTGTCTCAGGTTGTTCCAGAACAGATATCAAATGAAAATGTAGAAAGCTTCATCCCAATCCCACATTTGGATGGCTTAGAACGTTGTGAATCACATGTAACATTACTGACACCACAAGATATCACACATGACATTGTGGGTCCATCGTAGTCTGCTAACCCAACTGACCCTATAAACCGAGAATTATACATGGTTTATTGGTATTTGTAAAGGTTATCTCTGCAGTGCAGCCTCTGCACAATGGAAAAGAGCTGTAAATCACAGTCATCATAGTCATATTAATACACTATGATTCAGCGCACGGGATGAGACTGAATCAGTTATCAACGCAACCATGTTTCACATAAATTCAATAACGCTCATATTAAAACTGAAACCCAATGAACTGGGGAAACAAGTGGGAAGAAATCTAAGCAAGAGCTATACTTGCATAAAGAAATTCCATAATATACTTGTATAAGTGGGCTTAGACTGACCCTCAGTCTAGGGGGGCCTTAGCTGTCTCTTACCCAGAGTTATCACACATGGGGAAGATGTCTGAGCCATCACCCGTGCCCTGTGCCTGGCCAGTCCTGGTCTAATACCCCCTCTCCCCCTCCTGGGGGTGCTGGGACAGGAGTGGTAAAACCCCGCACAAATAGAGCAAAAAAGATACCAAAAACTCTCACTCACAGCAATACTCAAAGAGGTATAAGACAAAGCATCAGAGAAACCATAGTCTAGAGTGTTATCATCTGTAGTGTGAATAGCGCCAGATGCTGCCATGACACAGTTTTGAGCAAAATGCTGTGGCAACTCCAAAGGCAATACCAAGGTCAGTAACTCAATCATGAATGAATATCCCTCTCAAGGATATGTGGGGTCATAGTATCCATAACCCTACTAATCGGACATTGACTTCCACATAAATTACATGGGTTTTAAAAGTTTTTTTTAAGACCATTGTCCAAGTTTGCTTCAATAACACAGTGACTTTTGCTTATTTTCAAAGTTCTCAGGAGTAGAATTGCTGCCCCAAACATGGCGGCATATAACGACCCCATGTGTCCTATCATTTATCCAGCATAATATAAGACTGTTTTGTAAGCTGTTCACTATGTAGTATTCACATTGCTATGGACATGTATTGGAAGTGGAGTCAGAAATGTTTGTGAACACACATATGCAATTTCCCGCTATATCAGTATTGGTTGACCCAAGGTCCAATGTATCCGGCACAGCGGTGTGCTATAGGCTGCAGCAGACCTTTGGTTTCCAGTCTGGGTTTACTGTACCACTATGTTGGAGTGTGAGTAGAGCACAGCCATTATTACATGCGGCTCCGCGGCCTCTATGTATATGGAGCAGTATCTCACAGGCCACAAAGCGTCTTAGCGCAGCTTCCAGTAAGGAGAAACTGAGATGTCAAACCTAATTCATTCAGAGGGAAGTAACTATTTACTACCTCCGCATGTAGGAATCAGGATTTACAACAAATGCTTTAATGGTTGGTGTTTCTTTCCTTCTTAAGTGCTTATTTTCCACCTGCCCCTGGATATAGACTCTTTGTTTTGTGCAGTCATGGATAAAACTCAATGCAAGGAATGAATCGCCTACTTAGATCCTGCAGTTTTATACTAGCACCCCTTAGCTTCCAAGTCTCACTCATGCACCAGGCCATACACAAAGCGAATAAGCAAGACTATATGGACAAAAGTGTGTGCCCCCCTACACATTAGACTACCGGTGCTTTCTGACCTCCCATTCTACAACCATAGGCATTAATATTAAGCTGGCCCCTCAGCTTCTGCTCTTCTGGGACTACTTTCTGCAAGATTTTGTTGGGGTCTGGGGGAATTTGTGCCCCTTCATCCAGTAGAGCATTTGTGGGGTCAGACACTGATGGTGTAGGGGAGGGTGCCTTCACAATCTCCAGTCTAATTCATCCTAAATTTGTTGGAAGGTCGGTTGAGGTCCGGGTTCTGTGCGGCCAGTATTGTTCTTCCCACTACTTTCCCCAACCCTGTATTTATGGACATTGTACATTGGGATATTTAGAAGGAAGAAATGTCATGAACGTACTTGTTACACAAGTGGCTACAATTAGAGGACCTCACTGGTATCAGTTAGCTCTGCACCACTGGTCGGTTTGTCAGTAAAGGTAGATGGCATGGTGGGAGATCAGATCTTGTACACAATGGGTGCTAGGGGCTTAGTGTTAAATACTGGGGGTTAGGGGCCGGTTGTTATACACCGAGGGCGAGGGGTCCGTTGTGATACACCAGTGGTGTGGAGCTATATGATATAAATGATGGGTGAGGGGGCTGGATGTTATAGACAGGGGGACATGGGACTGGATATTATGCACCAGGGTGGAGGGGCTGGATGTTATATGTGGCGCCCCTGCGGTTTTGTCACCACTGTGGTACTGCACCTGTCCAACATGCTCTCAGGTAAGCTGGAAAACACTAATCTGATACACACTAAAACACACCCAACACCAACCCAAACTCCAAGCTATGGAGATGCAGGGTGGAAGAGGGTCGCTGATAGAGCAGACCCCATCTGCTGGTTGTATGGGAGAAGTGAGTTGAGGGGATGGAGAAAGTTAGTTAGAGTTAAAGAGTGAGGGAGGAAGGAGGAAGGTCATGGAGGAGTGAGTTCCAGGGAACCCATGCAGCTGGGCAGAAAGCAGGACCCATGTGGGAGGGTCAGGTGGCTGGACAGGAACGAACTGCACAGGGGTGCCGACTCCAATTTGGACTGGGATCTTCAGGACCAGCCAATAAACGTAGGCCACTGAACGTCAGGTGCAATGGTCACCACCATTGGACTCTCCCAAGCTACAGGACTACAGAGGGTCGCGAGGACATGCCAGGCAGTTGCTTAGAAGGGCCCGCAGTCACCAGCTTTGGGACTTGTAGCACAAAGTTTCAGGAAAGGAGTAGGAGCAACAGTGTGTGGTACCTAGGAGAGGCTTATAATTGGTGTCTCAGTGGAGTGAACCTGGACTACCTGATGAGCTGGCCAAGCTGCAATCTTGGAGGACACAATACCTCGGCTGGGCAATGACTGCTAAAGAACTTAAGTAAAAGAGCTGGTAAGATCTGCAACACTGGTGTCCGTCTACTTCTACCTGCACCCTTCTACACCTACAACTGCAGCCACCATCTCTCACAAACTCTCACATTATAAATTCCAGGGTTCCGCTCCATCTGTGGGGAGTCCTTCACCAAGCTGCCTATCGACCTATCCCCTGGGGACCTATAGAAGTAGCGCTGGTCATCCCTGACCAGAAACCACAGATGGCGCTATGGAAAACTTTATTTCCCCGTTAAATAACCCCTTTTAATGACCGGTCATGGCCATAACTTCCAGGGAGACCCACTGTGAAACCCCTGAACTGTTGAGCTCTGGAAGCCAGAGTACCCTGGCCCCATGACTGCAGCATATACATCAGGGGTGACTGGATGTTATACACTGCGGATAATGGGATCAGATTTAGACTCGCGACAATGGGGACAATGAGACTAGATGTTATATACTGGGTGGCAATTAGGTAAGAAAAGATGTTATACACTGAGTGCAGTGCTAACTGAGGGTCCCATACTTTTATCCATATTGCATCTACCCATATTATACAGGGTGTCCCTACACACCAGAATATTTTGCATTCCTTGCTGTTTTGCTTGATCAAGAAAATATAGATTGCTTTGCGACCAGAATCGAATATTCTGTCTGTTAAATTAGTTGTCCACTACTAGGAAAACCCCTTCTCATTTCTCATGTGCGCCCCCATAAAAAAAAAAAGCCTATGCTCACCCTCGATGCTGGCACGGTTCTATCGATGTCAGAACTTCCGCTCCTGGGACCCATGTGACATTGTTATGACATGCATGTTCACCACCAGTTGCCGATGGCTCCTTCCGCCTGCCTTCGGATGGTTAATTCATTAACAGGAAGTGAGCGCAGTGGCTTGCATCTCATTTCTTGTTAATTACTCCTGGGTCCCAAGGCGGGGTAGAAGTAAGACACAATGATTGGTTGAGCAGTTCGCAGGTCATAACAATGTCACGTGGACCCCAGAAACGCAATTCTGACATCGCTGGAACCACGATGGCACTGGAGGCAAGTAGAGGCATTTTATGCGGGCACACATGGGAAATAAAATGGGTTGTCTAAGTAGTGGATGACTCCTTTAACCCTCAACATTCATATGAAACAAAGCTTTATCCCTGAACAACACAGTCTACAGTAAAATGTTTCCATCCAATTAGCAAACCATTCACAAAAATCAAAATCCAATTAGACATTATGGATACCCTGTGGATGATGATCTCTGTCTATTCTATAGAGTTTTAATGGTGGAGCCATAACCATGCTTCATGGCCACACCATTCCAATGGAAGACTCAGGACCAACAGTTTTGTGCTTAAAGGAGGTCACAGTGGTAGGACCCTCTCCTATCACAGACTTATAATTAGTGATGAGTGAGCACTCAGATGCGTGACTCAAGTACCCAAGTATAACAAAAGTTAATAAGGAACTCGAACATTTTTCCAGAAGGTCTTTCGAAAAGATGCTCAATTTCTCCATTGACTTCAGTTATACTTGGGTACTCGAGTCGTGCCCATCTGAGCTTCCAACTGCTCGTGTTGAGTACTTGAGCCCCCTCGCTCATCACTAATTATAATTTATACAGAGGAGTGCATAAATAGTGATGTTGGCACAACCCCTTGGAAGAGGTTGCCCAGGATTAGAAAAAGCATGGCAGCTATCCTGACGACCTGTGGGCAGAAGTGGTGCTTTTTTTGGAAGAAAGAAGCCATGTTTTTTTCTAATCCTGGACATTACGGTTCATTAATTTTGTCTGGTCTTCATTCTAGCGATTTTGAGTGTCCCAAAACTTGGACCTTTACCTGTCAGACATGGTACATACAGTGTTGGCCGAAAGTATTGACACCCCTGCAATTCTATCAGATAATACTCAGTTTCTTCCTGAAAATGATTGCAATCACAAATTCTTTGGTATTATTATCTTCATTTAATTTGTCTTCAATGAAAAAAACACAAAAAGAATTGTCCTAAAGCCAAATTGGATATAATTCCACACCAAACATAAAAAAGGGGGTGGGACAAAAGTATTGGCACTGTTAGAAAAATCATGTGATGCTTCTCTAATTTGTGTAATTAACAGCACCTGTAACTTACCTGTGGCACCTAACTGGTGTTGGCAATAACTAAATCACACTTGCAGCCAGTTGACATGGATTAAAGTTGACTCAACCTCTGTCCTGTGTCCTTGTGTGTACCACATTGAGCATGGAGAAAAGAAAGAAGACCAAAGAACTGTCTGAAGACTTGAGAAACCAAATTGTGAGGAAGCATGAGCAATCTCAAGGCTACAAGTCCATCTCCAAAGACCTGAATGTTCCTGTGTCTGACCGTGCGCAGTGTCATCAAGAAGTTTAAAGCCCATGGCACTGTGGCTAACCTCCCTAGATGTGGACGAAAAGAAAAATTGACGAGAGATTTCAACGCAAGATTGTGCGGATGGTGGATAAAGAACCTCGACTAACATTCCAAACAAGTTCAAGCTGCCCTGCAGTCCGAGGGTACAACAGTGTCAACCCGTACTATCCGTCGGCGTCTGAATGAAAAGGGACTGTATGGTAGGAAACGTAGGAAGACCCCACTTCTTACCCCGAGACATAAAAAAGCCAGGCTGGAGTTTGCCAAAACTTACCTGAGAAACCTAAAACGTTTTGGAAGAATGTTCTCTCTTTTTGGGCAAAGGCATCAACATAGAGTTTATAGGAGAAAAAAGAGGCATTCAAAGAAAAGAACACGGTCCCTACAGTCAAACATGGCGGAGGATCCCTGATGTTTTGGGGTTGCTTTGCTGCCTCTGGCACTGGACTGCTTGACCGTGTGCATGCGCTGCTGCTCCGAGACCAATGAAACACAGACAAGGGAATGTCTGGATCAGATACAGCCTTTATTTTCCTACGCGTTTCGGAGCCTCCTCCCAAGCTCCTTCCTCAGGGATCCAGACATTCCCTTGTCTGTGTTTCTTTGGTCTCGGAGCAGCAGCGCGGACACTAAGGCACTTTGTCCAAGATTATGCATCACGATCACGGTCACCATTGATAGTGCGGTCCCTGCAGCAGCTGCCTGTACGCTATTCTACCAGTTGTGGGTTTCACAACTGACTAAGGTGAGCAATTCCACATCACTAAGTGAAAGTGTCATCTGAGATAAGACCCTATATGCGCATTCTTTTTTTCACTGACCGTGTGCATGGCATTATGAAGTCTGAAGACTACCAACACATTTTGCAGCATAATGTAGGCCCAGTGTGAGAAAGCTGGGTCTCCCTCAGAGGTCCTGCTGTCTTCCAGCAGGACAATGACCCAAAACACACTTCAAAAAGCACTAGAAAATGGTTTGAGAGAAAGCACTGGAGACTTCTAAGGTGGCAGCAATGCGTCCAGACCTGAATCCCATAGAACACCTGTGGAGAGATCTAAAAATGGCAGTTTGGAGAAGGCACCCTTCAAATATCAGGGACCTGGAGCAGTTTGCCAAAGAAGAATGGTGTAAAATTCCAGCAGAGCATTGTAAGAAACTCATTGATGGTTACCGGAAGCGGTTGATCGCAGTTATTTTGGCTAAAGGTTGTGCAACCAAGTATTAGACTGAGGGTGCCAATACTTTTGTCCGGCCCATTTTTGGAGTCTTGTGTGAAATGATCAATGTTTTGCTTTTTGCTTCATTCTCTTTTGTGTTTTTTCATTGAAGACAAATTAAATGAAGATAATAATTCCAAAGAATTTGTGATTGCAATCATTTTCAGGAAGAAACGAGTATTATTGACAGAATTGCAGGGTGTCAATACTCTTGGCCAACACTGTATCTAGTTGTGGACTCTATCATGAAGACACCACTTACGAGGAAACCAAGGGGTATTTGGCTGCACGTTGTGCACAGTTTAGGAACCCCAACATGAATTAGACAATATAGACAGTGAAAAAAGTAATCCCAGATATGTCAGGAATGAGGTGCTTTGAATCCCATGCTGGAAATGTTGCATGTGAACAACTGTAGCCAAAAATCCAGGAGATACCATTTTTATTTTTTTGCAATGTTGCAGTCATTGTCTTCAAAGTTCTAGTCATTATTTGTGATCTTCATGTAGCACAAACTCACTGTGTTGCCCGAGCCTATTGGGCATTTCTATGCTTTATTACACTACATTAATGTTGGCCTTTTAAAACTGGTCACATGTTGGTCTACAGATAAAAAAAAAACCCTTATACTTATCTACATCTTATCTACAGTATCTTAGCTCCAGCCCTTCCTCAGGATTGTTGTCGTCCCATAATGATTTCTTCCTGGTGGGGACATCAGGTGACCACTGTAGGCAATCATTGGCGGCAGCAGTTGCATATAATTCAAGCTGCAAGAAACGGTCTGGCTGCAGCTGTTGTGTATCAATTCCCCACCGGAAAAGGAAGTAGGGAGACCTGTATTGGTGAGCGAGCACTATCGTACACAAACATGTGATATCGGTGGGATCGTCAGACAGTTTAAAGCAGTGTTTTCCAACTCCAGTCCTCAAAGGCCACCAACTTGTCATGTCTTTAGGATTTCCTTCACATCACGATTTTGCCGCATCCATGTGTATTCGTGTCAAAACGGATACACACGGATCCGATTTTGCCTCCCATGTATCCCTATGGGCAACGGATCGGATCGGATGTGTCCCTATTGGTATCCAATTTTAGCACCATCCGTTGCTGTCCGATTTAGTCACAGAGCCAAAATCGTAGCCTGCTACGATTTTGGTCTCCGTGACTCAAATCTGACACCATAATGGATCCGTTGAGTTCCCGCGTTACATAACATGGGAGTCTATGTATCTTGGATCCGTCCAAATATCGGATCCGTAAAACAGATCCGATTTGCTCTATTGCGCATACTCAGAAGCAAAGTACAGCCCTATCTCTGCTAACTGATGACAGATCTGTGGAATCCGTGGGCATCAGTGGCATCTGTTGGCACAGATTCAAGGATCACCACGGATGTCCAAAAATCGTGATGTGAAGGCAGCCTAAATATTGCACATTGATCACATTATCACCTGGTCAATGTGACAAATTCCTGAAAACCTGCACTGTTGCTGGCCCTTGAGGACTGGAGTTGGGGAACACTGTCTAAGGCTATGTTGGTCAAACACATCTTGGATAATCTTCTTAAACCCATTTTGATGAATTTTGAAGTGTTCATTGCAGCCTTTTGATTGGACAATTCCTGGTTTTGAGAGGTGGCTTTAGATGCACTTTCTTTTTTCCACCAGGCGGTTTTCATCTCAGCGGTGGGGAAATCTGTCATCACTGAACGGCAGGCTTTCCTCATCAGTGAGATAGAAGATAACAGTTATGGTGCCGTCACACGCAGCATGCGATGAACAATTTTGTTAGTGATCACGTGCACGCGCGATCGCTAACAAAATCGTTCATGATCGCTGGTGAGCTGTCAAACAGGCAGACTCACCAGCGATCAATGGACCAGAGACATCGTGGAAACGATTTAAATATTGTTTCCATGATGTCTTGCTCCCGCTGCCAGACTGCGGTAAGCGGGAGCAGGCTGGCCTCCAAGGTAAACTGTGGGTATCTAGGCAGCGCGCGCTGCCTAGATACCCGATGTATACCTTGGTTACCAGCCTGCTCTGCTCACCGGCTGGTATCCAAGGTACACAGCGGGTAACTAGGGTCCCTAGTTACCCGCTGTGTACCTTGGATACCAGCCAGTGAGCGGAGAACACTGGTAACCAAGGTATACATCGGGTATCTAAGCAGCATGTGCTGCCTAGTTACCCGCAGTTTACCTTGGATACCAGCTCCCAGCACTTGCAGAGAGGCACTGGGAGCTGGCTTCGGTCGTCTCCTGGTGTCACATGCTGCGTGTCCACCAGGCGACCAACGATAGATTTGAGGTCCTGTCCTCAAATCAAACGATGAACGATCAGCCGACTGATCGTTCACGTTTGTAGTGTCACACGCAATGATGTCATTTCGACATCGTTCAAGCGTCACAGAACACGTGACTTTTGAACTATATCGGCAAAAATATCATTACGTCTGACGGTACCTTAAGTGTTCATATAGTTCTATAGAGAACTGTAACTCATTTCAAGAGAACTTGCAGCAAAATGTCTGTTTGCGCCACTAGCCCCTCCCTCCTTCTCAATAGAATTTTTAAAGCACTAGTTATCATCTCCTATCTCAGCAGTTGGCCAATCTGTATTCACTGAATGAGACTTTCCCTATTGCTGAGATTGGAGATGGCGGTGAGTGCCTTATAGAGAAAAGAAGCTGTTGTTTCAGGAGAACTTGTAGAATTTTTAAATGACAACTATCATCTCTTATCTCAGCAATGTCTATCTTCACCGACTGCAGACTTTTCCTCATCACGGAGTTAGAAGCTGTCGGTGGAAGCTCATATAGTTTTATGGGAAATTGTAACTCGTTTCAGGAGAACTTGCAGCAGAATGGTTTTGTCTGCCTGTAGCTCCTCAATCCTTCTCATTAGAATATTTAAAGCATCAGTTATCATCGCCAATCTCAACGGGGGCAGAATCTGTAATCACTAAATGCAGACTGTCCCCATTATTAGATTGGAGATAACAATGCTCATACAATTCTATAGAGAACAACAACTGGCATTTCAAGAGAACTAGCAGCAGAATGTCTCCGCCTCTAGCTCCTCCTCCATTGAATTTCAAAAGCACCAACTGCCATCTCCTGTCTAAGTATATGAACATCTGTGTTCACTGAATGCACATTTTACAGATATCACCCCTGAATTGACCTCCTGGATTGATAACAATATTAACCAGGAGGAGAAAGAAACAGATTTCCCTGATAAGATGTATAGCAAAGTTGCTTATTCTGACATGTACTATTGATTTATTACATAAAAATGAAAAGTATGGGTGCACATTAAGAAGGTTATATATATATATATATATAGAAGTAGAGAGAGAGAGAGAGAGAGAGAGAAGTTATAGTTATATTACAGTATATATAGGTTATATAATATTTCCCACTTTCATGTACATGGGTCATTGACTTCACTAATATCCCGGGCAATGTATCGAGGATTGAAGGGTCAGATACCGAGCTACATATATATACCCCACACATACAGCTGCATCTCAATGAATTAGAATATCATCAAAAAGTTCATTTATTTCAGTAATTCAATACATAAAGTAAAACACATATATTATATACAGTCATTACACACAGAGGGATCTATTTCATGTGTTTATTTCTGTTAATGTTGATGATTCATCAAAACCCAAAGGTCATTATCTCAGAAAATTAAAGTAGGGAGGAGGAAGGGTTTTTAACCCTTCATCCTCCCTACTCTACAGTATATGCACCCCACTGGGGACTGCAGCTGCCGTGATCTGCTTTTATAGTGGTTGTGACTCTCACAACCACACAAGGTGAAGCCTCTGATACCTATTTAGGTCATATTTTATCTCCAGACCCTTCATCCTCCCTACTCTAATATGCACCATGCTGGGGACTGCAGCAGCCGTGATCTGCTTTTATAGTGTGTGACTTACAACCACACAGGTGAAGCCTCTTTATTTCCTATTTAGTATAATTTTATCTCTCAAGACCTCTTCATCTCCCTACTTATATGCACCATGCTGGGACTGCAGCAGCCGTGATCTGCTTTTATAGTGGTTGTGACTCTCACAACCACACAAGGTGAAGCCTCTGATACCTATTAGGTCATATTTTATCTCTCAGACCCTTCATCCTCCCTACTGTAATTTTCTGAGATAATGATCTTTGGGTTTTCATTAATCATCAACATTAACAGAAATAAACACTTGAAATAGATCCCTCTGTGTGTAATGACTCTACATAATATATGCGTTTCACTTTATGTATTGAATTACTGAAATAAATGATCTTGTTGTTGATAGTCTAATTCATTCAGAGGCTCCTGTATATATATATACCCTACATATATATCCTATAGTAATGAAGCATTGTAATAAAAGCTGAGTCCCTTCGTTTCTCTGTGTTCGGATTCTTTCCGGTGTGATAGATAATACCCTACATGTCTGCCGTCCGCTGGGATATGTGTGTGTCGTACAGACTTAGCTGTAGGATCCATGAGCACCAGGCTAAGGCTGAACGCACACTGAATTCCACCGGAGAATAAGCTCCCATCCCCCTCGCTGCAGTTGTATTCTGTGCACCATCTCGTGTCTTCCCAGCTCCACCGACCCTGCATTCAATACCGCTACACAATCAATATTGTAAGGGTTGGACGCCATTACATCAAACCCAAGACATTGCATTTCCAGGATAGGCATAAATGTAAATGACTGGAAACATGTTTCCGGTTTGATGAAGATCCATCACGGACGGGCGGCTCAGCCTCGGCCATTGTTGTCTTCCGTGCTGCAAAATTTTTTTTTTTTTGTCATTCCCGAAGATTTATTTTTTTATTTTTTTTGATGAAACAGCTTAGCATCCATGTAATATCTCCAGCCAGAGTATCTCCGGCCCCGCTGTGTGGCTTTCAAGGAACCAGGGAGTTAATTAGACAGGAGTGTGAAAATGCCGCAGTAATAACCTGCAGGGAAGATCTGATGCCGTACTACATAACCGCTGCTGTGAACGGACCTGTCCGACGTAGCAACAGTATCTATGGAGGACTCGACCTGGGGCTTTAACTGTGAGTGACGGTGAAAACCCACAGATCATGAGAGAAGCCGGAGCCGGGAGAGGCACGCTGCCGGATGACAATTTTCTCAAGACAATGTTAGAAGACGGCGATAAATCATCCATGTACCGGCTGAGAATATCAAGGATTCCACAAAACGTTCCAGAGCAAAGGGATCTTGGAGCACGCGAGACGTGCCGACTCCAGGAGGTGCAGAAGACCTTGCATAAAATAAACAGCAAAATACATTTTTCAGGTCCTAGGGGTAACATCTCTCCTTGTGGAGAGTGACATGCCAGTGTAAGGAGACTTATAGGCCATGCAATGCTTCTCTGGAAAACGAAATATGCTAATTACCTCTTCAGAGAGGAAGAGGAACTGGTATATCAGGCATGACCCCAGTCAGAGGCCTCACATACAGCCAAATCAGATCCCGAGGAGTAGCAAAACCTCAAAACACATGTCTGGTTTGGCTTTTACCTAAGTCCACGGGCGGACTTACTTTGGTGCAGCTGGTTCAGCTGCACCAGGGCCCCAACCAGTTAGGGGCCCCTCAAGCACCTAGCCGGCCTCCCCCGACTGCGATCGTGTGTCAGAGGAGAGGAGGTGAAGTGAGGCAAGCTTCCTGCTTCCCCGGCTGAGCCCGCCCCTCCTCTCCTTTCATCCGCTGCCCCAGCTTCCTGTCCTGCAATGTGAAGCTCGACAGATGCAGGTAGCAGCAGCTCGCACTCCCCCCCCCCCCCCCGCTCCTCCCTAGGATGGCAGCTTGCACGCCCGCCACCCCTCCCCCCCCCCGCTCCTCACCTAGGACAGCAGCTCGCCCCTCCCCTCGCTCATCAGTCTAAATGCCGCACCGGGGCCTGCCAGGCTCAAGTTCCGCCACTGCCTAAGTCATATTGCAAGGCTTGTTAAAGGGTCAATATTGACTTTTACGATTGCTACTTCAATCGGTGGCACTAAAGTTCAAGTACCCTCTTTCTCTCCGAAGAGGCAATTAGCATATTACTAGGGAAACGCACCACTCTGCTGAGACAGTGGGGGCAGCCATTTAGAAGATGCATGGCAGAGATGAACGAATACATTCTCAGGAGTCTTGGTTGCTATACAGTAGCCTCCTACCTGATTGCATCCGCCACTCCTCTCTTGATTAGCCAACCGATGCAATGCACCAGGCTGACTAGTCAATGGAGGAGCCATGAATGGTGTCAGATTGGGGTTGTTCTCAGAACCAAGTATTCTGCAAATCAATTCTCTCATCTCTAATACATGGTCCAACCTTTAATAGAAGTCGCATGATTTCATTTTTTGGGCGGCTTAAGACAAAAAACAGACTAGGAACTCCCTGGTTTCTTGTCTTCGGTGACAGTCTAATTTATATCATGGGAGGCTTGGGGCAAGATGAAGCTTTCATAAAGGAGGTCAACTAAGTGTGAAAATGGGAATTATCCATGGGATTTAAGGGATCCAAAGTAGATCTCTGCAGAGGTAACAAGCTGTTTGGCATGTGCCTCCTATAATACAAAGATGAGCACTAACCCAGTCTGGCATCCACTTCTGTACATGGCTACTGGACACAAATCACTGAAGTAGACACCGGAACAGGGTAGTGAAAATCTTTTTGCTAATTTCTACAATAAGATATTTTGGATGCTTCAAGGAGCCTTACAACAAGACTTGGGATAGAGTCCCATCTACAAACAGCTGTCTCAGGGTACAGAATTTGCTTTCATCAGTATAGGACAGGACTTGACTGCATTAGTTGGTTTAACCATAAAGCAGCTTTGTGGAGGATGCTAGCTGTCCTTAAGGAGAAGAGATAATTATGGGGTCTTAATTGCAATGCTCAAATAAAATAATGCAAATTAGCCATCAAGAAGAAACTATCTCTCAAGTGTCATAAGTTGGAGAAAGCTCCTTGTAGCAGAATGTCTGACTCTTCAATTCTTGCTACATAACTAGGGATATTAGTCAAGCCAATGACCAGGGGCGTAACTACAATAGGTGCAGGGGTTGCGATCGTACCGGGCCCTGCAGCCTAGGGGGCCCCAAAAGTCCCTTTGGCCTATAGAAAAAGACTAATACTATTAAAGATTTGCAATAATTTGGGGCCCCGTTGGAGCTTTTGCATCGGGGCCCCTGGGCCTGAAGTTACGCCACTGCCAATGACCCATCTACACAAACGTCGTGGACAATAGTTTTTGTCAACCTCATGAGTTAACACCTAATGAGGACTGAAGACCCCATAAGATGTATTGTAAGATTTTCCAGAAGACCACCTCATTGAGAAGGAGACCTGCAACAGATCTTCGTTTCCACCCTATGTTATACATACTGTTTCACATTTTGGGTAGTTGTCTTTAGAATTGGTGTGAATCAATTTGCATTTGCAATTCCCATTTTATCAGTCACAATAGTGGTCTGTGACCGCAGGAAAGAGAGAGGAAGAACCGCCTCTTGCCAGATGGTATCCACAACTCTTCTTTTGGTTAGCCGGCCTGCCCCAACGTCACATATAAAGAGCCATAGACGCCATCAAGTAAGAGGCGATACTCCCTCTCCCATGTAACCACCACAGACCACTGTCGGGGCCAATGGAGGGGGATGAGCAAATCAATTCATACCAACTCTATCTCAATATCTCAAGATCCCAAAACATCAACAACAAATATAGACAAGTTAAACCCATGGAAGCTTCTATATGAAGCTACTTCATGCAAGTTTCCTCTTTTAAGACAAATAGAGGTAATGGATAGAATCCTTGTTGGATTACAAGGAAGCCATAAGCAAAGTTTTGGGCAAGTGGCTCGGTCTAATTTCTTCAATATCAGTTCCTTGTTGGGTTTTCTGGATAACGGATTAGCGCTGAAGAATTCTGCAACCCATCTATATGTGAAAGCCCTGGTTGGTTATGTCTCATACACATGACATAATATGATCATACGTATGGGGCTTTACAGTTAGATTGTAGAGTTCTTAGCAGGAAGATCCCAACCTATGATCTCAAGCAATGCATTATGTAGACAGTAAGAGGAACAACTCTTTATGCCTCATTTTCAAATGAATAATAGCTAGTATTTCCCAATTGATGGCTTTCCAGCCGTTACAAAACTACAAATTCCGTCATCCCTGATGTGCTGCCTTTCTTGTATTCGTTACTATGCATTGTTTTCATCTTCACATGAAGGAATGACTCAATGGCTCTATGACATGAAAATAACCAGGATATTCTTAACACATGGAGTTTAGCCAATAGGAAAAAAACCAGACACAATAATGTACACAGCCATCCAAATATAGTTAGGGCTTCAGTTGTAAAAATGTTCTATAGGACCCGTAAAGAAGCTTTTATCAAGGAAAAAACTTAAAGGGAGCCTATCACTTGAGTCATGCTGTTTAGGTACCATGAGTCAGCGACTGGTTGCATGATTGCGGTGGGTATATTTTCCTCTGTAACGCTCTAGGGCAGAGGTCCCCAACTCCAGGCCTCAAGGGCCGCCAACAGTGCAGGTTTTCAGGATTTCCTTAGTATTGCACAGGTGCTAATGTGATCATCTGCACAGGTAATGATTCCAAGCCCTGTGCAATACTAAGGAAATCCTGAAAACCTGCACTGTTGGCGGCCCTTGAGGCCTGGAGTTGGGGACGTCTGTCTAGGGAATACGTACATGTGTTAGAAGATCCAACCTTGTACCATAGGGCGAGACAAGATGAGTCCCTCTCCCTATGGGTGAGACCTGTCAATCACCTCTAGAAATGTGGGGAGAAGCTGGCCGGCAGCAGAGCCATACTAGTTTAATCTCAAGCCAGTATTACCCTGCCCCACTCCAGGTGATTGACAGGTCTCTCCACGGTAAGAAGGACTAGTTTTGTCTTTATCTATGGTCCCTAGTTTGAACATCTAACTATATTTAGTTTGAAACACCACAGCATTTTACAGAAAAATATATCTGGCTGCAACGGTGCCTTGGTCGCATGGTTAAAGATACATGAATCAGGTGACAGCTTCCCTTTAAGTTACTATAAATCCAGTTTTCAACCACAAATTGTCCTCCTTCCGATCCTGAAGCTTATAATGAGTGTACATATATATATATTAAGCAACCGTAATAGGTATCAAACAACGACGTCCCATAAGGCGATCCGCCCGTTAGTTAAGTATAGTCCATAATAACCAATGCTGGCTTTTATTCAACCGCTAACGGGAAATTAGAAAATGAGTGTCCGAGCTCATATCTAAGCTAGCTAGCTACATCTAAGTGCATAGACAAGTGTTGAGTGCAACAATGCTGATGTTGCAGCATACATTATTCAAATGGGATCTAAGGGAAAACTTGTTAGAAGTTGTGGGCTTCATTATAAGGTTAGAAGGTTCTCAGAATCCTCTTTCAGCCAATCATTCAGCAATTTACATTGCTTTGAGGTCTGGGTTCTTCAAATGAATGTATACTTTCTACTTATGTACCGTCTAGATCAGGGCTTCTCAACAATTTTCATCTCAGACCTCATCAACCACAAAGTTAAAATGCCTGGACTTCACCAGTGGTCAATGGGTTTTTGGCAAAAAAAAAAAAAAAAACTTTATCTCTGATTTGTCCCAGGAAAACTTCTACAATATAAGGCAAACAAAGAAGCATTCACTGGATAATAACACTTTATAATGCACACCAATTAACCATAACATTTCAAACAGCTGCCCACTTCTGAAGGTGTCCTGCAGCATCTGGCACCGAGAGGTTGTGTGGCCGCCATCGATCAGGCTTGTTTTTACAGCACATCCCTCAAATTATCAATCAGAGTGACATCTTGGGAGTTTGGAGACCAAGTCATTGCCTTGAACACTTTGTCATGATCCTCAAACCATTCCTGAACATGTTCCTTGCAATATATTAAGGGCATTATCCTGGCAAAAGAGGCCACTGCCATTAGGAAACATCACTGCCATTGAAGGGAGGGTACGTTATCTGTACAATGTTTGGGTAACTAGGTGACAGATTTATATGAACACCAGTATCTAAGATTTCACAGTAGAACGTTGCCCCATCACACTGACTCTGATGACTTAATTTCTCCCATGGTGCATCCTATGAAAGTGATGCCCATGCACTGGGACACACACATGATGTAAAGCGTGATTCATTAAACCAGACCACTTTCTTCCGTTACTCCATGGCACAGATTTGATACTTATTTGTCCAATATTTTGTGATGGTGGACAGTGATCAATTTGGCACTCAAACCAGTCTGTATCTCTGGCATGCAATAATCAAGACAATCAAAGTTGGTCACTGCACATTCCGGTAGCTTCAATGTTACAACCGATCTGTTTATGCATCATACTTCAACTCTTGGTCTGTAAAATTGCAAACCTTTTTCGAGGCAAACAAATGCTGTTGCCATGGAGCACCTAGAATGCTGATGCTCAGCCATAGCTGGTCACTTTGTATTCGATGTCGACTACTTATGCAGAACTGACCTTTCCAGTGGGACTACAATGGTAGGAAAGGAGGAGGTCAAGAATTAACTACTAAAATGACAGAGCTGGGGGAACGAACTTACCCACCCCTCCGACCTGCTTGGCAAAATAAAGCACCAGAACGGTGACCTGATTTGATTTTTGCATTGGCGTTGCCTGTCTTTTTTGTATGTCCTTAAACGTAGCATCAAGTATTAGACATATATGACATGGTTACATTGTCTACATGGTTCTTTTTGGAAGACACGATCCTTACACATTGTAACTATAGGTTTACATTTGGTGGCACAATCATGGCTGGAGATTGCTGCACACTGGTGGCTTCACATTTACGTTGACTTTTGTCGGAATGCAACTCAAGGAAATGACCGAACTGGTAACAAAAGTCACATCATGTAAATCCCCTACATGCTGTGTTATGTTGATGTCATAATTGTGTACTCAACGTACACTGGAAAGATAAGTGAAACACTGAAAAAACTGCAATTGACCCACTTGGTTTCTGTATAGACTACAGATTTGCACCCTGCAGACCCTAGTGGTTCTTACAATGACTGAAATAACCCTAATCCCAGACTAAAAGATGGCAACTCTGACCTATGCTGCCTGAATGGCCATTGAATGCGTCCCATATCTCCAAGGAATCAGAGGGCCAGAGCAAAGTGCAATATACCTACAGAAAGGAAGGAGATAGAAATGTTTCCCAGAGTGAGTAAAGCGCACTACATAATATAAAGTGAAAGGTAAGGAATATATTGCTTGGGGTATAACACCTGCTTCCTAACTGCAAATAGAAGATAGGTGCAGGGTGAAAAGCAGAAACAGAAGGAGATAAACCCCAGCTGGTCCTACACTTACTGGCATTAACAACAGCAGTATGGCTGGACATCCACATGAGAATGTCACCAGCAGGAAATACCAGCAGGGGGAAGGTATATACAGTATAGCAACACCCAAAAGGTGATTGGATAAATGGATAAATAATACCACCTGTTAACCTAAAAGACTAAAGCAAGGATAACAGATAATAAACACCAAAAGAAAAGGAGTTGCTCAGCGAAAAGATAAACCGACCACAAAGCACAGGGTTCGAAACCCGATGCATGGCAGTTGAGTTATATCCCGCTTGTCCTGCCTCACTAATTACTCCACCCAAAACATTTATTATCCATTACAGGATAAATATAATATTGATGAGAAGTATCAATCATAAGAAAGGGTTCCTGTGTTCCCCATGTGATTGGAGCCATTCCATCTATGTTGGTGCTGTGCCTGGAGCTTCTGACTTTTTATGCCACATGGGCTCTGCAGAAAATCGGGGGCTTTGATTGGCAGCAGCTTTCACACTTCCCTCAGAAGGACATTGTGACGGGGTGTGTGACAGAGCAGGAAGAGACACCAGACTTGATGATCAATCCAATGAACTTTATTGAGGTAGGAAGCATAGAACATCCAATATGGGAATATGGTTCCTTAGGGTCCACAATGAGTCCCACCAGCAAAGGGAACAGATCCAGGGGTGCCACCCAGTAATCCAATGCCAGGTGAGCAACACAACACAATCCAACAGGCAGATGTTCAGTTTCTAATAATCCATACACCATCACCAGGATCTGGCAGCAGCTTCAGCTCCTGGTCCTTTGAAAGTCTACACACAACTAACATGAGTATAATGTTCTCTCTCCTTGATCAGCCCCTGGATGTGTGGAGGGTTCACACACCCCTTTTAGCATTTGGTTACATGGAGACACTCCAGGCCCAACCCTGTCTACATGTCTAAAGCAAGGCTTTCATTACACAGAGTCCATGAACACAGGGAAACACTGTTACAGACAAGCCCCACTGGAGCTAAGTGTATAGGCTGTAGCCCATTATACGACATAACACAAGCATCGGCAGACACAGTGCTGACATCATTAAAATGGCGCCAGTCCGGGAGGTGAGGTTGTTTTTTCTTTATTTTTCATGGAGGACTATAGCATTAAGGAAGAAGTTGTCCAAGTAGGGGATAACCCTTCAACACCTTCTAACATATTTTGTACATTTCTAAATTATCTTTACAATAATTTATAGTCATTCATTACTTGGACTAACATCTACACATTCCACTAATAATGCCATCTTATGTGTTTTATTACCTACAATATTGCCATCCAATACAGTCTGAGGGTCTGAAACCCTTCTCACTCTTCTCTTATCTATTTCCTTAGCTGATTAAGACCACATCAAACCAACCCTGTAAAGGTATATACACACGATCAGTAATAGCAGTTTTTGGAATTACCGTTGCATCCAAAATGCTGCATTGTACAATACAAGCACAGTGGATGGGATTTCTAGAAATCCCATGCTCACTGTGCTGCTCCCCAATGCAGCGTTATCTGACCTGCGGTGCATCTCCGCAGCATGTTAATTTATTGCTGCGGGGTCAGACTCGATCTCCAGCGGGTGAATGCAGGGAAAAGCTGCCCGGCACCCACCGCAGATCATGGGCACAGGGTGGCCGCGCTCACCCTGCGTTCACCCGCAGGCTTCTCTCAGGTCCGGAAGGGAGGTCTGGACATACCCCCAAGTGGTCACGAAGCAAAGTAGATAAAGTTGATCCCGAAGAAAGATAAGTGTTACCTCTTCTACTATCAGAGAAGCTCACTGAAGTATTCACAGTTAACTTCTTCTGCAGCCAGCTTTATGCTGTAATACATAAAGCTAATAAAACACCATTTAAAAAAAAAAAAAAAAAATTTATTCTTGGACTGTATTACAATATATGCATTAATATTGATGTATTTTCCCTGCATGTCATCGCTTCCGGCCACACATGGAACTGTGGCAATGCAAGGTTAGGACTTAAAGGGAACCTGTCATGTTGTTTTGTGATATTAAACTGCCCCAATGTGTTTTAAATGATGCGATGTACATCACTAACATGGTTTTCTTAAGACAAAATTCCATGTATATATCTTAAAGGCAATATGCTGAGGTGACTGCACACTCATACCTGTCCTCAGTCATAGAGGAAGCTCACTCAAGTTCATTCATGATATTTTTGAATTCCGTCATGCCCCCTGCATTGTAATTAATTGACATCACTGTAGGACCTGTGGTGATGTCACGTCCATGTGGGTGGAGCTAAGCCCAAAGGGTCTCTTACTTCCGACCTGCTTAGCTCCACCAATTACAGTCACATGGTCGTGACATCAGCATAGATCCTTCACCACCAGATGACCATCAGTGATCGATGTCAATATATTACACTGCAAGGGATATTACTACTATTAAAATACTGCATTATAGAAGTGGATTGATGTGACTGATTCCAGCTGAAGTCTCCACCCCGATGACTGTTTGTGCAGGTACCTAGTGCAAACAGCAAAGTATCCAAAGTGTTTTTTTTATGATAAATACATGCATTTTTTAAAACCAGGTTAGGCTACCTTCACATTTGCGTGAACCCTGCGGAGGGGATCTGCAATGTGACCGCAGCACCGCAAGCCCCTATCTTTATAATGGAAACGCACGGTGCTGCGCATGACCGTGGCATCCATTCACTGCCATATGTGATCTGTGCGCAAGCGGATGCCTGCGCACAAATCACCCAGTCTCGTCCGCACCACAAACGCGACATGTTGCATTTCTGGTGCGGACAAGACTGGGTGATTTGTGCGCGGGCGTCCGCCTGCGCTCAGATCACATATGCAGTGAATGGGTGCGCACGGTCATGCGCAGCACCGTGCGCTCCCATTATAAAGATAGGGGCTTGCGGTGCTGCGGTCACATTGCGGATCCCTCCGCAGAACGCTGCAGAGGGGAACGCAAATGTGAAGGTAGCCTTAGTGATGCACAGAGTAGGATTTAAATAACATTGGGGATGGTTTAAAAGAAAAAAGGACATAACATGTGCCTCTGTACTGGAATCCTCTCTCTGTTATGTTCCCAGGGATAAATTCACTTTATGTGATTGATTTTGCAAAAATTATAATATCTAGTGATCAAGCAATTAAAATGTATCCTAATTGAGGTGTCATTGATGCAAAAATATTTTTGTATTTTTTTATATATTTATTTTATATATATTTTTATATATATATTTTTAGTATTTTTTTATCCATTTTTGTATAAATGCTGCTGTTCTTCTGAATGCAGCTTTGATTTTCTTTTGTTCCCATGTCTCTCTATTCCTGAGATATGACCCTCTTCCTCTAACCAACTGGGCATGATCTTCAGGAGGAATCCCATAGAGAAGAGTTGATAACCACGCCCACTTGGATAACAAGACTACATTTATATAAAGTGAAGAAGAGGTCGTATCTCGGGAACGGAGAGGGGCAGAAACAAAAGGAAAACTATGTCGGATTCAGCAGAACAGCCACATTTACACACACTTGTGGCACAAACCTCTCCTAAAATTCCCATTTAGAAGAAATGTACACTACAAACATAGAATTTTTGGTAAATCGGAGTGGTAGCAGTCCATTCTTCACTTACTCCACTAGTCAATGTCGTAACTTGATGCTCATTGACCCCGATGCAACTGTTTAATAGTATTAGACTTTTTCTATAGGCCAATGGAACTTTTGGGGCCCCCTAGACTCCAGGGCCTGGATGCGGTTGCAACCCCTGCAACTATTGTAGTAACGCTCAGTTCCTATAACCGGACTGCGTGTGAATCGAATAGTTGGGAAATGATGATGCATTTTACAGTCCGAGATCCTTGGAACCAATCCGTTATACATATGATTAAATTGTTGTGTTCCGTAGTGTTTGCAATAAATTATAGGCTGATGGTTGGAAGTCTCTTCAATTATCCTCTAGCCGTTTGATAGTTTAACTGCATGCTTTTATCAAAGTAATATGTAATTCAAGGTCAGAATAAAGTTAACGTTTTATGTACAATTTTGCATTCAGAAAACTCAAAAAGAATGAAAGCCTTCCCTCCACTGTCTCGTGCTAGCGAGATACCAGTACAAAGCTTGACAATGAGTCGCAACCTCCTGCAAGTAGAGGGTTAAAGCGTATGTTCGCTAAATAGATTAACATATTCAATGACTGAAATGAAAATTAATTTCATAAATGCTTTGCGTTATCTTGAGTCACAGCCTGTATCACAGACCAAAGCTGCTTTCATAATTCTGCAAGCTTCTGAGCTGAAATCTCCATGCATAGATGTATTGGGCTGGGAGTGGCACCATACCATGTAACGAACCGCATCAACTGGGTACCCAACAGGATGGGGCAAGTTCCTCTTTGGGATCTTTTCTTTGTCTAATGACCCATTGGTCTCATTTCACCATCTCAGACATTAGGATTCCCCTCAATCATGCGAGCTAGGGTATCTGAATAAACTGTGTGACTGAAGGGGTAGTGTCAGGGGTGCAACTACAATAGGTGGAGGGGTTGCAATCACACCCTGGCCCTGGAGTCACTTTGGCCTACAGAAAAAGACTAATGCTATTAGAAATTTGCAATAATTGGGGGCTCCTTTGCAGTTTTCGCATCGGGGCCCATGAGCTTCAAGTTACACGACTGGGTAGTGTGCATTCACTTATGGTGGTAACAAATGCCCACACGTACTTCAGTCACAAAGGGGACTCAGGGATCCCCATTCTCATAATCCTGGGGAGTGTATAAGGTTGGACCTCCCCAGCTTGTACATCACTGGAGTTAGTGCGAACCGATTCAGTCACATCAGTAACCTGTGCCCTCTGGATAGGAGCCATGACTACCATCTCGGATCCAACAGCATCCACACGGTTACACAGTCATATAGGTTGGAAAAAGACTTAGGTCCATCAAGTTCAACCTTTCTCCACCGGTTCTACATTCTCTATCACTAGATTATTTATAACCCACAATTCCATTTGTTATGGGAAAAACATCCGACTCTTTTATAAGAGCTGTTATAGTATTCGCCATTACTACCACTTGCGGTTGGGTATTCCGCAGTCTGACTACTCTAACTGTAAAGAACCTTTTCCTATTTAGCTGCCAAGATCGCCTTTCCTCCACATGTAATGAATGCCCCCTGGTGCTTTGTGAGGTCTTTGGAAGGAATAAATCATCCTCCGCTCTTCTTTTCATTAGCCAGCCCGGTGCAACATTACACATATGCCACGTTGTAATCATGACTTTGTGCCAGATCAGCCAATGAAATGTAGAGGCAGAGATATCATCAGTTTCTCTCGACTGTTTTGGCCAATGGACCGGTTGGGTTGCCAACAGTCAAGAAATTCCAGAAAACTCCATACAAATAGGACACTTTTTTGTCCTTAAGGTGTTCATAATTGTTTTTTTATTTTAAATTATTTTGACTGTAATTATCATTTTGCAGTGAATTCATCTGATGTTTCATATCAGAGCTATGAGCTGTAGGCATTAATGATTAGCAATAAGATGCTCGGTAGTCGAAACAAGCAGGTGGAGTTGTGAGTCAGATATGAATTTATTCCCCAATGTGAAACTTAGTGTTTGCCACATGACTTTTTTTGCTTTCCTCTGGATGTTAGACTATTGATGGAACTACATGGGCTTAAAGTCTTACCTTCAACCTTAAAAACTATGAAACTATGGATGTTTGGATGCATGGGACTCAAGTCCCGAGTATAATTGAAGTCAATGGGAAACTCAAGCATTTTTCGAGTCTCTGTTGAGTTCCATTTCACTCGGTACTCGAGTCGTGCCCATCCGAGCGTCCAACTGCTCGCTTCTAGCCCTGAGCACTTGAGCATCTTAGTGCTTGCTCATCACTAGTAGGAATGTATCATTTACAATTATCATGATTTATTAAAGTTTAACAAAATATCCTACCTTACTTTTTGGATAAGCTGTCCTAAAAACCAAAGTCAAGTTGGCAAACCTGTGGACCGAGTCCTGAGAATCGGTTTGCACCAACTTTGATATCAATTTTAATAGTGTGCCAACTCTCCCTTAGCTTTCCCAGTGCCTCTCTCTCATGGAACAATATGGGAGCCAAAAAAGTAGTGGTGACTTGATAGATTTGAGTGAGTGACAACAGCCATGGACAATGGAATGGCTTTCCAAGAAATGATTGATTTTTTAAGTTTATGTGCACTTGTTTAGAATATTTTGCATGTAATGTTTTTGAATTTGTCTTCTCCTTGTATAATGTCACATTGTGTACTAAGGCTCGTATGGTTTGTAGGTCGCTGGGGACATACATTTCCCAAAACCATTAGATATAGCAATGGTCTAACATTGGTTATGAATCTGTTTCTTTTACTTTGTTCCTAAAGACTCCAAGCAGAACGGGGATGCCGCCAACGCTGCACTAGCCAACGAGGATTGCCCAACAATAGACCAAGCTCTTTCCCCAGAAGAAAAGTCTCCAGTCACCCCTGGTGCAAGAGAGAGATACAATCGAGACCGAGCTTGTTTCCTATTGTCAACGGGGGATTTTGCCCATTCTCCAGACGGCAACATCCGCAAAGGTATTCACCTCTGATGCATACTTCCCCCACCTTCATCGCTCACTTCCATTTATGCAGCTAACTGCAGCCAGCAATGCAAAAGCTTGAAATTGATATTTCCCCCTTGAAAAAAAAAAAGACCCGATGTCTCTGATCTGCTTTTTTCAGCTTAGATCTTGCTGGTTCTGATCAGTCTCCTTTAAGTGGGATGTGTAGATGTGAGCTACACGTAGTTTAAACGAAAAGAAAATAGCCACGTCTTCCTTTGCAATCTTGCTTCTTGTAGGCTGCTTGAGTAGGAATAGTACATTTTAGTCTCTATTTTAATTGAACCTTGTGTATGTGCCATGGTGGTCAGAAAAAAATAAAATACTGAGGAGTCTGAGAAAACAAGAAGCAGCTCAGCTACAAATGTGAAAATGCAATACCACCTTTCTTTTTTTTGTACCGTAAGAAGATATTTAGAAATTGAAAACATGGGTGCGCTCCAAATACGATTGAAACAAAAACATCCGTCAAGGGTTACTCTCCTCCAGCAGTCCAAAAAAAATTGGTCACATCACCTTTTTTTTGGGTCATACACCCAATGTTACCTCTGAACTCTTCAGAATTAGGAAAACTGAGGTGATGGGTGAAGGTTGAGGTGGAATCGAAGCCCGATGAGTAAGCATGGAAGGATGTAGGCATCATGGGACACCCCAGTGTTATTTCAGCATGCTCATATGTGATGTTGTTTCAATGTCTATATGTCGGAAAGTCTAGAAAGGCTAGTTTGCAACCATGTTCTCATGTTATATGTTATGTCCTTCGACTTTTGTATGTTTTGTTGCTCTTTTGTTTTTCAGCTCATGTGACAGATCATAATGGCCCGATATCTGACTGAGGTTTTATTGCTATATAAGTTTATTACTGTCATTACCTACATATTCCCCCCTCCCTCGATAGATTTTGCTACTTGTACCAAAATCTTATAAAAGCACTACTGCAGCTACATTAGTCAGCATACCCATATCCTTGTCATGCTGTTACCGGCATGGTGGGTCAAGCTGTCATGCAAGAGACCAGTGCATACATGACCGGAAAGTATTGTATGCAATTGTGACAAGGGTGAATTGTAGCTTATGGAGTGAGTATGTGTCCATATTACTGTGTGTTTGTATGGCTGAGAGTCCAGTATGTTGATGTCCTACCATAGTAGATGTTGATTGGCAAAAACCATTTTCACTCCCGGTCAGTGCTGACTGAACAGTGCCATGATATTTTTGTATACACATATTACGCTATTAGGTATTTTCATGGTGCCATTACCCACTTTCTACACTTCATTGGTTGACCAGGTGGTGACTGGTTCATTTTGTTTTCTTTTTGTTCATGGCAATCATAAAGTTTCTTTAGCGAATATGATAACGCTAGTCAAGAAATTATCCAGACAACTCATGTGGGCCAAGCTGTACTGTCTTTTTCATTTTCACGAGCTCACAAAAAAAAATTCATTCATATTAATGAGATATTCCATGCCATCAACATTAATTCTTGTCTTAGAAATTAATTCCTGTTGATGTAGTCAAACTCAGAGTGATAACAAACATAAAGTTTTGTGTACAGCAAGGGAAGTATTAGCAGAACTAATAAAAGTATGGCTTGGCGGAGCAAGAAAACTAGGAGAGGAGCTGTCTGGCACATAGACTGGTAATGGGAGAGGCCTTATATGGGAGAAATACTAAGAAGGGGTGGTCTGGCAGGACCTCAAGGTAGTTATATAAAGTAATGTTTTGTGTGTGTACAGCAGGGAAAGATAGCAGAATTAATGAAAATATGACCTGGCCAAAGACGAAAACTAGGAGAGGCACAGCCTGACACACCGGCTGGAAAAGAGGAGGCAGGAAAACTAGGAAAGGAGTGTTCTGTGATAACAAAAGTAAAGTTTTGCATACAACATGTGAAGTATTGGAAAAACTAATGAAGGTATAACCTGTTAAAACAAGAAAACTAGAAGAGGCACAGCCTGATACATAAAAAGCTGGAAAAAGAGAAGTAGGAAAACAAGGGAAGGAGTGGTGTGATAGGACCTCAGCTCTGTAATAACAAAAGTAAAGATGAGTATACAGCATGTAAAGTGTTAGCAAAACTAATGAAGGTATAACCTGGCAAAACAATAAAACTAGGAGAGTCACAGAAAAACTGGAAAAGGAGAAGTAGGAAAACTAGGGAAAGAGTAGTGTGATAGCACCTCAGCTCTGTGATAACAAAAGTAAAGTTTTGTATACATCATGTGAAGCATTTGTAAAATTAATGAAGGTATAATTGGCAAAACAAGAAAACTAGGAGAGGCACAGCCTGACACCCCAGCTGGAAAAGGGGAGGCAGGAGATCTACGGAAGGAGTAGTCTACCAGGACCTCAGATGAGTGATAAAAAAAATTAAAGTTCTTTGTACAGCTGTTGGCAAAACTAATGAAGGTATAACCTGGCAAAACAAGAAAACTAGAGGAGGCATGACCTGACACACAGGCTGGAAAAGGGAAGGCAGGAAAACTAGGAGAGGAGTGGTCTACCAAGACCTCAAGTCAGTAGAGTTTAGATTATAGACTATGAAGCGTTAGCAAAACGAATGAAGGTATAACCTGTCTAAACGAGAAAACTAGGAGAAGCACAACCTGATGCACAGAAAGACTGGAAAAGGAGAGGTAGGAAAACTGGGGAAGGAGCGGTGTGATAGGAACTCATCTCTGTGATAACAAAAGTAAAGTTTCATGTCCAGCATGTGAAGTGTTAGAAGTATTAATAAAGGTATGGCCTGGCAAACAAAAAAAAAACTAGGAGAGAAGCTGCTAGGCACAAAGGCTGGAAAAAAAAGAGGCCTACCTGCCACAAAAATAGGGAAAGAGTGGTCTAGCAGACAAGAAAATTGCGAAACGTTTGACCTTAATCATGTGAAAGAAGTGACTTACATGCCGGAATACTAGGAAAGTAGTGGGCTGGCATGCAGGAAATTGGGGGTAGGACTGATGTGGATTAAAGTAAATCTGGAATAACATTGGCTTGGCATAAAGGAAAATTCAGGAAGGTTTGCCCACAAGTAAACTTCGGAAAGTAGGGGCTTGGTACATGGGAAAACTAAGGAGAAGGGTGGCCTAGTACACAAGAAAGTTTGGGGAGTAGTGGGCTAGCACATAGAATAGCTACCCAAACATGAAATAGAAAAGGAGTGATGTAATAGTAAGTGAGGGGTAGTGAAAGGAAACAGGGATCAGTCGGGAATTGGAGAGAGTCTAAGAATTGGGTTGCATGGCAGAATAGGCTTGAAACGGTTGGAAATCCAGTGCAGGCTCATTTTATGTAACAGGCCTAACCCAGCTTTCACTATTGAATGACCACTAACAGTAACAAGCACCCAATGGACATTGGCATATAGTGGTGCACATTACACGTGTGCAATGTCTCTCTACCTAGCATTGTGAACAATTATTTACTCGAAGACTTTTCATTTAGAGAAATGCATCCCTATTGGCTAAAATGTGAATGGGGAACAAAGAGTGAATTAAAGGGAGGTTCAAATTTAAAGCCACTTTCTTCATGATGGTTTCCCATATTTGCTTCCAGGAGAAGTATGATAATAAGCTTGTAGGGTTTTCACTGAAATAAATGCCCCTTCTCTTGCAATGCAACACAGTATGGTAGTTTTTACCCTGTAATTGACTGCTAAAAAGGTTGTTACATATAGTTATACTATTTGCATATCCGAGGATGTGCTTTATATTCTTAAATGTATACAAAACAAAAGTGGGAGGGCCTGATAGCAAAAATTGAAATGAAGCCATCTGCTAGTGCTTGTTCACTCCGCCAGACCTTGTAGAGATTGATGGTCATTTGTCCTTGACATCTTTCCATGGTCCTTGGTTTAGGTCATACACTCTTATTTGCTGACATAAGATCAGTGTACAGGACATTCCTGAACAGATTCTTACTACCCATTAAAATAACAAATGAGGCTAACTTAAACTAATAGGCTGCCTCAATGGTAGGTAAGTCCTTGTATGTATGTAAGTTATTAAACCTATCTTCTAGATAGGGTGTCCCAAATTTAAAAAAGACCTGTCACCTCTTTGAAAAGAGACCAAAATATCAAAACCTTTCTCAAAAAAGGTACATAATTAGGAAATTTAAAGAAATTCAGTCCAATATCATGTCCATGGTTCTGGTCCTTAAGAGAAGTAGTTGGAACTTAGCAGACGCCTCTCTTGTTCTGAGATGGGAGATACAACTGTATGGAGGGGAGACTGGGATTGTGCAGCATGGAAACACAGGGGAGATCTGTGCTGCTGCCTTATTTCATGCTGGATGTAGTTATGTAACAAGCTATGCAAGATGGATTTTTGTGCATTATAAAGCAGCAGAAAGGGGCATGAAACAGAAACTGGGGTAAATTTTGTCACAGTCTTATGCTTAGTGTGTTGAGGCTGTCTATCTGTATACAGTATATGGTGAGAGACTCCCACAACCCTTTACTGGCACCTGATTCCTTCTATTTCTGAATAACCCTTTACCAGCAGGTATGTCCTCCTTTTTCACATTAACCCTTTACCACAGCTATGTCCTCCTTTTTCAGATTAACACTTTAGAAGCAGCTGAGTTGCCTAACCCTACTGAAACATTTTATCACATAGCTGACAAATAACAATATTTTGCATATCTTAAAGCTCAGTTTTCTGGAAGGAGCAGAGGTACATTTCCAACTGTTTTGTGATTTGCCGATTCTCTGCCCGTTGGGATGAATTGGAGAATTTCATTGCAATGGTTGGGATTCTCTTTTGGCAAATTTTGGAAAAGAAAAAAATGTGAATCGATGTTTTTCTTGTATTTCATGAACCAGCAAGTCAACAAAACAGGCCAAATCCTGAGAGATCGGAGCACAAGACTCGACCTTGCCTTTCAGATGCTGTATAGCATCAGCTCTCCCTCCACTACAGTTGGTACCTCCCAGAGAAGTGAATCTCACTCATGAAAGTAAAAATGCCTTCGAGGTAATTCTAAGGGAGATCATCTTATTTGCTAATCACATACTTTGATAAAAATTCTATCTACTGTCATATATTATGTTTTTCATCTAACTGATAGGTTCCCTTCAAGTTAAGGTGTTAATACTTTAACTATGCCTTAGAGTATGATCATAAGAGATAAGAAGAACAATTGGCAACCAGAACTGGATAGTGCCTAAGGATAAGCCATCAATATGATATTTTTAAATACCTCTTCAATGCAAGAAGCATGTGGCCAGAGGAACATTAGGGTCCTAAATAGTGATGAGTGAGCATTACTATGCTTGGGTGCTTGGTCAGATACTTAGATGGGCTCGACTCAAGTACCAAGTATGGAAGACTCTTCTGTAAAAATGCTCGACTTTTCCATTGACTTCCATTATGCTTGGTACACAAGTCAAGCCCTTCCAAGTGTCTGACCTGCTCGATTCGTGTACCGAGCACCCAAGCATGGTAGTGCTTGCTCATTACTATTCCTAAGTCCACCCCATATCCCTTACAGAAACATTGTCCAACAAACTGATTTTAATGAGACAAGTTGAAATCTAAAGGGTATGAAGGAAACTCCTTACTCTCCACCAGGAGCCACTGCCAGAGGTGACTGGTACAAATTATTGCATATTGACAACAAATCTTTGCTTAGCCATATATATAAGGAGTTGGGAGAGATTATTGTCAGGTCAATGAGCTATTGAAAGACATCAACTTTGGAGGTCATCAAGTTCTAAGTTGATATAATTTTAGAAAGCTAAGAACGATTGGCTTAAGCTTTCCTTGACTAAAGGTTTCGATTTGAGATTGTTGGCTTGAAGTAGTTTTCTACCGCTGACCAAAACATTAAGACTGAGGTTAAGGTATAGGGCTTTCTGCCATTCATATACCATCATGTTTTTGGGGGGGGGGGTATTAGCAGGTCTTTGCCATAACAGTTGCTCTAGTCCTTCTGTATGTTGTTATGTAATGTTTTTTTGTAAAAAGGTGTGATGTCCTGTATCCTACAGAATGTAAGGTCTGACACACCTGCTGGGAGTATGGGGGCAGTGCATCTCTATAAAACCATCTACATTTAAACATATCTTTTTTTTTTTGTTTGTTTATTTTCATTGCCATCCATGTTTCATTGTCATTGCCTGCGCCCTTCGCTCTTCAGCTGTCAACGCCTGCACTCCATCACCTCAGCACGACGACTGGTACAAACAAGACGTTGATCTCCTGCATGACCTCAATGCCAATGCAGCCACATGGATCAAGCAGTAGGATGCATGATGCCTTAGGGGTGAGTAGCATGAAAGGGGAGTCCCTTTTCTCACCCTCATTAACTTACAAACCTTGCTCATTTTTGTTTCTGCGATGCACCAAGTAATCCTACTCATAAGCTCCAGATCCATATTTATGGTGATTTTTTGCCTTGGCTAGAAATACCTAAGCTTCCTAAGATACCATATGTACAATGTGCCACCAGCCAAGTATGGATCCTACTTCATTTTACTCACATTTCATTGACTAAATTCAGGTTATCAAATGATCTGATACCCAAAGGCTATGTATCAAATTGCATGTTGAGCTGCCTTGGAAGCAAAGTGTCTACCAAGCCTTTGGATGCAATCTGACTTGTTCAGATCATTCCTCAATAACCCTCACTGTTGGCAAGTGGTAGAAGGAAGCAGATGCAGTGCTGGACCATCTGTCTTCTTGATTCGAGTTACCATCACACAATAGCCAAGTCACCATTCGATAATATCTAAACAAAGCTCATTTGATATCATCGACAAGCTGTACCTGGCATCTGCTAGAGATCAGCACTTAAATCTCAGATGATTACAATAAACTCAGCGTGTATGCTTAATATTTTGACCTATTATACAGCAATGTTGTCGTCAAGGTAAGAAGAGATACATCTTATGCCAAATTATGTAAATCAGAAAGAATATAGTGCTTGATCCATTCTCATTGAAAGCAGAAGGAACTGTGTTGGTCAGATTTGGTTACCTTTGGTCAAATCTGGAGAATCCTCATCCTTATATCCTCCCATGCATGACAATGTCCTGTAGATAGAAACGTTTTAGGTGTATAGGGTTTATTTTAACTCTATTAAGTATCTTACCGATTATAATTAAGTATACCAAGATTTTCAACATTAAAGAAGACCTGTCAATTGCTCAAAAAGTTAAGTGAAAACCTATGCAAAAATCTGTGTGCTTCCCTGATTTTGCCCCTTTTTTCCATTTTGCTGTATGTTGTTCCATACAGAGATATTCACAGTTGTTGCTTTTGGAAAGCAATATGTGAAATCTCTGCTTGCAGTCCAAGAGTTCTCTTTGGGACATACACTTTCACCCCGCCCTCCCAATGCTGCCAATCACAACTCGGCAGCTGATCTCTAGCAATCTGTGATTGGCAGCATGGGGGAGGGAGAGGTGAAAGCATACCCCCCAAGAGAAGACTCTGAAGTAATGTGCAGTTTCATCAAAAGCAGAGATTTCACATACTGACCGCCAAAATCAACAAATGTGAATATCTCTGCCATGGAGCGACTCAGTACTAAAAGGAAAACAGTAGCAAAGTCAGGGGAATGCAGGGATGTTTACCATGTATTTAACTCTGTTTTTCTGAGCAAACAACAGGTCCTTTTTAAACTTTCACATTAAAGTCAATAGCCAAAATAAAGTGAACATTTAACCTGCCTTAGGAGGAGTCGGTTGTTATTAAAGAGATCTAGCCTTACAAGCAACACAATATGGGAAAAGGATACAAATGTCCTCTCCTCTAGAAATAAGACAATTATTGTACTAGGATCTCCCATAGGTACCATGCAAATCAATATATGCCCTTTAATGACCCTTGCATCATGACTAAAGGCCCAGTCACACATAACGACGCACTAGCGATCCAGAATTATACCGAGGTCGTTGTGAATTTTCTCTCCATAGCGTAGCATTGAGATCGTTGCTCATTATCTCTGTCAAACACAACGAAGTAGCGTTCCCAGCGGGAGCACAACGACGCAGGAATGACCCAGAGCAGTGTGTAATGATCAACGATCTCACAGCAGGGACCAGATCGTTGGTGCGTGTCACACAGAACAACATCGCTATTGGGATCGCTGTTGCGTCTCAAAATCCGTGACGCAACAGCGATCTCGTTAGCGATCTCTTTATGTGTGACAGGGCCTGAAGGATATTACAAGCAATGTGGCATGGGAAAAAGTCAACAAATTATCTCTCATCCTGAAGTAAGCGAGCTTTCTTTATAGTGCCACTTTTAGGTATCTCCCCTGTAAGTCAATATGTGATCCTTTAAGGCCCTGTCACACGTGTCAATGTCGCCCGCGATATCGCTCATGCGTCACAGATTATTCGTTGCTCAGATGACAGTAGGAGCGACGTCGTAGCGTGTGACACCACAACGTGACCAGCGATTTGTCGCTTGATCGCAGATTGCAGGTTTTCGGTCCAGACCATAAACTGGGCGATGATCGCTAAGTTGAGCGTGAGCGTCGCTGTGTGTGACATGAGCTCAGCGACGTTGAAAGAAAAGATCTCTGCTGTGTGACTCGGTATAGCGACTAAAATTAATCGCTCTCGGGGTTGTGTCGTCGACACATTGCCGGGTCGTTGGCACCGGATATTGACACGTGTGACATGTCTGAGCGACGGCTAATCTGTGACGCATGAGCGATATCGCGGGCGACATTGACACGTGACAGGGCCTTTACTGAACCTCTCACATTGATATTAGGCAACCACATCCATATCTATAGACAGCAATTTGGAGCATTTGCCCATTGTTGGCAAGGTACTAGTTGACTCTATGTAATGCCTTTGTAGTAGCTGTTAAAGGCACTTCTTCTCAATAAAAGAGCATTTAACACAAAAAATGGCCCAGATAGTATAATGGTCCACATCAAAACAATCCTCTAAAGAGACAAAACAACTTCTCAATGCCAATATTGGCATCCGCCATAAATCAACAGAACAAGTGCCCCCCCCAAAAAAAAGGTATATACCGTAGTCAACTCAAAAGAAAATCTATCCAGAAGCAATATTAGAACACCCACACCAAAACAATCCTTATATATCAGGATAAATGAAGAACACAGTGTACCAAAATGCAAGGGATTATATACAAAGCTCACAATAAGAAGGCCAAAAAGTAGAAATATAATACTTGTAAATCCTAAAAAAGTCAATGGTATAGATAAGTAGAAAGGTCCTCATACGAGCCTTCAGTACCTTGTGACATATTGATGATATATAGGAGTGGTCGGGGGAAAAGCACGTCGCTTTATCAGGAGGTTAGCTGGTTTCTATTGGCTGATATCCCTAGTTATGTTGTAGGATCAGATATATACATTAACTCAATAATAAACTAGTATGTCTTCAACTCTAAAACCCCCTCTAGTTGTGTCTGCTGGCAGACAGAATTTTATCATTTACAATTATGGCCCCGATTCATCAAAGACGTTTCGCCATAATTCTGGTGTAAATTGCTTTGAAAAGTTATATAAATTTGGAGCAACGTTTGGCATTTCACACCAGTTTCTCCCAAATTCAACAAAATGACTCATGAGCATAGTTGGGGTGGGAAGAAGGGCGCGACAGGGGCATGACATCACATCTTGTCTGATTCACGACGGTCTGTGGTGTTCCCTATGCCAGATATCTTGCTCCAGTCTCAGACTGGAGTAAGATTTCTGATGAGGCGAATGGCACTTGTTGGGTGAGCCTGATTCATGACTTCTTCATGAATCAGCGTCTGATGCCACCATGCCCCCTCATCATCGCCAACCTCAATATATCAGGAACATCATTGCTATGGACAATATCTGATCAACGACATTGGATTTCCATCCCTTGAAACCAGATTTATATATGTTTTGTTCTTGAAACGGGATGGACCTATGTTATACTTGATGAATATGTTCCAAAGGACCACAAATAAGAAGTACCTTGATGTCTTTCCATTTGCTTAACTTCGTCGGCATTTCATGGAAAGCTTCAGTTCAGAAAATCCATGTAAAAAAAAAAATAAAAATCAAATGTTTAGAGTTTTTACTAATTTGCCCATTATCAAATATAACCAAAGGAACAAAATAAATAAATTAGATTTTGAGTCTCTTACACAGCGGCACTTCATACCGAGCTATACAAGTACAATCAGCCAGCTGCTGGTGTTAAATCACATAAAATATGATGCCTGTGGTTGCCTGATAAAAATACTAAAGGCAGGTTTTAGATTTCCATCAACAGGGAAATCTGATTTATATATTAAATTGTATAGTAATATTTTCTAAAAAGAAAAAAGAGCTTATTTATAAATCTTTTTCAGATAGATAGATAGATAGATAGATAGAAGGAAGTTTCAGAATATTTAGATTGAAAAGAATATTGGAAGGGTTCTATGTAGTGATGAGTGAGCACTAACATGCTCGGGTACTTGTAACGAGCAGTTGGATGCTTGGACGGGCTCTATTTGAGTATCGGGTGTAATGGAAGTCAATAGGAAACTCAAGCATTTTTCCAGGAAGTCTTCCATAAAAATGCTTGAGATCCACATTGACTTCCATATACTCAGTACACAAGACAAGCCCACCCAAGCGTCCAACTGCTCGTTATGAGTACCGAATATAATGGAAGTCAATAGGAATCTCAAGCATTTTTCCGGGAAATATTTCATAAAAATGGTTCAGTTCCCCTTTGACATCCATTATACTCGGTACACAAGACGAGCCTGTCCAGGCGTCCAACTGCTCGATATGAGTACTGAGTATAATGGAAGTCAATAGGGAAGTCAAGCATTTTTCCAGGAAATCTTCCATAAAAATGCTTCAGTTCCCCATTAACTTCCATATACTCGGTACACTAGACGAGCCCGTCCAAGCGTCCAACTGCTCGTTATGAATACCAAGTATAATGGAAGTCAATAGGGAAGTCAAGCATTTTTTCGGGAAATCTTCCATAAAAATGCTTGAGTTCCTCATTAACTTCCATATACTCGGTACACTAGATGAGTCTGTCCAAGCGTCCAACTGCTCATTACGAGTACCGAGTATAATGGAAGTCAGTAGGGAACTCAAGCATTTTTATGGAAGATTTCCCGAAAAAATGCTAGTTTCCCACTGACTTCCGTTACACACGGTACTTGAGTTGCGCCCATCCAAGTGTCCAACTGCTTGTAGGAGTACTGAGTATAATGGAATTCAATAGGGAACGCAAGCATTTTTATGGAAGATTTACAGGAAAAATGCTTTTGTTCCCCATTGACTTCCATTATACTTGGTACACAAGACGAGCCCATCCGAGCGTCCAACTGCTCGTTACACATATCGAGCACCCGAGCATGGTAATGCTCGATCATCTCTACATATAACCCTTCAAATAATTCTTTTTTATTCCATTCAACTCTTAAAGTTGTAAATCAGATCAATACAAATTGTAGATATTAATAAATAAATCTCTTAGACCTAATGAAAGTGTTTTACTTAAGGCTGGAGCTGAACGCATACAATTCTCAACTTAATATTAGTTGGGAAAACCTAATAGAATTATACAGCCATTCTGGGATGGTGACTAGGAAGTACACCACGCTCATCAGGTCCAAGAGATCTATTTATTATTGTACTCAGTTTGCATTGGGAAATTCAGTGACATATCCACTTTAAGGCCGGTGTCAGACAGCCGTATACCATGGACGATGCTCACATTGTATTGCACGGAGTCACTGGAGGCTCCCCTTTACTCGACCATGACAGGTGCACAGTAATTCATTAAGTTGTCATGCTTGGGGCAGGGGAGCAGCAGTCGCATTAGAATGATCCCGGCCTATTCTAGCATTGTTCACCTAATCAGTAGATAGGTGATGCATACTTCAGCCTGGAGTGCCACTTTAAGAAGGTCCCCCCCTAAAAAAAATAATTTGGAGAGGTTCAAAGACAGATCAGATCAATGCAAAATTAGAACTCTCTTTAAGACCAAAAGTGAGCTCTACTGATGAGTGAGCACTACCATGCTCGGGTGCTCAGTACTCAATACAAGCAGTTGGACACTTAGATGTTCGCGACTCGAGTATTAAGTTTAATGGAAGCTAACGGGAAACTCGAGCATTACTTTAGAAGATCTTCTGGGAAAATGTTTCAGTTTCCCATTAACTTCATTATAATCGCTACATGAGTTGCGCCCGTCTAAGCATTCAACTCCTTTTTTTCGAGTGCCGAGCCTGAGCATGGAAGTGCTCGCTCATCACTACTGAGCACATAAGTAGAAAGGCAGCGACCCAGTGAATTTCACTCATCCATTTCTGTAACACTCATCCATTTCAATTAACAGAAACCACACAACGCAGCCATCACTCCACTGAAAACCGATTGGGATCTACGCAAGATCTGACTTTTATTGGGTGATCTTGTTGACTTGTCATAAAGATCTTTTCATCGTGAAGATTCTTTCACCCATACACCCAATAATCACCTTGCATAAAATGATGACATAGCTACTCGTTCAGTTTAGGAGAATACAGTTTATAATAATGAAACATAAACCAGGGTTTATATTACAGTCGACTAATAAAAATAACAGCAATATGCTCAAATAAGTGCGAAAATCACATAATGTAAAATACATTTAGACAATTCACATTTCAGAAATTACCGTAGTTGGGTTCCTTAAATCTCCCCTATACATGACCACCAAAAGATGAATTTTTCACAGTGTTTGCCAACATTAACAGATTTTGACCTCCCAAGTCTGTCAAAGGGTAATGTAACGTGTAAATTTTGGAAGAATTACTTAAATGAATCCTGTATGGTCCCTTAAAATGTGCATCTTACATCCAGTGTCAATAATGTTTATGTGTTAGTGCCCGAGCCATCAAAGGTCAAGATGCCTGTTATGCTAGGTTGAGTGTTACTAAAAGGGATTATCCAGTTTTGTAAACTCCATGTCCCCCGGCTGCAGTTTTTTTTTAAAAAAACAAAACACCGCTGTGCTTCAGTCACCCTTTCCGGGTCCAGAGCTGACTCTCCATCGCTGCTCCCAATGTTGATCATTGTCCGCACCTTGACTGCGTTACAACCAATAACTAAGCTTAGCTGCTCTTGCCCAGTTGACCACACTTGGTGTTCAGAGCTGGTAATCTCATTGATTGGCTGCAGTGCTGTAGACGTGACTTCAGCGCTGCAGAAAAAAGCAGTCATTGACAGCAGTGGTGGACACTCAGGGAATTCGGGAATGGTAAGTAAATTGCAACCGGGAGACAAGGGTTTTCCGAAACTAGAAAACTCCATTAGCCAATGTGTGTTTTTGGCGCAAAACCTGAGCATAACCTCAAACTTTTTAAGGAGCATGTGGAGAGTTTCCACTTAATTTCTGCTCTAAAAACTCATCAAAACACTTAGTGTTGAGGGGTAACTGAAATGTAGTAGTGTTTGGCTCTGTCCTTTAGTAGCCTAGGTCATCTCATTGATGCCTCCACCTATCCTACTTCAGGTACAGACATGAAATTGTGCTTCCATTTCAAAGATCAAAGTAAGTTTAATGAGACCATCTTGGTGAAACATTTTACCTGATTGTTGACTGTGGCTTGGAATGTGAGATAAGAGAGACCCACTGCCCCATAGCATGTGGCCACCACGTTCTTCCGTTAGTGAAGAATTCTTTCCGAAATGCTAAACTGGCCCCAATAAAATAAAAATGAAGTATAAACTCACCACTCACGTTGGTGGCACTCCAGATATGTGTCTCCCAACTAAACAATGTCATGTGACCACTTTAGCCAATCAGCGTCCTCTGCTAACTGTGAAGGCCGCAGCCCATCGGCAGCCTCTGATAGGCTACATCGCTCATGTGGCATTACAATGTCACATTATTGCTCAGTGCCAACATTGCTTGGATGGCACCAGTTCAAGAGGTAAGGAAGTGCTTTTTTATTGGGGCCACCTTAGCCTTTAAGAATACACTTGGAAACCCTTTTACTATAGAGATGCTCATGGATTAGCCCAGTAGGTCCCTGCTGCATTTTCCATATGAAATGACATATTTTTCAAATGAGTGCAGAAAACTCAGTGAGGGCAAATCCGACTAAAGTCAATGGAAGATGCCAAAACTGAAAAAATACCCATAGACTTAGGCCTCAATCAAACATCCGATTTTTGGATTAGACGTTGATCTAAGTGTCAAAGAATTCTCCACCTTTTCCATTTTGACAGTCCATGAAAATTGGACTACACTTGAAAGTCATCTGACAGCGATCCAATTTCGTCAAGGAACTCATAGACTTGTATTGATGAATTTTATTTGACACTTGGATCAAAAATGGACATGTCTCCCCAATTTTCCATGGACCGCACTGTCTTCGATAAATCATAAACTCTCTATAGGCTATCAAAGGTGCGAGTGCTATCCATGAAAACCACGGATAGCAAAAACCAGACATCTGAATTCAGTCTCATACCAAAAACCATATTTTCCATGAATCTTGAGATCCAAGAATTTTTTTGTAGTTTCCTTCAAACTCATGTAGCACCAGCACAGAATGGTGCCATGATTCATCCCATTTCCTAAATAACTAGTCTCTCCTCTGGATTTTACATAATCCAAATGGACGTGTGGATGATGACACTGTCCCTGCAGGGCTAATTGGTGCAAGGAACCCAATAGAGATATCAATGATAAGGAAACATGGCTTCTTCTTCTAAAAACAATGCCACACCTACCCATGGAGTGTGTCTGATATTGCAGTTTAGTAAATGGGCTTGAACTGCACTACCACATACAACCAGTGGACAGGTGTGGCACTATTTGTAATAGAGCAAAACCATATGTCTTGTACAACCTCTTTAAGAGCTCAGGCAGAGAGAACTTTCCAAATCTTTTAAAGACTTGCAATAAGGACCAGCAGTTGTTTATGAAGCAGCAGGAGAGTGATATTTTAATTTGTGAATTTGATGGTTGCCTTCCCTTGAATATTAGTAAGGCTAGCAAAATGGCTGCTTCTTGAAGCGACATAAGCTGGATTGGAAAATCGGCTTTCTTCCTGGAATATCGCCATCCCTGTCCTCTGGTTGTGCTGGGTACTGCAGCTCATTTGCATCAACAATAGCAAAAAGAACACATGGTGTGAAAAGTAGGGGCGATGTTTCTGGACAAAAGCAGATCTTTTTCTAATCTTATGCAACTACCATTTAAAGGGGTATTCTGGTGAAAACAAGTTACCACCTACCCACAAGATAGGTGCTAACGTTTTGATCTGTTGGGGTCTGATCACTTAGATCTGCAATGATCCTGCACTTTTATCTCCAGTGCACCATGCTCAACTGTCACTACATTCATTCTCTATGGGGCTACCGAGTGCTGTTCTTCTCAGCATCTCCATTGAGAATGAATTGAACATTGTTAGAAAATCTGAATTTTAACACTAAAGTTCCCCTGTTGGAGGTTGAAAACTTCCCTGGGTGCGGGTTCCAGTGGTCAGACCCCTACCAATCATTAAGTTGTCACTAGTGATGAGTGAACACTACCATGCGTGGGTGCTCTCTACTTGTAATGAGCAGTTGGATGCTTGGATGGGTATGACTTGAGTACCCAAGTATAATGAAAGTCAATGGGGAACTCGAAGATTTTCTGGGATAGGGTTATTATTTCCTGATAAAGAAGCAAGGAAGTTCGAAACGCGTTGAATAAAAACCCACATTGCACCCTTTCATCTATCCTGGATCTTCCTGGCATCAGCTTTCCACTACAGCCCACTTTTTCTACTTTTCTGAGTTTCCCATTACCTCCCATTATGCTCAGCTTGGATGCTTGGATGGGCCGGACTTGTGTACCGAGTATAATGGAAGTCAATGGGGAACTCAAGCATTTTTACAAGATTGTAGTTCTTTCCTGATGAAGAAGCATGGCAGCTTCGAAATGCATTGAAGAAAAATGCATTGCACTCTTTGAAGTGTCCTGGATCTTCCTGGCATCACCTTTCTATGGCAGCGCAGACCGAGCACTTTGTCTACTTTCCTGAGTTTCCTATTGAATTCCGCTATGCTCGGGTTGGTCGCTCGGACGGGCTCGACTTGTGTACAGAGTAAAATGGAAGTCAACAGGCAACTCGAGAATTCTTATGAAAGATTTCCTCAAAAAATGCTCACGTTTGCCATGGACTTGCAAGGGTGCTCAAGCCACGCCAATCTAGTTACAAGTGCCGAGTATAATGGAAGTCAATGGGGAACTTGAAGACTTCCTGGAAAAATGTTCAAGGTCCCCATTGACTTCCATTATACTAGGGTACCCAAGCCTTACCCATCCGAACGTCAACTACTAGTTATAAGTACCGAGTATAATGGAAGTCAATGAGGAACTTGAAGACTTTGCGGAAAAATGCTCAAGTTCCCCACTGACTGCCATTATACTAGGGTACTCAAGTCATGCCCATCTGAACGTCAACTATTAGTTATGAGTACCGAGTATAATGGAAGCCAATGAGGAACTTGAAGACTTTGCGGAAAAATGCTCAAGTTCCCCACTGACTTCCATTATACTAGGGTACTCAAGTCATGCCCATCTGAACGTCAACTGCTCGTTCCGAGTACAGATCACCTGAGCACGGTAGTACTCGCTCATCACTAGTTGTCACCTATCTGCAGGACACCTCACTACAAATAAATAACATAAACCTTAAAAAAGTTACAAAGTTTAAAATTTACCATAAAATATTTTGTTTTCTGACCCAATTTTTTCTGATATTGAGCGAATTTTTTCCCCTTTTTTTTGTGTGTATGTGTGTGTGTGTTTTATCTTGTTCCCTCTTAGCTCTAGTAAAACCTTGAAGCTGATTTTTTCAGTGCTGACTTTTGAGGCAAGTCAGGTCCAAAAATTTACAGTCCAAATGTCATAAATAATTCATGCTTTTAGCGGTGTGGTGCCCACTGTTAATAGTGTACAAGTGCGGTGGGTAAGGTTGGCGGAGATGTCATTACTGTGAGAATTGTGCTTTCTTTCTGTGCGGAACCAAATACTTATCATGGGGTCGGGAACCAAATAGTGGAATCTGATGCTACCCACGTGTGAGCACTGTTTAGATGTCTGCTCTGTATGGACGCACACAATGCAAAAATAAAGTACATAGGATCAAAAATAAAAAAATCCTACGATCATAGATCATATTGGATCACTGAGATTTAACACAAACAAAAAAACAAAGCACTGGAACTCTTAGCAGGAGAAAGTTGCATGTGTCCACAGTAAAATGATGAAGATCCATCAACCTCGACTATCTTCCCGCTGCTGGGTCCATGTCTTGTTTGATTGCGTGTATGACTTCATTAGCTGTAAGTCTCGGCTAGTTTGCTGCATGCCTGCTTATACTCCATGCTTTACATTGGCTATTGAGGTAGCGCTAAGCAAATGTATCACCGACTCCTAAGACCGAAAGTCCGGCTATCCTCCGCTTGGCATGAAGGTAGTCATTTTTGTGAGCTTAACCAATATTCAGAAAAAGTCTGCATCTTCTAAGAAAAACATGGCTGATTTTTATTTCTTTTTCAATTTTTTTTCCCAAAACAGCACTCTCCTCTATACTGGCTACTCTTGGTATTGAGACTCAGACTTATTTATTTGAGGTTCTGTTTCTGGAAAAAAAAATGACCAAGGTGCTGTTTTAATCACATTCAAACCTTCAAAGAAATTAAAATTGCACACAAAAATTAAAAAAATATTCCCACCTTAATCTCCTCTTTTTCTTTAATCTTTTTTTACAATTATAATGAGTAAATAGATGAAGAAATCAACCCTAATTGTTTCCAGTTCATTGTCGTGTGTCTGGCTGTAAATTAACTTGCTGCAGCAGGAGCCTCTCCCCACTGCCCAGTCTACTGCAGGACAAAAGATATATAAGGCCCACCTCCTTAGCAATAGGACTGCCAAAGATGGAACAGATCAGTATGAGATTACCCACAGTGTTCTCTGCAGGATTTCTACAAGACTGACGGTTTAAGGATCACCCAGAAAATGCTGCAGCAGACTAATTAACAAGTGAAGACAACTTTGTGTTTTGTATAAATTAAATTTATTTTTGGGTTTAGTGTTCTTTTAAGCAGACCCATTGAGCCCATATTAATATTCCTAAGGTAGAGAGGTTGGTCATATTCAGTGGGACTGGTTTGCTAAGATCATTATTAACTTTACTCCCGATGTGGTCAATCTATCTGGAGCGCCATCTCAGGACATATGAAGCATTACAAAGCATTTGTTGAAATCAGAGAGGAAGGCTCTTGTTTTTGGGTTATCAAAGGGAAACTTGATTGCAGTCAGATATATATGTATACTATTCTCCAAAACTCTCCGGCATTTCAGAGATCATATTCTTTGAAGTTCCAGCAGGGGACCATTGCTGGAGACCAGACTTGTTCGGCTTGTTTCTCCCAGCACTACAACCATCTATTAACAATTTTCTCCATTGCGTGTACACAGGGACAGGCCTGTCAATCATCAATGCGGCGCTGGAAAAAGCCGGCCAAGGGCAGCGTTGGATTAGTCTGGTCTCCAACTATGGTTCCCAGATGGTTCTTCAAGGAATATTATCTCAGTGTAGCTCAGATGATAGCTAAAAAGAAGTAGGACTAGACATTCTGGTAGATCGCACCACTGAAGAAAAGTAGTTCCACATGTAGTAATGCTTCGCGTAGCTTTCATTTACGCATTTCACGCTTATACTGAATCTTTTCTCAAGTCTGAACTACATATAAATATAAATATATAGTTCAGTGTTGAGAAAGGGTAATCTGAAACACATAAATAACATTACCACATGGGGAGCTTCTCTTACAGCAGCGTGATCTACCAGAACGTCTATTTCTTACTTTTCTTTACTCTACATGCAGAAGATCTTTAATCTGCAGATGTGACGGCAGGAGCTGAATAATTTATGGGGCATTTATTGAAGTTGTGACATACACAAGCCAATCAGGTGAACAACCCCCCGATTTCACTTTTCAACTTCAATATTACTCTATGTGCGCTTGTCTCTCCTTTTCTCTTCTACAGATGATAGTTATGCAGCTGATAGGTCTCCTTACTGCACAACTTACTTGTTTTTTGCAACTTATCCTGCAAAATAGACCTTAAAGGGGACAGACTCTCACATGGAAAGTGTTCATTTCCAGACGTTTTTATTTCTACAAGTTAGCAAAGTGTAAAAACACCTAAAGTATAGGTATACTGTATAGTTCAAAAGATGAATGATTCTGATAACACACATACAATGGCTACATGAATGGGGTGCAGTCACTTGACTCAATGGATGTCTACTGATTTCAATGGATGCCCTGTAATGCTTACGACATGGCTTTCCAGCAAGAAAGGGTTTTTGCTCTATCTAAAAATCTCTATTTATGCAATGTAGGCAACTACACTTAGCAGATCAACCCCTCCGAAGCTACACCGATAGGGCGGTTGTCTTTGGAAAAGCATTTCCTAGTCATAGTCTCCCAACAGCCGAAGAACCACAGTTTGAAGATCAGATCAGTGGAGCAAAGTAAGGGACCAACCTAAAAGACCTGAATTTAATCAACATACAACCACTACCCTAAAAATAACACTATCCACAACTGAAGGTCAAAAAGAAAAATTGGAGTTTTCATGATTTATATGAATTATTTTTTTCTTTGGTGCATTTCTGAAAGCTTATGCGAGGGAAATTGTGTTTTGTCGCCTACACCAACCAATCAGACCTAAATATTGCGTATACTGCTCTGCACCAGCTTTCAAGATGTCACCCGGATGTTTTTATTCATTGGAAATGGTCACATTGTAACTTGCTTGTGTCGCTACCTTAAATGTTTGTGCTTGGAGCTGTGTTTGCAATTTGACAGTACGGTGTCTACTCAGAAGCATCACTGCCAAATATATGTCCGGTCATATGCAAAAGAAAGATATAATATTCTCTACTGAAAAATAAAGACCCTTGCCTCGAATATTGTTGAATACTTTCACAAAAAAACTTGATTTCATTGGGTTTACCCTACAAGGTGACAATTTAAGTCATGTAGACCTACAAGACATGGTGTTGTCTCCTGTTTGTTCTATATTTTAATTGCAAGACCCAACTAAAACTGAGGGGAGTGTAGTTCTAGATTAAGGTTGAAAAGTTCTAGGTTTGGTCTTCTCTATCAGAAACTGCCTTCTAGAGGAGACACATATCATCTCTTCTAGCTCCTGCAAGCCCTTAGGACCAAATATCCAGTTGATGGATGACATTCGTCTAAATGTGACAACAACTTGTCCCGTGTTGACTGATGAGCCAATTATAGATGTGTCCTTCATTATCTTTCCTCTAAGCTCAGCATATTCACAAATGAAAGGCATAACATAGCCAACTTTGAACATAAAAAGAACAAAACGCAATTTCCCAATATCCTGTTGGGAATAGGTTATATTATATGTATCGATATGTGCACCCTCTGTGGTTGTGATGTACATTGCAGCCTTTAAGGGTTTTTAAAAATTTAGTAGAGAAAATAGAATCCTTAAAGACAAACTATATATATATGTACATGTAGCATTTTCAAAAACAAGTCGACAATACTTTTACATGACAAGTCCATTCCTCTGTTACTGAGAAATAGCATTAGAATTGATATGCAAATGTGGCTGAAGAGCTATGATTGATCTGAAACTTCTGTCACTCCAGATCTATTAACCTCCCAGCACTGCCTCCTCCTTCTTGATTGACAGTCTTTATGCTGTGTTACTTCAGGCAAAGGAGTAATCAGTCACGCAGGAGGAGGCACGGTGGGGTGAGTAATAGAGCTGGAGTGACTGAGGCTTCAGATCTAACATAATCCTTCAGCCTCATTTGTATATCAAGTCAAATGCTGACTTCTCAGTAAAGAGGAACAAACTGTCTAGTTAAAGGTATTGCTTGATTTCCCTTTAATGGAGCACCATGTACATATAAATAGTTCAGGGTGTGAAATCTTGCTGAGGTCAGAGACACACTGAGTATGCAATATACTCGCACATGTCTTGCATGCCTCACCCGGAACAACCGCCATCTCTCTGGACAGGAGCATGTCAGCTGCATGTGTCTTTATGCAGCTGACGCTTCGGATCCAGGGAGATGGTGGCCATTCTGAGTGAGGCATGGGAGACTCATGCAAGTATCTCGCATGCATCTCGCTCAGTGTGTCTTGGCATAACAGATTCCGATAACAAAGTTCACGGACACGTAAGAGTGGACACATCTGCAGTGTTTCAATGGACACATCTGCAGTGCTTAATGAACCTTCTATATCCTATGTGACAAGGCTCAGGGTGATTGCATGGAGATTTAATATGTGTTAGGAAACCTCATTTTTAAAGAGTGACCATCTAACAAATTGAATGATCAAATAGCTTGATAAAATTGCTTAATATTTGTTCAAATGACAAGATATAAAATTTGTAGTGATGGGCGGCCCGACTCTTTTTTGGTGATCTGCTTTCTTGACTCCCGCTCACCAAAAAGAGCGGATCTTTTGGGACAATAAATGGATCCCTATTAAATAGGCATTCACACCAGTGAACACATATTTACATGACCTTAACACAGTCGAGACCCCTCTCACCTATAGCTGAAACCCAGCCCACTTCCCACCCGCCAATTTCATTGGGCTATGGGATTTGGTTCGGTTGGGTGTGGTTTTGGGTGACGAGCCCCGAATTTTACTTCCCAATAAGACTATTATGAGAATTTGGTGGCTCTACCGAAGTCTGGCTCCCGTTATTCACAGATTGGAGTGATCTCCTTGTCTTGTATCATTCACAAAAGAGCCATCACTAAACATTTACGTTCTAATTGAACTGAATACCAATCATAAATTATCAAGTAGAATTTATAGTTTTACCTAAAAGAAAATTGACAGAATATACTTAGAATTATTGAATTATTAACTATTATTTATGCAAATGTCTACCAATAAACACACAGGTCTAGAAATACATATAACAACTTAATCCCCCGTCATACTAAGCGAGATCGCTGCTGAGTCACAAGTTTTGTGACGCAACAACGACCTCACGTAGCAACGACCAGGCCCCTGCTGTGAGATCGCTGGTCGTGTCGGAATGGCCTGGATAATTTTTTGATCGTTGGGTCCCCGCTGGGCAGCATGCATCGATGTGTTTGGCAGGGACAATGACCAACGACCTCAATACTACGCCCTAGATTGACAGGGTCCCAACGACCGCTGTATCGTTGCTGCATCGCTGGTGAGATCTGACTGTTTGACATCTCACCAGCGATCACATAGCGACGCTCTAGTGATCCTTACCAGGACGTATCATTGTTGGGATTGCTGTACCCTTAGGTCCCAGAGGAGGACCTGTTAATTTGGAGGGTCAAAATAATCAAGAAGTATTAATCTACGGCAAGAGGGAATGCAAACTGTCAGACACCAATTGAAATGTGGACAAATTTGACACCAGTTAATTCTATTTTTCTTGCAAATTTTTAACTGATTACAAATTTACAACACAAATTATGATTTAGTTTCCAAAATAATAAAAAAAAAAAACAACTTGACGAGCAATGAAAATGGACATATATTAGGTTGGTTTTATTTCTGAGTAACCACAGTTCTCAGCTTTTACTGTATGAAGTTTCCCTGTCCATAATTCTGGGAAAAATCAGTTGCGCTTCATAATCTTTATTTTTTTTTTCCTTTTTTTATTTATCTCATGGATATTCAAGGTTATGAAAAATCCCGGAGTCTAAACAGCATAGCTGGCATGAGTGGGAATACGCTCAGACTGTCTCCTATCTCTACCCCATTTGGGTCACCATCGGCAGTGAGACGCCCGCGGTCTCCCATTCCCTCCATCTTATAGCATGGACTCAATCAACTCATAAGGGGAACCTTTAACTAGTAATAACTACAAAAAAAATTAAAAAATAATCGTCAACAATGGCAAAAAGAACAAAAAAATAAGACAGAGACTTTAACAAATGTTGTTATTTTTTAACAGGATGATGAAAAATTATAGATTATATGCAGATATATTTAAGAAAAAAAAATCAAGTTTGGCTTTTAATATAAGAAAAAAAAGAGACAAAAAAACAAAAACATTTTGCACTTTGCTGAGGAATATGTAATAAAAAAAAAAAAAGACTTTTGTGACTCCCCCTACTGAATAACATAGCTGTCCTCCGGGAAGAAGCCGTTGTGGAGTAAGAAACGCTCTTCCGCTAAGGAGGCACAAGCCAAAGGAGGTTTTTTTGTTTAGGGCGGAGAGGAATACAAGGGTATAATTTTTTTAACGCTATGATTATTTATTGTTCTTAAGAATTTCCTTCTTGAAATATGAAGGTGAAACTATGAAAAAAAGTTTAAAAATTATAAATACTATATATATATAAATACATACAGAAGACTTTTGTTAATAATCCTACAGAAAACTTGTTTAAATATATAGATATATACTTATATTTATGATTCTCCAATACATTAACTTGTTTTATTTATTTTTCGGTGGGGGAGGGGATCGTCATTCTTATTTATTTCCCTTCTTTCCTTTTTTTTTATTAAACCTCAATCTTATTCCTATGGAGCTGCTTTGTGCTTCCTGATCACTCCTCACCACCATACTCAGGATTTTATGAGCCATATATCATATATATATATAAACATATGCATATAGATATATATGTATATATATATATTTGTGTGTATGTATGTTTTGCTACCCTTACACCTCCTTACTATTTTCTGTGCATGATCTACTGTTGCAAGCAATAACGAGTCTGCCTGACTGCATGTTCCTAAGTTAAAAAAAAAAACTAATGAATTAAAATATGTATATAACGTAGCTTAACATGGTGGCATTCCCATAGCTATCTAATCTTTTTTGGTGCATGGCTCTGTTGACTGGTGTTTTTGTTTTTTGTCAGAAAGCTGAGTCCACTTCTCCTTTCTTTCTCTTTTTCCTCCCACTTTCCCCTCCTCCTGTGTCACACTCCCTCCTGTCTCCTTCCTCCTTTCTCCTTTTTTTTTTGTTTCTTCTCTCGTCCTCACACAGAAAATTATAAGGAGAGTCCTGTCCTTGTTCGATATATGCAGGCGGAAGCTGTCACTGTGAATTAATTGATTTCCTCCCATGTACACAATCTCCTTTCGACACCATGATTTCCGAATCATAATAGTAATTACAACAACAAAAAAAATAATTTGAAATAATGACACAAAACAAGAACTAAAGGAAATACAAGGTAATGGGAATAAAAAAAAATAAAAAAAATGGAAAGTATGGCAAAAAAAAGTTTCAAAGAAAATCAATTCAAACAATGGAAATCAATGGTCGTTCCCAAATGTTTATGGGAAAAATGGTTACGGAATCAAATCAGCTGCAAAGAAGAAGATGAAGACGTGGAAGGAAGAAAGAACTGTATTATAAAAAATAAATAAATAAACTGAATACTTCTATTTTTTAAATTGAGGTTCTATACAAGTGGATTGCACTGGAACGATGAGAAGAATGTGTTGATCACTTTGACTATTTGCAAGGCAGTTCTCTGCTACGGGTGCGATAGCACGCATCTAAAAGAAATTTAACAATACAAGGAAAAAAGGAACTGGAAAGATATAACAAAACAAAAAAAAAGTTCAAAAATACTATTTAAAGGTTGCATTTTCCTAGCCAGCATGTGTTTTGCATGTTATACTGTAACAATGATATTTAATGTTATATGCAAAAAAAAAAAGAAAAAGAAAAAAAAAGGTATATTTTCCTTCCAGACTTCAAAAATCTGAAAATGTACAAATTTAGCCAGCCATTCGATGACGATGACAATGATGAGTACCTTAAAGACACTATATAAATCGGAAGAGTCTACGTAAGGGGCTCTTTTCCACCAGAGGAGTATTCCGAAGGTGCTTTTCTGTGTGAATACTCTGCTCTTTGAATCAAAGTAATACTTCTAAGATGCATTTCTATCTGAGAGTGCCAGAGGCCCTGGTACTTGATGTATGTTTGTTGAGATGATGAAGATGATTTACTGGTTCCAATTTTAACTCTCGCCCTTTGTTTCTTGTTCCACAAAGGATAGCTATGAAAGGGGGTTGGTTCACTGTTGACTTAATTTTAGATTGGTTGACAGAAGAAGGAGAGAAATAACTACGATGACCAATCCATGATTGAAAAGTAGCAGAACAAAGGATGGATTTCTAAACATGTTTGGAATTCTGTTGGGTCTCATCGATTATGAGAACTAGCAAAGGCAAAAATCGGAGAGATTTCCGGCAGCAAGTGATCAAATCACTGGTCTTATTTCCTCACTTGCACTGGAAGAATATGAGGTCAAAACCGATGGTTGCTGCGACAGCATCTCCGATTTATGCATGAGTTCCCAAGAATAGGGCCAACACCCTATTTTTTATTGTCGTAAACCTTATGTTAAGTGCAACAGATGGTGTTCATCCACAATGAGTTTTACAAGGGGATAAAAATCTATTACAGATATGACCAATAATTACATATTCACTCTGATTCCAAGTTCAATTGATGTAAAAAAAAGGGGGGGTACAGGGAGAAAGGGAAAACGCAGAATCTAAGTGTAGCAATAGGGTCCAGTTCACATTTATAAGGAATGCTGCTGAACTCACCTATGAAATGTCTTGTGATCTTCCTTGTAGATCTACTTTGTGGATCATGTGTGTTGCTTCTTTCCTCTCCTGGTCTGCAGCAAGGCCCTGGGAACTTGTGAAGGCACCAGAGGTGCTTTCATAGGAAGCTGTAAGGATTTTTTTCAGGCTCTATGTGCTACCAGTGGATGGTGGACAAGAAACGATGATATATTCCAATATCGATTTTTTTATTCAGAAAAACATACAATCGTTGCAACTTTACTGAGTCTTCAGGTATAATATGATACATGATGTTCCAATATATTCCAATATCCGATTTTTTTTCTTCCGAAAAACATACAATACGTTTCAACTCTACTGAGTCTTCTTCAGGTATAATTTAATACCTGAAGAAAACTCAGTGAAGTTGAAACACGATGTATGTTTTTCTCGATAGTGGAATATATCATCGCTTCTTGTCCACCAGGAGCATGTACAGCTTGGAAAGAATCCTTGCATACAAGTTCAAGTAATGTTAGAATATCCCTGGTGTCACTAGTATCTTTAACTATCCAAAAACTGAAGGTGGTCCAAGAGCCCTATGGGTTTTCCCCCTTTTTCAAGGAGACATTGATCGACACATAAATACACTATAGGCACAAGGGAGAAAATAGCATTTTGTTTTTATTTCAATTTCTTTTAAAATTCTATCAAAGATTACTTTTAAAGATGTAAAAATATTGTACATTTACTAATTATATTTATATGATTTTTAGAATTGTCCCTTCAATTTCATTTTCTTTCAGACTAGAAATTGGAAATCCATTAATAGTGGCCCAAAGATGAAAAGAGTTAAGAAAAAAAACATTTTCTTGGAATCATACAGATTTTACAACAGTAATTTTAAAAAATCTTTAACGATTATAAAAAAAATTCCTCTTAACTTTGATTTTCTTTCAAACCTATAACTAAGAAAACGTACCCATATATTAAAAGGGTTGAAAACATTTTCTTTGTTTGTGATCATTCAGATTATAAAATAACAATTTAAAAAAATCTATATGATTTCAAAAATTTCCTTTTCAATTTTGTTTTCTGTCAAACCAGACACTAAATAAATGAACCCATATATTAAAAGGGGAAAAAAAATAACATTTTTGTTTTTTCTAATCAATTAGATTTTACAATAGCCATTAAAGAAATCTATATTGATTTCAAAAATTGTCTTTTCAATTTGATTTTCTTTAAAACTTGACACTAAGAAAATGTACCCATAAATTAAAAGGGTTAAAAACATGTTCCTTTTGGAATCTTTCGAATTTGATTATGGCAAATTAAAAAAAATATACAATTATAAAATTTCCTTAGATTCGTTTTTCTTTCAAACTCGAAACTAAGAAAATGAACCCATATATTATAAGGGTTAAAAAAAATAACATTTTTGTTCTTGTGATCATTTAGATTTTCTAATAGCAAATTTAACAAATCTATATAATTGAAAGAATTTACAATAAAAGGTGAATCCGGTTCTTCAAACATGAGAATATTTTATATGATATTAATTAAAGTTCATACATAGAAAAATGTGCATGTCCTGCATGACTATGGCAACTGTGTTTCGGATGAACACATGAATAAGGATGTTTTCATCTGAAATGCAGAGTAGAGTCCAATGGAATCCAATGGAAAAAATCTCCAGCACCATAGAGTGTAAAAATAAAACATTTATTAAGAAAGTCTAAAAATTCATAATAAGCCACTCATAAAAACAGGCAAGCCTACCTTACGCGTTTCAGACAAAACCAGGCATGTACTTATTCATATATACACCTATGAATAAGGACATGACTGTTTTAGTCTGAAACGCGTAACGTAGCCTTGTCTGCTTTTATGAGTGGCTTATTATGACAACACTCTATGGTGCTGGAGAATTTTTTCCATTGAATTCCATTGCACTCTACTTTATACTTCTGGCTCTAGCTTGACTGGTCTGAACATCTCAAGGCATCTGACCGCCCCTGGACTCTCTGATGCACTGCTCAACGGTAGGCTGAATATTTTCTTCTTTTCACTATCATTTGAAATGCGTTGACGTAGTCACGCAAATCATGCACATTTTTCTATGTATGCACTTCAATATCAAATAAAAATATTCACATGTTTGAAGAGCCGGATTCATCTTTTATTTTGGATTTCCGGTGTCAAGGCTATGACTATATGGAAGAAGCCTGGGTGAGCTGGATCCAATTTGAATCTTAAAGAATTTACCCTTCAAATCGATTTTCTTTCAAACTTAAAAATAAGAAAATGTCAAAATAGTAACCCATAATATAAAAGGGTTCAAAGAAATGTTTTCATGTAATCATTTAGATTTTAAAATAGCAAATTAAAAAAATCTATATCATTAAAATAATTTACCCTTCAAATCGATTTTCTTTCAAACTTAAAAATAAGAAAATGTCAAAATCGTAACCCATAATTTAAAGGGTTAAAAACGATTCTTGTATTGTTTAGTTTTCAAAACAGCATTTAAAAAAATCTATATAATTTAAATAATTTACCCTTCGAATTGATTTTCTTTCAAATTTAATAATAAGAAAATGTCCAAATCATAACCCAAAATATAAAAAACTTAAAAAAAATATTGTCTTGTAATCATTTAGATTTTTAAAGTAGCAAATTAAATGAAATCTATAACATTTAAAGAATTTACACTTCAAATTGATTTTCTTTTAAACTTAAAAATAAGAAAATGCCAAAATAGTAACTTATAAATTAAAGGCTTAAAAAAAATTCTTGTAATCGTTTAGATTTTAAAATAGCAACTTGAAAAAAATCGATATAATTTAAATAATTTACACTTCATATTGATTTTCTTTTAAACTTAAGAATAAGAAAATGCCAAAATAGTAACCTAAAAATTTAAAGAATTTTAAAATAATTTTTGTAATCATTCAGGATTTTAGAATAACAAATTAGACAAAGAAATCTATTTCTATGATTTCTAGAATTGAATCTTCAATTTTATTTTTCTGTCCAACTCCAAAATAAGAATATATACAAACAGTAACCCATAAATTAATAGGGTTTAAAAATACTTTATTCAATATAATAAGAAAAAATAGCCGCACTCACCAGAAATGTGATCTTCAACTTTTTATTCCATATTTACATATCCATTCGTGGACATCATAGCGGGAGAGAAGGGTGCAGGGACGTCCCTGCACCCCCCTCTACCTCTATGATGTCACAAATGGATATGTAAATATGGAATAAAATGTTAAACGATAACATTCCCGGTGAGTGCGGCTATTTTTTCTTATACTTTTGAATGGACTATTGATGTTTGGAGCGCCTAGCAACACCGGTTAATATCTGCAATTGTGTCACGGGAGTGACAGCGCCGAGTGCCCAGTATTCTTTATTTTTATTAAAAATACTTTAACAAATCATTCAGAATTTACGATGGCACATTGAAAAAAAATCTGATACGTAGTTGATGTTTACCCCCAATTTCTTTTTCACAAACCTATGATTTTATAGAGTAGCTCGAAAAGGCAGACAAATCCGGTGATGCACATGAAGACGCACAGTAAAAGGACATTCTTTTGCTCTAGATAACTTTCTGGCATTGGCTAAAAATATAAACTAATTAGGTGAACCGTACTCCTCACGTGATGCCTGCAAGCAACACTTAGTCTCGTTTCCATGCTTCCCTTCTAAATTTAGAGATTTTCTGAAACACATTTACAACCCGCAAGAAGAAAAAAAAGAACTATATGTTATTCTGATTCTGTCTCAGATCCCAAGTACGATTATGCCATTACTAGCCCCATTATACACATTCCTAAATTAAAATGTAAATTCATTCATAGCGTTAGAAAATTGTAGCACGTGGGTGTTAGATAAAGAAAACATTCATCAATCATATACGGTAGTATAAGCCAGTAATTATATAGCCGCTATGAATTAAATTGCTTAGCTGATCTCTGCATTCTTGAGGCATTATTGCTATCTACATTGACTGATCATTTACATCAAAGTACATCAAGATGCCGACTCTTAAACTTTTATTTTTTTTTTTTCATTCCTTTTGTTTAACATCTTGGTACTTTTTATATGCATTTCACCCAATAATAAAAATCTTTAATTTGTTCTTTTTACCAACTCAACAAAGCAATATCCTTGTGCACCTTAGATATTAAAAAATATATATATAAAAGTCACCTACCCTATTGTCATGTAGGAAAAAATTTTACACTTTCTAATTCCCATTTCTTCAAAGTAAATCAATACATGATCTGAAAGGAAGAAAAGGGCAAATAGGGTCTTAGTCTGCCTTCACACCACATTTTTGGGGATCCGTGTCTATCCATTTTGAAATGGGAATAGGCAGGGATCCGTTTTTTCCTCCCATGTATCCCTATGGTGCCGGATTGGTCATATATGGCCATCCGTTTGTGTGAATTCAATCCGGGATCCATTTGTGTTCTGTTTTTTCCGGTACCCAGAATCGGAAAATGCTCCAGTTTTGGGCACACCGGACAGAAATTAATCCAGCGCGGTCCGGAGCACATAACATGGGAGTCTATGTAGCCGGATCCAGGAAGGATAGTTTTCCGGATCCATTTTTAGGTACTGAGCATGATCAGAACAAATGCACTGGTCCTCCCAGCCCAATTTCTGTTTAGGATCTCTGTCTTTCTCTCACTCTCTCTCTCCAGAATTGACATTACCATTATGTCCTATAGCTGCACTGATTGCCTTACACAAAATGGATCCTTCAAAAAACAGGATTCGGGAGCATAATTGCCATCTGTTTACACAAATTCGTGCCTGTCCACGTGCTCCTTCAAAAGACAGGATACACACGGACAGGTAAAAAATGGGATGTGAAGGGGGCCTTATCCAATTAACAGTAAATCTAATGAACCACTCCATGAACCACTCACCTGGCTGTGTTGTGAAAGCCACAACCACTGTAAAGGCATAATCGGCCGCTGCAACTCTTGGCTATCGGAAAGCCAAGTGAAGTAAGGAGAAGCGGGTTATCTTTTTCGCTGCCGATCGGGTATCAAAATCCAGAAGGAGATCCAGGAATACTAATTAAATGATTTTATTTATCTACGTGTTTCATGGGCGATTGCCCACTTCATCAGGACATAAATGCGTAGATACATAAAATCCTTTTCATAATATTCCTGGATCTCCTTTTGGGAAAGTTTCTCCTTACTTCACTTGGCTTTCTAATTCTCATTTCTGCAGACAATGGAATGAATTGGAAGAGTTGAAAGTCGCTCTGCCTTGTACAAAGATGAAAGCAGGATCTTGGGAAAGTGGTTTGTTCAACGCGTTTCAGAATGGCTACTCCTTCTTCAGAACAATCACATTTGAAAGTGCGATTGTCCTGAAGAAGGAGTATCCACTTTGAAACGCATTGAATAAACACTTTCCCTGGATTCTGCTTTTATCTTCATACAACAGCAGCACTATTTGTAACCCTTCTCATTCTATTGTCTGCATTTCCACGTCGTTGGGGCTGCTGCAGCCATTATCATTTGCTATCCCATTAGTTGTGTCTCACACAACCCCTCCAGGTGAGCACGTTTTCGCCTCTCATCGCCTCTCATCACCTTCACCAACTTCACGGATAAGACCCTATTGCACTTGTCTCTTCTTATTTAGTTATTCCCCTTTTTGTGTGGGAAAGTGCAAGAAACTATTGAAATCTATTTATATCAATTATAGTTTGGGTCAAAATGGTTAATAAGTCTGCAAGTTTTGCAAAAATATATTTGTAAAATTATATTATATTTTTCAAAACTGGGTCTGGGTTATATATATATTTTGTTCTTTGGTGTGTGTTTTTTTAATTTACAGAATTTACTTTTTTTTCACTTTCTTCAGTTTTGTGTATTTATATGTCTTTATTTTTTCTATTTATTTAGTGTTTATTTAATTTCCGTAATTCTATATTTTACATTGTTTATTTATATATTTATATATATATATAGTTATATTTTTTTATTTTATTTTTATATTTTTTTCATTCATGTAATTTATTTATTTTTTTGTATGTTTAGATTTGTTTTTTTAAGTTAATTACTTTCATTATTTTCTTTATTTAGACAAATAAAGAGTATGCATATTTACTACCATCTTATATAGTCATTATATGTAATCATAATGAATAATTATGATTATTTTGGCATATCCTACAATTTTGCCGCCTTAGGTTAGGGCTTCCTGTGCTAGTCATTCTATGTAAGGTTAAGGTGCACAAGACCAACTTTCTACATGGATAAAAACTGATAAGGAGTAGATCTAGAGTTAAGCAGAAGCCCATAGCAGACATTCAGATTTCTGTTTTTCTTTCTTTACTGGAGGTTAAGTCATAATCTTGGCGGTTGCCAAGGACAAGTCTAAATTCACTAAAATGTTCACAAAAACAATTTATAGGACTAGAACCCAACTGATCCAGATTGAATTACCAAGTAATGATATTTGATACCCAATGTCTATAATGACCATAGGCTATAGGATATCAAATTAGGAATAAAATATATTTCTCAAAAACAAATATTTTTGGGGTGAAAGGTGATGGGTTCTCCTGTATGCAACTTCTTCTATGCAAATTCCGGTAGTCATCTCTCCTGCTTCTGGCATAAAATAAGATCCTCAGTAATGAACCAAACTCCCTTTCATGAAATTAGCATCTTGTGATGTATGTGCATGTACTATATGACTTCCTGGCCAGATTGATTTCATGCTTGCAAACATATTCCTGGCTGTTTCTGCACATTTTTTTTACTGTGTGTTCTCGATTGATCATTGCGAGATGATGGAAAACAAAAAGGATAAATTATATTAAAGAGTAATTTTATTTTTCTTGGTTTCTTTCTTCCCTGAGTAAGTAAAGAAAGATACTCAATATTTGATTATTCCATTTGTTTATTGCAAGGTTGGGGCTACAGCAATACTTAAGCACCATCGACAAATTTCAGTGGTTGTTTAGTAAGAGGGCCACTCTATATCGGTTTGTGTCATCCCATACCCAACTGTTGGTTAAAAAGTGTCTACTTCCAAGTACAGTGAAACCTCCAAAAGACCACATCTTTGACAAGACTGAACCAGATATCTTCTGATAGATCTTCACTGGCGACATATATTATGTATACTGGCCATCTTCTTTTAGAAGACCAACCCTTAGGAGATTATTTTTGGATGGTCACCTCTAGGAGGTTTCACTGATCTTGGTTATGTGGTCCAAAAGGTTGTCCTGAGGCTCTCTTGGTTGGCAAAGCTGAAGTTAAGTCGATGAGGTAGCCCTAGCCCAATAATTAACTGCAGTCCTTAACTGAGGCTTTGTTAAAAGCCTCCAAATTTTTATTGGTGATCACTGGTGGTCATTGCTGAGCAGTTCACAATGATTAATCCTTTTAACTAACTGCATGCAATAGCAGAAACTACTTTTATGGTGAACCAACTCCAGCTCTCAAGTTCTTCCAAAAGGGTAATATTTCAAAATGCTGCTTAAATACATAACATAGAGTTCTTGAGCAGAAGGAAAGTGAAAAATGACCCCTTGGGGTTGCTTTTGAACTGAAGCTGGATACCTCTGCTTGCATGTACGCCATATATATTCTAAAACTACAAGTACACTATGTAAAGTTTTATTTGCATAGAACTTTTGCTTTGAGGCCTAAACTTTGGTGCAGTACATTAAGGTTTAAAGAGGATGAGCAGTACTGGACAACCACTTCTAAATGCTACATTTACCCATGTGAAATGACACAATAAAGACATATTCAACTCCCAGACCAACAATGTTTCATAATATTGGCTCAGTGTCTCCCAACAGTCAAGTGACCGCTATGGCCAATCAATGATCACTGATCAGCTGAAACCTTCACACTTCCATCACATGGAACTGTTTTGTCTGATGAATCTGTGAAAGCTGAAGCTTTTCAACGGCCATGGAGAGTCGGCAGCTCTTACTTGACCATCTGGTGACAAAATGCCAATGGTTCTGAAACAGTGTTTTTCCAGGAGGTGATATGTTTTCTTGTTTTTTTTTTCTTTACCTAGGGTATTTTGGCATTTCGGAAGCAGTTGTCCAGTAGTTGACATCCTCTTTAAGTAAATTAAAAAAAGTATTAACTAATTATAACTGATAATAGAAGTTACATACCGTAACAGGAGGCCCATTTATCATAGGCTGGAGATGACCAGGTATGATATTTTCATGTGATGTAGTGTCTACAAATAAGCATCACTGTTTCCATAAGTTTGTTTTCACATTATAATGTCCAAACCATAAAATCAAATGCACTTTAGTTCCAATCAGCAAGGACTTCATCTATTTCACCTTTAAGGATCTTTACAGTTGGGTTTGAAAAATTTCATAGAAGAGCTTATTGGCCCACCAGCTTTTTTCACTCCGATGTGCTACAGAAACTCCACAGGTAAACTGATGCAAGAAGTCATCCTAAAGATTTTTATGAAATCATACCCATTCCACCGGTGCATCAATTGTTGCACTGGATTTGAAAGAAAACGCTACTTGCAGCATTTTTCTGATCCAGCTATTGACGCCGGACAAAGTGCACAACTTTCCATGAACTGTATCTGGCTCAGGCATAGAAAAAAGTATCAAGACCCAACTGATACATGCAAACCAGACATGAAAAGGGCTGATAAAATAGCAAATATAGTTCTATTTCGAGAGATGTATGTGAAGGAGACAGAGACTCATAGCAACAATTGTAACGGGCCCCTTCTATGTGTCTGGACACCTTGTCTGTGAGGGAATAACTAAGTTCTTACACCAAATTGGGACTGGATACATAACAACCTATGGTACAAACATTCAGTCCCATAATACAGACCTTGGCAATTGCTGTTGCTGGGAGACATTGCTGACTTTCATACATCTATACAGTTCCTTTTATACTCACAAGTATGATAACAAACCCCAACCTTCACTTAGCCACCGTAATCAAGGGCTGTGCATTAGAACAAACTATTAACACACAGTATTTTAGAAAAGGTACACTTCATTCATTTCAGCTATATTTAAAGCTGTAGAACCCATTTAGAGTCTTTGTTACTTTAGTTATATCTTGAATAAGTCTAATGTTCCCCAGTTAAATGTCCTACATTCCCAAGTTGGAAAATTAAGGCAAAAAATGAATAAGACTTTAACAATCATCTCCTTCATTCAACCCTCTTATCTCTCACCAGTAATGATAACATTGGTACTGCTCATGCAAACAACCATTATGCTTTTCATCAATGGTTTGGATAATGCTCATACTGGATGTGATATACCATCTCTTAAAATAATAAAGAAAACCTCAGTATTCATAGTCCAATGATATTAGGAAGCGTTTGGGAAGTGAGCCTTGTTCTGCTGTATGTAATGTGACCTGGAAGTCATTGAACAGGTACAAGCATATGCACAAGTGACTTTGCACAAAGTTTGTCAAATTGCTAAAGTTTTATAGGTAGTGCTGCTAATGTACGCTAATGCTCAAGCTTTACCGTGAAGCAGGTGTGCTGCATTTAAAAAGAGGACATTTGAGATTGTATCGCTAAATGAAAGTCTAGATCTGGGGTCTCCAAGATGCTGTGACCTCCCAATCTCTGAGAGGTCATCAACTGGGGTGTTATAAGAGGTAGCAGCTTTTTAGTCACGTGAGAACTTAGAGAACATACTTCACTATTGTATGAAGTTAGCCTCCCGATGATTGCTCATCTTTTCATATCCCCTTAGATTTTTTTTTTATTGAGGAGAAACACTAAAATATAGATTCTAATGGTTGAGTTTCCAAGTAGCCAAATGTGAGTTGTTATGACCTATCTAATGGTGGTCATGGAAGCTGGATCCAATCTAAAGTATTTTACAACAAACATCTCCAACATGTAAAATCTTCTAAAAATGACCCAATATGTAAAAAAAGGCTCAAAGTAAGGTCTCACCTCTCTACAACCCAAGAGGTACTTGTAGAAGGCAACGGGGCCATACTGTACCTTGGAATTCTTGACCAAATGGAATAAAATTGTGCCATATTCCATCAAATGCCATAATATGGACATAACTATGGGTAAACATAGGACGAGTATAGGAACAAAAACACACAAATGTCTAGCAACCAGAAACATCATCTATATATTGGTCCATTAAATGCTTTCTCAAGCTGCCCTCAACCCTCAAGATGATCTATTCCTATTCTCAGAAGCTGTTGAGAGGATGATCAGATCTAGAAGTTGGTCTAGTAGAGAGATTTTGGGAAAAGGTTGCATAGTTCTTTATGTTTTCGCTTGTGCACTTTTGAGTTGTAGTATAAATGTAAGAAAAAGGATGTCAAGGTTTTGGTATTTTTTCTGACTGCAAAAACACAAAATTATTTTCTGTTCCGGATTTTGTCTTTAAAGGACCAAGGAATTTAAGGATAATTATTTAGGTTCTGCTTTCTAAATATCATGAATCGTACATATGGTTTGTATTGTTCTCGAGTCCGCAATTATCAGTGGTGCATTGATTCCTGGATTCTCTTTTTCACCTTTCTGTTAAGGTTTTTTTTTGCTTGTGTTTTTATATACTAGTCAAGTCCTCAGTCTATCTACTTGGAATGTCAAAATTCAGACAGACATGTTAATGATTATCAGGGGCTTCAAGCAATGCAAATGCCACCAGTATCCCAGAGGAACAGTTCTTCGAAAAGCTTAGAACATTCGTAGGTTTCTTCAACAAAAAAGCAACATCTGCAAGGAAGTACATTAAACCCTTCAACAAATCTATGAGTACAAGTAGAGATTCTCAGTGCCCAAGAGATTCTAAAAGGCAAGAGAAAGGGGCAGAATACTCAAACTCGACCCCCGAAAATGTTAAGTTAACTTTCACAGCATTCATTTTGCATAGTCTACCAAAATCCATAAATGCAGCCACTATTATTTAGAGGTAGCAGGAACACTATTAAAAATATTAATGTTTGACCCTTTGACACCATCAATAAATACATGAGCATACGTATTGAAGAAGCATTCCAATTGTTCCAATTGGTCTCCTAAAAATTAGGGTCTAGCTTGGGCTGACATTGAACCTATCAATGGATGTTCTGAAGCTGTGCTGTGAACATTCATTACACACTTCAGTCTGGCAGATTTTATTGTGGGGCTTGGCTACCTTTTAAAAACCAAATTAATGAGTACCTTGCTGCTCAGGAGACTCAATAAAGAAACATAGAAGCACATGCCACATCCATTTATTGCAAATTGTGTACACAGACCTGGTAGAGCCAATTGTAAAGCAGGGGACCCCAATCAATCGCTTATGAGCAACATGTACCTTGAAATGTGACTTGCGGCCGTTTGATCAGGTGCGTGCCACTCTCAACTGTATTTGATGTTCACACAGGGTATTCTTACTTATTAGAGGCATTTAAGGGGCAGTATTACTTTGAGAGGTGCTCTGAACAATAATACTTGATAAGGGGCACCTAAATTATTACTTTTACTTAATTACTAATCAATGGGGAATTGTTACTTTATAAGTGATGCTCAGATCATTAATACTTTCTAAGGGGGCACTCAGGGTATTAGTACTTAATGAGGGTGCATCAGCACAATTATTACTTTATAAGCATTAGTGCTTTATAAGGGGGCATTGGGTCCTATTACTTTAGAATATGCACGCAGCCTTAATATTATGTGGTGGCATTGAAGCTATTATTACTTTAGAATAAAGCACTCCAGGCCTCAGTGCTTTATAAAGAGACATTGGGGTAATTATTACTTTAGAATAAGGCACTCCAGGTCTCAGTACTTTACAAGGGGACATTGGGGGTAATTATTACTTTAGTATAAGGCACTCCAGGTCTTAGTACTTTATAACGGGTTATTGGGTCATAATTACTATAGACTATGGCACTCCAGGCCTTAGTACTTTATGAGGGGTCATTTGGGTAATTATTACTGTAGAAAAAGGCACTCCAGGCTGTAGTACTTTATATGGGGGCTTTGGGGGTCATTATTACTTTAGAATTAGGCACTCCAGGCCTTAGTCATTTATAAGGGGACATTGGGGTCATTATTACTTTAGAATATGGCACCCCAGGCCTTAGACTTTATAAAGGGACATTGGGGTCAATATTACTTTAGAATAAGGCACTCCAGGCTTCAGCACTTTAAAAAGGGGCACTATATTGGTTTTATTACTTTGAATATGGAATTCTGGCATTAGTACTTTATAAGGGGACACTCAGATCATTGGTACTTTATAAGGGGGCATCAGGGCCATTATTACTTTAGAAGATGACACAGAGTGGGACACAGGGGGGCACTTTGATTTCTCATGTCTTTCTCAGAATTGAATGTGGCTCTTGTGGTAAGAAAGGTTAGGGACCCCTGCTCTAAAGAGTAGTGCTCTCAGAAGTCTTTCTGTACAGTAGCACAACATAGGAAATTACATAGTAGTGCCACCTTGTAGATGTTCCCCATTACGGTGTCCAAACAGAAGCAAGAGCCATAAAAGTATATTACCAGCACGCTAGCAATCTACATGGATATGCTAACTTCTGTAACCCCACCACCTCACCAATCAAATAAAATTATGATGTCATTAAATGATTACATAGCTATGGCATTATTAAAATAAATCAAATGTACTAAAGCACAGTGCCCCTGTGGATCCGCTTTTACTAAACCAACAGTAAATGATTTTTGAGCTGCCAATCATCAGCCATCTCTTCTTGTCAGAGATCAATCCATAAGGCAGAAATAATCTATTACTGACCTAATTGATCTTGGAAGAACTCTTGTTTATCTTGGAGTTAGAAAGTCAAAAATTACTTTGCACAATAGGCTATAAGCCATTTTATTACTTTGTTTTATAACTGTTCCTTTGGGAGTCAATACACATTCGATGAACTGACTGGCTAACTATTATGAATGTGGGGGAAAAGAAGGATAGGGAACATTGTATGTCAAAAAGCCCAATCCTTCTGTCGCAGGGAATAAAATATGCCTCCAGAGTTCTCTGGCACTGGCTTCTCACGAGCGTGTAGGCATATAGAGGAGGGGTGGGAAGCTCCAGACCTCGAGGGCGCCAACAGTGCAGGTTTTCAGGATTTCCTTAGTATTGCACAAGGGTTCGAATCATCACTAGTGCAGGTGATTATATTATCACCTGTGCAATACTAAGGAAACCCTGAAAACATGCACTGTTGGCGGCCCGCGAGGCATTGCATTCCCCACCCATGATATAGAGGGTTTGTGAGAAATACTTGTTGGCCGAACACTTATTGAGCGTGTATGGGTACCTTTTATTTTCAATATTTCGTTAATACTCCTCCCAACCATTACAGGAAATCAGATTGTTCTAATTTAGCACCAATAGTGATGAAATGCAGGGACAGCAATATGAAGCCTCAAATAAAACTATGTAGCAACTATATCATTAGCAATATAACAGTTTACCGAGCCAGCATCTGGGCAGTGGACCTTGCCCGAGATTAAAAGAATGTGGACTCGTTGACCATAGCAAATTGAAATGTAAACTTTTATTTTGCCACCGGTTGTCCTTGGATGTCAGAGCATGCCAATCTAAGAAGCAAGTTAATTCTTGCATATATTATAGTCAACGTTCCTACCCCATAGGCTGGAGACTCCATGCATAAAAAGACAGAATAATTGCTAAAACAAATGTGGTAAAGTTCTAGGTATAACATTATATTCATTGCACTAATCCAAGCTCCAATAGGCAAATAAGGGACATCGTCACCAATGACATTGGGCCATGTTTGAGATTTATCATGTGTGACTGAGTCTGAAAATGGCGTGTCGTGAGCATTTCTATCTTGTGTCACTGGGTATCTGCAGTATGCGTAGCCGATGTCTTAGAATAGGGGTGGGGAACTCCAGGCCTCGAGGGCTGCCAACAATGTCATGTCATGAGGTTACAATTGAATCACCTGCACTGGTGATGATTCCTTCCAACACCGTGTGCACAATACTAAGTAAATCCTGAAAACATGACCTGTTGGCGGCCCTTGAGGCCTAGAGTTTCCCACCCTTGTCTTAGAATAATAGACTCCAACCGTGTCTCTCCAGTTGTTGCAAAACTACAGTTATCAATATGCCAGGAGTGCTAGCTCCTCAACAGCTGGAGAGCCGGAGGTTGGAGACCATTGTCGTAGAAGACCTCCTCACCCCCCCTGGTTAATTGTATATACCGGCCTTGTGATTTATCAAAGAACCGCATGTAAACAAAGTGACCTGTGTAGCCAAGGACTTAATGGGCATTTGCTTGTAAAGGGAAAAATTAGCATTGTTTGATGAGATTCATCGCAAATTTTGGAATGAAATATATACAGATGTAACATGAACCAAAAATACAGGCGTGTAAAAATAAAAAATATTAAAAATTAAAAAAAAAAATATATAGCCAGTGTGGCAGGTACACTTCTGTGCAGAATTTATTTTAGTATTCATAAACTGGACAATACTGAAACATATATGAAAGCGTTAGAGACTATTATACATCTAACGTTACTGAAAAATAGATATATAATTAAAAATGTAAATTTAAAATGTAATTTCAAAATTATCCATTCTTTTTTTTTTTTATAAAGTTCCATTTCTATGAATTTCTATGATAAAAAATTAACTATGTACAACTTGAAATCTTCAAGTTTAGTGAAACAATATTTGGAGAGATAAATGTATTATTCACTATTAGCCTACTGAAATAAATAATTGAAGGGGGGGGTATGGTGGTAAATTTATATAATAGTCATTTTTTTTTTAAACCTCTCAGGTCATCCTCCATGGAGGACTTGTTCAGACATTTGTATATTTTACACATAACTTATGAAACTATGGGGGTCGTGTATAACAAAAAAAAAAAAAAAAAATTTGCAAAAATTAAAAAAAAATAAAATAAAAAAAATATGTCAAAAAAAAATAGCGGTGATGCATTCAACTAAAGGCTTTCCTCTATTTTCCAACTTCTCCTTGCAAACTAACGGAAATTGATCGGTCAGCGCCTCAATTTTGTATATGTGACTCCCATTTTTTTTTTTTGGTTTGACATCCACAGAGACGATTCTGTAAAATTCACCCTGCTCATGCTGCATGTATTCTCCTATGCATTTTGCAAGCTTATTACTTTCTATTGATCCCTCTACTACTTTTTATGGGATGCACTGACTATGGTAAAATTATTAAAAAAAAACTTAAAAAAAGTTGACTGATACAGTAGCAATAGGTTATTGATATGCAATACAATGTGTTTGCTGCCATCACATGACTAAATATTCCTTCCTTTTCATACAAAATTGTGGGTAAGGGCCAAGCACAGGGGGTATGTAAAATATGTGCATGTACAGGCCTCTAAAACTCATAGCTGATGCCTTTTAATGTCATTAGGATCTCCCAGGTATCATCATTTCATAGATCTTCTGCTAACTCTTACACGACAACCAGCTTGGAATCTAGAATTTTTCACTTTTCCGGTACATTTCACAGTCATTTCATACGTTTAGGATATAACTGTATGGAAGTTAATCCAATTGGACACTTATATAGTCAATATCTCAAGATAACTTTAGCCAAACCCTCCACCAAAGTTGGGTTTGATGTAGACCTTAAATTTTTAGATCGATCCGGCTACATGTTTTTTAAGAGGTCATGGCAAAATAGTCGAGGTTGCACAATGGGGTTTTGGAGAAAATGAGCATTTTGCCATGCCAAATTTGCAACATTGAGTATTGCCGTAACCCACAGACTAATAGAAAAGATATCCAACTGGTTGGCTGAGTAAGAACCAGTAGAGGTCAATATCTCAAGAGCTAACTCCAGCTAAACTTTCCACAAGGTCGGGTTTGATGTAGACCTTTAATTTCCAGATCGATCCCATGATACATTTTTTAAATGGTCATGGCAAAATGGTCAAGGTTGCACAATGGGGCTTTGGAGAGAATAAGAATTTTGCCACACTAAATTTGCAACATTGAGCATTGCCATAACCCACAGACGATTTGGAAAGACATCCAACTGGTTGGCTGAGTAAGAGCTGGTAGAGTTCAATATCTCAAGAGCTAACTCTAGCCAAACCTTCAATAAAGTTGGGTTTGACGTAGACCTTAAACTTGCACATCGATTCGATGACACATTTTTTAAAAGGTAATGGCGAAATGGTCTAGGTTGCACAATGGGGCTTTGGAGAGAATGAGCATTTTACTACACCGAATTTGCAACATTGAATGTTGCCATAAACCCGCAGACGATTTGGAAAGACATCCAACTGGTTGGCTGAGTAAGAGTCGGTAGAGGTCAACTTCACTTTTTATGACATTTTCTTTTTTTTTTGTCATTTTACTGTAAATGTGCTCTGAGCTTGTCATGCCAACGAATACAACTCTACCCGGGATGAGTTTGATGAGGTTTGGGACTCGGTGCACTACCAGTTATAAAACTGCTATTAATACCAGAATTGATGCTTTTTATACAAAATCTAAAAAAAAGTGATTATATAAAAAAATAAAATAAAAAAAATACAACTATTTTCAAAGTGTATGTGCAAATAATGAAACTATTTTCTATACAATGTATTATGTATGGGTGGACTCATTCAGAACCGTTAGTTATACTAGAACTGTCGTTTTGTCATTTGCTATTGACTGCCTGCCATTCGAGACTTGTGCTAAGTTCATGTAGTAGGCAGTGTCATGCTTATTTAGCCTTAACCTGTAATGTTCCTTATCTGTTAAGTAAAACCTATCCATGGGGATGCAGGTGATTTCAATACTGATGTGATTAATGCAATGGCGGCACGGTAACTGCAGGGAGGAGAGGTTAACAGGAATCTAATTGACTGTTTTTCTGATGCGTCTTGTACATACAATGCAGACTTCAACACAAATCAAGACGATCATACTTGTATTTTATACCCAAGGTGTTTTACATGTTTCATTTGAGTTATCGACAATGACAGGAGATGCGCTTGCAAATGTCATACGATTATGATTCTTGGCTGTTCCACATTTTGGTACAGGAGCTGCAAGGGCTAAACCAAGCTTGGGTGGGTGTGGGGGGATGGGGTATGTTGTATATGCTGTATCTACGATAATGCTCTATTCTTGTCGGGGACAAGAGACCAGCTGGGCATGTTTTTTCTCTCTTCTGCAGATTTTCCCCCTTTATTTCAACTTTGTATATGTGCAAACTCTTAGAAACCCAACTTCTGTTGACAAACCGAAACATGTGCGATCGGAGAGAGGTAACCTTACTAAACTCAGTCGAAAACATATTGTTGTTGTGTATTTGTTTTTTGTTTTTTTTACACAGTTACAAATATTTAAAGACATTATCCATGATCAATGTTTCATCTCTGCGTCAAGCTGATTTTCCAAATGCTGGCCATCAACGGAAGGATTTGTCACTAATACCTTTGTCTTCTAGTAACTGTCCTCTCAATTTGACCAAGTACCTTTTCGATAAGAAATCTACAGAAAGTTGGCTAACCAGACCCTAGGATCCAAACTATAAATGTGTTTGTAAGTTAAATTCAATGTCACGAAAGGGCAAACGGTGGCTTATCTCTACCTCCCAACTGATGGACAGTCAAGGCATTTCACAACCCTTACCTACTACTTACTCTTCGTTTAACATACTCGAAAAGTACATATATTACATTCTTGCAAAACCCGTAAACACCATAGACATATTTTAAGCTGATGGGAAAATTATGGTAGGTCCTACAATTTGGTTACTCGAGTGATCTTGTTTTTCCTAACCTCATGACTTACTACATACTCGCCTTGGCATTGGACCATCTTCTGTGCTTTACTGCCTAGTTATCATAAGTACGATCTGAACTCAAAAAGCATAAATATGTACAAAATATAATTTAAAGAAACATCATGGTCTACACTAAATCTTCCGGCCTTATAAATTTGGCAGTTTCTTGTAAGTCTAAGTCTACTTAAGTTGGGTTGACTTATACCTAGGTACAGTAGCACCAGCAGCTAAATTTTCTTGAAGGGTAATATCAGAGCCATACAATATTGGTTGGGGTGGTAAATGAACAATCTGCTGTTGTTTTTGGGTTGTTCCAGACATGACTATCTAAAACCCTTTCCCATTGACCGTTGGGAGTCAAACCGATACATTTACTTAAACCATGCAACCCAAAAATATGTCCACCGATTCAGATACCTTCACACATTTTTAAGATTTTTTTTATTTTTTAGCCTTATACGGATGGTGCTAAATGACATCTCAGAACTTCGATTCTTACCTCTCTGGATTACACATGGCAGAGGGTCGGCAACAGAAGTTAGATTTAATACCTCATGGGTTTATCAAGTTTGATACCATTGTGTAAATTGCCCAATGTAAAAAATAAAAATGTTGATTTCTGCATTTCCTCAATAAAGTCCATGTTTTGCTTTGGTTTGAGGGCTGGGAGATGGACTGCTCCTGGAAATTTTAATGCTTTTATTTATTATGATTTTTTTTTGTCCGATGTACGATGTTTATTTCTGCAAGGCTTGTTCTTCCTGTTACTTGTATGTCATCTGAATACAAATGTTGAAGTTTAGAATTGCAGGAAACGTGTGCATGAAATTGACATGCAGGGAGTTACAGCATGAAATAAACTTTTCTTTTTTTAATTGAAACCTTTACCTGACGTGTCTGTGTCGTCATTTGTTTCTCTGATTTCTCAAGAGTATGATTACCCGCTATGTATATCTTTCTAAATTGATTTTACAAAGACCATAGTGATGATCGAGTAGTAAGATATTTGGGCTTGGATAGCTCTAACCGAATACTTTGAATGAATAACTCACGGTCAGGGAGGGAAGCGTTATGAATGCAGCATCTTGCCGCTGCGTCCAAAATGCTGCATGGTACAGTACAAGAATAGTAAATGGGATTTGTCAAAAATCCCATGCTCACTATGCTTCACCCGACCACAGCGTTCTTTCAGCTGCGCCGCGGGTTGCTGGTCTGCAGCATCTTCGCAGTATGTTCATTTCATGTTGCAGAGTCGGAAGCGGTCCCCATCGGCTGCACACAAGGAAAAGCTGCCTTGCAGCCACCACAGATGGTGAGTACAGGGTGGTTGCGGTCTCCCTGCGGGCACCCATGGGTTCCTGCAGATCCGGAGGCGCTGTGTCCAAGACACAGTGTCTCCGGACCATGAGCACATACCCTAATGAGTTACGAATCCAGTGCAAGTCAATGGAGAATTCACTCAGATCTGAATACTGAAACATTTCAAAGTATTCATTTAGAGGTATCCGAACCCAAATATCTTACTACTTGCTCATCACTAAAAGACCAGCAAACACCATATATACAATAATTTTGTAGAGAGCCCCGCTCTAGTATGTGGACCTGATACATGCTAACTTTATGTCCATAAGGGAAGGCTGCTTCACCACACTGTCAGGGTGCAATCCCATTGACCGAAAACTTTGGTAATCACAAAGTCCCAGATGGCACCACTGTCTCTGGAGGCTCCAACCTCAATTGGCGCCACCTCCAGTAAACAGGTTTGCTCCAAATGAATAGAAGAGGCTACGTGCTACTCACTACATCGCTCCAGGATTCTGTCATCCATTCATATGATGTGGGTTATAGCCTCCACCAAGGAACCAGGGGAATCATGGAGAGCAAGAGTCTTCTTAAGAGCTTCAAAAAAGCCTCTCTGGAATTGACACCTGAGGGCTACATTCTCCCACTGAACAACAGTAGACTATTGCCGGAATTTGGTACAATAATCCTAAGCAGTTTGGCTCCTCTAGGTCATGATCTTTGCCTCAGTACCCTGGATTCTGTAAGGTTCATCATAAATTACACCTGAGGCATCACAAATGGCATTGACAGAAACCTGTTCTGTGGCCTGGGGAACTAAAGAAAATGCTCAGATCCGAGGGTCCCCCTGCAGGAGGCACGTAATTATTCCTACCCACTGAGATTCATCCCCTAAAGACCAAATTCGTAGAATAAAAAATGTTCTAAAGTGACTTTTTTCACCTGAAAAATCTTCAGAAAGGACCACTATAGGCTTGGGAGAGTCCGACAACACGTCTGGGTGTGCAGGTATTGCAGGTACAGCCGGGAGTGGAGCACTATAGGGAGCTTTTATAAAACCTGTTCCTACAACTGTGATTGCGATGATTCAAGATTACGATATTCCACAGTCAGATCCTGAATCATTTGTGTCAGATTTGCCATCTGATTACTAAGTATGTTAACTGCATCTATTCTGGTGGAAAAAGCCATGAGGTGGAGTAGTCAAACATTCCAGGCTCAGATGTCAAGAGAGCACGTTGTAAACTAAGGGCTAATAAAGAGTCAGCTGACGGTCGAGAGTCAGAATACCAAGAGCATAGCGGATCAAAGCAAAGGGGAAAGACAGAGGGGGACCACGTTCTGGCAGCAATAGCTCAAAAAACAACACAGAAAAACAAGGCCAACGTACACTGATAAGTAAATGCTATGACTGGCAGTGATTTGGGACTGACTGCCCAGCTAGGTAGCTGAGCAATGATAGAGTTCAGGGAATACCTAAAGAAGCTCAGCATCTCCCAGTCTCAGAATGGATGGCTGAACTGTCCATCAACATACCAACAGCTAAGCATGCCCCTGCACCAGATTGTCTGACTGAGCTGTCACTCATCAAACTGGCAGCTCACAGCTCAACATGGCCCTGATTCCATAGGTCAAAATAACTGTCACTCACTGTGTTTAAGACACACTGAGTGGAGAAATCGTAACACCAGTTCTCTGAGTGCTGAACTTTGCATAACCCCACCCATACCACTGATTGGCAGCTTTCTATGTATACTGTGCATAGGCAGAAAGCTTACAATCAGTGGTGGGGGGTGTGGTTGGAATACAAGGCCACATGTTTAGTGATGATCTAATGATACAACAATGACTTTATCAAAAATACAGCAAGCAGCCCAGTAATAGTACATTTACACGCGGCCACAGGAAGGTAGGAACAGGCAGGCATCGGACACAATTGTGCCTGTTGCCTTGAAAAGACCTCGATGTGGCGGCGTGTAATTCAGGACTTTCCTTCCTGTGTCTTCCCTGAAGGAAGGAAAGTCCTGAATTACACACAGCCACATCGTGGTCTTTTCAAGGCAACAGGCACAATTGTGTCCGATGCCTGCCTGTGCCTACCTTCCTGTGGCCGCGTGTAAATGTACCATTAGAGACACATCACTTGTTCCAGGGTTTTTGTCTCTATATCATTATGTTCTCAGATTACGTAGCAAAATTAGGGATGGGCGAATCTACTCGCTACTATTCGGGACTCGCCCGAATAGTAGCGGACTCGGGGGACTCGCTACTCGCCGAGTTTCCTTAGGAATTACTTGGGGGTAGCGAGTCCCTGTACTTTTGCAGTATATCTATACAGATACACTACAAAAGTACCCTAAAAGTTAATCTAAGGGGTTAAAAACAATAAACATTCATACTCACCCTCTGTGGGGCCTGTACCTTATGTACCGGGACCGGTACCGAAGATCTCCGGACGTCACAAAACCTCAGATCACCGTGAGAAGATGGGCTGAAGGACCTGTGAGATTTCAGCCAATCAACATGCGGCTAGCGGTCACATGGGTTTGTCACGTGGCTGCACTGCCAGCCAATCAGATTGCCAGATCGCTCATTGGCTGGCAGTGCGGCCACGTGACAAACCCATGTGACCGCTAGCCGCATGCTGATTGGCTCAAATCTCACAGGTCCTTCAGCCCATCTTCTCCCGGTGATCTGAGGTCTTGTGAAGTCCGGAGGTCTTCGGTACCGGTCCCGGTACATAAGGTACAGGCCCCACAGAAGGTGAGTATGAATGTTTATTGTTTTTAACCCCTTAGATTAACTTTTAGGGTACTTTTGTAGTGTATCTGTATAGATACACTACAAAAGTACAGGTTACTATTCGGACTCGCTGGACTCGCAACGAGTACCGAGTCTCGGACCCGGACTCGTTAGAGTCCAGCGATTCCGAGTATTTCAGGATTTGCCCATCCCTAAGCAAAATCCTTGTGACGGATTCCCTTTCAGTCCAGAAAAAATCTCTGCCTCGTACTTGTCATCTATGTCCAGTTATGTTGGATTTTTGGTCACAGGTAGCATGTGCCAAAATTTCATAGTGACCCTGCTCTTACAGTATAGAGCCCCCCTTTTTTTTACTGAACTTAAATGTCCTAGAATTCTGCCTAGAAACTGGAATGTATAACTTTCAATTAATTTATTAAATGGGCTGTCCACCACTTTGACACATTTTCTTAATGTGTCCACCTACCGCAACAGCGCCATTCTTCAACTCTAGGTGCTCTGTTCTCCACTAGTCTGCAGGTGTCAACGTCCAGCAAAGGGCATCTGTGGCCACTGATCAGCTGCAGCCTTCACGTTCCATCCAAGCTGGCTCCATTCTTCTGGGACTTAATGGGAAGACCAGCAGCCAATCAGTGGTGGCTGATTGCCAACAGCGGTGGTGCCCCCTCCTACACCCAATGTTAAAGCCAGGAGATCAGCAGGGAGTGTGAAGAAGCAGTGTTATTTCAGTGCTGAAAATCCTTTTTCATTCTTTTCTCCGCAATTGGGTCACATTTAGAATATGTTTCAAAGTGGTGGACAACCCCTTTAAGTGTTTCAGACCCTTCTTGCACCTCAATCAACAAAGGGTGTGACTAGAGCCCCCTTCACATCGCGTTTTTGTGGATCCTTGTGTATCCATTTGGAAAAGGATAGGCAGGAATCCGTTTTGGCCTCCCATGTATCCTTATGGGGACGGATGAGCATGGATTGGTCCTTAATGGCCATCCGTTTGTGTAGTTTTGGTGAGGTATCCATTTGTGGGTGCTTTTTTCCGGTCCCCATAATCGGAGACTGCTCCGATTTTGGGCTGCCTTCAAAAAAGTGGACACAAACGGACAGAAATGGATCCGACGGTGTCCGCTTAAAATAACACGGGGGTCCATGGAGACGGAGCCGCTAAAAAAACATCTATTAAACAGAAGCAAGGTACATGTCCTTCCCGATCTCTCTCCTCTCCCCTCTGTCTCTTCTCTCTCCTCTCTGTCTCTTCTCTCTCCTCTCCTCTCTCCTCTCTGTCTCTTCTCTCTCCTCTCTGTCTCTTCTCTCTCCTCTCCTTTTTCTGTCTCTTCTCTCTCCTTTCTGTCTCTTCTCTCTCCTCTCCTCTCTGTCTCTTCTCTCTCCTCTACTCTCTGTCTCTTCTCTCTCCTCTCTGTCTCTTCTCTCTCCTCTCTGTCTCTTCTCTTTCCTCTTTGTCTCTTCTCTCTCCTCTCCTCTCTCCTCTCTGTCTCTTCTCTCTCCTCTCCTCTCTGTCTCTTCTCTCTCCTCTACTCTCTGTCTCTTCTCTCTCCTCTCCTCTCTGTCTCTTCTCTCTCCTCTCTGTCTCTTCTCTTTCCTCTCTGTCTCTTCTCTCTCCTCTCCTCTCTGTCTCTTCTCTCTCCTCTCCTCTCTGTCTCTTCTCTCTCCTCTCCTTTTTCTGTCTCTTCTCTCTCCTTTCTGTCTCTTCTCTCTCCTCTCCTCTCTGTCTCTTCTCTCTCCTCTACTCTCTGTCTCTTCTCTCTCCTCTCTGTCTCTTCTCTCTCCTCTCCTTTTTCTGTCTCTTCTCTCTCCTTTCTGTCTCTTCTCTCTCCTCTCCTCTCTGTCTCTTCTCTCTCCTCTCCTCTGTCTCTCTCTCTCCTCTACTCTCTGTCTCTTCTCTCTCCTATCCTTTCTGTCTCTTCTCTCTCCTCTCTTCTGTCTCTTCTCTCTCCTCTACTGTGTCTCTTCTCTCTCCTCTCTGTCTCTTCTCTCTCCTCTACTGTGTCTCTTCTCTCTCCTCTCTGTCTCTTCTCTCTCCTCTCCTTTGTCTCTTCTCTCTCCTCTCCTCTCTGTCTCTTCTCTCTCCTCTACTCTCTGTCTCTTCTCTCTCCTCTCCTCTGTCTCTTCTCTCTCCTCTCCTCTCTGTCTCTTCTCTCTCCTCTCCTCTCTGTTTCTTCTCTCTCCTCTCCTCTGTCTCTTCTCTCTCCTCTTTCTCTTCTCTCTCCTCTCCTCTCTGTCTCTTCTCCTCTCTGTCTCTTCTCTCTCCTCTTCCCTCTGTCTCTTCTCTCTCCTCTCCTCTCTGTTTCTTCTCTCTCCTCTCCTCTGTCTCTTCTCTCTCCTCTTTCTCTTCTCTCTCCTCTCTGTCTCTTCTCTCTCCTCTCCTCTTTGTCTCTTCTCTCTCCTCTCCTCTCTGTCTCTTTTCTCTCTTCTCTTTCTCTTCTCTCTCCTCTCCTCTCTGTCTCTTCTCTCTCCTCTCCTCTCTGTCTCTTCTCTTTCTCTCTCTCTGTCTCTCCCTCTCTTATTCTCCTCCAGAATTGTAATCCATGCAAATGGACTCCCCCCAATGTCTGGTCACTAATGGATCTGTCAAAAAAATGGATCCGGGAGCATAACTGGCATCCTTTTTCACACATCTGTTCCTGTCCGTGTGGTCCTTCAAATTAAAGGATCTATATGGACAGGGAAATAACAGGGCAGTGTGAAAGGGGCCTTATAGAAAAGGGAATGACGAAGGAGTATAATTTCAAATGCAACATTGTGTGCCAAAATGCGCCATAATGTTGCCACAAATCATTACGGCACAGTGGCCCGACCAAACAGTGGTAGAAAGATAGAAATGTATATAATCCAATGTGATCAGTTTGGTGCAACCTCTTCAGTTTAGACAGGATTTGTAAATCTGCCATAATAATTTGTTTACAGCCTAACTAATGAACTATAAAAAAGTTAAATGTATGTTTCTTATCAAATACATTGAGGTCCTCTTGACGCATCTCATGGCCTTGGTAGCAGCTGCTTGAAATGAGTTGCTTCTGGTCAGTTTGCTATTGATGGATGGATGGATGGATGGATGTATGGATGGATGGATGGATGTATGGACAGATGGATGGATGGATGGATGGATGGACAGATGGATGGATGGATGGATGGATTGATGGACAGATGGATGGATGGATGGATGGATGGATTGATGGACAGATGGATGGATGGATGGAAGTTTAATAATGAGAACAGAGAAAGCTTACATTGGTGAGCACATGGACACGTCATGTCATAAATGATCAAGTCTTCAAGACGTTCATCGACCCATTACAGAATCTAGAAGTTTGAGATCAAGTCTACAATCCAGGTGAGGAATATGCAACATTAATCCTGTCTAAACAAAGACTAAAAATGTAAACTACAACACATATACTCTATAATATTCAAAGTCTGAAGAACAAAATACGTGTCACATGGCATATGCAAAAGTCTTCATGTCTTGAGATTTAAAGTTTCCCTATACTTTAACAAAGCCACTCCGTGTAGAAAATATAAGGGTTGAGCAACAACTTTCTATTATGAAAGTCCCATGAGTCCTACACAAACCTTTGGACTTGCAGAATTTGTTAGCAAGTTAGATGGAAAAGAATCCTTTCTGAGAAGGACATCTATGTGGAGATCTACATCGCTCCAATAAGCCCAAGAACTAACATGTTGTAGCTCCCATAACTTTCAATATCTCCATCCCCAATTTTGCTTGACAAATTTGAGGTTGTGGGTCAGTGGTTGGAATATGCCTGTATTTTCGGATTATAAAATGCACTACCTCCACCCCCCCACCCTAATTGGGGGGAAAATGGGGGTGCACTTTTTTAATTCGAATCTTTTTTTTGAGTGGAGTGCAGGAGGCAGGGTCCACGGAGGATGTGGGCAAGGGGGAAAGGCTGTGGCACTGGAGCTCGGGCTGTGTTGCAGCGGTGTGCGCTGGTGGCCCCCATTTTCCGTGTTCCTGCAGGTATTGGCAAGCTGCTCCTTGGCCTCTACCATCCAGAACTTCCAGAAAATAGCCGCAGACCTCCATCTCTACATGCGCTGCCTCAGCAGCCATTTTTTGGAAGTCCTAGGAAGTAGAGGCCAAGGTGCAGCTTGCCAATACCTGCAGGAACACGGAAAATAGGGGCCATCAGCACACACCTCTGAGACACAACCCCAGCTGTGGTCCCCCTTACCCCCATCCTCCATGAACCCTGCCTCCTGCACCTCCATTCTACCACTGCAACCCCCCTTCAATAAGCCATGGTGGGTTTAGGATGGGGGACATACTAGGATTATACCAGAATGGGGGGCATATACACCAGGATTGGGGACATATATACTAGGATTGGGGACATATATACTGATTGAAAGATGGACACTGGCATTATAGGACAGACCTCATTTAACTTAAAACATTTTTTTTTCTCTTTTCCTTCATCAAATTTGGAGTGAACTTTATATGTTTAATCTTTCTTTACTGGTGCATTTTATAAAGCGAAAAATACGATATGAGGATTTTTTCTTTAAGATTGGTGACTCCCTACTCAGTAGCTAGTTATAATAATGTGTTTATCTGAAGAAACACTGCACAAAAGCTACTGTAAACCTTGTAATATGCCTGGTGCAGGACCTCAGGGGCGGTGCCTAGCTAAAGAGCACAGAGATGTGCACCACCCTCGCAGACCCTGTGCTAGGCCTAACACAGTGTATTAGTTTTACCTGCAGTATTTCGTTAATCTATCAAAGAATGCTGTTACTTTTGCTTATTATGTCAATTCACAATTGATTAAAATGACTTTTAGACTGGAAAGAGAAGAAGAAGAAGAGGAAGAGGAGGAGGAGGAAAAGGAAGAGGAAGAGGAAGAGGAGGAGGAGGAGGAAGATGAAGAAGAAGAGGAAGAGGAGGAGGAGGAAGAGGAAGAGGAAGAGGAGGAAGAGGAGGAGGAGGAAAAGGAAGAGGAAGAGGAGGAGGAAGAGGAGGAAGAGGAGGAAGAGGGAGAGGAAGAAAAAGAAGAAGAAGAGGAAATAGGTATAGTGTATGAGCTGTTGTCATTGGTTGTTCTGCAATTTCTGTGCAGAAATCAGTGGGTAACACAACCTCCTTATGTGAGAGTATCTTAGTTCCACCTTCCTTTCCTTTTATTGTGTTGATACCGTGTGGAGAACTTTTTTCCGATATTGTAGTATTCATCTGCTGGTTAAAAATGAAGATACGATGGTGTTACTGTACATAATCAGAATGGAACCCAACCTAGAAATAAACATATATCCCAGTGTGACATTATGAGACTACTGTAATAGGGTCTATAGTGCTGTTACCCTGCTACAAAGGGTATATTGTGTTTGTGTCTACATTTGAAAGTTATGTACTTAATGATGTGTATGTATCCACTTAGTGCAGGGGTGGGGAACCATGGGGGAGTGCAGCCCTCGATGACTTTTTTGTGGCCCCCGGGCAGATTCCTGGGGACCGTAGTACTTGGGCCGGAAGACACATTTTACCGACTTTCTGCCCTTTAACTCCAGCTCTCCAGTGATCTCTATGTCCCAGCCTTGGCCTCCCCAGTGAGGTATATGCTCCCAGCCTCTCCTGTGATGTCTAGGGCTCTTGCAAACCTGGAAAAGCAGTTGAGAAGCAACATGACCAATATCACCTGCGCCAAAGAGATGCAGCCCCAGCCACCACAGTAGGGGTGAGTTGATTGTTTAACCAAATATAGCGGGTAATTTTCAAGTTGATAATTTTGTACGGTCCCTGAAGGATTGTAGAAATTTCCAAATGGCCCCCGGCAGAAAAATGGTTCCCCACCCCTGCCTTAGTGGCTAAAGGTGAAGACTGCTCCTTGGTCCCCTTCACTTATGTAAGTGTGTTAATAATAATTATTGATACTCCCTAGGGGTGGGGCCTGGTCTATAAAAAAGGGCTTCTAATGTAAAATAAGAAGGTGAGTCCCCCAGAAAGGAGGGAAAATCAGGAGCAACAGAAACTTAAGGCCCCTTCTGCCAATCTAATTGGACTGTCTGGGTCACCATGAGAAGTGATTGTGGGCAGCTGGGAAGTGGGCCATGGACACAGGCCAAAATCACTCACCTGGTGCTGATATTCAACCCCTGCCCTTGGCGGCTTGTCGGGAAGTGACTAATTCCTCCGGTATGGATATAGTGAACTTACTAATGACACAGTGGTGGCGGTAAAGGAACTATTATCTAAAAGGTGGCCCTAACCGCTTCTAAGCAGCGGATCCCTACGGGAAGAGTTGGATGGGAGCCAATGGAGACTTAATTAATTTGCAGTGGGATACCGTGATGCTGATTATAGTTGGAGAGAGCCTGGAGACACCGGGTTGGGCAGGAGCAGTCTGCGTCATTTCAGTTATTGTGAATGCCCCTGAGAAAGTAATGTTCAAGCTTGATGATCATTTTTCACGAGACTGAGTGAAATGTTGAAATGCTTAATGGACTCTGTGTATGCTTTGGCCCTCATCGAGGGCAATCCTGAATTGAGCTTTTGCACTGGGTAGCCAGCCGTGGCAAGCTCAGCAGAATAAGAACTGCTCTGACGCCATGGCCCTGCCTTCCCCTCGACTATCAGAGCCCCATATGGCCGACAACTCAACACTACAACACAGTTTCACAATTTTTTCTTTATTTGGCATCATGTATGTAGAATATTGAGTAAATATAAAGAGAAACAAAATTGTGACACCAGGAGGATAACAGACAGCCGAACAAGAAGGACACCAACAATTGTGACATTAGTACAATAGAACACAACCTAGTAACACGGGCAAACATTGTTACATCATTGTAGTAAAAATAAAGTCTGGGTATATAGATGAACATGATTGTAGCATAGGCACAACAGAAAATACTGCAAACAGAAAAGCAACAGAAAAGTCAAATAACTGCTAAGATATAGGATGTCTAACACAAATGAAGTATGCAAATTAACTTGTCTTCAGAAGGAAGAAGACTATTTTTCACCTCTTTTCCCCATGGAACATTGCCTGCATTAAGTCTCCTTACGAAATGAGGTGAGTGCTATAGTGGAACGTTCTTTGACCAGTTGACCCATGGTTCAATAAATGTATTTTTCAGAAATTTTTTCCCATAGGTTGTCAATTTTTAAAACGCAAACTGAGCTTTTCTTACCCTCCCAGACTCCCTTGTTTGGTTGCAATGAAGGCGTTACATTGATAGCCTTGCAGCCAATCTGTTATGCCGCAGTGAGGAAAAGCTGAGTATGCTGTGCAAAAAGAGGGGAACACCCAGGTAAAAAGGGAGACCATGGCGATTAGGAGAGGGAAGAGGGGTGACCTTTAAATACTTACCTGAGTATGAACCCTGAGCTCCCTATCATCCCTAGATGGGTCCTTCCCCCTTTGTGTAATCATGGACTTAGGCCCTGGTTGACACTGGCTAGTGAGTAGGCCAACTAGACACTAGTCTTACTACTGAAATAAGGTAACACGGGTAGAGACACAAACAAGAAGGACAACTCACAAACAAAGCTACTCCACAGCTTCTCCAGAAAGGGATTTCACAGCCACTAATGGAAAGAACTCCAGAACTTCAACTGGATGAACTTTACCAGAGAGGACAGCATAGAAGATCTATAACTGGGATAGGCGAGAGCTAGGAGTAATTTTATATAGAGGAAGGGAGTGGTCATAAGGTTCAACAGCTGAGATTAAAGCTGCAAGGATTCTCAGCAAGAAAGGAACGCTTAACTCCATTGGCACCGAAAGGAAATAGATCTCCTCTACTAATGATAATCATTGAGCTGGCTCTAAAGAGGACCTACGATCAGCCAAAAGCCATGGCCTTCTGATCTCAGAGACCCCAGAGTCCACAGCAGGGCAGGTCACACATGTGACACAATCACTAACCATAGTGGCCCTGCCTGGACAAATGGGACAACTGTTTTGAAAGGAAAATCTGAAGAAACATTTAATATTAACTTTGATGAAACTTTACTTAGATATTTGGGAAATAAAGAACAAATTGGGTGGGAGCAGTCCAGTAGGGAATCATTAAAGGGTTGCACATAAAAAAACATTTGTAACCTATTCAGATAGTAAGTGAAAAATGTATGATCACTATAGGTCCCATAGCTGGAGATGTAAACAATCACACGTGATCTGAAAAAATGGTACAAACTCAACTCCCTCCTTAACTCAATGTTAAAAATAGGATGAATAGGGGCTTATACATAGATCTGCAGTGGAGAGGGGAAAGCATCTAAAGTTTCATAGTGAGCAGAGACAACAGACTATAGACAGGGAGGAAAGCACATATAGAGAAAATAAGTGCAGTTCTGATATAGCTAATGAGCTAATAAATGTAGCAGCTCCCTGGATATCAACAGAGCTCCCATCCAACCTATATTACAGGTAGGGACACTCCCACAGAAGATAAATCTGAAATTGGATCATGCTGCAAATTGAATAGTAAAGGGTCTGAACATGTTGACATCAGCATCCGATGCCACTGGTAGATCTGTAATACATGAACCAATTTTCTCTTACCCCAAGAGTCGATTGGACCTTTCCGAAGAAGAATGTTTAACATTTACATCAATATTCATGTCACATTCTGCACTCTTTCTTCTGTCTCCCTTTTCTTTTTTTACTCTCTTTATCATGTTGTCATCTACCGCTTTAGCTTTCGCCATCTGTCTACCTTATCTGGTCTTCTAATGGTTAAATCCATCAATTAATTTGCCTTTAACAAACTCCAAAGTGGGTTCTAATTAAGGTCTGTCTTTAAATGCATTAAAGCCTTATAAAGTCTGGAAGTCTTCAAGGAAGCAAAACTGTGATGCGGTTGTCTGTGTCAGAGTGCGCTGCCATCTCCTCTCAAGTTTATCGGTCACTTTAGTTTTTATTGGCTTTTCATGACTATTTTAGCTTCAGAACTGTAGAAATATACGTCATTCTGCTTAAAGTGAACCTGTCACCAGATTTGGGTGTGAAACTTAAAGTGCCATCATCATCAGCACCTATTCTGCATTTTAAGAAGGTGACTATTATGCCCCAGTACTTGGTTTATACCCTCTTTGCAAAAAACGTACTTGAGCCATCCCACCACGGCAAGGTGACCCACTTTGGACGGCCCCTACACTAGCCATATTATAACCTGCTACTGTGCATACTGACCTCATAAATAACAGGGCGTTGTGTATGAATCGGGCCTCAAAATGAATCACCGATGGAATGCATTATAGCAGTTTTGCGGGGCTCTCAGACTTGCCAGGAGACAAGTGGTTAGGTTACATTGGCAAAAAAAAGTAATGTGAACAAGCCTGTATAGCAAGTTCAAAGGAATGCCAAATTGCATGACACAACAACTAGAAAACAAAAAAGGTGTGTGTGTATTGTCTCCTTGCAATAAATAAAGCTAGTGCTATAAAAACACAGGGTACTTGGTTCATACCTTCTCCATTCTCTTAGGTCCGATTTTTTACGATGGACCCATTGACTTGCATGGCCGAGAGCAATCGGATTGACGAATGCAAATAGTGCGTGCTGCAATATTTTTCCTCGGACCTAGGAAAAAAATCAGACATGTGCATGGCCAAACACAATGTTTTAGGACCAATAGTTCTTGATTTTTTTTTTGTTGTTGTGGCCTGACCGAAAGACTGTCAACTTTCTTACCTTCCTGGACGTCATATGCAGCAGTTCTCCCTTGTTCCGGATGTCAGTTTCATCTGAAGCGGACCATTAGTGGCCACGACCAATGTCACGTGAGCCTACATCGCTAGATTGGTGCCAGCACCATAGGAGAATACAGGTGTTTTTTTATTTTACTGGGGATATATAGTAGTTGAGAAGGGTTTTTTGCTGAATAGTGGAAAAACCCCTTAAAGTAATGGACAGCCCAAATTCGGAAAAGTTTTCTGTGACAGGTAGGAGATAAAATCACCCAGCAAGGCTGCTACCGGAGACAGGGAATATCCAGCAGTGACCCAGAGAATGCTGGGAAGTAGTGTGTGTGTGTGTGTTTGCCTCTCTGCAAAACAAGAAGCAGCGCTTAAAAATACTAGTGTGGATATCCTGAACAGGGTCAAGCTGCAGGAAAGAGACTGTCAGGAGTGAAGAATAGCCAGGACAGTTCAGGAGCATATTCTGATGATCAGCAGAAGGACAGTGGAGAGAACTGGAGGACAAGATTCACCCTCGTCCCCCTCACCTCACTGCATGGATAAGGTACAGTCTGCTGCTCTGTGTACATGCACTGTGTAAGGAGAAAGACTCTGTAAGAAGACAAGATATTCTGAGAACAGACTCTCATGTATGGTATTCTGTATGAAGACTATTTAATAGGGATGAGCGAGTATACTCGCTACTATTCGGTATTCGCCGATAGTGGCGGTATTCGGGCTACTCGCTACTCTCCGAGTACTTATGTGTACTCGGGAGTAGCGAGTAGTCCTAATGTTTTCGCAGTGTATCCATAGATACACTGCGAAAGTAGCCTAAAAGTGAGTAAAAGTTGTTAAAAAACAATAAACTTACATACCTGTCCGACGCCTGCATCGGGACCGGAAAACCTCACCTCCGCTCGCTGGACAAGGACCTTTCACTACCAGCCAATCAGATGGCCGGTAGCGATCTGGCCAATCAGATGGCGCCACATCACACCATGTGATCGCTAGCGGCCACCTGATTGGCCAATTTGCAAGGTCCTAGATGTACTATCAGGACCTTGCAAACTGGCCAATCAGGTGGCCTAGCGATGACGTAGTTGGGACGTGGCGCCATCTGATTGGCCACATCACTACCGGCTATCTGATTGTCTGGTAGTGAAAGGTCCTTGTCCAGCGAGCGGAGGTGAGGTTTTCCGGTCCTGGTGCAGGCGTCGGACAGGTGAGTATGTAAGTTTAATGTTTTTTAACATCTTTTATTCACTTTTAGGCTACTTTCGCAGTGTATCTATAGATACGCTGAAAAAGTATTCGTACTCGCTATTTTCCTTGCTGGAAACTGTATAGAAGGTGCTGGTTATGCGTACCCTGATTCAATCCTCCCAAATCCAAACAACTCATGTTTATTTTGCCCAGCCTCTCCATACAGAGTGGTGGACATACAACATATCAAATATATATATTTTTGGCATATATTTTTAATTGAGACCCTTTGTGTGATTTTATAAAGATGGCAGCTGTCTTGGGAAATCAGGGACAGTTAAAAAGTCTTATTGGAGAATACTATTTAACGATAGCCATGAGACTCTGATTAAGGACTCTCATCTTTTTATCAGGCGCAGCAGATCGATCCCCTTTTAAACACCTTTAAACTACGGAAGCGGCTTTACGCTTGACTCAGCTGTAGTGCATGCTATTATTACTGTCAGACCCAATGAACTTTGATGCAACCCTTTTACCAAGTATATTGGATTTTTTGCTCCTCTGGGACCATAATTACTTAGGTTGTATGTACTGTAATTTGCTGTGATGCAGAATTTTGTCCCACTTAATTTAACATGCAGTTATACTAACCTCAATGTATAACACCATTTCAGGGTGTATATTAAGAGGGATAAAACGAGTGGACGGCTCAGGCTTTTCAGGTCTGTGACCTGAGATGCGACACAAGCAAACAGATTTATACCGGAAGGACAGCTTTCGAAGAAAAGTACCCTCAAAAATAAAAACCTTCTTACATGTTATTAAAAAATGTAATTTTTTTAAAGTTCCATTTCTTTATTTTTTTTTTGCAGCATTGATGTTTTTTGCTTTATCGACATTTCTTTGCTTCAAATTCATCAAGATAACGCACAAGAATTTGGCGTAATATAAAATGGTTGAACCATTTTTTTAATTTTTTGTTAATGGAAAAAGTCACATAATGATTTAAAAATATTACAAGTGAAACTTTGACGGCGCCAAAATAAAAAAAAAAATTAGCTGGTAAGCATTACTCCAGTCAGAGACCGGAGTGAGATGCACCTCAAAAAATGCGACTTTTGGAAAAAGTCACATTTCATGGATCTGTCTAAAACATAAAATGCTTCACCGGTATTCTCACTCCCCTCCACCCCCATCTACTTGCTGTCTCTTGTGTAAAGGGGTTCACGGGAGCGCCGCAGCTAATTGGTGGCCATTGATTGGTTGCAGCCTTGACATTTCATCCTAGATGAATGAAACATCCTCTCTTTAGACTCAGACTGAACATCAAGGCGGCAGCTGATTAGTGGCTGCTGATAGGCAGCAATAAACACGTGATTGGATAATGTCCCTGTCCGCTCTGCTCAGCATGGATTCAACACATTGAGGGATTTAGGGCTGCACTGTGCTGTCAGTTTTGTGAGTGACAGCTTAGTTGTCCAATCTGCTCAGCTGTCGGTGTGTTGACTGACAGCTCAGCCATCCAATTGGAGACTGGGAGGTGCTGGGCTTCTTTAGGTGTTCTCTGTTCTCTGTGATTGCTCAGCTACTTAGCTGAGCAGTTAGTCCCAGATCTCTGCCAGTCATAGCATTTGCTTATTGGTGCTTGTTGGCTTAATTTCTCTGTGTTTTGATCTGTTGCTGCCAGACCATGAACCTCCTCAGACCATCCCTTCATCCCTTTGCTTTGTTCTGCTATCCTCCTGGTATTTTGATTCCCAACCATGACCTGACTACACCTCTACCTATCCCCTTAGTTCGCAACGTGCTGTCTTGGTATCTGACTTGAAACGTTTGACTATCCTGCCTCACAGCTTCTATGTGTAGGGACTACAGTCACAGTCCCTAGCTGCAATATCCCTTGATGGCTAAGTCTACTGGGGAACACAAACAGCTATGCACACGAGTTGCGGGGGTCTGGTAGGTGAGTACTATTTTTTTACTTCTAAGTTACCCTTGGCCAGATGTCAACATAAGAATTAGTAGTGGACAACCCCATCATGGACAGATAGCAGAAAGTATATACATTTCACCTCTTAACTGAGGACATCTGTTGACACAACATTCTATTAAGGAGTTGCTATTTTTGTATCTTGAAGATACCCCGTTGAAGGGGATGTCTAATAAACACCATATATGTCACCTATGCATAGGTCAGGAGAACAATGTTCCTTGTGTGAATAGAGTGGTAGGTGGTACAATCCATAGGGTGGTGGGCACATGCTAACACTCCATTCACACTGTGGCTTTGGAGCCTACAATTCTTGGGGAAAGTGGAGGTTTCAGTATCAGGACCCTCAGCAACCATACACCTATCAAAATTAGGAGACCATCATTTACCCAAAGTCCTGAGATACTGTGGCTTTGGGTCATATAGAATAAATACTCAAGTGCTCACAGGTTCAAGTCCCCTAGGAGGGAAAAAAGAAGGAAAAGAACAATAACAAAAATGAACATATACAGTATATATACACATAGACATATAAATATTTGATAAAGAAATGATAATAAATAAAGATATTTGGTATCACCAGGTCGGTAAATGTCCGATCTAAAAAAAAGGAGACTTATTTAACCCATATGGTAAATGTCATAGAATGTCATATGAATCCCAAAATAGTATCAATAAAACATCAGCCCACAATGCAAAAAAAGCAAGCTCTCGCACACCTCCATTAATGAGTCTTAGAAATTGGTGGCACAAACCAAAAACTATTTTTTTTATATTTAAATTATTTTTCACCTCTTAAATAAAAAAAAAACATAAATTTGGTATCATTATAATTGCTCACCACCAGCAGCTATATGGTCTGTAACCAAATGCACTCAGCAGGATGCAGTAAGCCAAAGTTATATAGGAAAAGGCAAAACAGGTGCAAAATACCAACACTCCAATCACTCTCAACCTCCTCTTCAAAGGGGGTGATTACTGTTTTTTATGCAAGAGTGGAGCCCCTGCGGACCGGTCACCACTAGATGGCGGCACACCCGGGATTGGTAAATCGGTCACCTCACACAAACACCCAACACACTCCCGATCCCAAGTCTAGGGACTCTATGTCCAGCAACGGGATAGCGGGAGGAGACAGGTGGAGGGTGGAAAGTCAGAGAAGGACCCGGTAAGGGGAGGTACCAAGACAACAAAAAGGACACACAACACCAAGTGGGAGCAGAAAGTGAGTCACGAGAAGCTGAGACAAGACCAGACCAACCCAGACAAAGCCAGACCAGTCGGAAGGAGAGGCGAGACCATCATACAGGACTGAGAGAGCATGGACCCGGCGGCCTGTGCCATTTTGGAGTTGGCCTGGGTCCAAGGCTGTAGACCGTGGTGAAAGACAGAGGGAGTCTAAGGTGTGTTCGAGTCAGCGGGGACACCAAGGGACTGGACCAAACCAGAGTGCAGGCTCTGCTGAAGTGGCAGGGAAGCTTTATGCCCCAACCACAAACTCCGGCGGGTTGTGGGGTCTTTATGTCCCGAGACTCAACCTACGGTGCAGTGAAAGGAAGACCTTCGTATTAGGGCTAGGGGACCCGGAAAGTCACCCAATGAAAGCCAGTGACCGCTGGACTGTATCTAGCATGCAGAACAAACCGAAAAGGCCCGAAAGAGACACGGAAGGGAGAGTCACAGATAGACCATCCCGGCTGCTGAAACCACACCGGAGCCGCTGATGAACTGTTATAAGCTGTACCATCTGTCGAGAAAGGAGAGTAAAACCCGGTTAAAGCTTGATACTGCTTGAGACTGTGTTTCTTGCGCCCGAGAGGAGACAGACTTATTTGAGACTCAGCAGAGAGAGACTACCTGGGCCTGTGAATCCTGTATCCACTGCACCACACTTACTACACGGCTACCCTGGGGACCAGCCCTGCCTGTAAAGCACTCAACATCCTTGCTGCTACCCCCATCATCCCCAGAGGCCCGACTGCAGCGGCGGCTACCCATAGCCGCACACCATGGATGGCATCACGTAAAATTCCTAAAACTGTTTTCCCCCTTTTAATGACAGCCCGGTACCACAAGCCGGGTCACGACACCAGTGACCTCCAGCAGCCCCAGACGATGACGAGAGGGCCCGATTCGAGTACCCTACGGTCCCGACAGGCGGATCACACACAGAATGAGGTTCCCATAGGGTGCCATTCACACACGTGTCATGCAATGTGTGCCCAGCCTATTACTTACCTTTTACTATTAGATTAGGGGGGCTGTTGCACTACATCAATGCACCACAACATGACAGACCCTATATGGCCCAACTGCACCCTGCAATAAAGAAAAAAAATTGCAAAACACACAATACAAAACATGAATCATAATGTGAGGTAGGTATTTTGGACCAAAACATGTAAGCTCGTAACCCATGTCAAGGATCCTCACGCTCACGGGTCCCTAAACACTAAAGTCATGGCAAAAAGGACATAAATTGTTGTGGTGCATTGATGTAGGGCCTAACAGCCTGTCTAATCTAATAGTAAGGGCATAAGTAATAGGCTGGGCACACATTGCATGACACGTGTGTGAATGGCGCCCTATGGGAACCTCATTCTGTGTGCATCAAAACGTGTAATCACCCCCTCTAAGAGAAGGCTGAGAGTGATTGGAGTGTTGGTATTTTGCACCTGTGTTGCCTTTCCTATATAACTTTGGCTTCCTGCATCCTGCTGAGTGCATTTGGTTACAGACCATAGAACTCCTTTGGTGAGATTTTTGAATTTATGTCCTTCTTGCTTATTATTATCGTTATAATTGCACTGACCATAAGAAGTTTTATTTATTGTAAGAACAAAAATTAAAAATAACAACAGAATTCTAATTTTTTTTGCTATTTTAATTGGAAAGTTTCTATTTTTTTCTACTACATCTTATGGTAAAATGATAGGTGTCATTCAAAACTACAACCCATTCTGCAGAAAAACCCTCATCTAACTGTGCCCATGAAAAAATAAAAAGTTATGACTCTTGAAAGAGGAGTAGGAAAAATCGAAAGAACAACATTAATAATGACCTGTTTGGGATTGGGAAGGGGAGGGTATGCATAGGATGATTCGATGGCAGAAAAAATATATGCATCAATGCTGTCTTTTCCTGCAGTGGTATAGATGAGCGCAGGAGAACGTTAATCTACTGCAGAAGTGTCTGCCATCCTGCTGATTCAGTGACATGAAAGGCTTCTCTTAGCATGAGGACACCTGAACACAGTGATGTCATGATGGCTGCCTCGCATTCACTAGGTCTTCCCTCTGAATTATGGATGTCCTGCCAAGCCAGGCTCTCCGCAGTAATGATCCCACAGTGACTCACCACTTAACAAATGGCTATTCCCTGAGCATTTGTTACACAAATCTTACCATAATCCCAGACATGGAAAGCAGGAGTCAGGAGATAAACCATACACCCATTAACATACAGCTAATTATTTTTCTTTCCCACACTCCTTTTTTACATCTTTTAAATTATTTTGGGAGAGTGAAGCAGACTCTGAGCATCCATATCTCATGGTCAGAGTATGGATGGACTCATAACCCAACTTGACTGCATCTGGCACGCTCGGACAAGGGAATGCATGGCACAACACAGAGATTAAAATGGGGAGGGAAAGAGTAGAAAGGCTCTAATGGTAGGGAAAGGGGAAGCGGGTCACCTCCTGACACTAACCTGTGTTTTTAATCTGAGCTCCCTAACATCCCTATACTGGTTCTTTCCCCCTCCTGACACTAACCTGTGTCTGTACTCTGAGCTCCCTAATGTCCCTATACAGGTCTTTACCCCCTCCTGACACTAACCTGTGTCTGTACTCTGAGCTCCCTAATCTAATGGTCCTGCCTCCTCCTACACTAACGTGTCTGTATCTGAGCTCCCTATGTCCCTTTAGGCTTCCCCTTGTCACCCTCTTGTGCCTAGCTATGATGCAAAACAGAAATCTGACCTGCACTACCGTGTTTATGCACTATGTGTTACTGAACTAGAAACAGGAACACCATACAGATAATGACCCACCACTCCAGAGCAAATAGCTTCTGATAGGACCTGAAGTTCAAAATATCCAATAAAGAACATAATGAAGCAGCACTCACTGGTAAGGATTTCTTCAAGCGTATATTGTATTTAAAAGGGGATCAAGCGGGCATGTGGAGATGATGCGGACTACATTCCAGGACCTGTCTTGGAATGTAGTCCACATCCTCCCACATGTCTGTTTGATTCTTTTTGAATACAAAAAAAGCTTGAAGAAAACCTTACCATTTGGTAGATGAGCTCACAAAAAACTGACCTTATTATATGCTAAGTATCTCCATTTTTGATTTTCATATAGCAGTAATGCATGTCCATATTCATTGTTTGTATATCTTAGCATTTCAGGGTGTAACTGTTTAATATAGTATATATTATGTTCGGTATGCACTTGCATGTTAGGAAGTGCTGGCAGTTTCTTATTTAGTAAATGGGGTAATGACTTCCAATTTTTAAGGGTTTGCCTGTCCTCAATTTACCAACCACAAATTTTTTTAAATATTTTTGACTTCTCAGGTTGTATAAGGCTGGCTTCACACCACGATTCTTGGGATCTGGGACAGCCCCGGATCTGATTTTGCCCCTATTGTATCCCTATGGGGCTGGATGGGACTGGATGGCAGTGATTTGCCATCTGGTTTGGCGTGGATCCGGCAGATTTCGTTATTTTTTTGCCCCAGACACAAAATTGGAGCTAGCAGCATTTTTGTGTCTGGGGCAAAAATTGGACAAAATCGGACATGGGAGTCTATGGGCGCCGGATCAATATAAAAAATCGGACCGGTTTCCCGGATGCTGGGTGCTGAATTTCAGCACCTGGAGAGCTCCCTGGCTGAAATTTCTAGCTCTTCTCCAGCCGCTATGCTGAAATTTCAGCACTTGGACAGCAGCAGCCACTGATTCCCGCAGAAGTCAGGATCGGAAAGCATGTTTGCTCTCAGGTTCTGTTTGTCCGGGGATGTCAGGTTCTGTCCTGTGCTTCCTGCAAGACAGCATATAAACGTGGTGTGAAACCGGCCTTAGGCTTTGTTTTATATGATTTTTTACACCAATTTATGGTGGTTTGATAAGGAAGATTTCATCACAAACTTGCCGATCCCATTAAGCTTCTGTATGTTATGAAGAGTCATTTATTGAGCAGAGAGCTGATATTAATCCTTGAAATCATCCTATGCATATATGCATTTTGTACATAATTCTCAGAATTACGGCTGGACTGATTTCCATAATACACAGCGTAATTGTCATCTCCAAGACAAAGGAAACTTTGAAGATTCCAACGAACCAATTTCACTCCAGCAGGCAAACTAAATCTCATCCAGCCCTGTGCAAATCAGAAGTGTTCCCTCTCCCCTGATCCGGCTGGTGTCGGCGATATTCACAGTCTGCCGCCACGTAGGCTGGAACTACAGTCACTGGCAAATGTCTGAACACAAATTTTGGTTTTTGCGGCTTCAATGTTTTTAGATTTTATAGATCTTTAGATCTTCGGATGTTTCTCTGGTTACTGAAGGTCAATTAGAAACATCTTAAAGTTTTTAAACTTTTATTGACAAATACAGGAGCATCTCAATGAATGAGAAGATCATCAAAAAGTTCATTTATTTCAGTAATTCAATACATAAAGTGAAACCCATATATTATATAGAGTCATTACCCACACAGAGGGATCTATTTCATGTGTTTATTTATGTTAATGTTGATGATTATGGAAACCCAAGGGTCATTATCTCAGAAAATTAAAGTAGGGAGGATGAAGGGTCTGAGAGATAAAATATGACCTAAATAGATATCAGAGGCTTCTACTTGTGTGGTTGTGAGAGTCACAACCACTATAAAATCATATCACGGCTGCTGCGGTCACCAGCGTGGTGCATATAGAGTAGGGAGGATGAATTATTAAAAGCTGTGCTGCCGTATTCCACGAGACATCAAAGGGTGAATATAATATTGATTTATTAGTCAACGCGTTTCAGAGCTCCCTGGCCCCTTCCTCAGGACAAATCAATATCATATTTCCATGTTTCGGAGAACCCTGAAACGCGTTGACTAATAAATCAATATTATATTCACCCTTTGATGTCTGGTGGAATACGGCAGCACAGTTTTTAACCCTTCATCCTCCCTACTCTATATGCACCACGCTGGGGACTGCAGCAGCCGTGATCTGCTTTTATAGTGGTTGTGATTCTCACAACCACACAAGGTGAAGCCTCTGATACCTATTCAGGTCATATTTTATCTCTCAGACCCTTCATCCTCCTACTTTAGTTATCTGAGATAATGACCTTTGGGTTTTCATTGGCTGTAAGACATAATCATCAACATTAACAGAAATAAACACATGAAATAGATCCCTCTGTGTGTAATGACTCTATATAATATATGTGTTTTACTTTATGTATTGAATTACTGAAATTTGTTCACTTTTAATGATATTCTAATTCATTGAGATGCTCTTGTATATCATGTTTATGCATCAGCTTCTCGGTGAACTCTTGACCAATTACAGCCCATTTTTCCATAATCATTGCTCTGAAGTTTATCACAATATTTGTGTTTTGGTTTGTCCTTCGGTTTTCGAGGATTGACTGAAGGATCTCAATAGGATTGAAGGATCTCAATAGGACTGAAGGATCTCAATAGGACTGAAGGATCTCAATAGGACTGAAGGATCTCAATAGGATTGAGACTTGAGGAATTTCCTGACTGTGGACCCAAAATGTCATGCTTTGCTCACTGAGCAACTTTACCTTGAGACATGGTCTACACCAGGTAAAAAGCATCGCTCCTGGATCATTACGAGAAGTTGCTCTTGGAGGATTGTTTATTTATGGTAGTGTTCATTGACAAAATTGTGACATTCCACTCCATGGATGAAAAACAAGCCGACTCATGAATGGTCAAATGGTCTCAGGATCGGGGCGGACATACCATCGGTGCACTTTGTGCAGATACACAGGGACCCAATAGGTAAGGAGGCCACTTCTACCTCCAAAGATAGAGGAATTATGCATTATGATGACCTATTGGACTGCAGTGACCTTTACCCTAACCCATATAGTTGTTCTTTCCATAGGGTCCCTCTTCTATCGGGGTTTGCCTGTGCTCGTGATGCTTCACTGTTGACAAGACACGATACATGATAGCGCTCACCTTTTCTTCTCCAGACAATCATTCCTCCAGATGTCCCAAACAGTCTGAGGGGGCTTCATCAGAGAAAGTAAGTATATTGCAGTCCTCTGCAGCCCAATCCCTGCACTTTATAACAAGCTATTTTGTCTGATGAAGCATCAAAAGAAGTCCAAAGTGACTCTACCCTATTATAGAGAATGCTTGCCTGTTTTTCAAGGATTTAGACAGAAACTCTGACTGATTAGTCAACGTAGAGCGCAAGTTAAATGAGAACTTAGCCTTTTTTACTCTATTAACGGCCTTCAGCCTCAATCTCAAGTCATGGTGATTTAATGGATGAACGCTCTGTGAGAAGATCAATCTTGTGCAACCTAGATGGACCACCAGGATCTTCTCCAAGCCTGTATAGGTTGACCAGGATCTTCTCCAAGCCTGTATAGGTTGACCAGGATCTTCTCCAAGCCTGTATAGGTTGACCAGGATCTTCTCCAAGCCTGTATAGGTTGACCAGGATCTTCTCCAAACCTAGGTAGGTCCACCAGGGTCTCCTCCAAGCCTAGATATCTCCACCAGAGTCTTCTTCAAGTCTAGAAATGTCTACTAGGGTCTTCTCCAAGCCTAGACAGGTCAACCAGGGTCTTCTCCTGCTTTCACAGACTGACCCTGTTTCAGATGCACACTAAATGACCTGTAACAGATCTTCATGTGCAAATAGGTTGCCACTGTTGGCAATGCAGGCACAGTTTGCACAAGACAATAAGCTGCCGAGAGCAATGACCTTTTGTGCAGCCCAAAGGATCATTTTGTTACGCTCACAGGAAGCAAGCGTCCAGGAGTGGACCCACTGTACCATAGGGGGACCCGGACTTACCATGATGTGGGAGGCGCTTGACTAAGCCTCTATTATGAGAATCCAGGTGCCACTCCCAAGGCAGTGTCCTTGACTGTGGCGGAAAAGTAGGCCTGGGTGACAACAGGACAGGAGAGTAGACACGCGACTAGAAGGGGACTAGAGTCAGACAGGGCTGACACAGCAACTTAAACAAGACTGGGAAATGTACATGGAACAGGCAGATTCAGGCACCGAAGGTCAAGCATGGGATATGAAGCAGAGGTCATCATGCACTGCCATAGGTAGAAGTTGGTCAGGCTTCGGACATCAGGCAGAAGTCATCATGCACTTGGCATCAGGTAGATGGGGAAGGCAGTTGCTGGAATACAGGCAGTGCAAGACTTCAAACAGGATACAGGAATGGGTGCAGGATTCAGGCTGGTCCCAGGACACAGGAACAAGCTAGATACTCAGGGAGGGTGGGTCCAGACACAGGAATTCAGGCTGGATGGATTTATGGACATCATCAGACAAACTGGTTGCAGGCAGCACTGGTGCTGGATACAGACAAACCAGAGCAACAGGCTGGACCAACACATAGGACAAGGTTAAAAAACCTAATGAGTTGCTGGGATGACGCCCAACAGAGAAAGGAGCCTTAGGCTATGTGCACACGGGGGGCGGGTTAGTGGCGGCGGCGGCTGGGCGGACCCGACAGGAAGCTCCGGAGCCGTCCACCGGCTTCCTGTCGGGTCCGTGCTGCGGGAGACGGGCGGGTGTGCGGCGGGTGCACAGCGGGTTAGCCGCGTCGGTTCTGCAGCGGCTGGAAGCAGCACATGATTCTGCTTGCAGCCGCTGCAGAACCGGCCGGATTATAGAACATGCTCATTCTTTGCTAACCCGCTGGGAACCCAGCGGGTTAGCAACAGATGAGCATGTGGAAACCGCCGGTGTGTGCACACCGGGTGTCGGTTTCCATAGGTTTATATGTTAACCCAAAAGCCGCTTTTGGATTAACATAAATTTGCATAAACCTAATGGAAACCGACCGGCGGTTTCCGCTGCTAAAACGGCCCTAAACCTCCCTGTGTGCACATACCCTTAAATGCCTGGTGCTGCCCAGCGTTCACCTCCCCCTTAAGAGAGAGGGAAGTGCGCTTGCGTGCACCTTAAGCTGGAGACCTGGAAACCCAGCATGGGGCCGAAACGTGGGATAACATGGAAGAGCAAGAGACTGAGACACACATGGATAGCTATGGAGAGACCAGAACCAAGCAACACATGCATGCCCACAAGAATAAGCGGGCAGCCAGAGAGAAAGGAGAGTGCAGGGATATCGGTGCTAGGAAACACCGGGACGCCTGCGAATATAGGAACGCCAGCATTCCACATTCCACCCGGCGAATGAGCGCTCTGCTCATTTGTGCAGTGATCTACAATCTGCTTAGACTGGACCTTTATCCTGGGAACACTCAGTCCTTAGTGGAGTTTGTCGATGATGATGTTCATATTTTGGTGAGTTGGGTTGGCTAAGGTAGGAGTTGCAGCTCTGCATCGATCTGTTGCTGAGATGACACCTATTGGCACTGTATAGAGTTCCTGCAAGGAATAAAACAATAAATAAGACTGAAGGATGGATCATTGTGGGTTTTGGGTGGCTAAAATGGAGACCTTCAGACAACTGCCCCTCTGTCCTCCTTGAAATGCTGTTCTCTTTTGTTATCCACTGTGATTATACAGTATATACATTAAAATGCAGCCCTCTTGCTTCGTGTCATCACTCAGGGAGAGATCATGTAACAATTACGTAAAACTAATCTGCTATTTTATTTTAGATGCACTTTCATCTCGCACTTTCTGTGCAGATTTGCTGGTGACGAGGAAATTAACACATCAAAGGGAAGTTGGATGAGGATGTCAAAATATAGCTAATATCACGCTTGTCTCTACTTCCCAAACATTACAGGCATTAATTCTGTAATAAAAGTTTAGGATGCACCCTACATGTGAGCAGAGCAAACTGATACTAACCATAGTCAGTTATTTTGCAACTGGATAAATAGCAATTCCACAAAATTCTGGAGAAGAACAAATGTCGGCTGATTTGTAGACTAGAGAATGTCATACAATGCTTAATACTGTGCACTACGTCAGCATGGATGTAATGGCGGATCATAACAAAACAGGTAGCTTGAGTATAGAAGATGAGAACCAACAAGGTGGTGTTGTGCAGGGGTAATAGGTGCAGGGGTTGCGATTGCACCCGGGCCCTGCAGCCTAGGGAGGCCCCAGAAGGCCCTTTGGCCTATAGAAAAAGACTAATTCTATTAAAGATTTGCAATAATTGAGGGTCCCGTTGGAGCTTTCGCAGTTACGCCACTGGTGTTGTGGTCTCCTCAATCAGGAGTATCAACCTTAGTCCGTCTGCAGCCAAATCTTAAATGTTTTTAATGCACGCGTGCAGTGAGAATAACAGACACCTGACCCGAGTTCAAGTTGTTAAGAAGAAGTTCTGAGTTTATTGCGGAAGCATGTAAACATATACAGGCAATCCTGGGGGTAGGCCCCAGGATAGGATCATACATTAATTGGTTACAGAATATTAAACATAGCAAATCATTGGTACACTAATAGCTAAGAGCTGACTGGATTATGCAGATCTATTCTAAACTAACGTTTTCACCATTTGATGCTATTGACCCATCACACTTCATTTCTTTATCTGGTGTTTTTGGAACATCTTCCCTTCTTACCAAAACATGCTAGACATTGGCTTCATTCCCAGACTATCTGGCCTTCACCGTTTCTCAAAACACAGTCTATAGCTTGCAGTAAGCAACACTTTATATAAAACACCCAGGGACTACTTATTTCTCTTAAAGGCAAGTGACCTACTTAAAGGGATATATATGCTAGATATGCAGTACAGTATGAGCACATTGGCAAAGCTTTGGTCATTTTCATATATTGATTTCCATAACAGTGGCAAATAATCAAGTCATCTGGATTTAGTTACCTCATCTGTGAGCAACATGATGTAGGGGCAGAGAGCGCGATTGTGTCATTTTGGTGGGCTGCTTGTTGTGGTTTTGATAAAAATGAAACTATTGGGCAATATGGCCATGTGATGATAGAGATGGCATCACTATGCAAATAACAATGGATGATGATAGCACAAGAGATGTTTATAATCAGAAATAAGGTAATGGAAAATACATGTTAGCAGGAAATGACATCACATAATGGGAGATGATGACTTCATTGCTTATTTGTTTATAAAAGATTGAATAACTGGAAAAAGGAGAGACAACTTTGCTGGTAAGTTGATCATGTTATCATTATTATTATATATATTTATATAGCGCCATTCGGTTCCATGGCGCTTTACATGTATAGGGGCAGACAAGAACAAGAACGTAAAATAACGACAATTAAATCATACAAGTACAGTAGGGCAGAGGATCCTGTCCACGAGGGCTCACAGTCTATAGGGGTGGGTGGGGTGACATTAGGAGGGATAATAAAGAATTTAATCCCAGCAACATGGAAAATAAATATACCATCACTGATGACATGACAACAGGATGACCTCACAGGAGATGACATCACTGAAGACATGACAACAGGATGACCTCACAGGAGATGACATAACTGATGACAAGACAACAGGACGACATCTCAGGAGATGACATAACTGATGACAAGACAACAGGACGACATCACAGGATATGACATCACTGATGACATGACAACAGGACGACATCTCAGGAGATGACATCACTGATGACATGACAACAGGACGACATCATAGGAGATGACATCACTGATGACATGACAACAGGACGACATCACAGGAAATGACATCACTGATGACATGACAACAGGACGACATCATAGGAGATGACATCACTGATGACATGACAACAGGACGACATCACAGGAAATGACATCACTGATGACATGACAACAGGACGACATCATAGGAGATGACATCACTGATGACATAACAACAGGACGACATCACAGGAAATGACATCACTGATGACATGACAACAGGACGACATCACAGGAAATGACATCACTGATGACATGACAACAGGACGACATCTCAGGAGATGACATCACTGATGACATGACAACAGGACAACATCACAAGAAATGACATCACTGATGACATGACAACAGGACGACATCATAGGAGATGACATCACTGATGACATGACAACAGGACGACATCACAGGAAATGACATCACTGATGACATGACAACAGGACGACATCACAGGAAATGACATCACTGATGACATGACAACAGGACGACATCATAGGAGATGACATCACTGATGACATGACAACAGGACGACATCATAGGAGATGACATCACTGATGACATGACAACAGGACGACATCACAGGAAATGACATCACTGATGACATGACAACAGGACGACATCACAGGAAATGACATCACTGATGACATGACAACAGGACGACATCACAGGAAATGACATCACTGATGACATGACAACAGGACGACATCACAAGAGATGACATCACTGATGACATGACAACAGGACGACATCACAGGATATGACATCACTGATGACATGACAACAGGACGACATCACAGGATATGACATCACTGATGACATGACAACAGGACGACATCACAGGAGATGACATCACTGATGACATGACAACAGGACGACATCACAGGATATGACATCACTGATGACATGACAACAGGATGACATCACAAGAGATGACATCACTGATGACATGACAACAGGACGACATCACAGGAGATGACATCACTGATGACATGACAACAGGACGACATCACAGGATATGACATCACTGATGACATGACAACAGGATGACATCACAAGAGATGACATCACTGATGACATGACAACAGGACGACATCACAGGATATGACATCACTGATGACATGACAAGAGGATGACATCACAAGAGATGACATTACTGATGACATGACAACAGGATCACATCACAGGAGATGACATCACTTGAATTGATTTCATATGAATTGTACAGATTTCAAACAGCAATGGGAGCCGATTACTGGTAATGTAGTAATAAAAGATTACATCACATAATAATAAAAGACAACATCTAGTCAATTAGTATATATCAATGATAATATCAATGTGGTGTATTTAATTATATGTACCAAATGTCCAACAGGTGGCATGTACATAGGGGAGACCGGGCAAAAATTCAGAAAAACAATGACTTCTCATCGCCACTCAATAAAAGAAAGGTGTATGGATCTACCTGTAGCAAAGCATTTTTGCTGCCCTGACCACAGGGAAACCAACGCTCATTTTAAAAAGGTAACTTCAAATCACTGAGAGAGAGGAAAATTTGGAAATTCAAATTGATAACGACCTTTGACACATTCAAAACAGGATTACATTTTTCACATGGATTTATGTGTTTTTATATAACATGAATGGGCATTTGGGGACATCACAGATTCATGCATTTTTATAGAAATTGAAAAGACACTTGGGGATAGCACATCTCCAACAGACTCCATTATGAGGACAATGAACTTTTGACACATCTTCTGTGAACTCTCTCACTTAGATTTATTGCTTTCCAAAACTCACTTACCGTAAGTATTTTCAGGTCTCCACAGGCTACTAACCATGTAACAATAATACAATTTGTTCTGCTTATCTTAGAATTTTGGTTCTCTTTCCCAGCTCCTCTACCCCTTCCTAACCTGACTCTGCTTTACGTCACCTGTCGTATTTACTATAGCATGTAACACAGTTTTTTTTTGTTTTTTTTTCCTTTTGCTTATGTATATATGTATGTGTCTTCAGAATTTGTGTCATTATCAGCCTGACAAGGGGCCATAGTGTCCCGAAAGCTTGCTATGTTTACCATCTTTTCAGTTCGCCATTACAAGGTATCAACCACTGAGGACTCTCAGATTCTAATATTTTTCTATATATCAATGACAACACTGGTGGGTTGATAAACAGCAATACTGATAATAGGGAAAAAGAGGTAACATAACTTGTGAAATGACAATGATCATGGGGAATGATATCCCTAGTGATATGGTAAATGAAGATGAAATCACTCGTAACATGACAATGGAAGATTTAAATCAATAGAGATATGGTTGTAAGATGACATCAATGGAAGTATGGCAATTGAAGATCATGCCATATCCAAAAGTGGAACATGGATATAGGAATATACACATTATCAGCCCCATCCAGGATGAATCCGGCATGGAGACAACAAAGACCGGAATCAGACGGTAACCTCCAAGCTCCCTGGACAGCACCTCAAGTCTCAGAGACTACACATAACCCATTGACATCCACAGTGGTCCAGTGATGGAAAGAAACAGAGGGGGACAGGCAACAAACCGGATATGGGATGACATCATTAGTGATATGGTAACTAGTAGTGACATCAATGGGTAATATAGTCATTGTAGATTGCCACACCACCCCAATGAAAATGAGAAATTGCAGCTCTAGTGAAATGGCAATGACTGATGGCAACACTGTTCATCGATAATGTGACATTATATTACTGATAATAAAGTATTGGAGACATCACTGGTTAAATGATAAATACTATTTTGTCACAAGTAACTTGTCATTAGGGGATTAGTCTACATCACTGGTTAAATGGTTACTGGTGGTGACATCACCAATAACATAATGAAAGATTACCATCCTTGGTACCAAGGTAACATCACCGGTAGCACAGCAGGGTGACAGGAAATTAGTAGTCATAAATGAAGATGACATCACATAATGGGAGATGACATCACTGCTAATATGACAATGATAGGTGACCTCACTGGTAAGTTAATCATGGGAAATGACTTCTCTGATAACATAACAATGAAAGTTTTTAATAACTTGTAATATAATAACAGGAGATGTCTTCACTGATAATATGGAAATCAAGGTGACATCACATAATAATACCTGACATCACAGGTAATATGGTAATAAAGATGACCACATAATAGATGATATCATTTGTAATACGGTAATGAAGATGGCATCACATAATAATACCTGACATCACAGGTAATATGGAAATCAAGGTGACATCACATAATAATACCTGACATCACAGGTAATATGGTAATAAAGATGACCACATAATAGATGATATCACTTGTAATATGGTGATAAAGATGACATCACATAATAGATGATATCACTTGTAATATGGTAATGAAGATGGCATCACATAATAATACCTGACATCACAGGTAATATGGAAATCAAGGTGACATCACATAATAATAGATGACATCACGGGTAATATGGAAATCAAGATGACATCACATAATAGATGACAACACAGGTAATATAATATTGAAGATGACATCACCAATAATAGAGGACATCACTGGTAATATGGTAATGAAGATGACATCAAATAATAGATGACATCACAGGTAATATGGAAATCAAGATAACATCACATACTAGATGACATACATCATAGACAAATCACAGGTAATATGGTAATGAAGATGACATCACACAATAGATGACATCACAGGTAATATGATAATGAAGATGACATCACCAATAATAGATGACATCACAGGTTATATGATAATGAAGATGACATCACATAATAAATGACATCACAGGTAATATGGAAATCAAGATGACTTCACATAACAATATATGACATCACAGGTAATATGGTAAAGAAGATGACATCACAGGTAATATGATAATGAAGATGACATCACCAATAATAGATGACATCACTGGTAATATGGTAATGAAGATGTCATCACATAATAATATATGACATCACAGGTAATATGGTAAAGAAGATGACATCACATAATAGATGACATCACAGGTAATATGATAATGAAGATGACATCACCAATAATAGATGACATCACAGGTAATATGGTAATGAGATGTCATCACATAATAATATATGACATCACAGGTATATGGTAAAGAAGATGACATCACATAATAGATGACATCACAGGTAATATGATAATGAAGATGACATCACCAATAATAGATGACATCACTGGTAATATGGTAATGGAGATGTCATCACATAATAATAGATGACATCACTGGTAATATGGTAATGGAGATGTCATCACATAATAATAGATGACATCACTGGTAATATGGTAATGAAGATGTCATCACATAATAATAGATGTCATCACTGGTGATATGGTAATGAAGATGTCATCACATAATAATAGATGTCATCACTGGTGATATGGTAATGGAGATGTCATCACCAATAATAGATGACATCACTGGTAATATGGTAATGGAGATGTCATCACATAATAATAGATGACATCACTGGTAATATGGTAATGGAGATGTCATCACATAATAATAGATGTCATCACTGGTAATATGGTAATGAAGATGTCATCACATAATAATAGATGTCATCACTGGTGATATGGTAATGAAGATGATGTCACATAGTAATAGGAGGTGACATCACATAGATGACATCACAGGTAATATGGTAATGAAGATGACATCACATAATAATAGATGTCATCACTGGTGATATGGTAATGAAGATGATGTCACATAGTAATAGGAGGTGACATCACACAGATGACATCACTGATTACACTACTCTATGGGCTGGACATTGGATGATAACTGAGCTAACACTAACCAGATATTCCTTTCCCATAGTCCTGACAATCTGCAGATTTTAATCACCGGGATTTGCACATTTCTTTTTATAGTTTTGTTAAAACATTTACAACTGAAGCAAAGAAAATAAATGGGAGAAAAAAAAAGCTACAAAAAGCGTATTTACGAAATGATTAACACATCTGTTTCCTCTCTGTGCCGGAGCCGGAGCCGTGCATCTCACATAGCCCAGGGAATATCAACACGATGTAAAGGGAATTTAAAGCCTGTTCTTACTTTGGGGCATACATTTTTTCATGATACATACAAGTGCCAAGGGAAATGTCTCAATCTCTCTCTTTCATCATCAAAACAGTCACACAATGTTTAATTCTATATGATTTAACAGGGGGGAAAGAATATTTCTATATTCACCCCTCGACGGTATGAAACTAAATAAATCCCTTCATAGAATGGATCCACACAATACTAAATGGACTATAAAGAGATTATCTGTTCCTGGAAACTATGAAAATGGTAACCATATCAGGCAACACTTCTCTTTCCACAATCCCGAATTGCACATGTAATGTAATTATCGTCAGCCATCGTATGACCAACAGTATTTCTCATCTAAATTTCCCAAAAAGACATAAAAATCAGAATACCCATCATTCTAGACCTCTCTTGCCCATTGATTCTAACAAGTACCCTGTAATACTAAATTTCCCCTGCGGAGGCACTGTGGAGGATTTCAAGGCTTCCAGGCACACCCCAGATCACAGCTGATCACTGCAGGTCTCAGCAGTATAATATGCTACAACCTCATTTTCAGTGGATCCTATACCTTATAAAGATAAAAGAGTCAACTGCCTAGAAATATCTATTTCCATATTTTATAGTGTGTATTACAAGAAATATGCCATTAATTGAGTTGTCCACTACTAGGACAACCCCTTCTCACTTGAGTTGTTTCACCCTGTTAAAATAATAAATCTTGTACTCACCTCCCAATCTGCCGCCATTCCAGCCTTGTCTTTATCCGCATTTCGGGGCTCATGTGACATTGTGACATCACGTGAGCCCAGTGCTATATTCCTGTAATTTGGTTGGAAGGTGGGGAGAAGGAAGCCAACGGTGATTGGATGAGGGACTCGCGTAATGTCACAATGTCACGTGAACCCCGAGCCACAGTTAGAGATGGCACTGGTAGGATGGCAGAATGGGAGGTGAGTACAGGGTTTATTATTTGAACAGAGTAAAACAAGTCGATTGTGAAGGGTTGTCCTAGTAGTGGGAAACTCCTTTAATATCTGATGGGTGGTCTATGGTAGAAATGGAAGCAGCCAAGTGGGCTAATTCAGATGTGTAGAGCATTGCCCCTAAGAGCATTGTTTGATGGGTCATAAAGGCTTTTGTGCAATTTGAGTAGAATTCAATAAAATTGAAGTAATGATAGTAATGAGAACTGAACTGTCACTCAATGGATGGCATTGTTGCCTTGCAGCTCTGAGGCCTGGGTTCAAATCCTACCAAAGACAACATCTGCAATGAGTTTCTAAGTTCTTCTGGGTTCTTTGATTATCTCCCATACTCCAAAGACACAGGGGAATTAAATTGTGAGCCCCTGTTATGCGTTGGGACTTGACCCATGGACCTTGTGCTGCATGGTCAATTTCCTTCCATACTGAGCCCTAGTTTGGTCAGCCCCTGTCCAATTGTCAATTGTCTTTTTACCTTTGCTTCTATTCCTTTAGGTTGCGGTTATAGGTGTTCGGATTTACTTATTGTCTCTGGCCTATCATATCACAGGTGGGGTTATTTATACTCTCCTTATTTCACTTATTCCAGCATTCTCTGCTGGCTATATTCATTCCTATGTGGATTCTGCTAAGAAGTAACAACCCCTGCTACAAGGGATTTTGCCTGTTAGATTGAGACCAGTTTGGTATTTGCTTTGTGCATTCTCACTTTCTTACTTGCACCTTTCTTATGTTGTTCTTAGGTTGTAGGTTACTTTTGCTTGCATTTGTTATTTCTCCTGTTTCCACATGTGCACATGTTTTATGTTTCCTCACCTTGAGTCCTTGTCTATCTCTGCAAGATTGCCCTATCCTGGATGTAGTACATAGTAACCTCTCCCCCTTGGTTCCTCATGAGGTACATGAAACATCTCGACAGCCTTTCAGGCAGCCAGGTCATGGTTGTGACTTTCTAGCTGTGGAGCTATGGATATTTCAGTCTGTTCAAGAACCATTAGTATGTTGTACAGCTAGGATATTTGTCTGTACAGCTGGGTACAACAGCAGTGAGATAGGCCTTTCTTCCACTATATCTGTGTTAGAAAACGTACATGCATAACAGCCCCAATGGGGACAGTGATGATGTGTGTAAAGTGCTATGGAAATTAATGGTGCTACATAAGTATGTAAAATAAATAAATATCCAACCTTATTCTCTTTCCATACTCATGTTCTTTCTTCATGCAACAGAGAGTAGATAATGAATAAGCAATTAAAGTGTGAGAGCTAGTCCAGGCCAGTATCAACTTATGAATGAGACTTTCGCACTCCGGCCAGTGCATGACGCACACGGTGCCGAGCATTAACTGATGACAGAGATACAATGAGGAGCAAACTGAGCCAAACAAAGCTGGACAGCGTTAGAGGCTTCTTATTCACAAGGATGCTGCATTACAGGCTAACGGTATAATTAGTACATTGTAATTTTACATAATGGTGGAGAGGAAAGTGCGCATAGTAAATGGCTTTCATTTCAGCCTCGGTTTACTGGGTAGATGCTTGATTCAGCAAACAAGTAAAGAATCAACAGAATTTATTTTTGTGTTGTTAGTCATTGTATGGACAAGTCGTGAGGCAGGGTAGTTAAACATTTCGGGGTCAGATATCAGGAGCATGGTATGGACTAAGGGGATAGACAAAGGTGTAGTACTAGTTAGGTCAAGGTCCGGTGTCAGAATACTAGACCAGGGTGATAGCAGATCAGAGACAAATGCATGGTCAGAGGCTGTCCTTGGTCTGGCAGCAATAAATCACAATGCGGAACACAGGTACAGTATACAAGGCCAATATGCACCAATGCGCAAGATGCTATGACTGGCAGAAATATGGGACTAACTGCTCAGCTAAGTAGCTGGGCAATCACAGAGAACTAGAAACACCAGCAGCACCTCCCAGTCTCAAATTGGATGGCTGAGCTGTCATTCAACACACTGACAGCTCAGCACTGCCCTGACTCATTGCATCCCAGAGAAATCGTGACAGTTTCTGATGGAAAATGGCTACTGCCTATAACCGGCTGATTTTCTACTTTTATGTATGGTAACTTTTACTCTTATCCTGCCCTTTCTGTCAGTAGAAAAGTATAGTCTGGTATACACATGTCACAGAACATTGCCCTCTTATTGGCTTCACAGAAAAAGTAAAAAAAAAAAACAGATTTCAACTTTGGAAAATGAGGATTTTCTAGAAGTCATTGATTTTTATTCGCCCTTTAGGTTATTCAATCAGGGAATTAAGTTCTGAATAAATCGTAAGGGGGGTGATCCTTTAGGGGTGATCGTTTCAGGTTTTCCTCTTTTTACTGCTTGCATGTAATAGGGTTTATGACTCACCCAGGACAGGGTACTCAGATCTCAGGGACAGTCGGGAGGTCACGGATGGCTGCCTGAGGCTGTGGCCCTGGTGGTCAATGAATAAGGGGGAAATAAAATAAAGATAAAGTTTGTTTGTGACGCCACCTGCGGTACCTGGTGAGATGTCACCAGCGCGCTCCTGTCCTCCGTAGGTCGGTGGTATTGCGGCAGTGATGGTATAGTCCTCTGCAGGCAGGACTGAGACCTCCAGGGCAGGAAATCTGTTGAAGGAATGAGTTCATGCAAGGAAAGATGCAGCAGAGTCAAAAGTCACTTCACCGGGTACTTTACTGGAACGTTTGCAGAGACATTACAGTTCACAGTGCAGTTGGATGTTACAACGACAAGTGGCTACGGGTGGCTGCAAAAGGATCTTTGGTAGATAGACGGAACCACCTTTTGTGCCTTTCTTGTTCCTTTTCTTCCCTTGCTTCCCAGTAGCGGTGTGAAGCCTGACCTCATATAGAATAAGTCTGACCTCCTGCTGTCTCTCTTTACTTCCCTTGCTTCCGTCAGGTGAATCTTCTGTTGATCACCGCAGTTGGGCGTTGCAGTGTCTGATTCCCCTCTAATGGGTGATTAGGAGTCAGGGTTGTATCTGGAGATACCCCTGTACTACGGATTCTCTGCAGGACGTGAAGGTTCCTACAGGTGTGGGCTCCAGTACCCGGTTTCTCTCCTTTCTCTCCCTCCGAGCTTCTTACTCCCTTCTCTTCCCTGTCTGGGATCTGTACTTCTTTTCCCTGGGTCCCTCAGCCGAGGAGACCCTTCTTTGTGCCGCAGGCTCCCTGCCTGGCTTTGACTAACTCTCCAACCCGGAGGCAGAGACCTGGAGCCCAAAAGGCCTCCAGCCAAAGACTAGCGGTCAAAGACCTCCTTTCTCCCCCTGGGGGTGACTATATAATCTCCCGGGTTCCCTTCCACTGCATGATTTAATGTGGGGTGTGGGTTTAAGGTTCCGCCTACCATCCTGAAATCCACTTTGCAGCTGGGGTTACTACACCTCTTTTACGGGTGCAGTACCCCTTTGTGGCACCTACGTAGTGGGGCGCCACATTTATACTTTACTTCTTTAATAAAAACAAATGTATAAGTGTAAAGCATCCCAAGACTGTGTGAAGTTCTATGTGTATGGGGGGAATAGGTGAGGTACATGTACCAGTCTACCCACATCTGCTGTCCATATAGACTTATTTTGTAAAGTGTGAAATGTTCTTGATCTTTGTTCTGCTGCTGTAATACTGTAATTTCCTCCGGGATTAATAAAGTTTATCTTATCTTATCTTATCTTAATATTAGCTTATGCCACTAAATGGCTCTTTTTTAAAATACTAGAAACAGGTTACATAAGGAGCTGATAATAAGAAGATCAGTCAGCGTGTGGCTGAAGCCACATGTAGTGCTAGGGGTGCTTGTGTGTAGTAGGCTCATTGACAATAGATTATGGACGCTGCTTAGCGCCCATTCCTCCCCGAAACGTGACCTATGCACAGGTCACAGAGAAGGCACACAACAGGCTCTCATAGAAGCCAACTCATTTTTTCTAAATGAAGCTATCTATATCCATGTGGCTGCCATTAAACCTAACATTTGTCAATATGGCATGGAACAGTAAGGATGATGCCTATGATTAAATTGACTAAAGCACGTCCTGCCTGCCCATTATGCTCTGTACTGTTCTGCTGCTACTATTACCTATGCCCCTACACAGCCAGGCAACTCCTACATGACCATCAAATAGGTTTATTTACACTGTGCGGCCGCTGCTGCTGACATTGTCAGTGCTATTAAAGCCACATATCTCCTGCCTGCCCATTTTATTTGATATCTGTACTGTACTGTTGCTGGGAACCTTACTCCGCACGGGATTCATGTACAAAAATGGAAATTGCTCAAAAATGGATAATTTTTGGACGGCTTTAAAAACATTGATTTTTCATTTTCCCAACATCAATCCTATTGCTGCTCTTAAAAAAATTGGATAACTTTTGACTGGCTTATTACAAACCTACAGCAGAAGAAATCAGTATTGAGCACATCATCAATTTTCTAAGTAAATATATTACTAAAGATGCTATTGACATGCATTTCTCACCTCAGTCAGTAACAATCCATCCAATCCACACAGGCAAAGAAATCAAACCATAGATTTTAATAAATGTAGTGATGTGTAATAATGAGAAATTATACAGGGAAAAAGTATTGAACACTGAAATTCTTTTAATACATTGTACAAGTGATGACGCTCCAGACGCCTCCTTTGTGGAGACACGAGTCCCTGCATTGCTCAGGTGGATTTTGGCCCATTCTTCCACACAAACACTCTTCACATCCTGCAGGTCCTGTGGATCCTTCTATCTCTGAGCTTTAGTTCCTTCCAGACATTTTCTATTGGATTCAGCTCCGGTGATCGGCTCGACCATTCTAGATGCTTTATTTTCTTTTTATGAAACCATGAAGCCAATTGAGAGTTTCCTTAGCTGTGTGTATGGGATCATAGTGTTGTGAGTCAACCCTCGTTTCATCTTCATCATCTGGGAAGATGGCAGAACATCTTTTATCAAGAATGTGTCGGTATAATTGTCTATTCTTCCTTCCTTCAATCATATGAAGTGCCAGTGCCGTATGCTGAAACCAGCCCCACACAATGTCCTCACCTATACACTTCACTGTTTGGAGTTTAGGGGGTGATCTCCCTTTTGGCTTCCAAACATGAGATGTATTATAGCATCCAAAGAGTTCAAACTTAATAAATCCCCTGTCAACAGGAAAAAAGAGAAGAGACAGTCGCAGCACTGCCTCTAATTGCTGTTATCTTTAAAGGTACCTTTACACGCCGCCACTATCACTGGCAATCGGTATCAACCGTATGTGCGCGTGAACGTTTTTAACGGTTGCTAACGATCGCCGATTCCGCATGTACACGCCGCAATTGCATTGTCAACCGAAGGTACTGTGGTTCCCCGGAAGTTCCTGTAGATCCTACGGATAACTTCCTGTTGAATACCGTCGCCGCTTCACATGCTGCTATCCACAAAGGAATATGGGCGTATAGTTTTAGCGCCGCAAGAACATAGGCGTGACAGAGTTGTGTATTCGGTGACACTAACACGCTGATTGCCAACGCAATAGCGTCATGATTGGCCAGCCTGCACAGGAAGGCTGGCTAATACATGACGCCATTCCAATTGTGTGGTGTGAATGGACAGCTGTTCAAATATGGCGCCCTGTGAAGGGACAGCCAATGGTAACACGTTAGCCACCACCAATCATCGCTGATGGGGCGCGGAAAACATCACGCTGTGGCACGCCCCTGTGAAATCACTAGGTGACGCAGATTCCATCCCTATCGCCCGTTTACACGCCACTACCATGGCAATTCACCCTTTGGGTTGCCTTGGATTTTAGAACACGGCTCAGAAACCGCTACCCGGAGCAACTGCGAGAAACCCGATCACTTTCCCAAATTACACGCCGCAACTTCGTAGCAATTTCAAGGCAACCGTGACAAAAATCCCGATTGCCAGGCAGTTGCTACCCGCAGTGGCGGCGTGTAAAGGTACCTTTACACTGTTAAACACTGTTCATTAAATGATATAAGGTATGTATGTATATCTGCTCACCTGTCGTGAATGGTGAGCTAGCCTTAAGATTCAAACAGAATCAACAGTTGGATGCCTCTTTTCTCGTCGTCCTTAGAATCCATGCGGTGTGCCGCTCACTGTGGATGTCTATGTGTTGACCCAGCCTGGATCCACCTAGGTATGAATTGAATGAACGAAAGTGATCCAACCTTTGTGGCGCTTCACATCAGAGGGATCCTGAATTGTTACGCAAATAATCCTCCTCCGCATGATTTTCCGCTTCGTGAAGCGCCACAAAGGTTGGATCACTTTTTCGTTCATTCAGTCCATCTGACCAGACTATCTTCTCCAGTATTTCACAGACTTGTCTAAATGTTGTTGAGCACACTTTAAACGTTCTTGAATCTGCTTTTTGTTAAGCAATAGAGTCTTGCATCGTGAGTGTGCATACAGGAGCGTGTATACAGGAGTGTGCATACAGGAGCGTGCATACAGGAGCGTGCATACAGGAGCGTGCATACAGGAGCGTGCATACAGGAGTGTGCATACAGGAGCGTGCATACAGGAGCGTGCATACAGGAGCGTACATACAGGAGCGTGTATACAGGAGCGTGCATACAGGAGCGTGCATACAGGAGCGTGCATACAGGAGCATGCATACAGGAGCATGCATACAGGAGCCTGCATACAGGAGTGTGCATACAGGAGCGTGCATACAGGAGCGTACATACAGGAGCGTGTATATAGGAGTATGCATACAGGAGCGTGTATACAGGAGTGTGCATACAGGAGCGTGCATACAGGAGCATGCATACAGGAGCGTGCATACAGGAGTGTGCATACAAGAGTGTGCATACAGGAGCATGCATACAGGAGTGTGCATACAGGAGCATGAATACAGGGAGCGTGCATACAGGAGCGTGCATACGGGGAGCGTGCATACAGAAGCGTGCATACAGGAGCATGCATAAAGGGAGCATCTGGTTGTGGTCGGTTTATAGTGAAATTATGTTCTTTCCACTTCTGGATTATGGCCCCAACAGTGCTCACTGGATCCTTCAGTAGTTTAGAAATTCTTCTGTAATCAATGCCATCAGTATGTTATTATTATTATTTAATTATAGAGCACTATTGATTCCATGGTGCTGTACATGAGAAAGGGATACATACTAACAAGTTAAATATACAATGAACAAGCAAACAGTGACAGACTGGTACAGAGAGGAGGGAGAGGACCCTGCCCTTGTGGGCTTACATTCTACAAGGCAATGGGGAGGGAAACAGTAGGTTTGGTCTGCTCGGGTGGTGGTGGAGTGCCGGGTCCAATGGTGGTGGAGCGCCGGGTCCAGTGGTGGTGCACCATGGTCATTGCAGGCTGTAGGCTGTTCTGAAGAGATGGGTTTAACTTTTCAGGTTCCGCTTGAAGGTTCCGAGTGTGGGGGAGTATGTTTTGCAATAATAATGTTGTGAATGTCTGGCGTCAGCTCACTGGTTTTACCCATCATGAGATGTTTCTTGCGTGGCAACTTGGTAATGAGACACCTTTTCAGTTGAACCAGCAGATATTTTTCACTACGTGACAGGATTGCTTTCTAATTACTGGTAGATTTCAGATGGTGTCATGACTTTCCTTGGCTATTTGCACCTCTCCTTCTTCGTGTGTTCATAACTTTTGTCCTGTGTTATTTCTCATTTTTACACATCACTAAATTTATGGACAACTATGCTTTGATTTCTTTGCCTGTGTGGATTGGATGGGCTGTTACCGACATCTGGTTAGAAATTCATGTCAATCGCACCTTTAAAAATATACTTAGAAAATTGGTAAAGTGTTCAATACATTCACCCCTCTTTATTACTAAATTACTATAAATCTGTTGCTGATCTCAAAAGGGGATAATTTTTGGATGGTTTGTTAAAAGCCATTGCTTCTTCATTGGCCATACTGTCATTGTGAGCAATTGTTGCAGCAAAAATGTTATTTATGCATAAATGTTTTCACGTTAGTTGTCATAGGTAAGATAAACTTCAGCTTCCCACCAAAACTGAAACAAAAGTTTTCTTTAATTATTTTTTGTGACCCTTACTGCTGCTCATAAAAGCAAAAAAATCATATATTTTTTAATTGAAACCAGTTGGCTAAAATGAGCTCTATACTTGTGCTTGCTATTGCTTCTTCATTTGCCATATTTTCTGGATAAATGTGCTTCCTCATAGCTTATTCACTTTACAAACAAATACCAAACCTGTAGCTACTTCACAAAAAAGGGATCATTAATAATTTTTTGACAGCTAAAAGAAGCCATTACTTTTTTTTCACTTTGCAAACATCTAACTTGTTGCTACTCTGCAAATAAGGATACTTTTTGGACCACCATTTCTCAAAAAGACAAGACATTGCATGTTCACCACTTGTGCAAATACTGGCACGGAATGCACCTGCATCTTAAAAAGGGATAATTTTTGGACCACCTTTTCTCAAAATACTTTGACCTACTCCATATACACCACTTGTGTATATACTCGTATGGAAGGCATCTACACCTTAATTTTTCAATCAACTCTTCTCATAATGCTATCACCTACTCCATATACACCGCTTGTGTATATACTGGCATGGAAGGTATCTACACCTTAAAAAAGGATAATTTTTGGACCACCTTTTCTCAAAATACTTTGACCTACTCCATATACACCACTTGTGTATATACTGGTATGGAAGGCATCTACACCTTAATTTTTTGATCCTCTCTTCTCATAATGCTATCACCTACTCCATATACATCACTTGTGTATATACTGGCATGGAAGGCATTTACACCTTAAAAAGGGATAATTTTTGGACCACCTTTTCTCAAAATGCTTTGACCTACTCCATATACACCACTTGTGTATATACTGGTATGGAAGGCATCTACACCTTAATTTTTCAATCACCTCTTCTCATAATGCTATCACCTACTCCATATACACCACTTCTGTATATACTGGTATGGAAGGCATCTACACCTTAATTTTTCAATCACCTCTTCTCATAATGCTATCACCTACTCCATATACACCACTTGTGTATATACTGGTATGGAAGGCATCTACACCTTAATTTTTCAATCATCTCTTCTCATAATGCTATCACCTACTCCATATACACCACTTGTGAATATACTGGCATGGAGGGCATTTACACCTTAAAAAGAGATAATTTTTGGACCACCTTTTCTCAAAATGCTTTGACCTACTCCATATACACCACTTGTGTATATACTGGTATGGAAGGCATCTACACCTTAATTTTTTGATCGTCTCTTTTCATAATGCTTTCACCTACTCCATGTACACCACTTGTGTATATACTGGCATGGAAGGCATTTACATCTTAAAAAGGGATAATTTTTGGACCACCTTTTCTCAAAATGCTTTGACCTACTCCATATACACCACTTGTGTATATACTGGTATGGAAGGCATCTACACCTTAATTTTTCAATCTCCTCTTGTCATAATGCTATCACCTACTCCATATACACTACTTGTGTATATGCTGGCATGGAAGGCATTTACACCTTAAAAAGGGATAATTTTTGGAATGTGTTTTAGAAATCTTAAAAAGTCAAGAGTGTTGTGAGCTATTAAATGGGCTGTTAGTTGCTACCGTTTACCAACTATTTTACCCACATCCATATATGTTGAGGTCACTTCACATCACATTAAAGCTTGATATGTGGCTGATAGCAGTCCTAGGAGACCTCATAGTGCCATACATGCCTTTTCATGGCAGTTTGAGGATCGATTTGCAGCAAGTTGAATTTTTGGGAACATTTTGGCAATCAGGTGAATGTAGATTTGAAAAGATTCGCTCTTCTCTTGTAAATATGTTGTTTATTACTGAAAAATATTCCCTGACTGCTAAGCATTGGAGCCCAGTCATTTCTTTCTGGCTGACATGTCAACATTATTCAGGCTGCAATCCCAGAGCACCTCGCATTGCCTCTGTTACGCCAAGTGTCAGCTGCATTCATCTGCACAGCTGAAATGGAGCCTTAAAGGGGTCTTTCTATAGCTTCACGTTTAATACGGCTAAAATATTACAGCACATGTAGCGTTTTGTTACAACATTATCAACAGGATATGCCATAAATGTCTTATAGATATCGACCTATCATATGAATGGGACCAATCCGGCATGGCAAGGCACCCGCAGGCTGCCATACTCAGGAGAAGGATGAGTGGCACAGATGTGTGCTTTTGTACATTCCCTTCCATGGGAGTTATAGAACAGTCAAGCATGGTCATGGCCGAAAGTGTTTGTACCCTTCACATTGTTCCAGAAAAATGAAGTATTTCTCCCAGAAAATGATTGCAAATACACATATTTTGTTATACATATTTCTTTCCTGTGTGTGTGTATTGGAATAGCACAAACAAATCTGAGAAAAAAGGCAAATTGAACATCATTTCACAGAAAACCATCCAAAATAGGCTCCCATGTTCTCTATAACTTGCGTTTCACATTTTTCTCACTGCTTCATCAATATTCTGCCAGCACTGTATGTCTAGGAACAGCCTTTAACTCACTTCCAGGCATTCATTGCTCCAACCATTGTCCAATGGCTTCACTGTCAGGACCACATTTTGTATTAACCGGGTCTTCAAACTTAATTAAAATAAACCAGCAGCTCCAATGATGCCTCATCCACATCTGTTTTTCATGTATTCTTGTAGAAGATATACCGATTACGGTCTATTGTTCACATGCCGGTGTTTTGTTTGCAGCTCAAGTTGCCACAATAATAAAAAATTAGTCATGTCCATTTTTGATTCAGGTTATAGATCACACCCACCCATTCAAATCAAAAGGTCATCCATGAGCCATTGTATTGCTGTCCACCAGTGATGAGTGAGCACTACCATGTTCGAGTGCTCAGTGCTCAAAATGAGCAGGTTGGACGCTTGGACGGGCTCGACTCAAGTACCAACTATAATAGAAGGCATTGGGAAACGCCAGCATCTTTCCAGAAGACTCTTCTAAAAAATGCTCAAGTTTCCCATTGACTTCCATTTTACTAAGGTTGGCTTCACACCACGGTCTGATCCGGTCCAGGGCTGTCCAGTGTAAACCAGACAGCCCCGGACCGGTTTTTAGCCCCATAGTAGTCTATGGGGCCTGATGGAGGCAGATGGCAGCTCTCTGCCATCCGGTTTCATCTCTGCGGTGGAGTCCGGGAGAATTTGGATTATTCTCTCCGGTCACAAAAATGTTGCTTGCAACATGTTTGTGTCCGGGGAGAAAAATCACCCCAATTTGCGGGATCCCGGATCCTCCCGGATCCGGGGCAATCCGGCACTCCCTGCCATGGGAGCCTATGGGGCCGGGAACCGGACACTGGCGGCTGCACGCTGCAGTTCTTTCAGAACCGCGGCTAGCTCCCTGCGAGCCGCGGTCCTGAATCATTAGCAGCTGCAGCTGCGTCCGGCTGCACACAGGACCGGAGGGCACAATTGGCCCTCCGGTTCTGTGTGCTGATCTGGTCCGGGGCTGTCAGGGTCATCCCGGACAGCCCCGGACCGGATCACACCGTGGTGTGAAGCCAGCCTCAGTATTCAAGTCAAGCCCGTCCAAGTATCCAACCAGCTCATTTAGAGTATTGAGCACTCGAGCATGGTAGTGCTCACTCACCTGAGTACGGTAGGGCTTGCTCTCGCTCATCACTATTTAGGGGAGGTTTGGAACAGTTTTTTTGGCATACAAGAAAAATGAAGGTCACACTGATGGTAATAATGGACACATGGACCAAATATGGAGGAAAATCGGGATCCAGCACACTAATGAAAGCAGTCCATTTTTTCTTGTATGCAGAAAAACGTTGACTTCTGAATAAGGACTTACAAAATTATTCTGGCAATCAGCATATTGGAGCACATGGGTTACCTATAAGACCGTAATCCATAAGAACTTTGGGTACTACATACAGGGTCTGACATGCTGACCTGCAGTGTGCACAAGCCCTAAGATTACAGATAGAATAATTTGAAAAGAAATCGTGGCACTTCTACCGTTTTTGGTGCACAAGTCAGATCCAAATCCATAAAATAAAGTCAATGATACTTGGCACTCAAATGATACGAAGCTACATTGAAGTTTTATTTGGAATCCAAGATTATTGATGTTTCTGTCAAACTTAGACCTTCATCAGTACGGATTGCCAGGAGACATCTGTGAGATGGGCGCTCAAGTGCGGCATCCACCACTTAGGGAGGAGTGCTGGTCGGTAAGTGGTGGATGCCGCACGCCAACGCCACTCTCACTTATGTCTCCTGGCAATCCGTACTGATGAAGGTTCTGTTTGACCGAAACGTCTTTAATCTTGGATTCCAAATAAAACTTCAATTCATCTTCACATCATCTGAGTGCCAAGTATCATTGACTTTATATTATGGATTTGGATCTGACTTGTGCACCAAAATTGGTAGAAGTGCCACGATTAGTTTTATTTGGAATCCAAGATTAAAGACGTTTCGGTCAAACAGGAGACATAAGTGAGAGTGGCGTTGGGGTGCGGCATCCATCCCTTACTGACCAGCACTCCTCCCTAAGCGGTGGATGCCGCACTTGAGCGCCCATCTCACAGATGTCTCCTGGCAATCCGTACTGATGAAGGTCTAAGTTTGACGGGAACGTCAATAATCTTGGATTCCAAATAAAACTTCAATTGACCTAAGATTACTGCTAGACCTAAGTATAACAGTATCATGTTTACCACCCACCATTAACTCAAACAAGACTATGATCAAGTCAAGGTGGACAATCACACTGTCCCTCATTCAATGCCATTTCATGGGTCACAAGTTTGTACCATGCGAGTGTTATAGCTGTTTTGTTCTGTGACACAAAGTCAGGTATGGAATCACCAATGAGTCCAGATTGAACAGTAGACCTGACGTGAGCCTTGAAGATGACGAGCTCGGAGAAACGAGAGTGCACACACGCTTGTGTAAGGCTGGCTTCACATTTGCGTTTGTGTCTGAATGCTGATGGCATGCAGACACAAACGCAATGAAAAGCAGGGTCATTTTTTGTGTCCGCAGCGGAGAATGTCCGCTTGCGTCCACAGCACTATGCAGCCTGGGCAGCCAATTGGCGGTGTCCGGGGGCGGGCCGGATGCGGAGATCAGCGGCGGAGATCTCCTCCTCCCGGCCGCCGGTAAGCTCTGGGACATGTCAGCGGTGTTAAACAGCTGATCTGACAGCTGTTTGAATCTCCCGCGCCGACACCGAGAGGAGATGTCGGCGCGGGAAGATTCAAACAGCTGTCACATCAGCTGTTTCTCCCCGCCGACATTGCTAGGAGATTACCGGCAGCGGGGAGGAAGAGATCATCAGAGGCTCCAGCTGCTCTCCCGGTGGCCGTCGGTGATCGCACAAAAAAATGCTGCAAGCTGCGTTTGGAGCGCGGTTGGAGGGCGCATAAATTATGCACATCCAAACGCAAATGCGGCCAAACGCAGCCATACGCAGACACATGCGTTCCCATGTTAAACATAGGAACGCATGTGCGCAAGTGTTTGGCTGCGTTTGGGACGCTGCGCTCCATACGCAAATGTGAAGGCAGCCTTACAAAGTCCATTCTGTTTATTTCCCTATTATTCATTCTAGTATATATTTACAAATCTTACTGTATCGTATTGGAAACCTCTACTTGATGTCTATCATGCTCATGGCATTATACAACCAATTTTCTCAAAATCTCAGAACATTGTGTATGAGATAAGAAAATATTACACCAAACATAAGTCTTGACAATGAGACTATGGGTCAATTCAATTCTAAACAATATATACAATATAGAAACATAAAGATTAACCCTTTTATACGAGGAGCTTCCACAGCAAATCAAACATCACAAAGCCATATATCCTCTAGTCTTATGTTACATTTAATAGTCCAGTAAAAGCTTAGGAGGGGCTAGTTCAACCCCTTTAAGAACATTTCCCGATTGTTCATTTCTTAGCTGATGCTTTGAGACAGGAGGCCTGATGCCATTTCCACACAACACTGAAGCATTTGTGCTTCTCTAGGCACTCCACGTGTGCCGAGACACTGGGGAAAATTGCAGAGAAGCAGGGTTGAAAGATAATGAATTACACTATTGGAAAGCATGAGCAAAACCGAGAAGAATGGGAAAGGGGACAAGCATGGAAGAAATGCTGAGTGCAAAAAAAACGGCCGAGGAGGATTCTGGGACAAATGTAAAGGTTTACTGACATGGAAAAAAAATGATTTTATTTCTATATATATCCAAGGCAAACAACAATGGTGCAGCCTCATTGGGACTCCAGCTGTGACTATACAAAAAATGTCCTGGCAACTTGCAACCATGTTCATTATGGGGTGATGTAGCATTAAGACAGTGCAACCTTTGGACATGCTTGGTGGTCTCAGATGGATGAGTTGACTATTTGTGCTGGGTTCCTCCATAGGTTACACATGATCACTGCAGGTTCCAGCAACGGAACAGTCTGAAATAATGTTTTCCAACTCAGGTGCCATTGGAACCCTACAGAGGTGCTACAAAATCTGGTTAAAAATAGTGGGAGTGCAGCGTAGCCAGGAAGCCACTCTTGGCTTTCTACAATGGGGATCATGTATTTAATTGACTTTGCATTATTAAAACAGAGAAAAGCAACCGCCCTTGTCCGAAGACATGGTCACCTTCCCACATCACATCTTCTCTGAAATGATCCTGGCAGGGCAATGAGCATGAAAATGGACCGCACTCAGGCAACGAAGCATCAATGGAGGTGTCCCACTCAGGCTAAGCGGAAGCATCCAATGTGAGTGGTCGCATCAGCAAGAGATCCAATGAGGTACCGCACTCAGGGCCAAGCGGAAGAATCCAATGTGAGGTGAGTCCGCACTCAGGGCCAAGCGGAAGCATCCAATGTGAGGTGAGTCCGCACTCAGGGCCAAGCGGAAGCATCCAATGTGAGGTGAGTCCGCACTCAGGGCCAAGCGGAAGAATCCAATGTGAGGTGAGCCCGCACTCAGGGCCAAGCGGAAGCATCCAATGTGAGGTGAGTCCGCACTCAGGGCCAAGCGGAAGAATCCAATGTGAGGTGAGCCCGCACTCAGGGCCAAGCGAAAGCATCCAATGTGAGGTGAGTCCGCACTCAGGGCCAAGCGGAAGCAAAATGTGAGGTGATCCGCACTCAGGCAGGGGAGCATCAATTGAGTGAGTCCGCACTCAGGGCCAAGGGAAGCATCCGATGTGAGGGGAGTCCGCACTCAGGGCCAAGCGGAAGCATCCAATGTGCGGTGAGTCTTGTTTTTTGTTTATATATATTGTTATATTTATTATAGGACCACAGTATCTCTTAAGTCTTATGTGTATTTTTTTTCATGGCGTACGGGTATAAAGGGGGTATAGTGTGTAATATTTCTCTTCAGCGGCGCAGTGTATCTACTTACATATTTGTAATGTGGAGGTCTGTCGGCCTCTGATTGGCCAGCACATGTTGCACCAGCCATATTTGAACACATAAGTGGTGGATGTGCAAATATGGTGCCTACTGGTAGTACTCCTCCGGCCCAGGGCCCTCTTCCGCTGCCTGCAGCTGCTGCCCATAGCCCCTGCTGACCCACTACAGGACACTCCCCTGGGTAATCACTACCTGAGTAAGTGTATGTGTATATCTGGTGCATGCATGCACACTTACTCAGGCAGCCACCATCTTTAGACAACTTTGTACACAAAATGGCGGCTGCAGTCTTTGTGAACACTGTCCCAGAGCCCTTCCTCATCCTCCTTTCACTGGCTCAGGACTCATAAGCGGCCCACATGGAGAGAGCACACAAGAGAGAGGACAACACACAGTGGGAAAAGATGACATAGGGGAAAGATAGCGCATGGTGGAGGTAGCTCAAAGGAGAGAGCACACGAGGGAAGAAGACAGTACAGGGGGAGAGAGACAGTACACAGGGGGTCACAACTCAAAGGAGAGAGCACACAAAGGGAAAAGACAGCACATGGGTGAGAGAGACAACACAAGGGGGAGAAGACAGCACACAGGGGGGAGAGCGCACAAGGGGGAGACTTGTCAAAGGAGAGAAGCACATGAGGGGGAAAAAAAGCACTCGGGGAGAGAGTCAACACAATGGGGGAAAGAGCACATGTGGCGCACCACTGGTCAGTGCGCCACTATAGAGGTACTGCACCCAGAACAGTGAGTGTGGTATCCAGCTCACCCAAGGATGTGAATGTTAACCTGAGGCCCTCATCCCCGCATCATACACTTAGAGCTAGGGGATCAATTGGCTAAACCCATTGCCAGGATAACCGGTCCCAGTGGGAGGAGCTTAAGTGGAGAGGAAAAGGGGGAGAGGACAGACAGTTAGTCAGTCGGAGTGCAGTAAAGAACCGTGAGGGAAGTCGAGGAGAGAGGACCCTGCGAGAAGTGTGTGGAAGGTGCCTGTAAAGGAAGGCAACCCAGACAGAAGGGGGATCCTTGGCAAGAGAGAGCTCAGTGCCAGGCCATCCTGATACCAGCACGGAGGGAACCCAGTCCAAAACGGAGTATCGGCTCCGAGTGTGGTGCAGGAAAGTTCAACTCTGAGCTGCCAAATACGGTGGGTCGAAGGTCTTCCATATAGCCCCGACCTAGTTCGACATGCATAAACCCAACCAGTAGCTCTAAACCGGGTTGAGCCCCTTAGAGAGAAAAAGGGATACCTCTATATACCTAACGGGCCTGGTAGTAAGAGGGCTCCGTGCAGGGCAGCGCACGGATAATAAGGAGAGTGCAGTGAAAAGGACAGAGATTGTACCAGAAAGAACATCGCTGAGGGGCTCAAAGAGACTTTGCATACTTTGGTGACTACCCGGCCAGCTACCCGTGACTGTGTACCTTGGGAACAACTTTGAAAATCACCAGTAAACACCCGTGCAGATCAAGAAGGCGTCATGTGTTTTATTCCTACTACGACATCAGTTACCACACTGCCCTGGGGACTTCGCTCCATCTGCGGGGAGCGACATCATCTGGATGCCTATCCATCGTCCGCAGAGGTCTGCAGCAGCGCTGGAGTCATCACCAGACACCGCAGGTGGCGTCACAAACACTTTATTTTATTATTTTTACTTTCAACACTTTTCAGTGACAACCAGGGCCACGGACCCGGGCACCGGCCACCAGTGATAGCAACTGTAAATAACGCACGGAATCCAAGAACTCCTCCGGCCCTGGGGTGGATCATTTCTGGCGTCACGAACAGGATATGAATCAACACGTAACCAATGGGTATTGTGCACCTTACAGACTTTAATACTCGGCCTGAAATAACTTTTCTGCTATTATTTCTGTTATTTTTAAAGATCCCCAAAATGACGGACCCACAAATGGGAACAACAATGTCCTGGCCCAGGGGCGTGCCTCGCCCCTCATCGTGGGAGGGCCATGGCAGAGGCGCGAAAATACTTGCCTGCCCCAATTGCAATCAAACAACCAAGGGGGCGGGCCAGAGATGAAAGTAATCTGCCCAGAGACTTTAAAAAGTGAGAAGAAGGGTGCGGCCTCAAACAAACAATGATTCTGCACGGGTACAGGTTATGGGAAGATTCCGGATACCTGATTGAGCGAGAGGTGGAGGAAGAGGCCCGTGCTGCCACCGGGAACCCAGGAGTGATCTCCCTCCTCACTAACGAGGGGGATGCGGCCTTCTAGAGAACCGCATTCCAAGACCTGAGAGTCCAGCTCAGTGAAACCGTAGAGTGGACTACCAGGCGATGGAGTGCAGACATCGCCTTGGAACTGTTTCGCAGGGCCGCACAGAGGGGGTCCAGTGATGAGGAGCTGGAACCGGGGTGTGAGAGACTAACCCGTGGTTGAGCACCTGGTTGCTAGCGAGGACCCACCAGCCGAGACACAGCCCATCGTCACCAGTGTGGAAGTCGGGGCATCCGGGCCCTGCGAAGACGCAGATGACCCTGAGGCGCCCTCTGATGATGGTGGCACCGAGACTGGAGCGGAGCCTGAGACAGCGACCGAGACAGAGGTCCTAGAAGCATCCATCAGAGAGCTAGATGTGGTGCTAGAGACCACCTTGGAAGAGACGCCCAGCCAGCCAAGCTCCGACTACTTGCAAGAGCAATACCTGTCCAACCAAGTACTACAGCAGGGTCGCCATGAGGAGTGGTGGGCCAAAGAGCTCGAGAACTTGCAGGTGATTAGCTCAGGCCCGTCGCCAACCAGCGGTGCCACCCGAGGACAGGAAACAAGGTACTGTGACAACCTTTAACTTGGAAAACGGGTGGGGGTTCGTTCGGGAACCTGGACTCTATGAGGAGGTGTTTGTGGGATGAAGAAACGTGAAGTCCTATCTCCCAAAGGGTCACCCGGACTGAGACTTGTATCGCGGTGACCACATAAGCTACAAGAGACATGCACGGCCCGAGGATGGTATGCCCTGCGTGTACGCAAGCTGAAAAGGTAGATTGCGATAACCGACTAATGTAAATAGTGTATAACTGTGAGAAAGCCTTGTTTTTCTTTTGCAAACTTCATGGACTTTCATGAGAGCTTTGCTTGTGTTTTGTGCAAGTATGGACTGAACCCATTAAGCCAGAGTCTCTTTAGATAATGTGCTTAGATGATAATGTGGCGCCCCGCCAAGCAGGCGTCACAGAGGGGTACTGCACCCATAAAAGAGGTGCAGATGCTCCAGTTGCAGGTGGACCCTAGGATGGTGAGTGGAACCCATAACCAGCACTCCCACACTAGATTACACGGTGGGAGGTTACCCGGGAGGAAATAAGATCACCTCTAGGGGGAACAAGAGAGGTTTTTTTTTTAGAACTTTGCCTCTGAGAGAGGGAGTTGAGAATGTAAGAGGAGAGGGTCTCTCGGCTGAGGGACCAGGAGGAGAGATGGAGGAAGAGGAGAAGGCTTAGAGAAGGAAAACTTCCAGGAGAGAACAGCCAGTTTGGGAAAAAGGACTTGAGGAAGTCTGTCCTCGACAGCTTACCGGGCACCGGAGCCCGCACTTGTGTGATACTTCAGGACCACAGAAAATCCGGAGTTCTGGGAGTCTACAAGTCTCCCAGGCACCTGAGCAACCAAAAGAGGGAACCAGGCACCGCTGAAGGAGCAGGCGGCCAGCCAGCATAGGGTTACCCGACGGCAGCAAGGGTGAGAGAAAGAGTGGAGGTCAGGCTGATTTCAAATCACTGGGCTTCATACTACACTGGAAAGCAGGAAGGAACAGACGGGGTTAGAGCATAAAGGCACACACTAAGGGTTCCACCATACCACCTGGGATCTACCTGCAGCTACCCATGGATACCTGTTCTTTAACATCTGAATGCTGAACTGAAAACTGTAACTAACGCTGCTAAAAGTTTCCAGTAAAGTACCCGGAGAGAAGTGAACCTGACTCTGCTGCATTTCCTTCTGCATGAACTTGTTTCCTTACAGGGTGCCTTCCTTTACAGGCACCCTCCACACTCTTCTCGCAGGTCCTCTCTCCTCGACTTACCTCATGGTGGGGTTACACGTAGCGATATCGTCCCGATATCGCTTACAACGCCGCGGGAGCGCGCATTTTGGGAGCACTTTTCCCGATATCGCATCGCTGGTTTACACGCTGCGATATCGGGAAACAACGTCCCGACGATGTGTACGCCACCAACCCAGTAACGACCATTTAACATGGGAGTTAATGGGTGAGGTGCGAGTACGCATCGGAGTTGGGCTGTCACACGCTGCGATGCTGGAACAACGGCCTTGCGATATCGGGAAGTTGAATAGCTGTGCTATTCAACTCCGATATCGTTTTGGCATCGTTCCAGCATCGCGTTGTATGCTAAAACCGTACAACGCGCACCCGATATCGGGTCCAACTCGCGACCCACGTGACTTTTTGTCAGAGTTGGGTCGGAGTTGGACGCCGATATCGCGGCGTGTAAACCCACCATCACAGTTCTTTACTTCACTCCAACTGTCCCCTACCTAGGGTGTGTGTGGATGCGTGTCATGAGGGTCCTTTACGCAGCCTTCCATTTCAGACACAGGAATACTACACACTCTTTTATGGGTGCAGTACCCCTCCATGGTGTCCCGACCAGTGGGGCGCCACAATAACACACCCATTTATGATATCATAATGCCCTATTGTGATGTCATAATACCTCATTGTGATGTCAAAATACCCAACTATGATGCCAAAATACCCCTGTGATTTCATAATACCCCATTGTGATTTCATAACACTCCACTAGGATGTCATAATTCCCCACTGTGATGTCATAATTCCCCCATTGTGATGTCACAACACCTCACTGTGATGTCATAACACCACATTGTGATATGGGGACAACCGGATACTGGAGGCTATGACAGACGCCAAAAAGCAATTAAATATGTAGATCATCTCATATCAAATAGACCTTAGTGTCAAACCATTGCCTCCAACTTCACTTCCAAATGGAATTTTCTTCTGCTGCCCTTTCGAGACCCATCATATATCAGTGTAATGGTCCACCTCTGGGTCCTCCTGTAGTCACCCGGTGACATGCACTCAACAAGTCAATTACCTAAACCGGTACATTTTATGCATTTCCATTTTACATTACAACCTCCCTTAAAACTGTCTACAAGGTAGATGACGTCACTTTCATCCTATTATCAACCACTTTACGCCTGGAAAAAAATATATCAGCTCGATATGCATGTGAGTTATAGGGTGATCCGGGAATTCCTATCTGTTTTTAGAATAAGGGAAGGAGAACGGAGATAACAAGAGATTCCACCGAGACAGATTATGCTTTAATCCTATTTCACGTTAGGAAATTTTAGAACATCTAATCCTGGGATACTATAATGAAGTTTATAGAACAGGGAAGACGCTATCAACACAAAAAAAGGTTACTTGAAGAGCATCCTGCAATCAAAGAGTCACCCAATTTTCTAATCTAGGGCAATGACACAGTATGAAAGAAGAGTCAAAATGAATGCTATGCTATGTGTGGGAAAGATATATTCAAATAAGAATGATTAAAACTTAATTCTGTTAATTGCATGCATAGTTAAAAAGAACAACTCCGGTCCATCAAGTCCAATCATTAATTCTACGGTGATGACACATACGATGATATATAAGCAGTGGCCAGGTGCTTCGAAATTCGGCAACAAAACATCCTTGTCAAATTGACATGAGTGGAAGCCGTTCTAAATACCGGTATGTATTGGTGCAGTGTGACAATATTCCACCTTTAAGACAAGAAAGGGGGGTGAGGGCGCATGTGAAGGAAATTTAAACAAGGGAAATTTGTTGGACGGGGTCGTGTGGCCATCACTATAGGTGGTTGTGCACGCCCACAGACGCCATTAGACCCTTACAGGTCTTAATCATTAAGGGGCCGGGCCAATCATTGGAGGGGGTGTGGCTACCTGAATAGGCATAGGGGGGCCCGGGCGAGCCAGCAGGGGACGTGGCCGTTGGAGCAAGGCGCCCCGCTCCCCCCTCTTTGCCAGAGCGGCGCAGTCAAATGTGGCGCAGCACAGCCAGTAACACACTGCTGACTCTCCTACTCTTGAGCGGCACCCGCCGACAGTGTGACTCAGTGTGTGTGTGACATCACACACACACAACAGCCTCACAGTGCAGGGCCCGCCCATTCTCCCTCTGCTGCTGTCTGTGTCATGGGGCCTGGGTGCAGCAGTTTGGGGAGGGTATTGGGCTGCCTGCTACAGTGCCCAAGGTCGGGATCCCCCCCCCCCATTGTTTTCCACCTGCAGAGCAGCACGCTACATAGCTGCTCTGTGCTTACAGGACCTGTGATGATGTCACATGGAGGGGAGGAGTCAGGGGTCACATGATCAGCTCCTCAGTGAAGCTGGACTTTGCCATGCTGGATGAGGTAAAGTTTATCTGGGGTCAGGATGGATTTACAGTGTGGATGTAGCAGATCCGAATGTGTAAGAGGTATACGGAGCAGAGCAACGTATTTATGAGGTGTACGGAGGGGAGCCAAGTGTGTACAAGGTGTACGGAGCAGAGCAGAGTGCATACAAGGTGTGCCGAGCGGAGCCACATGTGTACGAGGTGTACGGAGCCGAGCCGTGTGTGTACGAAGTGTACGGAGCCGAGCCGTGTGTGTACGAGGTGTACGGAGCGGAGCCGTGTGCGTACGAGGTGTATGGAGCGGAGCCGCATGTGTACGAGATGTACAGAGAGGAGCCGCATGTGTACGAGGTGTACGGAGAGGAGCCGCGTGCGTATGAGGTGTAGGGAGTGGAGCCGCGTGCGTACGAGGTGTACGGAGAGGAGCTGCTTGCGTACGAGGTGTACGGTGAGGAGCCGCGTGCGTACGAGGTGTACGGAGCGGAGCTGAGTGTGTACAAGGTGTACGGAGCGAAGCCACGTGTGTACGAAGTGTACAGAGCGGAGGCGAGTGTGTACGAGGTGTACGGAGTGAAGCCACGTGTGTACGAGGTGTACAGAGCAGAAGCGGGTGTGTACGAGGTGTATGGAGCGGAGCTGAGTGTGTACGAGGTGTAGGGAGTGGAACAGCGTGCGTACGAGGTGTACGGAGTGGAGCCGAGTGTGTATGAGGTGTACGGAGCGGAGCCGAGTGTGTACGAGGTGTACGGAGTGAAGCCACGTGTGTACGAGGTGTACAGAGCGGAGGCGAGTGTGTACGAGGTGTACGGAGTGAAGCCACGTGTGTACGAGGTGTACAGAGCAGAAGCGGGTGTGTACGAGGTGTACAGAGCAGAAGCGGGTGTGTACGAGGTGTACGGAGCGGAGCTGAGTGTGTACGAGGTGTAGGGAGTGGAACAGCGTGCGTACGAGGTGTACGGAGTGGAGCCGAGTGTGTATGAGGTGTACGGAGCGGAGCCGAGTGTGTACGAGGTGTACGGAGTGAAGCCACGTGTGTACGAGGTGTACAGAGCGGAGGCGAGTGTGTACGAGGTGTACAGAGTGAAGCCACGTGTGTACGAGGTGTACAGAGCAGAAGCGGGTGCGTACGAGGTGTACGGAGTGGAGCCGAGTGTGTATGAGGTGTACGGAGCTGAGCCATGTGTGTATGGAGTGGAACCACTTGCATACGAGGTGTATGGAGCTGAGCTGCGTGCGTTCGAGGTGTACGGAGCTGAGCCGTGTGCGTACGAGGTATACGGAGCTAAGCCGTGCGTGTACGGAGCCGAGCCGCGTACGTACGAGGTGTTTGTACCAGTGGTAGCCCTCAGCGGATGCCGCTCCACTCCTATAGTCTCGGCTGCCTTTGCCGGTAGCATTCTTCTCCAGAGTCTCTGATAATAATAAATAATCGAGATCTGTTGCCATTTTCTGGAAGCTTGGGACCCCTGGCTCCAGAGCTCAGCTCACCCCCTCAATGGGTGGGGCCCGGGAGAGATCATACATCCCTGTGGCTTCTGCAGAGCTCAGCTCACCCCCAGTCTGTGCCCCCCAGCCCTTTGCAGTGCTGTATATGCTCTTTGTCCTGTATATTGTATATATAACAATTTCCTATGTCATGTATTTGATTTACAAAACTTATTGTCACAGAGTCGACTGCGCTGCAGACCAACACAAGCCTGGAAGATCAGATATCACCGAACATCGCAGGACACAGAGAAGCAGCTGCAGCCGTCAAATTAGGTGAGGTAATTAATTAAATGTAGCCGGGTAATTTTCATTGTGATTTGCGGCCCCTAAATGACAGTAGAAATTTCCAAATGTCCCTCCGGCAGCAAAAAGGTTCCCCACCCCTGTACAAGGTGATGAATAACAGCACCAGTACTATTCTTCCTCATGGGGCATTTATTCTTCACATCCCTCCACAGCTCTGATAAAGAACAATGTATAGAAAGAGATTAATGAGTGATTGGCGAGGGCGTGGTGCAGAAGGGGAGTTTTTCCAATAGTGGGTGGTGAAACTATGGAAGGTTTGATGGGTGGAGGCGGAGCGTGGGTGGAGGCGGAACCTGGATGGAGGTGGAGCTTAGAGGTGGAGATGGGGTGGAGTCTCAGAGGGGCCCCAAAATTTTGCAAGGGGCCCCGAGATTTCTAGTGGCAGCCCTGTGCACGCCCTGCACAACTGCGGTGTATCGCCTCAGTGTTATGCCTCCTCCTTGGAGGTGTTTGCAGGGACAGCTGGCTGTATCCACACAGCCTGGAGATCTATGCTGCAGTCATGTGACCAGACCAGAAATACATCATCACAGGTCCTTCAGTGGTGAATGCAAGCTTCTTCCAGCAGATCCTGTGGTTTAGGAACGATGTTGAAAGATTCTCCCTCTGCCCAGAGCTGCTCCGGCCGGTATTACCTGAAGGTATGGATAATGGAGACAGCAATTTAACGGTGTGTGGAGCGCTAGGATGAGAAAGAGTCAGGGAGATGGAAATATTTGTAAAAAGGTTTTATTAACCTCTTACAAGCCACAACGTGTTTCCGCAGCACAGCGCTGCCTTCATCATGTATGCCTGATTACCTGATGAAGGCAGCGCTGTGCTGCGGAAAGGCGTTGTGGCTTGTAAGAGGTTAATAAAACCTTTTTACCAATATTTCCATCTCCCTGACTCTTCCTGATCCTAGCGCTCCACAGACCATTACATTGCTGTCTCCAATACTCCACCTTTAGACCCCTCTGCTTTCCTTTGAGAAGTCATTTGGTGAATGTTTATGATGAGCGTACGGCATTGATGGTTACCAATTTTTTCCAGTCAATGATATAGAATAATTTGACCATAGAGTTTTTCATGTCCAACCTTTGCTTTATTTGTAGATAACTAATTGGCCAGAACTTCAAGATAAAGGGTGCACTGTTTGAGGAACCTCAAGATATAAAGGATGGGAGCAGGTCCAACGGCAGCAGGGGAAGACAACGCTTCTAATTGAGTAGAGATATTTTAGAAGGTCTACAAAAATTTGGTCTGATACCCTGCCAAGTGTCTGTCACGACATGGACTTAGAATCGTCCAGACACAGTGCGTGCAAGTGGCACACGAACCATCGAGGTCCAGCGCACTACCCACAACAACAGACTGGGGAAACAGTGGGGGGGGGGGGAACAAATACAATGGAGGGCCCTGTAGGGAACAGGGGAAAGGACACCCCCTGCGCTCACCTGCGACTGTGCACTACCATCCCTATATGGGTTCTTTCACCCCGTCGATGAGCAGGATACCCATGCCCTCTCCGGCCTGATGTAAACCCTTAATAGTGAGATGGCCGGTGGGAGCTCTAGTCCCAACCAATGCGATAAACAAGACAAGAGGGAAGGGAGACAAACATGGGAACACAAGCCAACTGCTGTCGAAATTAAAAGCCAGGAAGGAGTTCAATCACCAGCAAGGGATACTAGATCATGTGACCATATAAGGAGATGGAGTGATCACAAAGTAGCCACACTTGAAGGAGAACTAGGGAACTTGCTGGCAACAGAAACTGACATTAAAGGTACCTTTACACGCCGCCACGGCAGGCTGGATACATCCCGCTACTTCACGTGCACGAGCACGCTCAAACGGTTACAAACGGTCAACGCACCCTCTTTACACGCCGCCACAAGGTGCGCTACGCCACGCTACATCTATAGCTAGCTACATCGCCGGGTGTCTCAAGTAGCCAGCTGTTGCTCATTTACACACCGCTACAACCAGCTACTATGGGCGTACCTGGTGCAGCAGGGACAGCACATAGGCGTGCTACAATGTGGATTACGAGCCGTCCGTACGCTGATAGACGAAGCAATAACATCTGATTGGACAGGCATCGCAGGAGGCTGAGTAATACAGCACGCTCGAGCGATTGTGTAGTGTGACTCGTCAGCTCCTTAAATATGCTCCCTATGCAGCGACTACCAATCGTCATGCAGCAGCTTCCACCAATGATCGCACATGGGGCGCGGTAACATGGAGCGAGGTCACGCCTTAGCTACATTGCAGCTACAGCCCGGGTGTCCAGAGTTCCCTTCGTTGCTCTTTACACGCCGATACAGCTCGCTACCATCGGCGATGTAGCATCAGTTTTCGAGCAGACTAGGAAACAGATGTATCTGTTGCCGGCTGTAGCGTCATGTCTTCAGACGCCGCTACGACGGGCTACATTGGCGCTACAGCTACATTTGTAGCCTGTAGCGGGATGTATCCAGCTGCCGTGGCGGCGTGTAAAGGTACCTTAACTCCAACACTGCCAAAGGAGACAGAGGTCCCAAGCTAGTCTCAAATCTCCAAAGTAAAATAGACTATCGCAAAATTAATTTATATGTATTTACAGTATGTGTATATTTGATTTAGAACCTACAACATTCATTAAATATATGACTCTGGGCATCAATTAACCCCCAGATATATAGAACATATATTGCAGTGCTTGGATAAATATTAAAAGAACCAAAATAAATAAAACATGACTATCATCAGGGAGCAATGATCCATATGTGGTTGAGATCTATGGAGTGCTCCATTTGACCACAAAAGTCTTACCATATCATCACTGAAGCCTATGTGAACTAAGAGACCAATAAAACATCTCCTGTTCATTGACCCTAAAGAAATTAATGAAAAAAAGGTTAATTGCAATCTGAGAATAAATCAAGTGCCAAATTTATGGGAATCACCTCCATAACCTCAAGCCAGAGTTTAGCCTCATCATTAAAGAGTTAAAATACGCCAAAAGTCTCAAGAACTCTTAGTTTCAATCAATTTTTCTAGTTCCCTATTTTTTGCAAATTTGGAAATTGGGTAAATAATTTAAATATATGACACCCACCCCCCAAATATAGTATACACATTACCTCTGACTACTGAAAGGGGCACATGAGTACATGTATATTTTATATTGGTGCTCTGCATGGCACAAGTCCAATTACCCCGGTGATATCCAGAATGCAATGCAGGGTCTGTATAAATTACTAACATCATGAATACTTAATGTCTGCACAGTGTCGGGTCAGGTCAAGTCTCGCTAAAGGAAGTCTCATTTATTAAGGCGGCTTGCTTCTCCTACTTGGAGCATTAAACTCCTATAAGCGCCAATGAGTTTAGCTATTAAGACACATATATTTTTAATCAACCTGTTCTAGACTATGCGGTTTCACTTGCAAGACAGGGCTGAAAAAATGTCTAACGCTTCCAATAATGGTGTTCAGAGGGCGCCCACTAAGACTCCATGTAAGTATAGTATACATATATATCCCCTATAGCGTATGAACTCTTAGAACCCACACCATTACCTGCAGCTTTGGATTCATATTGATTTCAATGGCTGTCCTGTCATTCGGAGCATTCAAAATGGTCTTCAGACAGACTCTCTGTTCTGCTGGCATATAGCGTTATAGCCTGGTGCATTGTTGGGACAGCATTATGAGTTCAAGTGAGTTGTTGAGATGGCATTATGGGCCCGGTAAGTTGTTGAGATGGTATTATGAGCCTGGTGAGTTTTTGAGATGGGTTTATGAGCCTGGTGAGTTGTTGGGATGGCATTATAAGATTGGGAAGTTTTTGGGATGGTATTAAAAGCATGGTATGTTGATGGGATGGCATTAAGGGCCTGGGGAGTTGTTGGGATGAAATGATGAGCTGGTGCATTGTTGTGGCGGCATTATGAGCTTGGTGAGTTGTTGGCACAGCATCATGAGCCCGGTAAGTTGTTGGGATGACATTATGAGCTTGGAGAGCTATTGGGATGGTATTATGAGCTTGGTGAGTTGTTGAGTTGGCATTAGGAGCCTGGTGAGTTGTTAGTACAGGAGTATGAGCCTGGTGAGTTGTTGGGATGGTATTATGAGCTTGGGGAGTTGTTGAGTTGGCATTAGGAGCCTGGTGAGTTGTTAGTACAGGAGTATGAGCCTGGTGAGTTGTTGGGATGGTATTATGAGCTTGGGGAGTTGTTGAGTTGGCATTAAGAGCCTGGTGTGTTGCTGGTACGGCATTATAAGCCTGGAGAGTTGTTGGAGCGGCATTATGAGCCTGGTGCATTGCTGGGATGGCATTATGAACCTGTTAGGTTGGATGGCATGAGCATGATGAGTTGTTGAGACAGCATTATAAGCCTGGTGAGATATTGGGACTATATTATGAACCAGTTGTTAAGACCACATTATGAGCCCAAGTGAGTTGTTGGAACGGCATTATGAGCCTGGTGAGTTGTTGGGCTGGCATTATGAGCTGGGAAGTTGTTGGGCCGGCTTTATGAGCCCAGTGAGTTGTTGGGCTGGCATTATGAGCTTGGTGAGTTGTTGGAACAGTATTATGAGCCTGGTGAATTATTGAGATGCTGTTATGAGCTTGGGTGAGTTATTGAAATTGTATTATTAGACCAGATGAGTTGTTGGGGCAGCATTATGAGCCCTTGTGAGTGGTTGGGATGGAATTATGTGCCCGGGTAAGTGGTTGAGAATGAATTATGAGCCTGGGTGAGTTGTTGGGATGGCATTATGAGCTCAAGTGAGTTGTTGGGATGGTATTATGAGCCTGGGCGAGTGGTTGGTATGCAATTACGAACCTAGATGAGTGATTGGGACTGTATCATAAGCCTTGGTAAGTTGTTGGGATAGCCTTATGAGCCCAATTAAGTTTTTGGGATATCATATGAGCATGGTGAGTTGTTAGGATGATATTATGATCACACTGAGCTGTTGGGACGGTATTATGAGCCTGTTGAGTTGGGACAGCATTGTGAGACAAAATGAGTTGTTGCGATGGCATTTTGAGCCTGGTAAGTTGTTGGGATGGCATTATAAAACTGCTGAGCTGTTGGGACAGTGTTATGAGCCTGGGGAATTGTTACAATGGCGTTATAAGTCCAAGTGAGTTGTTAGTACAACGTTATGAGTCAAAAGGGTGTTGTTGGGATGGTACTATGAGCCTGGCAGGGCATAACAATGGTGGATACAGAGGGTGCGAATGGTATTGGGTCTCAATTTCATCTGGATGTGTGCTATCGGAGGAGGCACATTAGGCTGAAATGCATTGTGGTGCAGAGATCCACCGACTCCCTGCATACACATTGCCAGTCAATCAGAAGCCAGCAGCAGGCATCATCTTCCCAGTGACACTTGGCACATGGCAGTGATGTCATATGCTGCCTGTGCTTGAATGCCAAAGTCAGCTGCGAGTTTCTGCGCTGACTATAGTGGAATATGTGGGACGAGGGAAGGTAAGAAGAATCTTTGTTTCTGTTTAAAATGTGATGGAGAAGAAACGAAGACACCCAGAATGGGGGATATTGTACAATAATGGGAGACATTATTACCAAGATGGGAGACAGTATTACATGGTGGACCAGTCCAAATCAGGGGATATTATAATAGACTGAGGGCCCAGGTCAAGGGATATTATCACAGAATGGGGCTAGGATGGGGGACATTATACCAGGATGTGTGTGACACACAACACCAGGGGACATTATACCTGGAATAGGGACATTATTCAAGGATGGAGGACAATATACTAGGATGGAGGCCGATGACGGATGATGGGAGACATTATACCAGAATAGAGCTCAGAACAGAGGGCAGGAAGGTCCCAGGATAGGGGACTGTAATATAATAATAATGGATAACTCAGGAATCTTTTTGTATTGAGCAAAGACACAACTGAACACAGTTTATAGGTGAAAACGTCTATGTTATAACACACGGTGATTAAAAACAAAGTGCAGAGGAAAACTCAAAGTCTATAAACACACAGTGTAGATATTGAATGAAGCCTCAATGAAAAGTGTGATGAAAAACCTCAGAAGAAAATGCAATCAGTGGAGCAGTCTTTAATGCACAGTTTACACTTGGAGATGCTGTAAAAGTAAAGTTCATGGCAAGTCCAAACAGGGAGTTGTTTAAGCAAGTCTATATAACACATTAAATCATCCAGGGAGGCCTGGTAAGGAAGTCTTTAGAAAGTCCAGAACAAGATGCAGAGCAAATTACTAAGTAAAAAACAGTCTGATTCTCTGCATTAGGAAGCGACAGAGCACTTAATAAAGCAACCAGCTTATGTGTCAGCAAAGGCAGGTGAGGTAAAAGCCACAGCAGACGGAGTAGCATGAGCAGCCGTAAGCAGAAGGAGGTGTAGGTAGCAGCAACAGGAGATTCACACAGGATTTGCAGGAGTAGGCAGAGAACTTAAGAAACCACTAGGAGCAGGAAACCAGGCAGAATTATCAAGCAATGACTAGAGGCTGGGGTGGGATTTATAAAGACAGGAAGACAAAAGGCATATAATAACAATAATAATAATTGTATTTATATAGTGCCAACATATTCCACAGCACTTTACAATTCAAAGGGGACATATACAGACAATATGAGACAATACATAGTAACAAAAAATAAAAAAACCATGAGGAGTGAGGGTCCTGTTCGCAAGCTTACAATCTATAAGGAAATAGGAGAGGTACTAAAGGTAAATGGTAAAATGTGCTGTCATGTATGGTCCAGCCATCAATATAATAAATAGGGGAGTCATTTAATGTTGCATGAACTGGTCACCAGCCAGGATCTGTACAACTACAGATAAAGTGCTATATAGTGCATGGGAGGTGCAGACAGATGACACAAGAGGCAGATCTGGAAAAGAGAAGATAGGAATAGTTAGATAAGTGAAGAGAAGTGATAGCCAATCTAAAGAGATGTGTTTTTAAGGCTCACTTAAAACTATGGGTATTGGGAATTAATTGAATTGTTTTTAGTAATTGGTGCAGCTCGTGAGAAATCTTGGAATTGGGAGTGGGAGATTCAGATTGTTGATGTTGTCAGTCTTAGGTCACTTGCAGAACGGAGGGCACATGTATGGTGATGGACAGAGATGATGGAAGATATGTAGGGCGTGCAGAACTGTGGAGGGCTTTGTGGGTGAGAGATAATTTTATATTGTACTCTGTAGCGGATTGGCAACCAGTGTAGTGACTGGCACAGGATAGAGGCATCGGTGTAAGCGGTTGGAGAGGAATATGATCCTGGCTGGTGCATTCAGGATGGATTTGAGAGGAGAGAGTTTAGCAAGAGGGAGACCAATTAGTAGAGAATTGCAGTAATCTAGGCGAGAATGAATAAGGGCGATAATTAGAGTTTTTGCAGAGTCAACAGTAAGAAAAGGTCGAATTCTAGAGATGTTTTTGAGGTGTAGGTGACCCCAAGACAGCGAGCATGCTGCTGAGGAGTGATGATAGAACCACACACAGAAATGGCAATATTAGGTTTCAGAAGATTAGGAGAGGGATGAAACATGAGAAGTTCAGTTTTTGACAGATTCAGTTTAAGGTAGAGAAAGGACATGATGTTAGAGACAGCAGACAGACAATCACAGGTATTTTGTAGTAATGTGGAGGTGATGTCAGAAGACTAGGAAAGTGTCAAAGAGTCGCTCAGTATTGTTGGCTAGTGAAGTGATTAGGGTGTTGTAGTAAGCTTGTTTGGAGAGGTGAAGGGCAGCGTTGTATGTTCTCAGCATAAATTTGTAATGGATGAAATCTTCGGCCAGGTTGGATTTTCTCCACAGACATTCAGTGCACCTGGAGCACCGCTGGAGAAACCATGTTTGCAGTGTGTGCCAGGGTTGCCGCTGTCGGTGCTGAGTTGTTCTAAGTGTAGGAGTTGCAGCTCCATCCAGGGCACTTTGCAATATTTCATTATAAGTTTTAGAGCAGAGTCAGGACATGAGAGGGAGGAGATTGGGGAAGTGAAGACTGTATATAAATTTCTGAGTGTTAACAGCATGTATATTCCTATAGGTGTGATAGTTGGGGGTGTCCTTGAAGATTTATAGTTCTTGACTGAGACTGAAAGAAGGTTGTTGTCAGAGAGTGGAAGAGGGGAATTAGTAAAATCATGCATTGAACAGAGTCGGGAGAAGATCAGGTCCAGCGTATTCCCCTCTTCATGTGATGCAGAGTTAGTAGATTGTGAAAGGCTGAGAAAGGAGTTTAGGCATAAAAGATGAGAGGCAGATGAGGAAATGGGATTGTCAATAGGAATGGTAAAGGCTCCCATGACGAGAGTGGGAGGGTCACAGGCTAGAAACTATGGAAGCCAGGTGGCAAAATAATCATAAAATTGACATGGGGGGCCTGGAGGGTGATAAACCACTGCCACTCGCAGCGAGAAGGGCCTGTAGACTCTTACAGTGTGGACCTCAAAATAAGGGAACATAAGTGAGGGGACAGGTGGGATAACTGAAAAGCACAATTTGTTGAGAGCAGCAGGCCAACACCTCCACCTGATCTGTTCTCAGGTCTGGGGGTATGAGAAAATTGGAGGCCACCATATGAAAGAACAGCAGCAGTAGGGTCTGACTGCTGAATTCAGGTTTTTGAAAAGAAAAGAGGTTAATGTTATGTGAAAGGAAAAAGTCGTGGATGAAGGAGAGTTTGTTACATGCTGAGCGATGGTTCCAAAGGGCACAGTTGAAGGAGACAGATGGCATGCAAGGGAAGTTAATTAAATTCCTGGAGATTCTAAGTGTAGTAGGGAAGGAGTTAAATTTACTATGATAAGAAGGGCCTGGATTAGGTTCAATATCCCATGCGACTAGGAGAAGAAGAATAAAGAGAGTGAGAAGATGGTTATGAAGCAAAGGACTCCATTGGAAGAGGAAAAGAATGTCCAAAAGGTAATCAAACCATTCAGAGTCCTGACAGGTATATTATTAGTGGAAGGAGCCTAGGATGGGTCACATTATTGCATAATAGGGAACATTATACCAGAAAGGTGCCCAGGATGCAGTACGTTATACCAGAAAGCGACCCAGGATGGGGTGTATTATTACTGGAAGGGCCTAGGATTGGGGGTATTATTATTGGAAGCACCCAGGATGTGGGGAGAAATATTACTGGAAGGGCCCAAGATGAGGAACATTATACCAGAAAGCATCCCAGGATGGGGTGCGTTATTATTGGAATGGACCAGGATTCGGGGTATTATTACTGGAAGAGCCCAGGATGTGAGGGGAAATATTACTGGAAGCGTCAATGAAGGCATTACTAATGGAAGGGCATAGGATTGAGGGCAGTATTACTGGAAGGGGTCAGGATGGGGAACATTATACCAGGAAGGGGCCCAGGATGGGAACATTATACCAGGAAGGGGCCCAGGATGGTGGGTATTATGCCAGGAAGGGGCCCGGGATGTGGAACATTACACCAGAAAGCAGCCCAGGAAGGGGTGCATTATTACAGGAAGGGCCCAGGATAGGGAGCATTATTGACCCTAGAATGCATGACGTCTGAAATATACACTTTGATATTAGCTACTACCAGGCTCAAACAGCCCCGGTTACGCATTCTAGGGTTAATGGATGGGACCAGGATGGGGGCATTATTACTGGAAAGACCCAGGATAAGGGGCATTATTATTGAAAAAGGCGAGGATACGGATATTACAATAGGATGTGGGTCATAATTATGGGAAGGGGCCTGGATAGGGATATAACACCAGGATGGAGGACATTATTACTGGAAGGGGTTCAGGTTGAGGACATTTTTACAGAAAGGGGTCAGGAGGGGATAGGATAGGAGGATATTATTGCAAGGAGGACCCAGGATGGGGGTCCTTATTACTTGAGGGGCAAACACACATGTCTTTATAGACTCTAGAACAACACAAGGGCCCATACATGTACCCAACAAGGCAGGTGGGGCACCAGGTACGTATTTAGCTTGCAGTGGTTGCAGAAGGTTCTGCACAGAAAGGTAGATCCCTGCTGCATCTGAGTTGCTCCTCACCCCAGCCAGGAAGGGTCAGAGGCCAGGTTTGAAGTATGTCCACTAAGCTCAGTCTCTAGTATTGGGGCCTTCTGTATGTTTCCTGCCCCTAGTTTCCTCATCTGAAGTTCCGGTCATTAGGAGTACTTCACACTACCTCATAGTCGTTCTGCTGCTTTGGAGCTTACAAGATCACCCACTAACTGCAGATTTTTAGGTATAACTCACAAATATCATTGCATTTAGCACTCCACTATTGGAGTGGCTGCCGCCCTGTAGTGATCTCATGTCCAGTGATACCACCTGTCTCCTCCTTGTGGCACGGCTGGTCGCAGATGCCACAATCGCCCCCGTGTCAGGGCTGTAGGAGTTGGAGCACCGGTGTTGGGAGATATGGGTTGCCTCTGAGGTGGCTGATAGTATCCTGCTAAATGCAATGATATTTGTAAGTGGCCAAATTCAGTGAGTTTTTTCTATTTTGCAGGTCTTTTTTAGGTATAACTCAACCTGAACGTCCAAACTCAACTTTAGTCAAACCCTATCTAAATCTAAGATGGAGTCAGTCCTGTTCCCATGTCTCCTCCCACTGTGGGCTAATCCCGAAACTTAACTCTTCCTTGCCCTGCAGTCACGTAATTGCTGGGCACATCCTCCTACATAACCATTCTACTCTCTACGTTCTTATCACACTCTATACATTGATATGCTTGTGGCTTCAGAGGCAGGAACCCAACTACCTCCTCACACTACCCCTTTGAGTTATACTATACAGATTCAAGGATGTCCAGCAATGCCTCATATATTACTGATTTCAAACATATCTTCATTTTTCCTTGCTTGTTGCAAAGTCAAGGCAACTAGATGAGAGGGAGTTAACACACGGTTCTACGATGTTACTGCTATACCATAAAGCTACGGAGCATCATGTACGCAACCATGAAACATCATTAGCCTTGTCAGAGAAACTTGTGAAAAATGCTTTAAATCTGATGCACTTGCAAAAGGACGGCGTAGTAAATAATTGATGGGCTACATGACAATACAGCAGGTTTTCTTGCAATACAGCTCCCTGGGAGACAGTTGTCGCTGGAATGACTGTAACATCCAGGCTTGAGATGCCATCTGGTCTTAGATTTACCAATCAGGTTTAGAAACCCAGGTGTTGGGGCCCCACTTGAAGAAATTTAACACAGGAAAATATTATAACCTCTGTGATTCTGTCTGTAGGTATATGGGTAAGACAACCCCTAAGTAATGCAGCACCTGAATGAGTGGGAGCTGTTATGATATTTAATATACTGTTTCCACCACCAGGTAGGCACCATTGGTAACATGACACTTAGTGAAGCCCTTTTGTTTTGCAGCACATATAGGGGTGCCGGCGTCAGGGACCCCGGTGTAGTTGGTGTCGAGGCTAGGCCGAGGGTTGGCAGGTCCTGGCCCAGCCGGGTTCTCGGGACAACAGTTCAGTTCCTTGGTAGTCTCATCAAGGGACAAACTATTCACGGTCAATAAAAGTTTTAAAATTCCTTTACTACAATGTAAAACATGTGAGTTGGGGTGGGCTATTAACATTGATGAGTTTGGCTTCAGGCTGCTCCCCGATACCTCTCAACTCGTGCCCTTAAGCATCATCGATGCATGCTATAAATTCAAAGGGTCTTTTGGTCAATACTTTCCCTACTCCACTTATTGGGATGCGTTCACAGGCCCACCGGGGAACCACCAGACAGTATTCCTTCATTGCGCCCCCATCTTCTTCAGTCTATCTTCGAACTTCTACTCAGGGCCATTCGAACACTAGAGAGGACAACCACTGTCTGGGTTTCCGCCGGGACTAAAGTCACACACCAACACCCTGGGAACAGATTGGACTTCTGAAGTTCTGCTTCTCAGTCCAAATGCTGACCAACTCCCAGGGTAACCCTCAGGTGCCGAACAAGTCAAGAAGGGCTTTGGTTCCTGATACTATCCCCTACTGGGGGCTCTACTGCCATCTTCCATGCTACAAGCCCTTTTATTTACTATGTCCCACCCACAAGGAACACCCACTATCAATAACTTTATTTGGCCTATGGGGTTAGGGAGTAGCCTTCATCTTTAACCAGTAGAGGGCCACATACAAATTATGGAACATACACTTTCTCAATACAAATGCAAAACACAAAGGTATGCCTCTGACCTCCTACACAAGAAAGATGACGTTGGTGTAGTGGGGAGGTCAAGATGGAACAATGGAAGCTTTTGGGGCTAAACAGAAAGACAAACAGGAACCACTGCATTGTGAAAAAAACGGCAACTTGGCATGACAGAGTGGTAGTCCAAAAGAGCAGAGGAGACTTAGCGATGAGTAGCTGAGCTCAGTTACACAGAAGATTCTATGGCCTGTCTGGACCCAGTACAGCAAGTTAATAGTGATATAGAAGAGCTGAGTTTGTCACTGAGTCCGATGCAGAGCTGGCAGTGGTACAGTAGAGTTGATGCCGGAATAAGGTATGTCATAGAGTCTAAAGAAGATCTAGGAGTTGTAGGGTAGTGTTGACTCATAGAGCTTAGTTTGCCACAGTGTCCAATTTAGCAGAACAGATCCTTAATTTAGTAAAGCTGAGTTTGACACAGAGTCTAGTACAGCAGAGTAAAGGCAGCGTAGCAGAGTGCCAACAATGTAAAAGAGCACAGTTTGTCAAGTGACCAAGGGATCCGCAAACAATGAAACAGTCTACCAAAGCGGCTTAGATGTCAACTACCTGATACTCATGTGGCAAACAGCCTCTTGAACCAGCCTATAAGACTCAAGGGCATGAGGTCAAAGGTGCGTGCCATGGCAGCCCAAAGTGGTGAGGAACAGAGAGACATAGAGGCAGGGAGTGGACACAGCTCCTAACATTGGATCCTGGAGGCTTAAGTAACAATATACAATTTAACATTAGAATTTAGGTAATTTAAAAATGATTCTATGTTCTAAGCAACCCCTTTGATACACTTTTTTAATGATGCCCTATGGGGGACACCCTTGTGTTTGGGGCCCTGTGTGTGTTGCATAGCTACCATCATTGTTTTGACTATGGCATTCCATTACGGGAAGCTTGCACTCCCCTCCTCTATCATGTCAGGGTTAGATGAATCACTTCTGGTAGGGCAGATGCTTGATGTGGCTTAGTGCCAGACATCTATGAGAACGTGATAAAAGCATATAGATCACTGCTCATCATTCAGGGCTCATGATGCAAACATGAATGCTTTTCCTTTGTCTTTTTAGCTCGAAATTGCCCGATATTTGCTGAGAATCAATAGGAAAACATTAAATATAAGACACACTGTAGGTTTTTGGCACTGTTGTGCAAACTTTGCATAAAAGTGGCATGCATCAATATTTTCCCCTTTTTTTTATCAAATAAAACTGACAAAAAACACTTAAAGGGAGTGTGTCATGTGAAAAATTGCTATTAACCTGTAAATATGGGGCTATTCTGTAGATAAATAGTGCTTCCGAACCTACCGGGAGGAAAAGAGCTTTACTCCTCCAGGCAGTGTTCATGTTTCAGTCATGGGGGCGGCAACGGTGAGTGTTCAGTCACCACTTTGTTATAGAGAGCGTCAGCTATAACTCCGCCCATGACACTGACTGACAGCCTGTGGCCCCCTGCGGTCTGGCTGCCACAAATGATATTGCACATACATCGAATGTCTGGGAAGAATGAAGGTGCCCTCTGCTGGAAGCCCAAATCATCAACACTTTCCAAACTCCAACCAGAGAGTTGAGGGTGAAGGAGACCCATCTCAGGCAGACCCCCAACTTCTGGCTGGAGGGAGGTGTTAGGATAGGGAGGAAGAGGTAAGGCAAGAGGATTGCTCAGTCTGCTGCAGGCAGGGAGGCCAAGCTGAGGGAAAAGCTGTACTTGGGGCACCAGGTCCTAGGTGGCCAGGTCTTCAAGATCTGGCCACAAAATCTGGAGGTTCCTGGACTTTATGCCCAGTGACTACACTACGTGGGACCTTCTGAGGCACAGTGGTAAAGAGAGCCAGAGAGCTGTTAGGCAAAGCCGCTGCTCGCAGGGTCGCATCACCTGCCTGGCTGGTGGTTATCAACCATACCTAGAGGAGTACAGGAGAGCTGTCAAGCACCTAGAAACTTAGAACACCAAAGTCAGCAGGGAGGCCTTTATACCTCACTCCATCAGAGCAGACTTCAGTTTCTTCCCAGACCTGGCTGGACTGCATGCCTGGTGATGTGTCTACCCTGGATCTGTGCTAATAGTTGCAGTAAAAGGTAAAGCATGCAGAGACTGTCTCCTGTGCCTCCTTTCCTCTTGCACACACACCCACTACTACTACCATCATCTTCTCATCCCTCAGGAGCCAGCCCTGGTTGGAGGGTGTTATACAGGGTGGGCCATTTATATGGATGCACCTAAATAAAATGGCAATGGTTGGTGATATCAACTTCCTGTTTGTGGCACATTAGTATATGGGAGGGGGGGAACTTTTCCAGATGGGTGCTGACAATGGCGGACATTTTGAAGTTGGCCATTTTGGATCCAACTTTATTTTTTTCAATGGTAAGAGGGTCATGTGACACATCAAACGTATTGAGAATTTCATAAAAAAAACAAAGGTGTGCTTGGTTTTAACATGACTTTATTCTTTCATGAGTTATTTACAAGTTTCTCTTTGTTTACAGCCATTGACATGTCGCAGAGGTTAACACGTGAGGAGAAGATAGAAATTGTGTTGATGTCTGGTGAACGCAGTACCCGGGTCATTGCAGCAGATTTCAATGCAAGACACCCTACGAGACCACCCATCTCCCATGCTACAGTTAGCAAACAGGTTCAGTGTTGGATTTGCCAAAATGTGGACGCAAGAAAATGAAGAAACATCAGTGTCTGTCCTAGCTTCATTCAGCAAGAGCCCACAGCGTAGCACTCGCCGCATGTCACTGGAGAGTGGCATCAGTCCAACATCCCTTTGACAGATATTAGCTACTCTCAAATGGCACCCTTACAAAATCCAGCTGTGTAGACAGCATGTCTCTAGGGAGGGTGGGCACCCCCTAGAGACATGTTGCCCACATCTATCATTAACACTTAACCCTTTGTTCATCCCTGCGGCAGCAGGGATGAACAAATCATATGTCTGCCGCAGGCATTCACATGTGCCTTGCGGTAGCCGGATGGGCTCCCATAGGAGCCTATTATAGCAATCTCCGCTGCGGATTGCAAACTGCTCCAAAAACTGCAGCCTGCATGATTTTTCACGCAGGCTGCAAATTCGGATGCGGTAACCGGATTGCATGTAGTGCAATCCGGTTTACATAATGGGCTCCTATGGACTGCGGTTCCTGATCCGGTTTTGAGCTTTTTAACAGCTCAAAACCGGACCGAGATTAAAGTGTTGACTCCAAGGACTCTCATGTGTGTCAGGAACTTATAGAACAATTTACCTAGTGAAAGGTGGAAACTGGGAAAATAAAGACATCACACTACTACTAGACCAATGTAAATCCTATGGATGCGCAGCAGAGTGAGTTTTTGGAGTAGCTCTATGATTCACAACCTTACAATAAACTTATTTTTACACCCTACCAGAATGGATACCCAGGTATCTCGCTTTTGGTACCATAAGGCTAGGGTCACACTGAAAAGGCACAATCCGGTAACCGCATCCATTACCGGATGCGGTTTTAACCGTGTGCCTTCATACTATCATTTGATAGTAAAAATGCAACCCTCATTCTGGATCTGGATGCATTAATTGGAATGTGGGTTTTTGCAGTTTTAAAAACTGGATCCGGTACTGCATGGTACATTTATGTACCTTGCGGTACCGGATACGGTTCCCATAGACTCCCATTATAAAAAAAAAACAGATCCAGTTTGGAACCGGCGCAATAGACAGCCTGCATGATTTTTCCCGCAGGCTCCAAAACTGGATCCGGTAACCGGATAGCAATTAGTGCAATCCGTTTTGTTATTGAAGCCTATGGCTAAGGATCCGAATTCGGTTTTGAGCATTCTGAATGCTCAAAACCGGATCAGGATCTGCTAGCCCAACCGCAGATGTGACCCTAGCCTAAGAGTCACTTTTAGGCTGACACAGGCCTGTGAATAACCATCTGAAGCCTAACTCCGCCTTTGGTGGCAAAACAACATACTTTTACCCAACAAAAAGTGCATATGCGGGGCCCGAACTCGGAAACTCACTATTTTGTTGTAATGTATGGGGGAACTAGGCTCGTCCAAAGTCTTATCTCACACACACAACAGAAGCCAACCGGAAGATACCTCCAACAGCCAAACCATAAGAGTCTCTTTTAGGCTAGGGTCACACTTTGAAGCGCAATTGCGGTTACCGCATCCAGATTTGGATGTGGTAACCGCAGTTGCCTTCACACACATTTTAAGAACAAAATTTGTTCCTAAACCGGAATCCGGCAATCGGATTGCTCTGAATGTGCAATCCGGTTGCCGGATACTTTGTTCATCCCTGCTGTTGCAGGGATGAACAAAGGGTTAATGTTGTTAAAAGATGTGGGCAACATGTCTGTAGGTAGTGCTCACCCTCCCTACAGACATGCTGACCACATAGGTCGGCATAGGAAGTGTTAATGTGCATTAATTCTTTAGTTGCGGCTATTACCGGCTTTTAATTAAACTAAATGTTTGGTGGCGGCTCCTGTCAGTGAAGCAGATACAGTACGCAATGTACGTACTGTATCTGCTGCTCTCCAAGGTCCTGAAAGCTTAAACAGTACTTCTATGGCGGTGCTGCTGCCATAGAACTACTGTATAAGCTATCAGCATCATGGAGAGCAGCTTATACAGTACGTATATTGCGTACTGTATCTGCTTCACTGACAGGAGCCGCCACCAAACATTTAGTTTAATTAAAAGCCGGTAATAGCCGCAACTAAAGAATTAATGCACGTTAACCCTTCCTATGCCGACCTATGTGGTCAGCATGTCTGTAGGGAGGTTGAGCACTACCTACAGACTTGTTGCCCACATACATTAATAACATTTAACCCATTGCTCATCCCTGCTGCAGCAGGGATGACAAAGGGTTAAATAATAAGAATCCATGTGGGCAACATGTCTCTAGGGGGTGCCCACCCCCCTAGAGACATGCTGTCCACACAGGATGGCATGTCAGGGGTTAACTTAACTGTTAAACCCTTAGCCGCTATTGTCGACTTTCATCAGGCTGCTGCATGCATTCACATATGCCTTGCGGCAGCTGCATGGGCTCCCATTGGAGCCCATTATAACAAAAAGGCCGCGGCAGGAATATCGCTGCGAAAACTGCAGCCTGCATGATTTTTCACGCAGGCTGCAAAACCAGAGTCGGTAACTGAATTGCATGTAGTGCAATCCGGTTATTATAATGGGCTCCTATGGGCAGCGGTTCCTGATCCAGTTTTGAGCTTTCTGACAGCTCAAAACCGGACCAGGATTTCAAAATTTCGCCACAAGTGTGACCCCAGCCTAAGTCTGACAAAGGCCTGTGAATAACTAGCTGAAGCTTAACTCTGCCTTTGGTGCCAAAACAATGTACTTTTACCCAACGAAACGTGCATGTGCAGGGCCCGAACTCAGATACTCACAATTTTGTTGTAATTCCCGGGGGAAATAGGTTCATCCTAAGTCTTGTCTCATATGTACACTAGAGACAAACTGGAAGTTTCCTCCAACAGTCAAACCACTTTCACCAAGCTCCTCACCTGGTAAAAATGTCTTGCCTCACGGCAACAGCACCCAGGGTATTCTCCTCGATGCAACCCTCCCTCTGGTAGCACATTAACTGCTTCTTTTCAAAGGAGAATCAGAACATCGTCTCTATTACAGTATAAATGTAATTTCATTAAAAAAAAAAACACAATTCTGCACTGGTCGTTAATGATGGGTCACATAGCAGCTAAGATAATGCTTTTTTGTACCATATGACTTATCTTCTCACATTTTTCTGTGCTCTTTTAAAAACTGCATCTATGGCTGCATTGGCATAGCCTGCGTCTGCCAGCATTGTGTGTGCATTTCAACAGCTTCTGAGAGCAGGATGATATTGACAGTGATGTGCCAGCATAGAAGGGGTTAACAGAGTTTGTGACTGAGCTGTGTGGAGCTAGATGACAGATCAGAGAAGCTTGTGCCAAGGAAAGAGGAGTTTATAGTGATCATGACATTCTGACATTGCTCAGCTCTGTGCTGTAATCTGAGCTAATCAGATACATTGGTTCCTCACCAGCTGCAGTGTAGGCGACGCCCGCTTCTCCTTATATGGTTATGTGGCCATATTCAGTGTGAAGACGGATCTGACTGATAATGAACATATGTCTGCTTCACACACAGTGTAGTGGGGACACCTTGTGGAACGTTTCTGAATAGTTTTCAACCAGAATTCTGTGATAAAGTATATTGGAAAGTTTATTAAAATGAATTGCTCTACATTATTATTAAATAAGAATTTAAATGGCGGTTATGCTTTAAGCCCGCCAGGGACGACCAGTGGAACTAAGGTTTCCTGCCACAAGTCTACATGCCACTGGCTCTCCTGTCACGTACCTGGGCAGAGCCTTTTATCCCAGCTGGGCAGGAGTCCCCCTGGTGACTAGGGGGAGTCACTGCAGGCTGCATCCTCTGTACACACATGTACATAAAAATCAGTTGGCATTTTTCAAAAAGGATAAAAGCATCAGGTTTTGCACAAAAATGGCATGTACCAAAACTTTCCTTGTTTCCCACCATAAACACCCTTGATAAATCCCCTCCTCATTACTATTACATCGTAAGCTACATTGTGTCCATCTTCACTATTATATATGCTTACAGATATTGCAAATTGACAGGTAAACCACAAATTGCTCCACAGCTTTACTTTACAGAAAGAGTGATCGATTCATTGAATTGCTTCCCAGCAGATGTGGTGCAAACTAATGCAGTAAAACATTGTAGGACACAAGTCTATCCACTCTACAGATTAAAGAGGAAAAGAGCAAACAAAAGCGCTGGGCCTGGGATTTTCTATTTTTATGGTCAAAAGTAGGAAATGAAAACAGCGAAAATAGTAATTGGCTTCTTCATGCTCAAAGATCATGGTGATGTCAATACAGAAAGACATGAAAAAGTAGAATACTCATTCCTATAATATTTTTATTTTCAGTGCATTATACTCATCTTCTCTCCCAGGAAATCTCATGATAAAGGGACACCTATCATAGCAGATGAAGTTGCACCCCAGGGCCTTGGGATACTCCGAATCGGGCTTTCAAACAGTTCTGGGGAGTCAAAGGGGTTGAGACCCGGCTTCCGTGACACTGGGTTCAAGTGTAAAAGAGTTCTTGGCTAAGGTAGTGTGGAGCCCACTGGGACGGGGTACTCGGTACTGGACCGGGTTATCACGGGGGTTATCACGGCGATCTTGGTCCAGACTGAGTCCCGAGCCCACAAGTAAAGGTTGGGGGTTATTTACAGGGGAGAAACTCGTGACGCCACCCGTGGAATGTGGCAGGGTGACCACCGCTGCTGCAGAACCTCCGGGGATGATGAATGGCAGCCTGTAACGTGACGACTCTCCACGGGCAGAGCTTAGTCCCCGGGGCAGTAGTGATGATAACAGTTTATGAGGGAGAGCAGGGCTTGAGCGCAAGGATTACACAGACTCACGGTTTTGTAGTTTTCCAAGTCTTTTACTGAAGATGGTAATTCAGCTGGGTACTGTCCACAGAGTCTGTACAGGGGCCTGGTTGCTCCCATCCTGGCCGGGTCCTTTGGCTCCCTATTTCTGTGCTGGGTGTGTGACCCTGCTGCCGCTTTAGCTAAGCTGCTGGCCCTGTCTCCCCTCACGGGTACCAACTTGCTAGGCAACTTGAGTCTTGTCCCATGTTCCTGACCCCGCCGTGTTGCTTTGTGGCGCCCCGCAACGAGTGCGTCACAAGAGGGTATTGCAGCCATAAATGCAGCCGCAATATTCTCTGACACAGCAGTGACCTGGTTAACTTTGAGATCCAACCCTGCATGCATCACCTAGAATAGAGGGCCAATCCAGGGTCCTGGTGGGCGGAGTGCTAGGGAAGTGTGTAGGAGAAGGAGTCTAGAACAAGAAGAGAGAACTTGAACTTGGAGTAGGAGCGGGGGACCTGCACCTCGTGCAGCCCCCGGGCCGTCACCGGTCGGGTGTTCGCACCTGAGGCCTCAACAACCGGGATCGGGCATCACTAACCACGGGTTCCAAAAGACTCCCGTGCCCAAAACCTTACAGCCGGTTCACTGGTACCGAAGCTGGCAGCAGTTCACCTCTGCTACGCGAACCAGAAGCGTGCAGGAGCAGCTTCACAGGAGCACCCCACCACCAGCCAACTTCCAGTCGTCTAACTAGCGGTGTACCCACCGAGGGACCCAAAGCTCCCCAAAACATCCAGAACGTACATCTTGGATAGGGCATTGAAGCAGCCTCCCCGTACCCGATCTGGTATTCCTGGGCGACAATGGCAAAACACTTAGCTAGAATGGAGGAACACTTGCGGATCTCTAAGGGACACCATCACTGCTGAGTCCACCCGGTCCACTACCCGTGAACTGTATACCATGTACTGCCTGCTGGTTACAGTAAAGACCCGTTGCAGAGACTTTCTGTGTCCGTGCTTCCTTATGAACTGTCCGTCCGCACTACAAGGTAACCGCAGCTGCCGCACAACATCTTAAGCAGCTCCAGCCTCCGGGGATCACCGCTCAGCCTGTGGGGAGCGTAACATCTTGCTGCTGTCCATCCCCGGAGGTTCCGCAGCGTCGGTAACGATTACCTAAACTACTCATAGGTGGCGTCACGAATAAATTAAACCCCTTTAATCTGTTCCCACAAGACGTCTTCAACTTTTGATCTGCACTCAACCGGGCCCCACTACCGGCAGGCGCGGCCCACCCGTGACAAGGAGGAAGGAGCTACAGCCTGTCTAAACCGGAGTCCACGGGCTGACGGTGAGTCAGCTTTGCTGTGGTACAGTGAAGATATGGAACCTTCACTAATCCGGTGTTCACTGTGCTGTATGTTTCATGCACAGTCCCGGATCCGGTATCCGTTATTTGCGCTCCTCTGGGGTGAGATTCAGGGAACTCGGTTTCCCAGGTGTGGTCCTCTGCTTCTCCTTCTCCTTTCCTCATACCCTGGCTTGGCCTGGAACTGGACAGCGGACCGTGGGATGAGGCTGACGCACCTCTTTTACACCCAGGTCCTTCTTCCTCAGTCCTCCTAGGAACTGAACTGCCCACTTCCTCTCCACATCAGAATATATAGGGAAGCAGCTTTGGCTCCCCCTTCTGGCCTGGAGGCGCTTGTGTATTATTGTGGGAATCTTACCCTTTGTGGTGTTACTGTGGCATATGAACCCTGGGGTGCCACAGTAGGAAAGGGGGTGATGAAAGGGAAGGTTTGTCATGACACCACCCGTGGTTTGTGGCTATGGGTAGCCACCGCTGTTGCAGAACCTCTGGGGATGATGGATGGGCAGCTGGGATGGAGCGGCTCCCCACGGGCGGAGTGGATCCTCAGGGCAGGGAATGAGGTAAGGTGTGGGGTGCAGGATGGCGGGCGCAAAGCAACAGACAGACTCACAGTTTGTTGGTTCCTCAGTCCTTTTACTAGTGCAATGGGAATACCGACAGATGATGTTATGCTGAGTCCATGCACCTGAGAGCAACTCAGAGTTTTCGTCACCCGACAGGTTCTGAAGCCTCCTTGCTACGCCTTGTTAGCAGGTCCCTGCTGCTTCTTTAGTTGAGCTGCTGGCCTTCTCTCCCTCCTGCTTGGTGCCGGTATGGCAGGCAGCTCGAGTCCTTCTCCAGCCCCACGTCTCTGGCAACTGTTCCCGGGCTCTTTACGCTGCTTTGCCTTTGCACAGTGCGGCTGGGGAACTTGGAATTCTCCACCTTCCGGTATTGGCAGATGGGTCATTAGGACCTGCACAGCCTTGGACTCCAGTGTCTATTTCTGTGGCGCTTCTCCTCTGGGGTGAGCATGACACCGCTCTGCTCCCCAGGCTTTCCTCCACTTCCTCAGACCCCTGTCTTGGGTCCCTCACGCTAGACTGCGCTAACCTGGGACGATCTTAGCACTGCTCCTAGTCCACAGGATGTGTTCCTCAGTCCTCCTAGGAACTGAACTGACTAACTCCATCCCAGAACAGAATTTATATGGGAGCTCACCCTAACCCCGGGTTTAGGTCTCCCCCTTCAGGCCAGGAGGCAGAAAGGTGTTGTGTGAGGTTCCTGTCTGTTGTGGATACCCTCTGTTGCTCTCAAGCGTGACACTACCCCTCGGAGGCAATAATGACACTGTGGCACTTGGACCCTGTGGTGCCACACAGGCATCTCCTATAAAGGCGGGTCTAAGAGCATGGGGGATACAGGGGTCCACGGATAGGGAGCATTATACTCTGGTGTACTGAATAGTATGTATAATAAATTGCTGAACTCTGAAATGCTAAGGCATGTAAACAATGAATATAGGAATATAAACATGCATTACTGCTAAGGAAATATATAGAAAAATTTAGATACTTAACTCATAAAAAGGGCAATTTTATGTGAGCCCAACAGGCAATGTCAAGGCACATCTCCTTGTTGGGTCCTTATCTAATTCCTCTATCTGGGTTAAAAAAAAACTACTTATAAGTGGGTAAGAACCTACTAATAGAGAATTAAAATCGTCTGAGGCTGGTGGAAATGAGTGCACAGTCAGAAGGCATGACCCTATAATCTAAAATGAAAAAAATGATGGCATTTTCCAACAAGTGTGAACGGATGCAAAGCTGAACATGAAATATACAGTACTATAATAGTCAGCTGCACTCTGAAATGCTAAGGCATGCAAAGAATGAATATAGGAGTATGGACATGCATTACTGCTAAGGAAAAACATTAAATAATTGAGATACTTAGCTCATTAAAAAGGTCAGTTTTATGCGAGCCCAGAAGCCAATGTCAAGGCACATCGCCTTGATGGGGTCCTATCTAATTCCTTTATCTGAGTTAAAAAGAAAACTACCTATTGGAGAGTAGGAATCTACTATTAGAAAATTAAAATTGCCTTGGGTGGTGGAAAGGAGTGCACAATCAGAAGGCATGACCCATAATCTTAATAAGAAAACTGATGACACTTCCTAAGAAGTGTAAACAGTTACAAAGCTGAACATAAAATCTACTAAAATAAATAGATATCTGTCTCAGGCGATCTTAATTTTCTATTAGCAGGCTCCCATGCCCCCATAAGTAGGTTTTTTTTAACCCATGTAGAGGCATTACATAGGGACCCAGCAAAGAGATGCACCTTGACATTGCCCGTTGGGCTCACATAAAACTGGCCTTTTTCATTGGCTAAGCATCAATTTTTTAGCAGTAATGCATGTCTATATTTCTATATTTATTGTTAGCATTTCAGAGTGCAGCTGACTATTTAATATAGTCTATTTCATGTTCTGCTTTGCACCTGTTCACACTTGTTAGGAAGTGCCATCATTCATAGCCATAGAAAGCAGAGTACAGTGCTCAGTTATTTCTGCAATCTCACTGACAATGAAAAGGGAGGATTAGCATACGCACCTCCACTCCTGTGAATTGGTCCCCTGTTCTCGGGATTACTGGATGTCCAGAGGTTGGACCTCCAGTAATCAGTAAGGTATCCACAATCCCATGGAAAGGGATAGGGGATAACATAATTTTGAGAATAACCCCTTAACATTAGCATTACAGATTTAAAAAAATATTCTGAAAAAAAAGAAAAGTAGTCTAATAGTCAAGACCCCTCTCTACTGAGCTCCGCAGTCTTTGTTGCTCAGTACACCCTACATGAAGCACTATGATTTCTGCTTGCTACAAGAGATCAGAGATATAGTAGATAAGCCTCTTAAAAGTCGGTCTTTGCTATTGTTAAAGCTATGTGGAAGTCTACAGCTTCACGTTGCTTCCCTGCATCCAGTTTGTAAGAGCTGACATGAAGAAACCTATCACAAGAAGGAGGCAGGAATAAAGCTGAAACTGCTTGATAAGCTATACTCTGAGACTGCAGTTTGACTCAGGGGATATTATATTACCTCTGCGTTTGTTTATCATTGCCTTGTTTTACATAGGACTAGATCAGGACAAGCGCAAAGTAATGAGACTGCTCCCTCTGCAAAGGCATCATGGGAAATGGAGGGGATAAGGAGTTAGCATGGTTGTGATTGTGAAACAACCCATTTAAAGTATAACCAAAGAATCTTCCATACATACTTGATGGCTGTGGGTCTGTGTGACTCAGGTATTGGGAGAATAATGCAACGCTGACTCTAGATGAAAAGGTCACAGTAATGACTGGGGGTCAAGATAGACACAACAGAAGAACATCACATGCACTTACTATCTGAACTGAATGTGAATTAAGAAATCATAATTCCATCATGCAAAAATTATCACTTTTTAGCACCTAGCATAGAGTTATGTCCAAATATTGTATTATTATGTGACACTTTATGTAAAGGATGTAAATCTGCTGCCTCCGTGAAACCGAGTCTGGAGCTGGTGCTTCCAAGCTATGAATATTCCCTTGCGATATTAATATTTTAATCTATTTTAATACAAAAAGTAGATTGAAATTGAAGCTCTTCATCTCAGCCATTTATTTTTCAGCGATTCCAGTTTGAACATCTCAATCTCATATTGCAGGTATATATGAGGCAAGCCAATGGCAGGGGTCCTACTTTTGGAAGCCTCCTAATTAGCTCCACTGGAGATAAGTGCCCAACATAGTCTCCAGATATCAATGGGCTCAGACACAATTCCAACTATTGCTACAGTGCTAAAGGGTCGGCTATACGGGACCCAAACAGTAGTGGGTGAGGCAGGGCTTTGGCTGCGGAGCTGCAGCACACACCCGGGCTGGCTCTTTCCAGTGTAAAAGTTGGGTTCAGAATTTGGCCCTCGTTGTGGGCCAAAGTAGACACAGATCTAAATAAAAGAAGGAGACACAAAGGCGCAAATGGGTCTTATCGTTTAGATAAGATGATTTTACCGTGGGTGTATGTGCTCACCTGGTTCGCTTGTGATGACCCACAACCAGTATGCTCGCATGGACAGCTGCCGCTGGATCTGCAATTCCACGTGCACCATGGTGTTGCATCTAGGGATCCAAAAAGGGGTTAGAGCTTGTATGATCCGCGCTGCCATCAGGATGACAGACACAGGAGACAAGACTCCTTCCAAGATGCTCCTTTATTTCCTACGCGTTTCGGTGCCGTCCCTGCACCTTCCTCAGGGGTATAATATATGGTGAATAATAAACATTATACCTCTGAGGAAGGTGCAGGGACGGCACTGAAACTAGTAGGGAAGAAAGGAGCATCTTTGAAGGCAGCGCGGATCATACAAGCACTAAACCTTCTTTGGATTCCTAAAGTAGACACAGAGTCAATCAAGTCCTGTAACAATGATTTAAACAGTCTCATTAGGCAAGGGCATGAATCTTGAAAGTTACTTTCTTTGAGGTTTTCCCACTGGTAGATTTTGGCATAGACTGCTCCTTCCTGGTACCTCTAAGGTCTTTTGCTCCATTGAAGATCATGGTACCCCACTGTAAATTCATTTAGCCTCTACTGGCTCCAGCCTAACTCGTAGGGATTCACTCCTAAGGAGTGGTTAGGACCACTTAGAATGGTAGAATGGTTAGGACCACTTAGACATCCGCTCCTTTACCGCCAGCACTGTGTCGGCGAATTTATTCAAGCCTCTGCTAACCACTAATGGTACCTTTACACGCCGCCACGGCAGGCTGGATACATCGCGCTACAAGCTACAATTGTAGCTTGTAGCGTCCATATCGCCTGTAGTAGCGGCGTCTGAAGAGGCGATGCTACAGCCGGCGACAGATACATCTGTTTATGGTCTCTGCTCATAAACTTAAGGCAACATCGCCGATGGTAGCGAGCTGTATCGGCGTGTAAAGAGGCAACGGAAGGGAACTCTGGACACCCGGGGCTATAGCTGCAATGTAGCTAAGGCGTGACCTCGGCTCCATGTTACCGCGCCCATGTGCGATCATTGGTGGAAGCTGCTGCATGACGATTGGTAGTCGCTGCATAGGGAGGCATATTTAAGGAGCTGACGAGTCACACTACACAATCGCTCGAGCGTCATGTATTACTCAGCCTCCTGCGTTGCCTGCCCAATCAGGATGTTATTGCTTCGTCCTATCAGCGTACGGAAGTCTTGTAATCCACAATTGGAGCACGCCTATGTGCTGTCCCTGCTGCACCAGGTCCGCCCATAGTAGCTGGTTGTAGCGGTGTGTAAATGAGCAACAGCTGGCTACTTGAGACACCCGGCGATGTAGCTAGCTATAGATGTAGCGTGGCGTAGCGCACCTTGTGGCGGCGTGTAAAGAGGGTGCGTTGACCGTTTGTAGCCGTTTGAGCGTGCTCGTGCACGTGAAGTAGCGCGATGTATCCAGCCTGCCGTGGCGGCGTGTAAAGGTACCCTGACAGTCGTGTCCCAGTCACTGAACTCAGTTCCCAGGAAGACCAAAGAGGGTCCGGTTGAATTAGATGAAGGGACCAAGTGTTCCTGCGGTTTTTGACATTTTCTCATCACTGGGGACTTCCCTGCTAATTGAACACTGTAAGCCCTTTTTATAGATTGAGCCCCACCCCCAAGGAAGCATCAATTATTATTAATAACCTTAAATAACCAAATAGGGACCAGGGATCAGTCTTTAGCTACTATGTGGTTACATACACATTATTAAACATACAACACTTAGGCGCAAGCATTAAAACAGAGTACCCTCTTACATTAAGGCACTCTATGTATTGTCTACCAGAAGTATACCCTATATCAGTGCTACCCAAGCTGTGAGACAGGTCTCGTCATTCAGATGCCCCTCATTTTTTGAACTGACTCATATATGGAAGCTGTTTTCACCAAAGTGATCAAAAGCTCCCCAGGCCTTTATTTGGCTGCTCCAACCTCAGCTTTATTAACTTCTTTTTGTCTTAGTTGTATTGTTATAATGTGGTCACAATGCAAAATAAAGCTAAAAGTAGCAGTTCTTTACATATTGGCATGGATTTTGCCCATTGGTGGTAAAGCCCAGGCATCATTATCTTCAGGCTGGTGAGATTCCAGTAAAAAGTGATTGACAAGCCTTGCCCTATTTGATGAGGAGTTGCAAAACAAGATCACAGACCAAATATATGACTAATCCCTAGGCGCACCCAAGGGGGAACACCTACGTGTCTGGACCCCCCCTTTGGACGGCCCTGAGAAGTGGTGCAGTACACAAGGAGCTGGGCCCCTATGTCAGGAGACAGGAACAATTACACAGCACCCAAGGGCCCACAAAAGAGGCTGCTTTTAGGGGGGCTTAGCTCCCCTAAACCCCCCCAACGGGGGCTTTGCCCCTCGGAACCCCACTGGGGGGTGACACCCCCTTTCAGGGCCGGTGTGTGTTTCTTGGACCCCTACCTTGGGAAATTTCTGGGTGCGCCATCTAAAATCAGATTGGAGCCAAGAGCAAAAGTCTAATCCCCAGTACTAAGGAGACCCAGGGAACAGGCCATGGACTTCTTGCCCGATGCCCCGGATCTCTGGCAAATACCAGTATTACAATACACTTCAACCCTTTGGTTTGGTTTGGCCCTTCCACTCTCTGTCTTGTTGAACGTAGGCAGCTGCAGGCCTGTGGCCTATAACACGTCGGCATTTTGGCACAAGAGATGATTAGTGAAGGGTGCACGCTGGAGGGGAGCATTATTATGGAAGGAGGACTGTTGGGGCTTATTACAGGGGACTCTAGGGGGCGGTATAACTGAAGAGGACACTCTTTAAGGTGTATTACTACTGAAATGGGCATTGCGGAGGGCAATATTACTGAAGAGAGCACTCCTGGAGGCATTAAGATGAAAAGGTACTGTACACTATTGGTGGTTGGGCACTGTTACAGAAGGGGCACTCTGGGGGAGTAAGGAGAATTAAATACAGTATGGTGATTATTGAGGGGGCATTAATACTGAAGGGGCACTCTGTGGGGAATTAATACAGTATGGTGATTTTTGAGGATACATTAATACTGAAGGGTGCACTTTGGGGGGAGCTTTATTACTGAAGGAGAACTCTTTTAGGGGCATATACTATTCAAGGAATAGAAGAATCCAGGCTATCTGTAAACAGAGACATCGTGAGGGAATTCTTAGCTAACATAAATGAATTCAAGTCTGTAGATGTAGATGAATTACACTCGAGGATACTGAAGGAGATAGCAGAGGACAATTTTGAACCACTCTCAATAATATTTGAAAATACTTGGGAGAACAGCAGGAGTCCTAGAGGACTGGAGAAGAGCAAATGTTGTCCATATCTTCAAAAAGGGGAAGAAAGTGGGCCCAGGAAACTACAGGTTTGTGAACCTGACATCTATACCAGGAAAGATCTTTGAACAAATTATTAAACAACATGTATGCAAGTACCAGGATGAGAGTGAAGTGATTAACCAGAGCTAACATGGTTTTGTAACTACGGTAACTTAATTTTATCTATGACACAATCACTGATTGGGTGGATCAGCGAAACACAGTTGATATACTATATCCTGACTTCAGAAAAGCATTTGACAAAGTATTTCATACTATCTATATTGAGAAAATGACCAAGGATGGAATGAACAAGGTAACTGTTATGGTACTTTTACACGCGCAACATTTCTAGGGTGTCAACAGGTAACTTACTGGCTGCAGTGAAATCATGGAGACATGATTCCATTTGTACACAGCAACAAGATAGAACCTTGTCTCCATGATTTCACTGCAGCCAGTAAGTTACCTGTTGACACCCTAGAAATGTTGCCGCGTGTAAAGGTACCTTTAGGAGGATTCATAAGAGATACAGATTAGATATTAGAAAAAATGTTTTGACGACAGGATGTGACTTCCCCTTCAAAACATCTGTCTAAATCATCTGTCTGAGATGGTTTAGTGAATCCTGCTTTAAGCAGGGAGTTGGACCAGATGACCCAGGAGGTCCCTTCCAACTCTACCATTCTATGATCGTATAGTCTCTTTCAAATGTACGTCTTCGGCACAAGTGCAGCAAGGGAGCCAGGGGAGGTAAGCAAAGGGGGTGGTCATAAGACTGCACATAATACTGCCCTATATGGTATAAAAGGCTGCACATAATACTGCCCTATGTGGGATAAAAGGCTGCAATTAATACTGCCCTATGTGGGATAAAAGGCTGCACATAATACTGCCCTATGTGGGATAAAAGGCTGCACATAATACTGCCCTATATGTATAAAAGGCTGCACATAATACTGCCCTATGTGGGATAAAAGGCTGCAATTAATACTGCCCTATGTGGGATAAAAGGCTGCACATAATACTGCCCTATGTGGGATAAAAGGCTGCACATAATACTGCCCTATGTGGGATAAAAGGCTGCACATAATACTGCCCTATATGGGATAAAAGGCTGCACATAATACTGCCCTATATGGGATAAAAGGCTGCACATAATACTGCCCTATATGGGATAAAAGGCTGCACATAATACTGCCCTATATGGGATAAAAGGCTGCACATAATACTGCCCTATATGTATAAAAGGCTGCACATAATACTGCCCTATGTGGGATAAAAGGCTGCACATAATACTGCCCTATATGGGATAAAAGGCTGCACATAATACTGCCCTATGTGGGATAAAAGTCTGCACATAATACTGCCCTATATGGGATAAAAGGCTGCACATAATACTGCCCTATATGGGATAAAAGGCTGCACATAATACTGCCCTATGTGGGATAAAAGGCTGCACATAATACTGCCCTATATGGGATAAAAGGCTGCACATAATACTGCCCTATATGGGATAAAAGGCTGCACTTAATACTGCCCTATATGGGATAAAAGGCTGCACATAATACTGCCCTATATGTATAAAAGGCTGCACATAATACTGCCCTATATGTATAAAAGGCTGCACTTAATACTGCCCTATATGGGATAAAAGGCTGCACATAATACTGCCCTATATGTATAAAAGGCTGCACATAATACTGCCCTATGTGGGATAAAAGGCTGCACATAATACTGCCCTATATGTATAAAAGGCTGCACATAATACTGCCCTATATGGGATAAAAGGCTGCACATAATACTGCCCTATGTGGGATAAAAGGCTGCACATAATACTGCCCTATATGTATAAAAGGCTGCACATAATACTGCCCTATATGTATAAAAGGCTGCACATAATACTGCCCTATATGGGATAAAAGGCTGCACATAATACTGCCCTATATGTATAAAAGGCTGCACATAATACTGCCCTATATGTATAAAAGGCTGCACATAATACTGCCCTATATGGGATAAAAGGCTGCACATAATACTGCCCTATATGGGATAAAAGGCTGCACATAATACTGCCCTATATGTATAAAAGGCTGCACATAATACTGCCCGATGTGGGATAAAAGGCTGCACATAATACTGCCCTATGTGGGATAAAAGGCTGCACATAATACTGCCCTATGTGGGATAAAAGGCTGCACATAATACTGCCCTATATGTATAAAAGCCTGCACATAACACTGCCCTATATGTATAAAAGGCTGCACATAACACTGCCCTATATGTATAAAAGGCTGCACATAATACTGCCCTATGTGGGATAAAAGGCTGCACATAATACTGCCCTATATGGGATAAAAGGCTGCACATAATACTGCCCTATATGGGATAAAAGGCTGCACATAATACTGCCCTATATGGGATAAAAGGCTGCACATAATACTGCCCTATATGGGATAAAAGTCTGCACATAATACTGCCCTATATGGGATAAAAGGCTGCACATAATACTGCCCTATATGTATAAAAGGCTGCACATAATACTGCCCTATGTGGGATAAAAGGCTGCACATAATACTGCCCTATATGGGATAAAAGGCTGCACATAATACTGCCCTATATGTATAAAAGGCTGCACATAATACTGCCCTATGTGGGATAAAAGACTGCACATAATACTGCCCTATGTGGGATAAAAGGCTGCACATAATACTGCCCTATATGGGATAAAAGGCTGCACATAATACTGCCCTATGTGGGATAAAAGGCTGCACATAGTACTGCCCTATGTGGGATAAAAGGCTGCACATAATACTGCCCTATATGTATAAAAGGCTGCACATAATACTGCCCTATATGGGATAAAAGGCTGCACATAATACTGCCCTATATGTATAAAAGGCTGCACATAATACTGCCCTATATGGGATAAAAGGCTGCACATAATACTGCCCTATATGTATAAAAGGCTGCACATAATACTGCCCTATGTGGGATAAAAGGCTGCACATAATACTGCCCTATATGTATAAAAGGCTGCACATAATACTGCCCTATATGGGATAAAAGGCTGCACATAATACTGCCCTATATGTATAAAAGGCTGCACATAATACTGCCCTATATGGGATAAAAGGCTGCACATAATACTGCCCTATATGTATAAAAGGCTGCACTTAATACTGCCCTATATGGGATAAAAGGCTGCACATAATACTGCCCTATATGTATAAAAGGCTGCACTTAATACTGCCCTATATGTATAAAAGGCTGCACGTAATACTGCCCTATGTGGGATAAAAGGCTGCACTTAATACTGCCCTATATGTATAAAAGGCTGCACGTAATACTGCCCTATGTGGGATAAAAGGCTGCACATAATACTGCCCTATATGTATAAAAGGCTGCACTTAATACTGCTTTATGTGGGCTTTAGGTTGTACGTGTGATTATTGCTGGTCACCTGGGCTGGGGGCCCACTCATGATGTTTCGCCCCCTTGTGTTGAACCCTTAGCTACGCCTCTGCATGCAGCTGACCCACTCAGGGGTGTATGGGAACTTGGTACCCAGGCGTTGATATGGGGGTGCTGTCTCGGTGGCTGGTGCCCGGGCACAAAGCCCTGGGAGTCAGCTGAATAATGGCTAAAATAATAAAAGTATCATGACGCCACCTGTGGATTCTGGTGAAGGCACCGGCGCTGCTTCAGACCTCGGGGGATGATGGCTGGGCAGCTTGAGTAGTACAGCTCCCCACAGGTGGAGCGGGGTCCCCGGGGCAGTGATGAAGTGATGGGGATTTGAACAGGAAGGTGGTTAGGCAGCTGGGCCGCTGCCACAGTCTCTAGACCAGACGGGTTCAGGGATGGACAAACTGAGACACACACTGTAGATCGTTTCTGTACCTTTACTGATGGTATTGCAGGCACTTTCCAGGGTACACTCCAGGTGGTCGGGAGGCACTTCTGGATTTCCACAGTGAGTGATGAATTAGGCCTTCTTGTCTCTTTTCCCTTGTTGAAGTCTCTGACCCCTGTGAAACTAAGCCTAACCTCTTCTGTGTCTTTCTGTCATCTGTTCTGTAGTGTTGAGAACCTCTGTGTGGGCTACCGCTATGACTTCTCCTGCGGTCCCTGGCTCCCCTATTGGTTGCGTGGCAGGTATCCAGGAGACAGGAGTCTCCTCGGTGAACCGGTATTTCTGCTGGGCTTGATGCTCTCCTACAGACTCGGACTCCGCTGTCTGGGTGGCTTCCTGGGGTGAACCAGTATGGGCTCCTCTGCCTCCAGTCTGTTCCTCTATTCCTTAAGCCTTGCCTTCAACCTCACTCTCAGGCCCTCACACTGGCTAGGCTGGTTAATTGGCTCTGGCCTAACACGCTTCGACACACCAAGTCGTCTTCACAGTTCTCCTAGCAACTGCACACTCTGGCTAACTCCGCCCCCAGCACCATTATTTATAGGGGATCTTGCTTAAAGGCAGCAAGTAGAGCTCCCCCTACTGTTCTGGGGTGGAAGGTGTTGTGTGTACATGGGTTACATCTTTTGGAAATCCATCCATGCCTTAGGTGGTCCTGTGGCTACCTGTAATGGCAGGGTGCCACACAGCCACATGCCGGAGACAGGACATACGTATACCCTTTTACATTATGGCCCCTTTCACATGTTATTCCGATGTTACACGAACACACACACATAATCTTTAAATTATACTTTTTCTCTCCTGGTTCCTCTCCTGGTTTTGGCCCACAAACCTGATCGAACCTGATACAGGAAAAAACTGCAGTGTGAAACCAGCCCAAGATGTCAAGTATGTATCCCTTACATACTCTGCAGAAACAGATCGTCAAGAAGACACCATGGTCATCTGAGCCAGATGGAAAATACAGCAAAAAAGAACGTCACCTATAAGTCACTATAAATGTAAATGTACCACAGAACTGGTATGCACCACTATATCATCACTGCAATATTAATAAGCAACAGTTTAATTGTGCGATTCAGTAACTCTGTAGTGGTATATACTCTATATATGTGTGAAATGGTATCATTAGTAATACTGATATTTGTACAGGGTATTTTATTCTGTAAAAGTAATATGTATTCACTATGTGGCACCCCTGCGACAAGGTGGCCACAAAGGGAAGTGTAGCCAGGTAAGGCAAGACGGTTGACAAAACACCCACACAGATGCACACACCGACCCTATGCCTAGGACTCTAGGTTGGGCAAGGGTTGGCAGGTGTTAAGAGTAGTGAGGGTAGAGCATAGAGTAGCATTGATAAAGTGGGTGGAGAGACCAACACTAGAAAACCCGGGAACACAGAGTGGTAGTTAGTTTTTCCCAGGAGGAGTGGTTCCCTGGAGGATGCAGAATCCTGAGTGGCACAGACCCTAGGAGAGAAAGCTCGCTCCATAGTCGGAGGCGAGGGAGACTACAGCCGCAAGCAGAGAAGCAGAGACACCCCACAGCTGAAGGAAGGTGGGAAGACGAGGGCCCAGCAGCTGCACACATCTTAGCTGACCGTAGGAACCCTGAGCTGAAACAGTGACTGACGGAGGGAGCCTGGTGATCCCACAGCGATACCTGGGACACTGGAGGCTAGACCGCTACAGCCAGAGAGCCGGCTCTGTAAAAGTGGCCAGGGGCACTTTAGGACCCTAATCACAGGACACACCGGTGTGGGGCAGGTGCTTTATGACCTGCAGCCTAACTTTCCACCACGGTCTAAGAACACAGTCGTCATACTAGGACTGGTGACCCTGACTGAGAGGGAAACATTCACCCAAAAGCCTGTGACGACCAGACTGAACCCGTGGGTGAGGTACTAGAGGAGAGACTAAAAGGGCCTGAACAGACTTAGAGGGAGCAACGCGGAGGAGCCACCTGAGCTGCACAGTCTAGTAACCCGGAGCAGTACTGAAGTGTTTAAGAGTGACTAAAGAACTGTAAACTGTGTAAACTGCTGTGGAAAGACCAAGTAAAGTACCCAGTAAGCTCATCCCTAACTAAGACTGTTCCTTTCTAGCTCTGCATACCAGGACAACCAGAACTGTGGAGAGATGCAGCTTTGAAGTAAGTGCACTACACCCAGCACAAACCCTCACCAGGCCCACCCATCACTACTACTCCTGCCCTGGGGACTCTCGGCCCTACCCGAGGAGGGCTTACCATCTAGGCTGCCCTAAGTCACCATCCCCAGCAGGAATACGGCAGCGGTGGTTCCACTAACCACATACCCCGGGTGGCGTCACGACAATTCCCCTGTTAATACCCCCTTTTTGGACTGATCCCAGGCCACGGGACCAGGTCACGACTACCGTGATTCCCTGAGAGACAGCACCGGCCCGGTTCCCGAGTACCCCATAGCCTGGGGGTGCATCAATTATGTAGCGGTAACATTAGTGTGCATGGTGTGTGGGTATTATTTTATCCTAGCATTGTGCTATTATGTATAGCAATAGTGTTTGTTTCATATCTTTTATTCCCTAGAAGTATTATGTATCAATTATATAGTAGTATGTTTATGTGCAGAATGTGGCGGCATTATTTTAGCCTAGAATTGTGCCATTATTATTTGTTTTGTAGGACACAGTGTTCGTAACAATCCACGAAAAGCTCTGGTTGATGCCAGAACGGTTGACACATAACACTTCTCCCTCTGACGGGAGTATACAGACTCCAGTGGAATCCGCTAGCCAAAAACGAAGCGCGCATGCCCAGGAAGGAAGCCTCGTTATTATAGGATGGGACGTGACTTGACAGATGAGCACCCTGGAGGTGTACGCAGCTCTACGAGACCCCATCCAGAACATTACATTACTTATGCTGCACTACAGAAGAAGCAGGGGGAGGGCAGCAAGCGGAGAAGGAGAGGAGGGGGTCGTGTTTGCTGCATGACTGCAGTTAAGGCAGGCATGGGAATTTAAGCAATTACTTGAGCCAGTGCTTTTTTTTTATTATTGTATATTCTTTTGCCAGCGCTTTCTGCAGAAAAAAAAGGAGGAAAAGCAAAAAATAAAATGGTTGAAATATGAAAATCTGAACCTTTCTCGTCTGCGATTTTAGATTGGGCTGTAACAATAAAAGAGATTATATTTTGCAAACAAAAGCAATATTGTTTCCTAATTTTCAGTTGCATTAAAATCATAAGATTGTACCATTTTTGCATCCTATCAATTCTAGTGAAGGTATAGGGCTATGATGTTCTAGATACCCATCATCTGACAATTATCTCTCCCAATAGCAGATCTGTCATTGTACAGGAGCATCTCAATGTGTTAGAAGATCATCAAATAGTTCATTTATTTCAGTAATTCAATACATAAAGTGAAGCCCATATATTATATAGAGTCATTACACACAGAGGGATCTATTTCATGTGTTTACTTCTGTTAATGTTGATGATTAATGAAAATACAAAGGTCTAAAGTAGGGAGGATGAAGGGTCTGAGAGATAAAATATGACCTAAATAGGTATCAGAGGCTTCACCTTGTGTGGTTGTGAGAGTCACAACCACTATAAAAGCAGATCACGGCTGCTGCAGTCCCCAGCGTGGTGTATATAGAGTAGGGAGGGTGAAAGGTTAAACACTGTGCTGCCGTATTCCACCAGACATCAAAGGGTGAATATAATATTGATTTATTAGTCAACATGTTTCAGGGCTCCCTGACCCCTTACTCAGGACAAATTAATATCATATTGTCATGTTTCAGGGTGTTTCTGGGAGCCCTGAAACGCGTTGACTAATAAATCAACATTATATTCACCCTCTGATGTCTGGTGGAATACGGCAGCGTGGTTTTTAACCCTTCATCCTCCCCACTCTATAGGCACCATGCTGGGGACTGCAGCAGCCATGATCTGCTTTTATAGTGGTTGTGACTCTCACAACCACACAAGGTGAAGCCTCTGATACCTATTTAGGTCATATTTTATCTCTCAGACTCTTCATCCTCCCTACTTTAATTTTCTGAGATAATGACCTATGGGTTTTCATTAATCATCAACATTAACAGAAATAAACACATGAAATAGATCCCTCTGTGTGTAATGACTCTATAGAATATATGTGTCACTTTATGGATTGAATTACTGAAATAGAATATCATTAAAAAGTTAATTTAAGTCATTGAGATGCTCCTGTATCTCTCCCAATCTCGTGTATCTTGACAGCAGGTCTGTCATCAGCTCTCTTTGACCTGACATGACTGGTGTACTGACTTTGAAGATCCATGTCAGAATTCTGATCATTATAATGAGCATTTAATGTGATGAGCTACACTGGTGTCATCACCATTCACCATAGGATATCAAATACTTTGTGTCTGCTCCTGATTAACCCCTTTACCTCCCGGACATTTTTTGGGTTTTTTTTTTATTTATTTTTTCCTTCTGGTCTTCGTGAGCCATAACTTTTTTTATTTTTTGCCGCTAATACAGACATATGAGGGCTTGTTTGTTGTTGGACGAGTTGTATTTTTGAATGACATCATTCATTTTACCAAATAGTGTACTGGAAAGCGAGAAAAAGATACCAAGTGCAGCAAAACTGCAAAAGAAAGTGCAATTTCCCTATTCTTTTTTGGCGTTTTATCTACAGTGTCCACTATATGGTAAAACTGATGTGTCGGTGTGATGACTCGGGTCGGTACGAGTTCGTAGATACCAAACGTGTATACTTTTACTGTTATATCAGTGGTGAGCGTTTTTGTCTCCATTCTCCTAGACTGGTAACATTCACATTTTTTGGGATTTGGGGCTTATTTTTCGCACCTTGAGTTGACGTTTCTAATGATCATAGGGTCGGCGCGGCAGCAGATCCTCACAACCCTTATCAGAGAACACATCCCAAAATTCTGACAAGGGTTAAGGAATACGAGGAGTCACGACAGAAACACAGGTCCCCGGACAGTTCTCCTGACACAGTAAGTGCTCCACTGGACAATGTTCTGGGTCTTCCAGTCTACTACCGGAATGTGTACAACCAAGGGAACCCCAAAACAACCTGTGCAGGTAGGTTTTGGAGAATATTGCAGGTTATATATTCCGAATATAAGACCCCAATGCAGAGTTCTACATCCTGCACACACTCCTTGCGAGAGAGGAGACGCCTCAATGGCAACAATCTGTATTCGAGCGGGAAGCTTGCCGATTTTTAACCGGACATGAGGGCAAATTGTTCATCAATGACATTAGCTCCAGAATTGCTATCTAGGAAAACCTTAACAGAGACCTCATGGTCCCAGATTTTAACCTGGGCAGGATGAATACACTTAGTCACCATCATGGAGGAAATACATAGGCTCAGGCTGGGACCCTCCAATCCCCTGAGCCTAACAGTTTTCCACCAACCTACCCTTTTTAGGAACCAAAGGGCAAACACCGATGAAGTGTCCTTTTTGCCAGAGAAAAAACTCTCCTCTTTTGGGAGTTGAAGGGAACCTGTCCCCTAGCTTATGGCCCCCAAACTATCACTACCTGTCCCCGCTGCTTCCTAGTACATCCCTAACCATCCCTGTCTGACCTAATACTGTGCTGTAATCGCTGTGAAAAGTGCTTTGATCACTTACATTCTCTTATTGCTAGTCTTCATGGTTTCGGCCAGACTGTAGACACCATGGGCTTTCTGTAATCATCCATCTCTCCCAGGGCCTGTGTCAGTATCCGGCGTACCCGGGCAATTGAAGGGGCCGTGAGCAGCTGGGGGGGCCCACTGACCATCAGGGACAAGCAGCCCTGACGGCCAAGGGACCATCAGGGAAGGCAGCCCTGACAAGGAGGGGCCCAGCAGCCGGAACACTCAGGCAGCTGAGTGCTCCCGCAGCGCTGCCATTGCACATGGCTAATTTGAATGTCATTCAAATTAGCCATGTGCCGGCTCCATCTGCGCTGCCTCCTCAGCTGACTGCAGCAGAGTGATGAGACATCACCCTGCAACCTCATCACACTGCTGCAGCCATGCTGGCAGTGAGGAGGAGCGTGGAAGGGAGCCTGCTGCAATGACCACAGAGACAGCAACTGAGGAGGACACTGGCTCCAGGGGAGCGGAGAGAAGGTGATCATAAATTTTTTTTCTACTATGTGCAGCATGATGGGGGATTATAGAGGCTTTCACTGGGCTGCTTGGAGGTTGTGCTGGACTGTGGAGACTGATGCTAGGTTATGGAGGCTGTGCTATGGAGGCTGCTGCTGGGTTATGGAGGCTGTGCTATGGAGGCTGCTGCTGAGGTATCTGGAGGCTGTACTATGGAGGCTACTGCTGGGACATAGCGGCAGCTGCTGGGTTATGGAGGATGCGCTATGGAGGCTGCTGCTGAGGTATATGGAAGATGTGCTTTGGAGGCTGCTGCTGGGGTATATGGAGGCTGTGCTTTGGAGGCTGCTGCTGGGAAATAGAGGCTACTGCTAGGTTATAGAGGCTAAGCTATGGAGGCTGCTGCTGAGGTATATGGAGGCTGTGCTATGGAGGCTGCTGCTGAGTTATATGGAGGCTGTGCTATGGAGGCTGTGCTATGGAGGCTGCTGCTGTGGTATATGGAGGCTGTGCTATGGAGGCTACTGCTGGGACATAGAGGCTTCTGTTGGGTTATGGAAGATGTGCTATGGAGGCTGCTGCTGAGGTATGGAGGCTGTGCTATGGAAACTGCTGCTGGGGTATATGGAGGCTGTGCTATGGAGGCTGCTGCTGAAGTATATGGAGGCTGTGCTATGAGGCTGCTGCTGGGGTTTATGGAAGCTGTACTATGGAGGCTGCTGCTGGGACATAAAGGTTACTGCTAGGTTATGGAGGCTTGCTATGAAGGCTGCTGCTGAGGTATATGGAGGCTGTGCTATGGAGGCTGCTGCTGAGGTATATGGAGGCTGTGCTATGGAGGCTGTGCTATGGAGGCGGCTGTTGGGGTATATAAAGGGCTGTGCTATGGAGGCTACTGCTTGGACATAGAGGCTGCTGCTGGGCTATAGGAAGGCTGCTGCTAGGCTATATAGAGGCTGCTGCTATATATATAATATGTAGGCTGTGCTGTATATATTATTTGGAGGTTGTGCTGGGCTGTATATATTATTTGGACTATATAAAAATATAAGGGGAGACAACAGAGGCGCAATAGTGCCCTATCACTGAGTATAGAGCAGGGTCTTATAGGTATAATCAGGTTTACACTAACCTGGTCCAGTTGTGATTCCCACAACTGGAGTAAAGGCATTGGTTTAGTATTGTAGGCTGCTGCTGGACTTCCACCTCCACAAGATAGTCGGTACTTCAGGAGTTTTGGGATCAACAGGTGTGCTACAGTCCGCGCTGCCCGGTCATCCAAGGAAACACAAGGGAAGCAATGTTCCAAGTAAAAAAGTTTCTTTATTCTTCAAACCAACGCGTTTCGGCGCCCAATCCTGGCGCCGTCTTCAGGGTATACCCTGAAGACGGCGCCAGGATTGGGCGCCGAAACGCGTTGGTTTGAAGAATAAAGAAACTTTTTTACTTGGAACATTGCTTCCCTTGTGTTTCCTTGGATGACCGGGCAGCGCGGACTGTAGCACACCTGTTGATCCCAAAACTCCTATATTATTTGGAGGCTGTCCTAGGCTGTATATATTATGGAGGGTGTGCTGTGCTGTATGTTATTTGGAGGCTGTAATGTACATATAAAATGGAGGTTGTGCTGTATATATTATTTGGAGACTGTGCTGTGATGTATATATAATATGATGCTGTGCTTTGCTGTATATATTTTTTTGAGGCTGCCTATATATATTATTTTGGGCTGTGTTGTGCTGTATATATAATATGGAGATTGCTGCTGTGCTGTATATAGTATTTGGAAGCTGTGCTGTATATATAATATGGAGGCTGTGCTTGGCTATATTTATTATTTGGACACTGTGCTGGGCATTGGGCTGTATATATTGGAGGCTGCTGCTGGACTGCCACAGCATCCAAATAATATATACAGCCCAACACAGCCTCCAAATAATATATACAGCCCAGCAGCCTCCAAATAATATACATAGCTCAGAGCCTCTTTATTATGTATATACAGCCCAGCACAGCCTCCAAATATATACAGCTCACAGCCTCTATATTATATATACAACCCAGCAGCAGCCTGTATACTATTTATACAGCTCCACATGCTCCATATTATATATATAGCCCAGAAGCCTCTGTTATATATGCAGCCTCGCACAGCCTTAATATTATATATAGAGCCTACCCAGGAGCTTCTATATTATATATACACAGCCCGCAGCTTCTATATTATATTTATGAATCGTGGTATGTGTTAAAGGGGCCCACTGAGATTGTTTTGCCCGGGGCCCACAAAAACCTGGAGCCGGCCCTTGGTATATGGAGGCTGTGCTGTGAAGGCTGCTGCTGGGACATAGAGGCTACTGATGGGTTATGGAGGCTGTGCTATGGAGGCTGCTGCTTAGGTATATGGAGGCTGTGCTGCAGAGATTGCTGCTGGGGTATATGGAGGCTGTACTATGGAGGCTGCTGCTGGGACATAGCGGCTACTGCTGGGTTATGGAGGCTGTGCTATGGAGGCTGCTGCTGAGGTCTATGGAAGCTGTTCTAAGGAGGCTGCTGCTGGGCAATATGAAGGCTGATGATAGGTTATATGGAGGAGGCAGTGCAGTTCCAGAGAGAAGACACCTGCTGAACGGAGCCGTGCTAGGCCCGTACCAGAGGGAAGCATAGTGAGTGTAAGGGACCCAAGAGTGAATGTCGGAGGCAAGGCGAGACAAAGAGGGAGCAGAGGAACCATATAGAAGCAGCAGAAGCAATCCGGACACCTGAGTCCGAGTCTGCAAGGGTCCAGTTAGCCCAGCAGAGAAGACCGGAGGGCCAGGGAGACTTCAGTCTCCTGGCCTAGGAACACTTGTAGCACATTCACCAACAGAGCCAGGGGCCGCAGAGGAGTTAGCAGTGCCCAGCAGACTCTCATCGCCTACTATACAAGTGAGGAACACAGAAGAGGTCAGGGCCCGGTTTCAGACAGCCCACGAATACAGCACACACACAGTAACAAGGAGGCCTCACAACTCATCGGGTGTGGAAATCCTCAATTGCCACCCAACCACCTGGACGATACCTTGCAATACCATCAGTAAAAGGTATGGAAATAAAGCCCCAGTGTGTCTGTTATTGCGGCCCCTGATCCTGCTCCCTTCATAGACTATACTGAAGTGTCTCCACCTGATGAGCCACCTTCTCCTGCAGAACAAGAGACAAGGCTGTGTGACGAGTTGCCTCCCTGTGTAAATCAATATTCATCCACAACTGCCCCAGGGATCCCGATCCACCTACAGGGAGCGTAAGCATCTTGCTGATCCACCATCACCCCGGAGGTATGTCCCACATCACCGGTATCATTACCGGGAACTGTAGGTGGTGTCACATACACTTTTTATTTTTATTTTTTCCCCCTTTTTCAGTGACCACCAGGGCCAAAGGCACAGGCCGCCCGTGACATCCCCGTGAAACCAAACGCTCGGGACTGGGTACCCCACGGCCCTGGGGTGGGTCAAAAACATCTAGTGTAGCTCACGGGCGCTTTCAGAAATGGGAGCAATTCCTCTGTTGTGTTTCAGAGTTTATTTACAGATTAACCTGTAAATTTGAAATTAACTCTGAAACACAGCAGAGGAATTGCTCCCATTTCTGGAAGCGCCCGTGGGCTGCACTGGATGTTTTCCTTCCCTAACAAGAAGAAAGAGTGGAAGTATGCTGCGGAATGCAGTATTGCCGAGCCCAGCATTTATTTTGGATGGACGCTCTGGGGTACTGTGGCACCCCATGGGTTAATGTGCCACAATAGCATCACATGGGTTCTCTCCCCACTACACACTGACAAACACTAGCACCTCTGGGCCAGGAGGGGGAGCACAACCTGCTTCCTTATATACTCTTGCTTATGAGGGAGAGCTCAGTTCAGCTCGGAGCAGGGCTGTGAAGAGCATGAGTTAGTGCAGAACTTAGTGCAGACCTAGTGAGGGTCAGAGGAACAGGAGAACGACAGACTGAGGAACACGTCTGGGAGCTGGAGTGACACCTTCACTCGCCCCAGAAGAACGCACAGAACGGACACCGGATCCGCTACTGTGTCTGGCACCCACAGCAGAGTGAATCCAGAAACAGTGGGATTTCTAGATGCCCCTAGTACCAGTGCAAAGCAACACGGAGGGGTCAGCACAGCACAGAGGACTCAAGTTGCCTAGCCAAGTGGTACCAGCAGAACACAGAGAGAGAGACGTGAGAAGTCCCAGCAGCTCAGCTAATAGCAGCGGCCAGGACACACACACAGTGCAGCACAAGGAAGCTGACGACCCCGGACAGGGTGGGAAGAGAGCTCAGCCCCATTACAGACTCCGTGGACTATAATCTGCAATAACATCAGCAGTAAAGCTTTGGAAAACAGCAAAACTGTGAGTCTGTGTACTGATTGCGACCTTTGCTCCACATTCAGCACAGAGAGCTTCCCTCTGCTACAAGCCTGTCAGCTCTGCATCACCAGGAAAGAAGGAGAATTGCACCAGTGTCTACCAAACGTGAGTGTGTGTCCTTTAACCCCGTCTCCACCATCTATACCCCTTAGGGTACCTTTACACGCGGCTACATTTCTAGGGTGGCTACAGGTAAGTTACTGGTTGCAGTGAAATCATGGAGAGATTATTCCATTTGTACACAGCAACAAGATAGAACCTTGTCTCCATGATTTCACTGCAACCAGCAAGTTACCTATAGCCACCCTAGAAATGTAGCCGCGTGTAAAGGTACCCTTATAGACTATACCATCACTGCCCCGGGGAATACAGTTCTACCCACGGGAACTATACCATCTATGCTGCCACTACATCATTCCCGGAGGTTCTGCAGCAGCGGCAGCCCCCTTACTGGCCGCATATAGTGGGTGGCGTCACGACTGACATTTCCCCTGTAAATAATCCCCTTTTATTGCCGAGCCCGGGACACGGTCCGGACCAAGCCACCCGTGACTTCCCCGTCACCATCCGGTCCGGTACCAAGTACCCCTGTCCGAGGGGCCCGACAGTACCCCAAGATAGTACGAGAATTACAACATAGGTCCAGGATGCACATGAGCAGGGGCGTAACTACAATAGGTGCAGGGGTTGCGATCGGACCTGGGCCCTGCAGCCTAGGGGGGCCCCAAAAGTCCCTTTGGCTTATAGAAAAATACTAATACTATTAAAGATTTGCAATAATTGGGGGCCCCATTGGAGCTTCCCATTAGAGCTTGACATTACGCCACTGCACATGAGTGTAACAATCTCTGCGTTGGTGCTCTTCCCCTGCTTTAGGCAGGACCCTGGGATGCAAATGATCCTGTTGAAGTGGATGTCAACATAGACTTGGGTGAGCGGGTCGACATGGTTGCTAGCAGTTAATTAACTCTGTCTACAGGGTGCCTTGGATGTTCTCTGAACAGTTCCCTGTGGGTGGGGCAAGGCTGGAGCCATGAGAGACTGTATGATTTCACCAGGAAACACTATGGTGTTGAAAAGAGAGAACAAGGGGCCAGAATTAACTGTAGAGGTTCCGGAATGAAGGGAGCAGTCTGCCTCACACCATACTGACGTAAACCACCTTGAGAAAGTAACGTTGATGATGTGTGCTTGTGATATTAACAACTGTTCAAGTAAAAGACTATTTGCAAAGATTACACAGGTCAACAAAAAAAATTTTTTTTTCTGGTGCCCAAAATATTTTAATGAATTTGGGGTATTTTTGGGGTGCTGATTCTGAATATGCTATCAGTTTTGCCAGATTGGCTCAAGTTTTTGAGATTTTTGGTATCTTATTTATAGCACTTGTTCGTAAATGCGACGCATCATCTCATTAATTTCTTTGGATTAGTACTTGAACTGAGCAGTTCTCAATATAGTTTTGTGTTAATTAGTGTTCTAAAAGTTTGTTCATAGCTTGATTTTTGCACTAACTTTATGTTGTTTTCTGTTGTCCAGTGAAAAGCATGAACTCATCAAGAAGAAGTTGTCTTAACGATCCAGACTCATTCTGTTACATTTGTGGTGAATATACACTGACAAAACATAGAAGAAACATAACAGACTTCGTTAAAAAAGTAGCAAAAAAACGTCTTTTTTGTTACACATTTTACGAAAAATCTCAAAAACTTGAGCCAATCTGGCAAAACTGATGACATATTCAGAATCAGCACCCCAAAGTTACCCTAAATTCAATGAAATATCTTTGGCACCAAAAATGCTGTTGACCAGTGTTATAGACTCCATGTTTGTGTAGACTCTAGAAAAACGAGACTGTATAAGGAACAGTTGTACTGGGGAGATGGCCAAGGCGAGGGTTGTAATCCAGGGCTCTGCCACGCCCGCTTTGCTCCAGCCCCCCAACAATCAGATGTCATGGTATTGTGGAATATTTACATTACAATATCCACCCAACTCTACCTCTCCAATAACCGTTACATGTTCCCCAAGGATTTGGAATCTGTGTGGTACCTATCGCTCCAAATTTCTGATATACTTAAAAAAATCAGGTGGCCATGTTAAAAAATTGGGCTCAAGTTATATAACAAGCCGCCTGGCAAAGTGTCAATATAGTATCATTTTTTTTGTCCTTCCTCGGTAGACAGGAGAAGTTTGATTATAATTGTTGTCTACACCTCAGTGCTCCCTGGAGTTGATTACTTGGGACATCTGTCCAGTCATTGCTCTTCACCCTTAATGCGCTCCCTTTTTACAAGCAAAAATGTCCACTACTGAATCATCATCATTAATGTGAGGTCCCAGCAACCAGACTCTCATCATCACCCTACTTAACAGGATTCTCGTGGATGATGCCAAAAAAGCAATGTGAAAAGCATGACATGTGTAGAAAGTTGGTTTATCATGTATCCCAGGTCATTGCAGTGGTGTAGACTACCTCTTTGAAGAATGTATCATACATTCATGGGGATTTAGGTCTTATGGATGAGACATTGGGCAAACAATACTTTGCTTCTCCTTCATGCAGGATAAGAAATGACATGTGTCCAGCCCAGGCACTGGGGGTACTCGGTCACTCAGGCGCAGGTCTCTGGGGAAGGTCACGGGTAGCGTTGCCTGAGGCCGTGGGCCCGGGGGATGCAGATAAAAGGGGGTTGATGGCAATGAAATAATAAAATGTCTGTCGTGACGCCACCTGTAGGGGTCCGGTGATGGCACCGGCGCTGCTTTGGCCTCCGGGGTGATGTATGGCAGCTAGATGGAACCGCTCCCTACAGGACGAGCGGAGTTCCCCGGGGCAGTTAATGGAGTTGAGGGGAATAGGGTAGCGCGGTCGGTGTGGTGTAGTTGGAAGGAGGGACACGCACACATAAGTCTTTTTGTACCTTTACTGATGTTGACGGGTACACTCGACCGGAGATGAGGTAAACACTTCAGGACTTCCACAGCAAGCAGGATTGTAGGCTTCCTAGTTTCTGTAGTTCCGCTGGAGTCTGGCAGGCATGAAACCCGACCAAACCGTTACTGCACTTTCTATGTGACTCTTCACACGCGGATTTGCTGCACTGAGGGCACTCTTCGGGATTCCTGTCTTGGCCTAGACTCCGGGGTCTCATTTGGTGGTGCTTCGGGTGTCCGGGGAGCTAAACCCCCTATTTGTAGTGCTGGTTTCTCTGCAAGGTCTATACTGTGTCCTTGTAGCTCGGACACAGTGACCGGAACTCTGAGTCGGGATGACTCCTCTGCCCCTTCTTGTACTCGTTAAGCTCCTTTTCCTGTGACCCCTGCTCTGAGGGTCTATCACTGTGTCAGGTGTCTCTGGTATGGGCCTAGCGTGGCTCCAGTCCCAGGTCAGCTCACTCAGCTCTTCACAGTTCTGTAGTGACTGCACACTCCGGTGTTTCTCCCTCCAGGACCTGTATTTATAGGGGAAACTGGCTTAAGGCAACCAGTGGAGCTCCCCCTACAGGTCTGGGGTGAAAGGTGTTGTTTGTTAGTGGGGTCTGCTTGCTGTGTACCATCCTTCCATGTGCCAAGGGATTCTGTGGTGACCTGGCACAGGGTGCCGCACATGCATAACCATAAAGCAGCTCACATGACCTCCCTTCCTAAATCTATAGGCATTAATACGGTGCTGGTCAATTTGTCGCTATAAAAGCTCTGCTCTTCTGGGAAGAGTTACTTCGAGATTTCGGAGGTGTCTATGAGAATATGAGCCCTAATCAAGAAGAACATTTGAGAGGTGACATTGATGTTGGGGAAGAGGCCGGGCTCACAATCTTCATTGTAGTTTATCCCAAAGGTGTTGGATGGGTTGAGGTCTGGATCATGATAAGATTTCACTTCACTTTACTGGAACTAAGGGGCCGAGGCGAACCTGAAACACAAGCCCATAGTATTATCATAGTTATGGGGTCAGCAGAGCGGTGGTGACTTTTCTGTCCTCTGCTCCTCAGCAATCGGTCCCCCGCTCTGTAACGTTATGGGGGCCTCCACTTTGTGGCTCAGTTGCTGCAGTTGCTTCCATTCCTCAATAATATCACTCACATGTGATATGGCAATATTCAGCAGAGAAAAAATATCCTGACCTGACTTGTTCCACCGATAAATCTCATTATAGGACCACCCTGGTATCAGTGAGCTCTGCACCACCAGCCATTACGTTAGTAAAGGCAGATGGCATGGCAGAAGGGGTGGACGTTACATACCGGGAAAAGGGGCCACATGTCATACTACACCAAGAGTAATGGGACTAAATAGAAAACCTGAATTCAGTGATAAGAAATGTGTCTCAATACTTTTATGTAAATAGCGTATTACGTAAGTGCAGAAGATAATAAAGATATTACATAATGCTAAAATTTCCATTTTCTCGCTATACAGTCAAATGCCCACACAAGAGGAGCTGCCGTTTCTGCATTGGTATCACCAGGGCCGGCGTCAGCACCCGGCGTACCCGGGCAAGTGCCGGGGCCCGACGGCTTGGAGGGGGCCCACCGGGCCCCTGAGGGCTAGGGTCACACTTGTGTTGTGACCCTAGCCTGACTCAAGTATTGTCTGCTGCAGCGCAGAACGTTTAACGCTATGCGCTGCCAGCAACTGAGCCCATAGAAACCCGCAGTTTACATTGACAACGAGTGGTTGTCACGGTAAACGTCGGGTTTCTATGGGCTGCCTCCAGCGCATAGCAGCGTTGCAACATACAATACTTGCATAAGGCTAGGGTCACAATGCAAGTGTGACCCTAGCCTCAGGGGCCCCTGAGCACTGCCCCCACAGCCAGAGCCATATCCAGGGGGCAGCTGGGGGTCATTTTCAGGCTCCTGCAGGCTGCAGCACCGGAGGTCTCCCTCCTCCCCCCTCCACGGGAGCCGACAGAGCTGCACACACTCTGTGCTTACAGGACCTGCGATGATGTCACATGGAGGGGAGGAGTCAGGGGTCTCATGATCAGCTCCTCAGTGTATCCAGGACTCTGCTGGCTATCAATGATGCTCAAATAAGGTGAAGTTTGTGTGTGGTCAGGAGGCATTTACAGTGTGAATGTAGCAGAGGTGAGTGTGTACTAGGTGTATGGCAATTAGGTGAAGGTTATGTGTGGGGTCAGGAGGATTTACAGTGTGAATGTAGCAGAGGCGAGTGTGTACGAGGTGTACGGAGCAGAGCCGTGTGTGTACGAGGTGTACGGAGCAGAGCCGTGTGTGTACGAGGTGTACGGAGCAGAGCCGTGTGTGTACGAGGTGTACGGAGCAGAGCCGTGTGTGTACGAGGTGTACAGAGCAGAGCCGTGTGTGTACGAGGTGTACGGAGCAGAGCCGTGTGTGTACGAGGTGTACGGAGCAGAGCCGTGTGTGTACGAGGTGTACGGAGCAGAGCCGTGTGTGTACGAGGTGTACGGAGCAGAGCCGTGTGTGTACGAGGTGTACGGAGCAGAGCCGTGTGTGTACGAGGTGTACGGAGCAGAGCCTTGTGTGTACGAGGTGTACGGAGCAGAGCCGTGTGTGTACGAGGTGTACGGAGCAGAACCGTGTGTGTACGAGGTGTACGGAGCAGAGCCGTGTGTGTACGAGGTGTACGGAGCAGAGCCGTGTGTGTACGAGGTGTACGGAGCAGAGCCGAGTGTGTACGAGGTGTACGGAGCAGAGCCGCGTGTGTACGAGGTGTACGGAGCAGAGCCGCGTGTGTACGAGGTGTACGGAGCAGAGCCGCGTGTGTACGAGGTGTACGGAGCAGAGCCGCGTGTGTACGAGGTGTACGGAGCAGAGCCGCGTGTGTACGAGGTGTACGGAGCAGAGCCGCGTGTGTACGAGGTGTACGGAGCAGAGCCGCGTGTGTACGAGGTGTACGGAGCAGAGCCTTGTGTGTACGAGGTGTACGGAGCAGAGCCTTGTGTGTACGAGGTGTACGGAGCAGAGCCGTGTGTGTACGAGGTGTACGGAGCAGAGCCCTGTGAGTACGAGGTGTACGGAGCAGAGCCGCGTGCGTACGAGGTGTACGGAGCAGAGCCGCGTGTGTATGAGGTGTACGGAGCAGAGCCGCGTGTGTACGAAGTGTACGGAGCAGAGCCGCGTGTGTACGAAGTATGTGTACCAGTGGTAGCCCCCCGCGGATTCCGCTCCTATAGTCTCAGCCACCTTTGCCAGCAGCATTCTTCTCCATAGTCTCTTCTGCCGCTGTCTGCATTCTGCAGCTCAGCATGGAGGGACACGATGTCATCACTGTGCTGATATGTGCAGAGCGACCGGAGGAGACCGGAGCAGCGAGAAGAAAGGTGAGGAGAGAGAGAGATCTGGACGGCCAGACACTCCGCTTGGCTGCGGTGCCACCATATGGCAGTGCGGCTCCATTGCGCTGCTTGCATTATTTGTGCTCTTCAGGATGCTTGTGTATATACCAAGCATCCTCAGACGCACAAAAATGCAACATTTTGCATTTGAAGGGTATTTTTAAAAGGCGCAAGGGAACGCAATCGCATTTTAGCCCGCTCCTAACAACGTGTAATATACTCACTGTCAGGAACAGCTCTTGCTGGTTTCGGCAGTCACTGTTCCTGTAAGGCTGCCTTTACATAGGAGTTTTTTTTTAAATGTGGCAGTTGCGGTAAAAAAAACCTGCATCTGCCGCATTTTCCGCCTAGCGGCTGCACTTGCTGCACGTTTGCATGTCTATGGGGCTTGCGGTAAGTGTGCGGCAATATATATATATACATATATATATATATATATATATATATATACCGTATATACTCGCGTATAAGCCGAGTTTTTCAGCCCAAAAATTGGGCTGAAAAGTGCCCCCCTCGGCTTATACGCGAGTCATACGGTCCCCCTCAAAGTTTGGCGCCCCCACCTCAGTTTCTGGGCCCCCCCGCATGCAGCGCTGCGCATATACATTACCTGTCTAGCAGCTGTCACCCTCCGGTGGCGGATCGCGGCTCCCGGCTCCGGGCTCCATCTTCCTCGCTGACTTCCTGCTTGTCAGGTGACCGGCCGGCGTCGCGATGACGTCATCGCGCTGAGCCCCGGTCACAAAGCAGGAAGTCAGCGAGGAAGATGGAGCCCGGAGCCGGGAGCCGCGATCCGCCACCGGAGGGTGACAGCTGCTAGACAGGTAATGTATATGCGCAGCGCTGCATGCGGGGGGGCCCAGAAACTGAGGTGGGGGCGCCAAATTATGAGGGGGGGCCCTGCTGGGGCCCTGTATACTACCACTGGGGCTATATACTACCACTACTGGGGCTGTCTGTATACTACCACTGGGGCTATATACTACCACTGGGGCTGTATACTACCACTACTGGGGCTGTCTGTATACTACCACTGGGGCTATATACTACCACTGGGGCTGTATACTACCACTGGGGCTATATACTACCACTACTGGGGCTGTCTGTATACTACCACTGGGGCTATATACTACCACTGGGGCTGTATACTACTACTGGGGCTGAATATACCACTGGGGCTGCTGTATACTACCACTGGGGCTGTATACTACCACTGGGGCTGTATACTACTACTGGGGCTGTATGTATACTACCACTGGGGCTATATACTACCACTGGGGCTGTATACTACTACTGGGGCTGAATATACCACTGGGGCTGCTGTATACTACCACTGGGGCTGTATACTACTACTGGGGCTGCTGTATACTACCACTGGGGCTGTATACTACCACTGGGGCTGAATATACCACTGGGGCTGCTGTATACTACCACTGGGGCTGTATACTACCACTGGGGCTGTATACTACCACTGGGCTGTATACTACTACTGGGGCTGCTATATACTACCACTGGGGCTGAATATACCACTGGGGCTGCTGTATACTACCACTGGGGCTGTATACTACTACTGGGGCTGAATATACCACTGGGGCTGCTGTATACTACCACTGGGGCTGTATACTACTACTGGGGCTGCTATATACTACCACTGGGGCTGAATATACCACTGGGGCTGCTGTATACTACCACTGGGGCTGTATACTACCACTGGGGCTGTATACTACCACTGGGGCTGTATACTACTACTGGGGCTGAATATACCACTGGGGCTGCTGTATACTACCACTGGGGCTGTATACTACCACTGGGGCTGAATATACCACTGGGGCTGCTGTATACTACCACTGGGGCTGTATACTACCACTGGGGCTGTATACTACTACTGGGGCTGTATGTATACTACCACTGGGGCTGTATATACTACTGGGGCTGCGTGTATACTACCACTGGGGCTGCTGCTGTATACTACCACTGGGGCTGCTGTATATTCCTCTGGGGCTGCTGTATACTACCACTGGGGCTGCTGCTGTATACTACTACTGGGGCTGCTATATACTACCACTGGGGCTGAATATACCACTGGGGCTGCTGTATACTACCACTGGGGCTGTATACTACCACTGGGGCTGTATACTACCACTGGGGCTGTATACTACTACTGGGGCTGAATATACCACTGGGGCTGCTGTATACTACCACTGGGGCTGTATACTACCACTGGGGCTGAATATACCACTGGGGCTGCTGTATACTACCACTGGGGCTGTATACTACCACTGGGGCTGTATACTACTACTGGGGCTGTATGTATACTACCACTGGGGCTGTATATACTACTGGGGCTGCGTGTATACTACCACTGGGGCTGCTGCTGTATACTACCACTGGGGCTGCTGTATATTCCTCTGGGGCTGCTGTATACTACCACTGGGGCTGCTGCTGTATATACCACTGGGGCTGCTGCTGTAACACTGCTGGGGCCTGTATATACCACTGGGGAGGCTGCTGTATACCACACTGCTGGGGGCTGTATACCTGTGCTGGAGTCCACCCTCGGCTTATACGCGAGTCAATAAGTTTTCCCAGTTTTTGGGGGCAAAAGTAGGGGGGTCGGCTTATACACGGGTCGGCTTATACACGAGTATATACGGTATATATATATATATATAGTCCGCGATATGTACTTAAAGGGGGCCCACTGAGACCTTTTCGCCCGGGGCCCACAGAAACCTGGAGCCGGCCCTGGGTATCAGTATAATTTTTCCTACTATAGGGATTAGGGTTGATGCTTTTGTTACTTAGAGATAAAATCCATTTAGATAATACACAGACGTCACCTAATCATGCACAAGAGTCAATACTATACTTACCCCCTCTAGTAACAATGCACAGTGGAGGCGGAGGCATATAGTGACAACTCAATAAATAGAAAGTTATATGTATATAATCAATAACATAGACAATTACATACAGAGAATAAAAGATGGTATCTCACACTGTATAGGCCCCGTCACACCAGGCGACGGGGCTGGGGATGTCATCGGCGACTGGCGGGTGCGCCCACGTTTTTGGCACCCCGCCATCGTCGCCCTCCCCAGTTTAGACGGGGCGACTCCTCCAGCCCCACGCCGACGATCTGTCAGTCGGCATCGCCGCCGGGGTGTCTGGAAACCCCAGCGGCGATGCCGGCCAATGGGAGCCTATGGCTCCCATCGCCTGACAGGTTGCCGGCACCCGGTTACATGGGGCGATGTGTGCATATCGCCCCGTGATGGTCGCCTGGTTTCAAAGCACTGCTCTGAAACCAGGTGACCTCCTGGCACCGGCGACATCGCCCCTTTACATGAGGCGACGTAGGGGCGATGTCGCCGCCGATAGGCCACGCCCCCATTTCGCCTCTGTAATGGGCGGCGATATCGCCCCGTGTAACAGGGGCTTATGGGACACTAAAAACACGTATAGGACCAGCTAAAGTTAATAGAGTATATCAGGTAATAAACCCAGCAATAAATACAATAGAGGTATTTAGGCAATAGCCATTTCATCTAGGTGCAAGTGCTCCCTAGTAGTATAACAATTACAACATGTGAAGTACAGTGCATTCCTCCAGTGGCCCTGAGCAGCCCAGGGGGCATCTGCATTCCAGCCACCTGGTCCAGCCCACCCCCCAGTGGGGTGCCTGGAATAGTGTGTGCATAAACATGTGACCAGCAGGTCCATGGTCCTTCTCCCGACGTATGTTTCGGCCACTTCCTCAGGGGGCGTATTGTTGCCTGACTCGCCCCGGCGGGGACCATGGGGTACTCGGCCCTCCGGATATAGTTGGGACTGTGGGATGTCACAGTGGCGTGACCCGGTCCGTGATCCCTTGTCGGGCGATCAGTAAAAAGGAGAAGTTTGAAAAAGGGGATGAAAAGAAAAAATATAAGAATAAAAATAAAAGAGTTTTTGTCGTGACGCCACCAGTGGAATGCAGTCGGTATAGCCACTGCTGCAGTCGGGACCTCTGGGGATGATGGGAGTAGCAGCTCGGATGGTTTGGCCCTCCACAGGAAGAGCGGGTCCCCAGGGCAACCGTTTAGTCTATGGAGGTGATGATATTGTTGGGAGTTCAGGACTTAGTGTACAAAATAACCATGCCAATGGAAGACGGAAAAGAAGTAAGTGTGCGCTGCCCCGACACAAAAAATTGGATCCAAGGATTTATCCCAGTTCCCGTTTATTCAGTCCCTACGCGTTTTGTGAGTAATACTCACTTCTTCAGGAGACACAAGCATATGAATGCCAGTGTCTCCTGAAGAAGTGAGGGCTACTCACGAAACGCGTAGGGACTGAATAAACAGCAACTGGGATAAATCCTTGGATCCAATTCTTTGTGTCGGGGCAGTGCACACTTACTCCTTTTCCGTCTTCCATTGGCATTGTTTTCAACAGGAGGTGCTGCAGCCTATCTAGTGCAACAAGGTGTTGTGACCAGCACAACCACTGCAGGTGAGTGCAACATACACTGCACCATTCCTTGTATCTCAGATAAGACCCTATTTGCGCTATTTCTTCCCCTTAGTACACGATTTCCACGAAGTGTACAAAATAACCGACAGACACAAGGGTAACAGTCTCCTTTACCCTTACTGAAATAAGTAGCAGGTTCCTCCAGGGCACAGTTCACAAGTGGTGTTAGGGGTCCAGAGACTGGAAGCAAGTTGAGGTTTTCCACACCTGGCGAGTTCTGGGTCCTCCCTGCTGCGCTGCTCTCGGTGGGCCCTGGCTGCCTGAAGCTATGCTGTGACCCTCTCTTGTTCTATCCTGGCCATATGACAGGCGGCTTGAGCTCTATTTACTTCACTCACTTCTCACTGCGTCTCTCTGAGTTCTTTGGTGCGGCTGTGTCTCCTGGCCTTTTGGTGGGCGAGCGACTTGGAATCACCCGCAATCCGGTGTTGGTTGCTGGGCATAAAGTCCCTTGCGACCTCAGATTCCAGTGTCCGTCCAGCGCTCGGTGCTGGGATGAGCTGGTACTGCTCCACTCCCCACACCTACTCCTCCACTTCCTCAGACCCTCACCTATGGCTCCCTCACACTGGCTGGTCAGTTTCCTCGGACGGGCCTGACACGGCTCCCAACTGCAGGATGTCTTCTACAGCCCTCCTAGGAACTGAACTGCCTAACCCCGCCCCAGAGCAGAATTTATAGGGGACCTGCCCTGAACTCAGGTTTTAGAGCTCCCCCTTCTGGCCTGGAGTTGGGAAGGTGTTGTTGTGTGTGTGTTTCACCTGATGTGAGTATCTTTCTTTGCTTACAAGCTTATTATGGTGGGTCGCCACATTTCCAAAATTCTTTGACTATTGGCAGGTGCAGGTTCTCTCATCTTTCATGCAAATGACTCTGATCAAAGTCTGATCCAAAGTAGGTCCGAGTGTCATTATAGTGTGATCTCTCAGATGACAGGATCGGAGCACACTGTGAGAAGATGGAGAACAACATTTCTCCATCTTCTCCATTGTCTCAGTGCACAGAACTCAGACTGAACTTAGATGTCATCCGAGTGCAGTCTAATGATTTCCACGCACTCATTGACTTGCATGGCCGAATATCGGATTAAAGTCGGGTATGCTGCTATTTTTTCCTCGGACTGGCTCAGTTTGAGGAAGAAATGTGACATATCATCCTCCCTACAGGCTAACATTTGTTCGAGTGTGTTCCAATTGGTGAGATCGCACTAGGACCGAAAATGCGGCCATCTGTCCCTACCCCAAGGCTAAGTTCTGACCTTGGCTCATGGATGGTGCACCTCCGAGCAGAGGAAAACCTCCTGGAAGATACGGTACTATATACGATTACTTTTATTATTGTGATTGATCTAACATCCTCCTTGGCTTTGCAAAGATAATTACTCCTGTAAATTACATACGGTATATAAACATACAATACTGCATACATGTACGTACAGGTTTGCACAAGCTGATATAGCAGCTTGATAGATTTAATAGAGATAAGTTGATTATTTGGCTCAATTTTCTGCGTTTTACATAGGACTGCAGTTAGACTTACTGCATTATGCTCATTCGCAGAGTTGTCATGATGCACAAACAATGCAGCCAATGCTGATCGCAGTATACGAGCATTACCAAGGCTTCGCCACGCCGCTTGAACATGGAAAAAAACTGAATAAAACGTTGTGTAAGGTGGAGTCTCCCCCTCCGTGCTGCACTGATGAAGAATACACAGTAGTAAAAGGAGCATTGATGTAACTGTGCAGCCGTCATTTGCTGCAGTGCCGTTCATTGATATTCAGCTCATGCCTCCAGGTAAAGCACTATTCTCGTCTATCTCTGAGTACACCATTTGTGCATTGCATCCGAGCACATTTACTACACATCACATGTGACGAAGAATACATGGCTCACATGGCTGCATATGTTATCCCCAGAGCTCAGCCCTTTGTGTTATATCCAAAACTCAACTTCATTTAACTCATTGCAAGTCACTTTATAACATTGTCTTCTTTGATGTTGGCTCTTCCCAATGGACTCCTCCTAATGATGAGCAAGCAATACAGTGGTCAGCTACTCGGTACTCGAATTGAGCAGGTGGAACACTCATGTCGAGGTGATGGGGGCACAGGGGCCGGGTAGTCGGGCTCGAGTCTGGGCTGTGCCCGTAGCAGCATTGTGTACTATGGCCGGCTCCATGATTGAAAAGTTCAGTTTGTGGATGTCCTCGATGAGGGTCAAAGTACACAAGAAGTCAACAATATCAAACAAGAGTTATTTACTCAAGCAGTCTCGTGAAACATGGGCACAATCTTTAAGCCTTAAAGTCTTGGGATTATTTATAGTTTTCTTCTTTGGTGCCGACTGATCCCCATGTTTCAGTACCTCCAGGCTTATGCCCGCTACACTTGGCATTCCAGCATCTGTCTGTGCACTCAAGTTCCCCCTGGTTCCAAGCAAGTACAGCAGTGTAACTAGGTCTCATGGCGCCCAGGGCAAAGATTTATTTTGGCGCCCCCCACGTGATGACCATGGGTGCCGCAAGAGCCAAAGTAGGTGAGAAGCGGGGGGGGGGGAGAGGGGGAGGTGATGGAGCTGTCGGCTTTCAGCCCCGCCACCCCTGCAGCCTTAGGTGAGGAGCGGGGGGGAGGGGGGGCTGTCAGCTCCGCTGCCCCGCACCACCACCCTGCACTGTATCAGCGGGACTTACCCACTGGAGCTGGCGGCGCCGCCCATCACACAGGAAGAAGCCGGAGTGTGATCTGGCACCGCCCCCTTCTACACTGCTGCTCCCCCTGGCTGCTGCCATTTGGTCCTCAGGGCTCACAGTGACAGAGTGGCCCAGATGATAGCGCTGGTGCCCCCTCTGAGTTGCGCCCGGAGCAAAGGATCCGGCTGCACCCCCCAGATACGCCGCTGACCAAGTATGTCCCATGGGGATCCACTTGAGTAAACAGTCAGGGCTACCCTCTAGGACAATGTTCCTCCCAGCCAGTAACATGCCCACCCGCACCTCCAGGTCCATGCCAGCATCCAACATAAACTAAATGCAAGGATCAGTGGTAAGGGCCAAATTAATGCAGTCTAAAGCTCCTTTAGCTCCTACTAGGGAACTCTCCAGACCACACACTGTGTAAGCCCCTTTTTATAGACTAAGTCCCACACTCCAAAAGTATCCAGAATTATTATTAATAACTTCTGAGCAAAGCAGGAGCAGTCTTCACTCTGGCCACCAGAGAGCCACCTGCCCATACAAGGGTGCACAAGTGTACCATACATAGTTATGCTTCTACTACAACTCCCATGGGTGCAGAGTACTCTTCATAGTAAGGGGGGCGAACACACTCCCACAATCCCTTACACTCTGATGGAGTCAACTCCAGTAATGAGTATAATGGAAGTCAACTGGTGATGGGCAGTCTGGTTCTCTCCCCACATAGAGTCAGCCAACAAAAGCATTTCCACAGGAAGGATGGGATTTTTTTTTACACACAGCATCTAAACACATTGCTTTTTCCCCCAGTGAGTGCCATTCAGAGACTGCAAGCGGCTCTTACTGGGGTGTTGGCTTTCATTATTCACTGACGGGAGCCAGCTCTTTGTGTTAGATAATTCATGAGCGACACATCCAAGCACCCCAATGCCCAATCAAGTATCAAGTAGTGGTGAACAAGCTCGCTCATGATTAGCTTCTCATCATCTTCCAATATCCCCGAGCAACCATCACAATACCCCTACTGAGAGCCATTCTGAGCCTGCATGCGGCTCTCACTAGGGTGCCAGCTCCCATTATCAGCTGGAGGGAGCCGGCTCTTTATTTCGGATAATTTCACGAATAACACATCCGAGCACCCACGTTACTCGGCTGAGTAACAAGCGTACCGGAGCAGCTCAATTGAGTATCGAGCACGCTCACTCATCATTAGCTCCTCCTCATCTTTCACAAGCCCTGAGACGCCTCACATTACCACCAGTGAGAAAAAATTCAGAGACAGCAAGTGGCTCTTACAGGAGTGCCAGATCCCATCATCACCTGGAGCGAGCCGGCTCTTTGTTTCGGATTGTTTCATGAATGACACATGGGAGTACCCACAATACTCGGCCGAGTACCAAGCTTACCTGATGCTTGATCAAGTACGATCACCCCCGCAATCATTAGCTCCTCCTCATTTTCCAACGGTTACAACTTTTCTTATGGTACGATAGCTTGATAGCTGTAAAAACATGGCGGACACAGGGATCTTCACTAGGCCGTCATGACAATGCAGTAATCACCAGACATCTTTCTCAGTTTCCCGCCTCTTAAATGCCACTAGCACCCTGACAAGAAGTTCAACAGCAGCAACTCGAACAAGCTCTGATCGCAACTCTTCACCTTGGGTGCCAGCTGTGTAAAACAGTCGGCATCTACACTGTATGGAGTAAGCTCAGCAACATATTTTAGACATGTTGGAAATAGTGACAAACAACATTTAGAAATAAGGCGTTCCATCTGAAAACCGCGTTTTTATATACAAGTGCATCTCAACGAATTAGAATATTATCAAAAGGTAATTTATTTCAATACATAAAATAAAACATATATATTATATAGTCACTATAAACAGAGTGATCTATTTCTATTTAAGTGTTTTAGCGGTGTCGTGGCTAAGGAAGAAGCGGATCCGTGAAATGTTTCTAAGCTGGAGCCGGAGGGACGTGGTGAGGGCCTCGATGTGGGGCTTGAAGGATAGGGAGGAGTCAAGGATTACCCCGAGGCACTTGGGACTTGGGAGAGGGTTGCAGTCGTTGACGCAGATGGATAGGTTGGGAGGTGGGGTGGAATTTCTTGGGGGGAAGACTATGAATTCAGTTTTGTCCATGTTGAGTTTAAGGAAGCGAGCAGAGAAAAAGGATGAGATGGCGGAAAGGCATTGTGGGATTTTGGAAAGTAGGGAGGCGATGTCAGGGCCGGACAGGTAGATTTGGGTGTCGTCGGCGTAGAGGTGGTATTGAAAGCCGTGGGACTCAATGAGTTGCCCTAGGCCGAGAGTGTATATGGAGAAAAGTAGCAGTCCCAGGACCGATCCTTGGGGGACCCCGACAGATAGGGCGAGGAGGAGGTGTGGGAGTGGGAGACACTGAAGGTCCGGTCCGCTAGGTATGAGGAGATCCAAGAGAGGGCAAGGTGGGTGATGCCGACGGATTTCAGGATCCGGAGAAGAAGGGAGTGGTCAGCCGTGTCAAAAGCAGCAGACAGGTCGAGGAGGAGGATGATGGAGTAGTGGCATTTGTTCTTGGCAGTCAATAGATCGTTGGTGACTTTGGTCAGGGCTGTTTCAGTGGAGTGGAGGGGTCGGAAGCCGGATTGCAGGTGGTCGAAGAGGGAGCAGGAAGAGAGGTGAGAGGACAGTTCAGAGTGGACGTGCTGTTCAAGTAGCTTAGAGGCGAATGGGAGAAGAGATATGGGGCGATAGTTAGAGACAGAGGTAGGGTTGAGGGAGGGTTTTTTAAGGATGGGCGTCATTAGGGCCTGTTTGAATGCTGAGGGGAAGGCGCCAGTGGTAAGTGATAGGTTGAAGAGATGGGTGGGGGCCGGGATGAAAACAGAAGAGAGATTGGGAATGAGGTGGGATGGGGACGGGTCGTGGGCACTGGTGGTGAGGTGTGATTTCGACAGGAGGGAGGAGAGTTGGTTTTCAGTTATGGGGGGGAAGTGGTTAATGGAGGAAGAGGGCAATGTAGGTAAGAGGGGGAGTTGTGAGGACAGTGGGCCAAAGATGCTTCTGATTTTTTCGATCTTCTCTTTGAAGAAGGTCGCAAAGTCTTCAGCAGAGAGTAGGCGGAGTAGGGAATTGAAAGTTTTAAGAGCTGTTTGGGGTTGCGGGACAGAGAGGTTATTAGGGATGAGAAGAAGGCTTGTTTGGCAGTAGCAAGTGCCGTCTTGATATCAGTGAGGGATTGTTTGAACAAAGCAAAGTGCTCAGAGGTGCGGGACTTTTTCCATCTCCTCTCGGCGACCCTGGACGCCCATCTTAGGTTTTTAGTGAGGGTCGTATGCCAGGGTTGCCTGTTAGTGTGTGGAGCGCGGAGTGTGAGGGGGGCGGCTAGGACGAGGGCGCTAGTTATTGTGGTGTTGTATAGGGTGGTGGCAATGTCTATGTCACAAGTGGAGGTTATGTCGGTGAGAAGGAGGAGGGATTCGGAGAATAAGGGAAGATCCAGATCTTTTAGATTTCGGCGAAGGTGATCAAATTTGCGGAGAGGGAGTAGCATGGCAGGGGAGGAGAGGGCGGAGAAGGTCAATAGATGGTGGTCAGACAGGGGGAGGTCTGAGTTTCTGAGGTTAGAGAGGGAGCAAAGGCGGGTAAAGATGAGGTCAAGCGTGTGGCCTTTTTTATGGTGGCAGAAGAGGACTATTGGGAGAGCCCTAGGGAAGCGGTTAGGGGAAGACGTTTAGAGGTGGCTGGGCGGGGAGTGTCAATGGGGATATTGAAGTTACCCATGATGATGGTGGGGATGTCAGCGGAAAGGAAGTGACGTAGCCAGGTGGTGAAGTGGTCAAGAAAGGGGGTGATGGGTCCAGGGGGGCGGTAGATGATGGCCAGCTGAAGGCTGCAGGGGAAAAAGATGCAGACTGAGTGGGCTTCGAAAGAGGGGACAGTCACGGGAAGGGCATGGGAATAGGGCTGAAGGCGCAGGAGTTGGACAAGAGTATGCCGACACCACCGCCATGTTTGCCAAAGGGACTGGGGGTGTGGGACAGACTGAAGCTGCCGTAAGATAGTGCAGAGGGGGAGGCCGTGTTGGAGGGGGTGAGCCAGGTCTCAGTGATGCCAAGGAATGATAGTTTCTTGGAGATGAAGAGTTCGTAGATGTATGGGAGTTTATTGCAGACTGAGCGGGCATTCCAGAGTGCGCCAGGTAGAAGATTGAAGTCATGATGTCCATAAGGCGTTGTGACCTCTAGTTCCAGACTCACCAGATGTCTCCCCAGGGTGAGGCACAATCGTGACATACTTAAACAATGAATGGAACCCTATTTTTTATATCATTGTGGATCCCAGCCATCAGACCCACAGCAACCAGCAGTTTATCTCCTATACTTTTGATATAGGATAACTTGATTTTTTGCAAATGATAAATGAAAGGATACTATTAACTATTAAAAAACATCTAACAAAAAACTAAATCTCATATCACTTTATTGATTGAAAAATAAAAAAATGATGCCTCTTAACAGGAGAATAAGGATAAAACAATTGAATCAAATAAAGTGGCTGTGCCTTAAGGGGTTGAGTGTTTAATCTTCCTCTTACTGTTCCTTTAAGAGCACATACTGAAATGCCCGATTTCTTCAGATATTAGGAAAGCGAATGTTAATTTAGACCTTCTGAAAATTCGATCAAATCTCGCCCTGTCACGGGTCAGGTCCCCAGAGGAGCCGGCAGGTCGAGTTCAGGATTCTGATGAAGGAGACCGCTTGACTCTTAAGCCCAATACTTGCACTCATCAAACTGGTAAATTGGGGAAGTGGTGACAAGGCAATAGGATGCTGTATGGGTTGCATTACACTCAGTGATTAATGTACTGCCTCAGCAGAAGGGGCTGGAGAAGAGATGGGCACCAAAGAAAGACAAAGGAAGGACCGGGGATGTGAAAGAGCAGCAGTGTGATATAATATATACCCAACATTACACGTTTCCATAGATAGTTAGATATGGACAGTTGAAATCAAAATTACTCAACCCCCATATCAAATGAAGAGAGATGAGTGAATCTTCTGAAATTCGGATTTGACAGGTTTGTCCAATTTTTCCTAAGTATTCGATTGTTGGATACTCCAATTGCCTGAGAAGACATATAAAGTTCTGAGGTCTCCTAGGAAGGTAGCCAAATCAGGGAATCCAATAATGATGTGAAGTTTGATAGAAAAACATAGTTTAAGACGCATGGCAGGGTGGCAGGGGCGGAACTACCGTGGTACAGCTGGTTCAGCTGCACCAGGGCCCCGACCGGCTAGGGGGCCCTTTCAAGCCTGCAGGGGGGTGCCCCAGCTGACCCCCGTAAGCCGTTGTCAGAGAGGAGGGTCAGGCAAGGGAAGCAGAAAGCTTCCTGCTTCCCTTGCCTGATCCCGCCCCTCCGGCTCCCAGGAGCGCACTCGGCGTGGCTCAGCAGGTAGGAGAGCCGCCGCAAACACCTCTCCGATGGCCGCCAGCACCACCCCGCACCCCCCCGGACCGCGCCGATGGCCACCAGCACCCCCCCTTCCACCCCAGACTGCGCCGACGGCCACCAGCACCCCCCCGCGCCAGGGCCTGCCACTGACGCATGGGATACCATTCAGAGAGGCCGGCCCTTGGCAGCTTCTCCCGGTGTGCTCCACTTGAGTGATACACTTGAGTGATAGGTATCTCCCTGCATGTGTGAATAAGAAAAGACCTGTCAGTCATTGGCAGTGGCTGGGGAGAGGCCACCATGGCAGGTCTTTAGTCCTCTCCCAGGTGCAGCATTTTTGTGACTACTCCTTTCCACTTTAAAAAGTCATGTGACCTATCATCTGATGCTGATTATAGAATCCATTTCTATGCTGACCACCATGGAAGGAGCAAGTCTCTTTAAGTTGCTTGCAGCCCTGGTGTTTCGCTGCAAAGTTGAAGTTGGAGAATATCTTTTTTGTCTGCATCACTTCCGACAAGTTACTATTGTCTACCGGGGTCTTCTTCAGTAATGGTGGCTATAAACCCTCCTGGCTGCTCACATGACCTTCCTACTACAGGTTCTGACACCAACTCCTGCTTTGCCAAGCTTTAATAATTGTTAACTGTGCCGCAGCTGTCACCTGACTTGGTGTCTCTTATTATCTGCTGCATAGGGACATATCTCTTCAGTTCCTACTGTGATTCCTTCTTTTCAACTTTGGTCAGCAGATGGCGACATTTGTCTGCAGTGCTCGGTTATACAGTAACATTTGCAATTTTGTTCTCTTTAAATTCCACAAGTCCTCAGGCGAGTAAGGCCACTGGATCTCTTGATGTTCCTCGGTTGGTCCTAGCGTGACTAGTGCCATTGCACATTCTTGTGTCTTCTGCATAATGCGCTGCCAATTGATGTAATTCTCTGCGTACTTTGTGGTTGGGACACCAGCATTGGCACGCTCAGTTCTACAAGGGTACTCTTAATTTGTCTTGTCAGGAACACTCACGCACTTCACTTGCGGGTCCAACCTTTGGCCTATCCTTTAGGCTAAAGTGGTGGTGGTGCGTCTGTTGGTACTGTAGGTCCAACCCATCATTTATCCTCATTGTGGACATTTCAGTGCCTGAAAGGTCTCTTCTTTCCTTGGCCCCTACAGATCAGACAACTCTTCGAAGCTCCTGCCCGTGTATAGCAAGATACTCTTCGAACATAGTAAAGTGTATTATGATGTCCTCAAGGTTTATCAGCATCGCCTCAAAGTTCAAGTCTCCGAGACACATTTCCACCCATTGTTGAAACATTTCAAAGGAATAAGTTAGCCAGAACAAAATCCGATTGAACTCAAACTATGCCATAGGGAGGAAAAATACCATCTTGCTCAGCCATGGGGACTTGGCAGTAGCCACTGGCCAAATCGAGATAAGAGAAGTTCTTGGATTTCCCTAGTGTCGACAGAGATTCTTCCATCCTTGAAAGTGAAGTATGGAGGTAGGAACATCATGATGGTTTTCAGCATATAGCACTGGTAAACATATAGCATATAGCACTGGTAAACATATAATTAAAGGAAGGATGAATGGACAAATGTACCTAGACATTCTTTATAAAGATCTGGCTGCCACCTACCAAGATGATAAGGATTAAATGAAGGTAGACAATTCACAAGACAATGATCCCAGCACACAGCCAAGGAAACTCTTAACTGTTTTGGGACAAAAAAAAAAAAATCTGCTAGAATGGCCAAACCGATCAACGGAGATGAATCCGAAAGATAATGTCAAGAAGGAACTAAAGCTCAGAGATCATAAAAGGATCCATGAGACCTGCAGGATGTCATGAGTGTTTGTGTAGAAGAATGGGCCAAAATCCACCTGAGCAATGCAAGACACTAGTTTGTTACCAACATCTTGTGAGAAATCTACATCACTAGTATCTATAGAAATATATTTACTCATAAATGTATATATATATATCTACTCTATAATTGCCGTAGGCATTTTCGTGTCGGACCCCGGAATCGCCGTGGCTTTGTCACTATGTGACGTCACCACGCGCGAGCAATGGCCGCGAAGCGGCCATTGCGAGTCGTTGGCCGAAAATAGAACCAGAGGCCCGGCTACAGAGTTAGCGATTTACCGCTGAGGTAGCGCGAGCAATGGCCGCGAGGCCATTGCGAGTCGCTACGTCAGCCGCCGCAAGTCCCCTTATACTTTGACTGGGGATCCATGCGAGTCGCTGTGTAGTGCGAGCAATGGCCGCGGGGCCATTGCGAGTCGCTATCACAGCAAATCAATCATCATCATCATCATCATCAATCATCATCATCATCATCAATCATCATCATCATCAATCATCATCATCATCAATCATCATCATCATCATCATCATCCCGCACAGACACCCCCCCCTCAATGGCCGCACAGACCCCCCCCCTCAATGGCCGCACAGACACCCCCCCCCTCAATGGCCGCACAGACACCCCCCCCCCCTCAATGGCCGCACAGACACCCCCCCAATGGTCGCACAGACACCCCCCCAATGGCCGCACAGACACCCCCCAACCCCCCACCCCTCAATGGCCGCACAGACCCCCCCCCCAATGGCCGCACAGACCCCCCTCCCCAATGGCCGCACAGACCCCCCCCCTCAATGGCCGCACAGACCCCCCCCCTCAATGGCCGCACAGACCCCCCCCCCCTCAATGGCCGCACTGACCCCCCCCCTCAATGGCCGCACAGACCCCCCCCCCTCAATGGCCGCACTGACCCCCCCCCTCAATGGCCGCACAGACCCCCACCCTCAATGGCCGCACAGACCCCCCCCTCCCCCCTCAATGGCCGCACAGCCCCCCCCCCCCTCAATGTCCCAAAGTCAGCTGTGACCACCTGGCCCTTGGACACTGGCTCCCATCACTTACCCACTGAGGACGGATCACTTCCAGCACCTCTTCACATGGCAGTGCTCTGAACTTCTGAATCGTCCTCTCCTCACTCAGACACCTGGCAGGTTCCTATCCAGCCTACTCACTCCCAGCTGCAACCCAGTGAGTCAATCAGCACATCTTCACTCACACACAGACCTGACATGTGATTAACCCCCTGTGCACCATTCAGGTTTAGCCCAGCAAAGCACTCATCCCCACACGTTCAGCCGCTCATTAGGCTCATGAATGTATCGGATCTTCAGCACTCACACTCAGCTGTTTTACTCAGCGAGTCGCTGGCCGAAAATAGAACCAGAGGCTCGGCCACAAACTTAGCGATTTACCGCTGAGGTAGAGCGAGCAATGGCTGCGAGGCCATTGCGAGTTGCTACCTCAGCCGCCGCACCTGCCGCAAGTACCCCTATACTTTCTATGGGGATTACCGCAACCGCGCCGCAAGTGTAACGGTTGCGGCGCGGTTGCGGTAATCCCCATAGAAAGTATAGGGGGACTTGCGGCAGGTGCAGCAAGTGCGGTTTTTTAACTTTAATAATAATAAAAATACTAAAAAAATAAATAAATAAATAATATAAATAATACACAATAAAATAAAACATAATAATAAAAAACAACAAAAAAATCTACTCTATAATTGCCGTAGGCATTTTCGTGTCGGCCCCCGAAAACGCTGTGGCTATGTCACACTGTGACGTCACCACGCGTGAGCAATGGCCGCGAAGCGGCCATTGCGAGTCACTGGCCGAAAATAGAACCAGAGGTTCGGCTACAAAGTTAGCGATTTACCGCTCAGGCAGCGACTCGCAATGGTCGCGGCCATTGCGAGTCGCTGCCTGAGCGGTAAATCGCTAACTTTGTGGCCGAGCCTCTGGTTCTATTTTCGGCCAGCACTCAGCCCCAATAAGTATTGAACACCCCCCAAAAAGTATTGAACACACCCCAATAAGTATTGAACGCGTCCCAATAAGTATTGAACGCGCCCCAAAAAGTATTGAACGCGTCCCAATAAGTATTGAACACACCCCAATAAGTATTGAACGCGCCCCAAAAAGTATTGAACGCACCCCAATAAGTATTGAACGCGCCCCAAAAAGTATTGAACGCGTCCCAATAAGTATTGAACACACCCCAATAAGTATTGAACACGCCCCAAAAAGTATTGAACGCACCCCAATAAGTATTGAACACCCCCCAAAAAGTATTGAACACACCCCAATAAGTATTGAACGCGTCACAATAAGTATTGAACGCGCCCCAAAAAGTATTGAACGCGTCCCAATAAGTATTGAACACACCCCAATAAGTATTGAACGCGCCCCAAAAAGTATTGAGCGCACCCCAATAAGTATTGAACGCGCCCCAAAAAGTATTGAACGCGCCACAAAAAGTATTGAACGCGTCCCAATAAGTATTGAACACACCCCAATAAGTATTGAACGCGCCCCAAAAAGTATTGAACGCACCCCAATAAGTATTGAACGCGCCCCAAAAAGTATTGAACGCCCCCAAAAAGTATTGAACACACCCCAATAAGTATTGAACGCCCCCAAAAAGTATTGAACACGCCCCAAAAAGCATTGAACGCGCCCCAAAAAGCATTGAACGCGCCCCAATAAGTATTGAACGCGCCCCAAAAAGCATAAACGCGCCCCAATAAGTATTGGCCCCCCCCCAAAAAAGTATTGGACCCCCCAAAAAAAGTATTGGACTCCCCCAAAAAGTAGCTATAACTACTATAATCAAATTAATGCACGTTCTAGAATCCCGATGCATTTGCATCGGGCTCACAGCTAGTATATATATATATATATATACTGTTCAGGTGGCAGAAGTGTGTGCAGGGAAGAGTTGATTGTATAAATGATCAGAGTTTAACATCAATTGTTCCCTTTCTATTTAAGCATAGACTACAGAAATGAGGAAATGAGTGATATTGGCCCCTCAACATATTTACACCTCCGCAGAAGTTTTAATTGGTGGGAAATTAATATTATTTATTATAGTACAATTTATTCCATGGTGCTTTACATGTGTAATGTGGGCATACATACACAAGTAAAATAATCATGAACAATACAAGGCACCAATAGGTACAGGAGGGGAGAGGACGCTGCCCATGAGGGCTCACAGTCTACAAGTGATGGGTGAGGATACACTAGGAGAGGAGAGAGTACCCTGCCCATGAGGGCTCACAGTCTACGGGATGGGTGAGGATACAGTAGGTGAGGAGAGAGGACCCTGCCCATGAGGGCTCACAGTCTACAAGGGATGGGTGAGGATACAGTAGGTGAGGAGAGAGGACCCTGCCCACGAGGGCTCACAGTCTACAAGGGAAGGGTGAGGATACAGTAGGTGAGAGGACCCTGCCCATGAGGGCTCACAGTCTACAAGGAATGGGTGAGGAGAAGAACCTGCCCGCGTGTTTGAAGGGAGGCCAGAGAGCAGGAGGTTGGCAGTACTTGAGACAGGAGACGATGAGGGCATGCGCTAGTGTTTTTGCAGTTTCTTGGTCAAGGAATGTACGGATCCAGGAAATATTTTTCAGTTAGAGTCGGCAGGAGTGGGAAGGGCTTGCATATGTGGCTTGAAGGAGAGAGCACAGTTGAGGATTACCCCAAGGCACTGAGCATGCGGGAATCCCAGTGCATGCTCCATTGACATCCGAGCACCTGCTCTAGGGCAGCATGGAGCACCAATATAGCAATCATTGGGGGATATTAAAGAGTTTAAAAAATATGTATATCAATATAAAGTACATTTTCATACTTAAAAACACATTGCATTGTGTGACCCTTAAGGTACCGTCACACACAGCAATATTGCTAGGCAATTTCACTGGCAATTTGCTGGTTGCAGTGAAATCATGGACACATTGTTCTATATTGTTGCTGTGTACAAATGTAACAATGTGTCCATGATTTCACTGCAACCAGCAAATTGCCGGTGAAATTGCCAGCAATATTGCTGTTTGTGACGGTACCTTTAGAGCTATTTATCAGACCTCTACTTCATACGGAGTGCCAGCGTTCATCTTTCTTCACCTTTAATGCCACAATGAACCTATTCAGACTCCACTTAGTGTAAATGATCTATACTGTATTTGCATGTTATAGTTCAATGTGGCCGCTCTCCCCATTCTCCACTGTTCCTCTGTCTCATCTGGTTTGGCACGGTACATCCCCCCCTATACATTCAATTCTTTCTTGCCTATAATATTTCCCAGTGTCTGTCTCAATCTATTCCAGTCTCCATCGCTCCCTGCTTGACACATTGGAAGTGCGGCCTCAGCACAGTAAGGTGCAGAGTATTAAATCTGCAGTACTCATGGCTCCCCGGCCTGAATCACTGCAGCGTGCACACAGCAGCCTAGAAATGGCTATAGGAATCAGCATCACCAAAGCCGGGGATTATTAACCCATCATACGCTGCAGTACAAACGGCGGAAGGAGAAAAATGCATTTGCCGGATTTGGGATAGTTCCAAATCAAATGTAAAACGCTTCTCTTTATACATAGATATCCATTTTTGGTAAAGGGTACAGAGTACAGACAGTGGCGTAACCTAAAGCTCATGGGCCCAGATTCAAAAGCTCCAATGAGGCCCCTAATTATTGCAAATCTTTAATAGCTTTAGTCTTTTTCTATAGTTGCAATTTTTACACTGGCCACCAGACCTTATATTGTGCTCCTACTTTCTACTTCAGCGCCCATATGAACATTAACAGCAGAGCCCGTCGGTACTATAGACGTATAAACTGAGAATGCTCTAATCTGGCCCTAAAGTCATTGTACAGGAGGAGGAGGTGAGCTGTGATGTCACCTATTGTGAATGGTGGATCCTGTGTTATCTACTGTATATAGAGGTGTTATCAGTCATTGTACAGGAGGAGGAGGTGAGCTGTGATATCACCTATTGTGAATGGTGGATCCTGTGTTATCTACTGTATATAGAGGTGTTATCAGTCATTGTGCAGGAGGAGGAGGTGAGCTGTGACATCACCTATTGTGAATGGTGGATCCTGTGTTATCTACTGTATATAGAGGTGTTATCTGTCATTGTACAGGAGGAGGTGAGCTGTGATATCACCTATTGTGAATGGTGGATCCTGTGTTATCTACTGTATATAGAGGTGTTATCAGTCATTGTACAGGAGGGAGGAGGTGAGCTGTGATATCACCTATTGAACGGATCCTGTGTTATCTACAGTATATAGAGGTGTTATCCGTCATTGTACAGGAGAAGGAGGTGAGCTGTGATATCACTATTGTGAATGGTGGATCCTGTGTTATCTACTGTATATAGAGGTGTTATCAGTCATTGTACAGGAGGAGGGTGAGCTGTCATATCACCTATTGTGAATGGTGGACCTTGTGTTATCTATTGTATATAGAGGTGTTATCAGTCATTGTACAGGAGGAGGGTGAGCTGTGATATCATCTATTGTGAATGGTGGACCTGTGTTATCTACTGTATATAGAGGTGTTATCAGTCATTGTACAGGAGGAGGAGGTGAGCTGTGATATCATCTATTGTGAATGGTGGATCCTGTGTTTTCTACTGTATATAGAGGTGTTATCAGTCATTGTACAGGAGGAGGTGAGCTGTCATATCACTATTGTGAATGGTGGACCCTGTGTTATCTATTGTATATAGAGGTGTTATCAGTCATTGTACAGGAGGAGGTGAGCTGTGATATCATCTATTGTGAATGGTGGATCCTGTGTTATCTACTGTATATAGAGGTGTTATCAGTCATTGTACAGGAGGAGGAGGTGAGCTGTGATATCACCTATTGTGAATGGTGGATCCTGTGTTATCTTCTGTATATAGAGGTGTTATCAGTCATTGTACAGGAGGAGGTGAGCTGTGATATCATCTATTGTGAATGATGGATCCTGTGTTATCTACTGTATATAGAGGTGTTATCAGTCATTGTACAGGAGGAGGTGAGCTGTGATATCACCTATTGTGAACGGTGGATCCTGTGTTATCTACTGTATATAGAGGTGTTATCAGTCATTGTACAGATGAGAGGTGAGCTGTGACATCACCTATTGTGAACGGTGGATCCTGTGTTATCTACTGTATATAGAGGTGTTATCAGTCATTGTACAGGAGGAGGTGAGCTGTGATATCACCTATTGTGAATGGTGGATCCTGTGTTATCTACTGTATATAAAGAGATGTTATTAGTCATTGTACAGGAGGAGGTGAGCTGTGATATCACCTATTGTGAATGGTGGATCCTGTGTTATCTACTGTATATAAAATGTTAAATTATCATTGTACAGAGGAGGTGAGCTGTGACATTACCTATTGTGAATGGTGATTACTGTGTTGTGTATTATATATAGAGGCAGGGGTGTACATGTAAATTATAGGGCCCCATAGCAAAAGTTCTAATTTACTTTCCCCCCCAAAACAATTTGGCTGGGTCACATAAGAGCATATTTCACAACTTTACAGCCCTTAAAAAATAATTTTCCTACTATTGAAGCCCCTCGATTTCTTTATCATTGCACCCATAAAGTATGATGCCACAGTGGCAGACCTTTACCCCCGGAGGCCCTGGTGCAGCCACGTTGAGGAGCTGGGGGGGGGTGCTGGTGGCGCCGGCGCGGTCCAGGGAGTGGGGGGTTTTGGTGCTGGTGGCGTCGGCGCGGTCCCGGGGGGGGGGTGCGATGTGGTGCTGGCGTTTGCGGCGGCTCTCCTACCTGCGCCAGTGCGCTCCTGGGAGCCGGAGGGGCAGAGGAGGGGGGGTGGGATCAGGCAGGGGAAGCAGGAAGCTTTCTGCTTCATTTGTCTGACCCTCCTCTCCTCTGACGGCTGGGGGCCCCCCTGCAGGCTTGAAGGGGCCCCCTAGCCGGTCGGGGCCCTGGTTAGCTGCACCAGCTGCACCACGGTAGTTCTGCCCCTGTGATGCCAACAAAAGTGCCCCCCAAATACTCTGCGATCCCCCGACTGTGAATTCCTCCAAACGCACTATGATTACCCTACTGTACAACCCCTCAACTAATCCATTAAAGTATCGTGACCCCAACACAGTATGACCCCTGACTGTGACCCTTACACTGCCCTCCATACAGTATAATTAGCCCATATATAGTATAATGGCCCCCTCACTTCTTCACACAGTATGATGGACCCCACACAAATCTTCACACTGTATAATTGCTTTCCCACAGTATAATGACCCCGAAATAGCCCTCCATAATGTAAAAAGGCTTCTATATAGCCCTCCAAATATTATAATGGACCTCACATAACCTTCCATATAGTATAATTAGTCCCACAAAGTACTCCAAATAGTATTATGCACCCCCCATAGTCTCCCACATAGTATAATGCACCCCCATAGTCCTCCATATAATATAATGCATCCCCATAGCCCTCCATATAGTATATTGCACCCCCATAGTCCTCCATATATTATAATGCACTCCCCATTGTCTTTCATATATTATAATGCACCCCCATAGTCCTCCATATAGTATAATGCACTCCCCATAGTCCTCCATATAGTGTAATGCACCCCCATAGTCCTCCATATATTATAATGCACCCTCCATAGTCCTTCATATATTATAATACACCCCCATAGTCCTCCATATATAATGCACCCCCATACTCCTCCATATGGTCCTTCATATAATATATTACACTCCCATAGTCCTCCATATAGTATAATTCACATCCAATAGTCCTCCATATAGTACTGTTCAATACATGTCCACAGACAGACCTCAATATAATACATCCCCATTGTCCTCAATATAGTATAATGCACATCTCACAGTCTTCCATATATTATAATGCATCCTCCATATAGTATAATGCACCCCCATGATTCTCCATATATAATAATGTGCCCTCCATAGTCCTCCATATTACATAATGTAGCCCCTATGTCATCCATATCTTAGAATATATACCCCATAGTCCTCCATATATAATGCACCCCATAGTCCTTAGAAGTGAGGGGAGTGGAAAAAGGGGGACACACATATCAGGTATTCCAAAAGTCAATGGCTCAGTGAAGTATCTGAGAATACACATCAGCAGGACTCCGGGGCTCCTTAAACTATAGACCCTTGATAGGCAAAATCAAAAGGAATTAGAGAGATGGGCAAGTCTACCCTTGTCTTTGCTGGGTAGGTGTCACTTACTCAAGATGATGAGTTTTGCTTGTTTGTTATACCCCATGTAAACTATCCCCCTGCTACTTAGACATGCAGACATTAACAGGATAAGCAGAGCCTTTGCCAAATTTCTGGGGAGAGGGAAAAAGGCTAGCATCACCAGTAGGGCATTAATGTTTCCCAAAGAAAGAGGAGGGGTGGGACTGCCAAACGTGCCGGGATACAATTTGGCGCACTTGTTGCAACATGTGCTGGATTGGGTGAAGAAGACTGGACAACACTCAGATTATGAAATGGAGGCTGAGTTTTGTAAGCTTTGGGTTTGGCCTCGCTCCTGCATGCATCACTATCAAGCATCCCGATAAACTAATTTGTCGAGATATCATCATGACTTGGGAGGCGGTTAGAAAGAAATTTTAACTATTGTGGAAGGTCTCCAAATACATCAACCCATGGGCACACACAGACTTTAGACTGGGACGGGACAACATGTTATTTCGTGAGTGGGACAGGAAGGGAGTAAAGACTATGGCAGACCTTTTACATATGGATGAGAAAAGGTGGCTGACGGGGCAAGAGTTATGGAAAAATTTGCAGCTTTTCAGGTAGTAAAATATAGTCAAATAAATCATTATGTAATGCAACACCTGTTAGATGTCTCTAGAGAATCAGGGTCTAATGGTTGGGACAACCTAGTCAACATGGAAATGGGGGAGATCACTATTTCGACAATATATACATCCACTAGAGAGGTTTTGCAGCCTTTAGGCCCTGACAAATTATTCAGCACTTGGTCAAAATATTGTGACGACGAAGATTTAGAGGACAAGATTACGGATGGCTGGGGACTAGATAGGAAATATGTTATCAATGAGCAGTGGAGCGATAGTCAATTTTATATCATACATAGAACAGTATGTGGACTCAACATTCCCCCCCAATGCGAATCATCCTGATAGGTCGTTAAAGTGCCCTAAATGTGCGGTAGAGAGGACAGATATGATGGCCTATGGATGTGCAGAAGGTTACAGGACTTTTGGAGAAAGATTTAACAACTAACAACCGAAGTCTGTGGGGTAGAGGTACCTCTAGATCCTATGTGCTCAATATTTCACTTTATGGGGGATGCTGATCGGAATCAGACACCTCCAGGTATATTTCATGTTATCGCCTTGTTGGCGAATAGGCTGATTCTCCGGAGCTGGTTACAAGACGAGTTGCCAGTGGAGGAGGAGGAGGTGCTTACAAGGTTGAACAGAACTTTGGACACAGAAAAGAGGGAAACTGAGAGGTGCAAGCAGGGGTGGATTAAGGGTAGCCAGGGCCCGGGGCTGTTCAGACTCTGTGGGCCCCCTGGTCATGTGATGGGGGTCATGTGACGGGGGTCATCATATACCTGAAATAGATTATTCCAGAAAAATAGTTGCTGAGTGAAACTCTAATCTGTCAAACATCCATTGATCTAGTCAATTTACCCTTCAGTTAGGAGAAAAAAAAACCCCTTTAAGCCATAGTATTGACCAGTCCATTAGAAGGAGGCCATTATGCCCTGACTGCCCCTGTACTCAGAATAAATAACGTATAGAAATCTCGAACGCTGGGCACCCTGTATGATAATCACCTGTTACCAGTCTGATGGACTTGCTTGCAGATCGGTCCATCCCGCCTCCTCGCGATCCGACAGCGTCTTCTTCTGAATGATGTAGATAGCGCCTCCTGCCACCTGCGTTATCCAAGGGACCACGTCCAATTTTCCCATTGCCTACACTACGCCCATACCTCTCTGGCTTGTGCTCCATCATGGGGTTATCCTACAAGTTTAAACTCTCAGTGATGTCACCATACATTAGAGGCAGCAGACTGGGAGCCTGGAGCCATGTGCAGAGACCCCTGCGGTTCGCGCATGAGTAGATGAGTTTACATTGTAGCTGCAGTAGGGCAGAGCACGGTGCGTTTGCGCAAAATGGAGAGGCATCTGCACAGACGTGAGATGGGAAAGTGAGACGTGGATAACGCAGGAGGCTTTATCCATATCATTCAGAAGAAGAGGCTGTCGGACGGTGAGGAGAGGCTGAATAGACCAATCTGCAAGCAAGAATTTCGGATCGGTAACAGGTTAGAATACAGGGTGCTAGATTTTTATAAGTTATTTATTCTGTGTACAGGGGGCATTCAGGGCATAATAGCCGCCTTCTTATAATGCAGCATAGGCATGTGCATGAGGCCTTACAAATACCGAGGTAAAAACTCACCAAATACTCAGCGTGTGCACGAGGCCTTACAAATACTGAGGGAAAATCTCACCAAATACTCAGTGTGTGCACGAGGCCTTACAGATACTGAGGTAAAATCTCACCAAATACTCAGCATGTGCACGAGGCCTTGCAGATACTGAGGTAAAATCTCACCAAATACTCAGCGTGTGCACGAGGCCTTACAGATACTGAGGTAAAATCTCACCAAATACTCAGCGTGTGCACGAGGCCTTACAGATACTGAGGTAAAATGTCACCAAATACTCAGCGTGTGCACGAGACCTTACAGATACTGAGGTAAAATCTCACCAAATACTCAGCGTGTGCACGAGGCCTTACAAATACTGAGGGAAAATATCACCAAATACTCAGTGTGTGCACGAGGCCTTACAAATACTGAGGTAAAATCTCACCAAATACTCAGCATGTGCACATGGTCTTACAGATACTGAGGTAAATCTCACCAAATACTCAGCGTGTGCACAAGGCCTTACAGATACTGAGGTAATAACTCACCAAATACTCAGCGTGTGCACATAGTCTTACAATTACTGAGATAAAAACTGACCAAATACTCAGCGTGTGCACATGGTCTTACAATTACTGAGATAAAAACTGACCAAATACTCAGTGTGTGCACATGGTCTTAGGCGGCCGTCACACGGAACGATTTCTTGCCCGATATCGTTTAAGCGATCTCCTTTTTGATCGCTTAAGCGATATCGGGCAAGAAATCGTTGCATGTAATCAAGCGATTTACGATGTTAAATCGCTTGATCGTGACATCGCTGATCTGAGCTCCGGTTCTCAGATCTAGCGATGAGCGATTTGACGATCTGTCTCATCGTGGTGTATAACACCACGATGAGCGATTTCCCAGCGCAGAGTCTATGCTGGGAGATGGTAACTATGGTACATGTCGGGTAACTAAGCGACGCGCGGCGCCTAGTTACCCGATGTGTACCATAGTTACCAGCGAGATCGCGGCTCCACATCGCTGGTGAGTCTGTCTGTGTGACATCTCACCAGCGATGTGAGCGATATTGTAAGCGATTGCGCGTGCACGTGATCGCTTACAATATCGCTAAAGATATCTGTGCGTGTGACGGCCGCCTTACAGATACTGAGGTAAAATCTCACCAAATACTCAGTGTGTGCACGAGGCCTTACAGATACTGAGGTAATAACTCACCACATACTCAGCCTGTACACGAGGCCTTACAAATACTGAGGTAAAAACTCACCAAATATTCAGTGTGTGCACGAGGCCTTACAAATACTGAGGTAAAAACTCACCAAATACTTAGCATGTGCACATGGTCTTACAGATACTGAGGTAAAAACTCACCAAATACTCAGCGTGTGCACGAGGCCTTACAAATACTGAGGTAAAAACTGACAAAATACACAATGTGCGCACCCCACTACCCCTCCCCCTTGCATAGACATGTGAAATACGGTACCTCCACATGCTGTATGTGCTCCTCTATGTGGATATTTTGCTTGAATCATGTATGCATGGACTCTATACATACATGATCCAAGCAAGATAGCCACTTAGTACATGATACAGCATGTAGAACCATTTCACATGTTTCTGTGTTATCCATGTTAGTGGGGCACAGTTTACATGGGGCAAATTTGCCCAATGTAGTTTCAGGAAAGATTTCCAGTATTGTCTCCTCACACCCTCCCTGACCACTCTAGTGATTAAGGGGCCTTTAACATCAGCGGTTTTGCTGATGTGCGGCCGATCTGGCAGGTGGCGCCGGATCAGCCGCCTGATGGCTGACTTGCGGCTCAGGTGCGGCAAGCCCTATGCATTGTCCATGGGGATTGCGGTCCGATGCGGCAAGTGCGGTTCTGCCGGGTGCGGCAGATCCAGTACTTGCGGCAGCGAAAAAAAAAAACGCTCGTAGCTGTTTATTTTTGCGGCCGCAAGTGCTGGATCTGCCGCACCCGGCAAAACCTCACTTGCCGCACCGGACCGCAAGCCCCATAGACAATGCATAGGGCTTGTCACACTCGGGCCGCAAGTCGGCCGTTAGGCGGCTGATGAGGCACATACGGTGCCACTTGCTGGAACGGCCGCAAACATCAGCTTAACGCTGATGTGAAAGCAGTGTTAGTTAGGCCACTTTCACATCAGCGTTTCTTTCAAATTACAGGAGATCCAGCAGATTTACCGTATCTGCCGCCTAACGGCCATTGCGGCATTGTAAAAAAAACGCGGTCAGCAGCGTTGTTTGTCACCGCCGCAAATGCCAGATCTGCCGCAATCGGCAGAACTGCACTCGCCACACCCGTGTGCAAGCCCCATAAAAAATGCATAGGGCTTGCCGCAGGTGTGCCGCAAGTGCGGCCGTTAGGCAGCAGATGCGGTAAATCTGCCGGATCTGCCACAATTAGAAAAAAAAAGCAGATGTGAAAGGAGCCTTAGTACAAAAATCATTTAATTACTGCTTACATTCTTATTTTACACTGACTGAGTCCTCCCTGCCATGCAGCAACCACCAGAAGGTCTGGCTGGCAGTGCACACACAGAGCACAGCCACAGGCAGCAGCTGCAGCAGCATGGCAGGAGTCAGGAGTGGACATATCACTCACCTCACTGTCACACAGGCACCTTCCCTCTGTGCTCTGTGTCGGCATTAGGTGACGTTCCCTCTCCTCAGACTCCCTCTCTTCATTCAGGCAGCGGCCCAGGAGGTGGTGGACGGTGGTCGGCGGGTGAGACACAGACTCAGTCAGGAGGACGGAGGAGTCTGCTCAGCCTTAGTCGATATCAGCTGCCTGCCTGGGTCTGGGTCCTCCTGGAGCAGGAGGATTCAGCAAAGCCTGGCTGGGCTCGGCAGAATCATCAAAGCACGGCAGACAGCGGCGGCCAGGACTCGGGAGAAGAATGCTGTCGGCAGAGGTGGCCGTGACTATAGGAATGGCAGCAGCATCCGCGGGGGGCTACCACTGGTATACACACCTTGTACGCACACGGCTCCGCTCTGTACACCTAGTACACACTCAGCTCTGCTTTATACACCTCATACACACTCAGTTCCGCTCTGTACACCTCGTACACACGCGGCTCCGCTCTGTACACCTCGTACACACGCGGCTCCGCTCTGTACACCTCGTACATACGCGGCTCCACTCCGTACACCTCGTACACACCTGGCTCCGCTCCGTACACCTTCCACACACCTGGCTCCGCTCCATACACCTTGCATACACGTGGCTCCGCTCCGTCCACCTTGCACACACGTGGCTCCGCTCCGTACACCTTGTACACACGTGGCTCCGCTCCTTACACCTATACACACGTGGCTCGGCTCCGTACACCTCGTACACACGTGGCTCGGCTCCGTACACTTTGCACACACGTGGCTCCGCTCCATACACCTTGTACACACGTGGCTCCGCTCCTTACACCTATACACACGTGGCTCGGCTCCGTACACCTTGTACACATGTGGCTCCGCTCCATACACCTTGTACACACGTGGCTCCGCTCCATACACCTTGTACACACGTGGCTCCGCTCCATACACCTTGTACACACGTGGCTCAGCTCTGTACACCTTGCACACACATGGCTCCGCTCCATACACCTTCCACACACCTGGCTCCGCTCCATACACCTTGCACACACGTGGCTCCGCTCTGTACATCTTGCACACACATGGCTCCGCTCCATACACCTTCCACACACCTGGCTCCGCTCCATACACCTTGCACACACGTGGCTCCGCTCCGTACACCTTGGACACACGTGGCTCCGCTCCGTACACCTTGCACACACGTGACTCCGCTCCGTACACCTTGTACACACGTGGCTCCGCTCCGCACCATACACCTTCCACACACCTGGCTCCGCTCCATACACCTTGTACACACGTGGCTCCGCTCCATACACCTTGTACACACGTGGCTCCGCTCCGCTCCATACACCTTGTACACACGTGGCTCCGCTCCACTCCATACACCTTGTACACACGTGACTCCGCTCCTTACACCTATTCACACGTGGCTCGGCTCCGTACACCTTGTACACACGTGGCTCCGCTCCACTCCATGCACCTTCCACACACCTGGCTCCGCTCCATACACCTTGTACACACGTGGCTCCGCTCCACTCCATACACCTTCCACACACCTGGCTCCGCTCCATACACCTTGTACACACGTGGCTCCACTCCGCTCCATACACCTTGTACACACCTGGCTCGGCTCCGTACACCTTGCACACACGTGGCTCCGCTCCATACACCTGGCACACACGTGGCTCCGCTCCGTACACCTTGTACACACGTGGCTCCGCTCCATACACCTATTACACACTCGACTCTGCTACATCCATACTGTAAATCCCTCCTGACCCCACACATAAACTTCACCTCACATCCACTTCTTCACCTCTTCTCTTCATCGTGCACTGTGGAGTCCATACATGGAGGAAGCTGATCATGTGACTCCTGACTCCTCCCCTCCATTGACATCATCACAGGTCCTGTAAGCACAGGTCCTAGGCAGCTCCACAGGTGGGCTCACATTGCCGGGGGGGGGGGATGTAACGCGGCGGCGGCCACAACATAGGAGAGAGAGCGGCATCGGCAGGGGGCCCGCGCTACCACCAGGGGCCCCTGCGGTGCCGCCCCCTGTCTACTAGCAGGGGTTGTTGCCTCATGGATGCTGTGCCCCTGTGTGCAGAGTGCGGTGTGGTGGTGCCGTGGCGGATTATAATGGGCAATTTACCCCCTGGGCTGTGGGCCCTTACACAGCATTGGGCCCCGGGCTAAAGCCCATATTGACCTCATTATAATCCGCCACTGGGTGCAAGGATAAACTGGCCGGGGTTTCTTCAAGAAATGGAGGACTTTTACAGTCGCTAAACTATCTGAGGAAGATATTCGGGAGTGGTTACGCCTTTTATTCATTCAGAATGATACTTTATGGAAAACCTACAGGGTACCCCAGGAGGACTGAAGGTTTAATTGGAGTTAGTTGAGCAAAGTAGTTCTGATCCTGTTACGGGGCGCTTCATAGAGGGGGACAGGGAGTTGGGATATATAAAAAACAAATTTTCACCAAAAAAAAATAATAATTTCTCCCTATGTGGCCCTATATAGTAATAATGTCCCCCTGGGTGGATCTCATATAGTAATAATGTCTCCCTATGGGGCCCCATATAGTAATAATGTCTCCTTGTGTGGCCCCATATAGCAATAATGACACCCCATGGGGCCCTATATAGTAATAATGTCCCTCTGCATGGCACCTATATAGTAATGTCTCCCTGGGTGGCTCTCATATAGTAATTATGTCCCCTCATGTGGCCCCAAATAGTAATAATGTCTCCCTATGGAGCTCCATATAGTAATAAGGTCCCCCTTCTTGGCCCCATATAGTAATAATGTTCCCATGTGTGGCCCTCATATAGTAATAATGAATCCCTCTGGGGCCCCATACAATAATAATTTTTCCCTATGGGGCCTTATATACTAATAATGTCCCTCTACATGGCCCCCACATAGTATTAATGTTAATACATGTCTCTGCAGTCGAGTCAAGCTGTCTGACAAAGTCTGTACATGTGAGTATTGGTATAAAGAGACAGCTGCAGAAATGATGTTTCTAGTGCCCTACACTTGCTGCTTAGTTATGGAGCCAGAATAATTTTAAAGGCACAAGGTGGGATCCATAAAAATTGATTCAACATGCACTTGCAACACAAATGTCTGAATGAGGCCTTAGGAGCATAGATTTGTTCCCAGGACTCATAACTCCTGAAAAGTCATACCAAAGTATAGTCATTACATGCTAAAAAAGTTTAGAAGGGTCAATAGTTGGTTTAAGGTACCACCATAAGTGGTGTAGCAATGTGGGGTGAAAAGTAGCAGTTGTACCGTCGCTAAGGCGTCAAATGGGGACCAAAAGACCCCAGTATTATACATGATATAAGGTAAATAGGAGCATAGTCAGATTTTATATAATGGCCCAGGAGCTTAAAGAGGTTTGCTATTACTAATGTGATCTACTTTCTTTCGTCCTAACACTTTCCCAATATACTTTGGCTACCTACTCTGTTCCTGTAATCTTATCTCTATTGGCCCCTTTACACGCAGCTACAGGTAACAGGTTTTCCACAGGTAACTTACTGGCTGCAGTGAAATCATGGAGACATGGTTCTATCTTGTTGCTGTGTACAAATGGAACTATGTCTCCATGATTTCACTGCAGCCAGTAAGTTACCTGTGGAAACCCTGTTACCTGTAGCTGCGTGTAAAGGGGCCACAAGAGGTTCCTAAATATCTTTACTGTTTTTGTAGCTTTGATCTGCTGAATACTGGATTTGGACCAACAGAGCAGGACACGTCACTGGTGAGGGCTACCCCTATGTGAGTGACAGCAGTCTGGTCACAAATGCCAAGATCACACTTCACTCTCCTCTCAGCCCTCACCAGTGACAGTGACATATCCTGCTCAGTTGGTCCGAATCCAGTCTACAGCGGATCAAAGCTGTAACAGCAATAAAGGTATTTATGAGCCTCTGTGGCGCCCTGCTCACGCATGTAGTCACAGACTTCCCTAATGCACAGCTGGGTTTCCACAGCAGGTACATACTACGTGCAACACCTTTCACCCCGGCACAGTAGGGGGAGCACTACTTGCTGACCTTAGGCGAGATCCCCTATAAATACTGCTGCAGAGGGAGGAGTTAGTCAGAGTGTGCAGACACTAGGAGAGCTGCAAAGACGTCCTTGTGATCGGAGCCGCGGTTAGGCCCGAACCAGTGACCCAGAGTGGCCCTTCTGCCGTCCAGCAAGCCTACGAGTGGGGACAGAAGGCAAGGAGCAGAGCCAAGGGACTGAGGAACTAGTGGAAGTTCACCCAAAGACGTACCGGACTTCGGGGATCTGCACATGCAGGATTACTTCAAGACTGCAAAAACCCCGTCATACCATGTAGACTTGTCACCCGGTCCCCCTGCGTACCCAAAGAAAGATAGCCAGACACCGCAGTGTAATACAGCAGTGATCAGAGAGGGTAACCCCTGGACCGCGCAGGAGGAGGGAGAGAGAGGACCCGAGAGGGAAGGAGGCCAGTCTGGATGCAAGCAGACAGGGCTTCAGGAACCGTAGAACAATTGAGGAGGCCTTATACCCATTTGCTGTAGAAGCTCACTGTGCACCTGGTCACCCGACAGTGTCCCGGACGTCTTTACCTGCTCATATCACCAGTAAAAAGGTAAAAGAGACTTTCTACAATGTGTGTGCGTCATTCCTCTCTGCTCCCGGTGCCCTTATAGAATGCTCCATCACTCCCTACCTCAACTTAAAGCTGCATTCCAAGCTGCCCTTTACACTACGTTGCCCTAGAGTTTCAGCTCCACCTGTAGGGAGCTTTGCCATCTCAGCCGCATTACTATCGCCCTCCGGAGGACTGTGGTGGCGCTGGTGACCCATCACCAGGTACTACAGGTGGCGTCACATGACAAACTCTAATCCCCTGTACATACATCCCTTATTGAACTGTCACCCAGGCCACGGGCTCAGGCACTGACATCCCCGTGAGAACACCCACCGTGCCTGATACCCGAGTACCCAGGGCCTGGGGCTCCACACCTCTCATGGTACCTTTACACGCCGCTACAGGATGGTGGAAACAACCGGGTGCTTCATGTGCACGAGCACGCACAAACGGTTGAAAACGGTACCCGCACCACCTTTACAAGCCGCTATAAGGTGCTTTACAGAAGGTTGAATCTATCTCTGGATGCACCGCCGGGTGCCTAAAGTTACCTTCTGAAAAGCACCTTACCTCATTTACACGCCACTACAGAGGGTAATATGGGAGGACCTGGTGCAGCTGGAACAACACATAGGCGTGCCAGAGTTGTGGATTACGAGAATCTCGTACACTGATAGGACAACGCAATAGCATCATGATTGGGCAGCCAGCGCAGGAGGCTGACTAATACATGATGCTATAGCAAATGTGTAGTGTGACTGGTCAGCTCCTTAAATATGCCGCCCTATGCAGTGACAACCAATCGTAATGCAGGAGCTTCCTCCAATGATCGCTGAAGGGGGTTGGTTTCCTGGAGCCTGTGTCACGCCCCAGGTAGATAGCAAGGTGTCGAAACAACCCTCCTGTTCCTTATTTACACGCCGATACAGGCCGCTACCATCGCCTTGAAATCAACCTGTTTTAGGGCAGTGCTCTGAAACAGGTGCCGCAAGTGACGGGTGGAAACAACCGTCTTTACACGCCGCTACCTTGGGTTGATTTGGCGGTGCAAGATACATTTCTCTCATGTACCCGGTTGTTTCCACCATCCTGTAGCGGCGTGTAAAGGTACCATTAGAGATAAGATTACAGAAGCAGGGTAGATAGTAGAAGTATATTGGGAAAGTGTTAGTTAGGAAGAGTTAGGACAAAAGAAAGGGGTTATATTAGTAATGGAAAACCTTTTTAACCTTTTTCTGCTGATCATCACACTCGGACCCAGCCTCTGTCAGTGATGAATGGATTGATAATGTCACCCTACTCTACGCCATATTTTACCATAGTTACATTGTGTGTGGATTGGTAATTTTGCTGATAAGCAGTCGCCACGTTAAGATCAGTCCGATGAGGAAAGATATAACGTTGAGCTGAGTACATTCATTTTCTGGCTCAGAGTACACACTTTGCTGGTCTTGCTTTTTGGCACCTGAATGAAAACCTCAAATATAACTTTGTGACTGTAGATATGAAGATTTCTCCATTGAAGCATTGACCCCTCTCTTAATTATTGAGGGATTTGTACAAAAAAGAGTGAATGCTTAGCTATTTCTCAAGGGTTTGGCTCCAGATCATCAAACTGCTCAATATTCATTGACTGCAGAACAATTGGAAACATCCAACATCTTCAGCAATTCTCTTCACTTTTCTTTTGTTCACTTAGTTTTCTAATTACCTTGTCTCTGGATTGCTTCTTTTCCATTTTCTTTTCTAAAGGAACATCAGGAAAATCTTGCATTGAAGGACCAATGTGTATTTCACTACTGGCAACCTAAGTAGAAGGATACATGGCCATCTACAACATTTTAATGGTGACCGACAATGGCGTAACTAGAGTCCGATGAGCCCCGGTGCGAGATTTAGACCTGCACCCCCGCACACACATAGGTCAGATGTACGGGCCCCATGTAATGTTCTACATCCTATATAGACTCATGATTTGACCTCTCTCCCCCTTCATTATGTATTAATATCCCTCATCCTGCTATATATGGTCCTCCTCCTGGAATATGCCCTTATCCTGGTATATATGTCCCCTGTCCTTGTTTATATAGTTCTCCCACCCCAATCATCCTCCAGTTATTATAATGCACCCCTATTATCCTTCATATGGTATAATAGAGCCTCATAGTCCTCCATACAGTATGATGCAGCCTCATAGCCCTCCATATAGCATAATACAGCCTCATAGCCCACCATATAGGATATTGCAGCCTCAGAGTCCTCCAAACATTATAATGCAGCCACATAGTCCCCCATATAGCATAATGCAGACTCATAGTCCTTCATATAGCATAATGCAGCCTCATAGCTCTCTATATAGTATAATGCACCCCCATAGTTCTCCATACTGTATAATGCAGCCTCAGAGTCCTCTATACAGTATAATTCAGCCTCTCAGTCCTTCATATAGCATAATGCATACTCATAGACCTTTATATAGTATAATGCACCCCCATAGTTCTCCATACTGTATAATGCAGCCTCATAGCACTCCATATAGAGTAATACAGCCTCATAGCCCTCTATATAGTATAATGCAGCCTTATAGCCCTCCATATAGTATAATGCAGACTCATAGCTCTCCATATATTGTAGCCTCATATATCTCCATATAGTATAATGCATCCCTATAGTTTTCCATACAGTATAATGCAGCCTCATAGCCCTCCATATAGAGTAATACAGCCTCATAGCCCTCTATATAGTATAATGCAGCCTCATAGCCCTCCATATAGTATAATGCAGACTCATAGCTCTCCATATATTGTAGCCTCATATATTTCCATATAGTATAATGCATCCCCAAAGTTCTCCATACAGTATAATGCACCTCATAGCCCTCCATACAGTATAATGCACCCTTATAGTCCTCCATATAGCATAATCCACCACATAGTCTTTGATATAGTATAATGCAGCCTCATACAGTGCTGTGCAAATTAATTGGGACAAAACATTTTTTTAGTGTTTTAAACCAGTTTTAACTGCTTTGAACAGGTGTGAGTGTCCAACCTTGAGTAACAAAATGTGATTTGACTGGTTTTAGTCAGAAAATAACAGCTAGCTGCCCCTCAGCTTCAAGTGAGAGCTTGTTTCTGTGAGGAGTGGTTTAGTGTACTTTTTCTCTCTGTGATTCGTGCCTGTAAAAATGGATGTTACTCCACGGAAGAGGTCTAGAATTATTACTCTTAATGAACATACAAGTCTGACTGTAAGAGAAATTGCTTCCACTGTTGGTATTGGAAATTCTACCGTTTAGCACACACAATGAAACTGGATTGTTTTCTCCAAAATGAAAAGGGAGATGTGGAAGAAAAAGGAAAACGACACCAAGAACTGATAAAACACTTATCAGAAATAGTAAAACTAATGCAAGAAAAACAAGTAAAGACTTGCTTTGGTTCCAATTAATTTGCACAGCACTGTAACTCTCCATATAATTAATGCTCCCACCTCCTCCTCCACCTATAATCCTCTGGCCACCGTGTACCCACTTATTAAAAAAATAAATAAATCTGTTCTCACCTCTCTCGGTTCCCCCACTGCTCCGGTCTCCCTGCAAAAACTGAAAACACAGGATGAGGCAGTGGCGGTGTGCGTTCCTCTGTGGAGCGCATATAACAGGAAGTGCCACGTACTCCTAGTGTGGAGAAGGTGGCACCAGCCTGCTATATGCGCTCCACAGTGGAATGAAGGTGATGAGGGAAAGCAATGGGCGGGAGCGGTGGCAGCATCCACCCCTAAGTTGTAGGGGGGGCCCTGACACATGGTCCCCATTGTGACAGTGTTTTCTGCCGCACAGTGACATGGATGTGCGTCCTTGGGGATGCACATCCATGTGAAGTGAGCACTGGGGTGGGCCACTGTGCCTCCGGGCCCCGTCGCAAACGCCAACCTCTGCAACCCCTATTGTTACGCCCCTGGTGATTGACCAAATGACCCTGGCCTGGTCCACCTTGCCCTAATAGGAAAATGATAACTTCCTACGCCCTAGTCAGATTATTCTACTATTCTTTTTAAAGTCTACTTATCATTATTAGTCTATTTCTCACAAACCACATACTGCTTTGAGAAAAAAAGGGTGTCTCTCACCAAAAATTCACAATAGTAACTGCATACAATTTAAAATGGATCTCTTAGACTTGATGAGACTGGTGTATTTACTTAAAAATTTCTCCTGATGTTAAGTGGAGCAAGAGTTAGAGATCTAAAGAGTCCTGGTGTATTCTGTTTCCAAACAACCACCCTGTCTGACAACTGCAGCTTGTAATGAACAGTGTGAGACCTCAGCAGGGAGGAGGAACTGTGAGGGTATCACAATCAGGATCAGTGGGGGGAAACTGAGGTAAAGAATTTAAAAGAGGGTTTTCCATTTCTGAAAAACCATGTAACCCCTTTGCTTCATTCACCCTCTCCAGGTCTAGCTCTATACCTGATATATTCAACTGAGTGCCACTGTTGCCTGACAGACAGGCGCCGGCAGCGGCCATGATTGAGGAGCGGGGGAGGGATCTGTTGGGCGGCCGGGAGATCCTGTGCACCAGGCTGTGGGCGACATGCAGTGGGCAGCAGTCCTCATATAGCTCCACCCCCTCTGCATATTTTCACATACCCCCACAAAAAAAGCACTGACAGTATGAAATATTAGCAGGGTGATAATGATCTGCTGAGAGACATACAATTTGGATTAATTCCGGCCATCATTAGCATGACCAGTCTAAGATCTAGAGTGACCATACACCTTTAATAGCTTTGATAACAGTTATCTCTCCCGACACCCACATACAGAACAACTGGACCATTCATGTGGAGAGAAGGGAGTAAGCAGTGGACATACCCAGCAAAAATTATTGCATTTGGAATATGGGACTAATTGAGATATCGATCTGACACGCCCACCCCACCACTCCAGGGCCAGGGGAGACTCGGGAACCGGGTGATTACTCGTTGTTCTCTTCACCTCTTTTGGTTCTTTTCATGGGGACAGACGGGGGCCGAGACCCGGTCCTGTGACCCTGATGGTGTCATTGTTAATAAATGGGAAATGACAGGGAAAGTCTGAGGGAATAGGGATATTCGTATTCATAACAACACCTGCGGTATGCGGCCAGGGTGATAGCCGCTGCTTCAGAACCTCTGGAAACTGTGACCGGTAGCTTGGATGTTCCACTTCCCACAGGAGGAGCGCAGTCCCCAGGACAGCGAGATGGAGGAGTCAGTTCATACCTTGGCAGATGTTCACTGGGGCGTCAGTACCCTGATGTCTCATACGGACTCTGCGGCCAGTGGTTGCCGCTAATAAAAGTTTCACACACCACAGCTGGAGTTCTGTTACTTAGTTCTTTCAATTAGCCGCCAAGTATGTCCCTTGCCAAATTCCGGTTCAGCATTGTCTCCAGAACCAGGTTAGTGCAGTCAAGCCACAGTCGGTGCCCTTTCTTTCCTCTCTAGGTGTTCTTGTCACTGGTAGTCTTTCTCTCTCTCCCAGCACTATAAGGGGTAGTTCTCTTCTGGGACGAGCGCGACACTACTCTGCCCCCTAGGCTTTCAGCACCTCCGCAGCACAGAGCACAATTAACGGCGGCCACAGGTGCTGTTGTGTCCCCTTCCGAGCACTGCTCCCTAGTTCAGCCACCTTCCCCAACTTGTGTCGGGTGTTCGGCCACAGCTCCCGTTAGGAGCTTGGGGCCTCCGGTTCAACGGCTCAGGCATACAGCTCCGCACTGTGTTCAGGGACGGGTCCCTGTCCACCAGCCCCTCCATTTTGTCAGATACGGGCGTATGGGGATCGATGTCTCATCCGCACCCCACCTGTCAGTTTTTCCCTCCCGTGGACGAGCATGGTCGTGCCCCAGCCCACGGGAGTCGACACCGCACCGCCGTTACACTCATAAATTCCACTCCACTCCCAATGGTCTCTACTCGCCAATTCCTTCCCTCCTACTGCTCCTGTCCCCCTTTTTTGAACCTGGGTCCTCCCTCAGGGTCCACTACCCGTCCCAGGGGCCTATAGTTGTGTGTGTGTGTGTGTATGTTTTGGGCTCAACTGCACCACCCCAGCAACAGGAAAGCAGGGGCACTACTCCCCTTAACCGCAGGATTCCAGTACCTCTGGTGGCGGCCTACACAGTGGGGCGCCACATTCCCCTTTGGCAAAGGTCAGCTCGTCCCTGAGCGACCCGGTTCCTAGACACTCTCTAAATGTTTTTTTTTTTTCATTTTTATGCATGCATGTTAACAATAACATAAACACTCAGCATTTTTTTTTCCTTTCGGGAGGCTTTTATACTTAAACGTTGCAATAACAAAATAGTCTAGTCCTTCAGGGTTGTCATAGGAAAAAAAATCAAAAGTACAAAATGTCCATAAAAAGTGCTCATTAAAAATAAAAACATAAGTTCACAGTCTCGTGAGCAGCATCCCCTACCGGGGCTCAAAAACAGTTCCTGGTTAAAGTCCTCCTCCCAAGTGCACAATTATCAAGGTTGGTTAACACTCCCAATTGTCTCTACTCTTCACCTCCTTCCCTCCTACTGCTCCTGTCCCCCTTTTTTGAACCTGAGTCCTCCCTCAGGGTCCACCCACCGTCCCAGGAGCCTACGGTTGTGTGTGTTTGTTTTGGGCTCAAATGCTCCACCCCAGCAACTGGAGAGCAGAGGCACTACTCCCCTTAACTGCAGGAGTGCAGTACCTCTGGTGGCGGCTTACCCTCCAACAGTCCCATACACAATGACTGGAGTGTGGGCACACATTCATGGCTCCTGCTCCATTCTCAGGAGTAGTTGTGGTCCAAGTGGTCAGATTCCCAACAATTAGCAAAAATTACCTGTCCTAATCAATTCAAAGAGTTATCCCACTCTTAGAAATATATAGCATATCCACAGAACATACTGTAAATGTGTGATAGGTGTGGGCACCATGTTTGGCACTTACACCCTTCTCTACAACTCTCTTAAGCAGGGGTCACATTCACCGTTTTTAGCAGAACCGCTAAAAACTTAGAGATTTTCTGCTGAAGTGGACACCGTTACGGGTATTTACTTCAGCAGGACGGTGACCCATAGGAACCCATTCTGTACCTGCACACAGCCGCACACTGTCTGTTTTGGCGACCACTTTTCAGGGGTGCACAGGAAACGTTGCAGGCCGAAACAGACAGTGTGCGGCCGCTGTGCAGGTACAGAATGGGTTCCTATGGGTCCCTGCTCTGCTGAAGTAAATACCGATGTCCGCTTCAGCAGAAAATCTCTAAGTTTTTAGCGGTTCTGCTAAAAACGGTGAGTGTGAGGCTAGGGTCACACATAGCAATCCGTGTTTGGAAGGGTTTTCCATGACCAATCCATTTTTGGGGTGCTTTTTGAGCCTCCTGTGCCCCTGAACGTTTTTTTGGACTTAGTCATTTTTTGCCAAAAAATGCTAGAAAAAACGGATCCGTTTTTAAACGGCCTCCAAAAACGTTCCTAGCAATGATTTTGGGTGCAGTAAAAAACAGATAGGGTGTTTATTACATATAATCTGTTTTTCCATCAGTTTTTGGACTTAGAAAAAAAAAATACCAAAACTGATGCCAAAAACGGACCAAGGGCTTATGTGTGACCCTAGTCTGACCCTTGCCTTACTGCCGGGGGCGGTTTTGATGAGTGAGCAGTACAATGCTTGAGTTCTCAGTACTGGAAACTAACAGGTCAGACACTTGTAGGGGCTTCACCCTAGTACCAAGTATGATGGAAGTCAATGGGAAGCTCCAACATTTTTACAGAGACTCTTCCAGAAAAATGCTCCAGCTTCCCTTTGACTTCTATGAGACTCGGGACTCGAGTCAAGCCTATCCAAACTTCCGACTGCTCATTCCGGAAAAAATGCTTGAGTTTCTTTTTGACCTCCACTATACTCGGTACTTTATTATTATTATTATATATATAGCGCCATTATATTCCATGGCGCTTTACATGCTAAAAGGGGCAGACTAGGACAATTAACATAGTAACAATACAAGTAACAATGAATGTGGACAATTTGGTCGTACAGATACAAGAGGGGAGAAATCCTGTCCACGAGGGCTCACAGTTTACGAGGGGCGGGTGGGGATACAGTGGGAGGGGGAAATTCCAGTCGTGAGGCGGTGTGGTGGACCGGGTCTTATTGCAGGTGGTAGGCTTGGCGGAACAGGTGGGTTCTTTTGAAGGTTCCCAGGGTAGGAGAATGTCTGATGTGTTGGGGCAGTGAGTTCCAGAGTACGGGTGAAGCACGGGATAAATCCTGTATGCGGTTGTGCGAAGAGGAGATGAGGGGGGAGTAGAGGAGGAGCTCTTGGGAGGATCGCAGGTTGCGTGAGGGTAGGTATCTGGAAACCATGTCAGACCCATTCAAGGGTCTAACCTGCTAGGTCCGGAAAAAATGCTCGAGTTTGTTATCGACCTCCATTATACTTGTTACTCGAGTTGAGCCCGTGCAAGCATCCGAACTGTTTTTTCTGGAAAAAATGCTCAAGTTTCCTATGGACTTCTATTATACTCAGTTTTTGAGTCGAGCCAGTCCAAGAGTCTGACCTGCTCGTTCCGAAAAAATGCTTGCATTTCCCATTGACATCCATAATATTGGGCACTCAAGTTGAGCCTATCCAAGCGTCCTAGCAGTTTGGTTCGGGTACCGATCACTCGAGTATTGTAGTGCTCACTCATCATTAGCTGCTACTGACTTGCCCAACCCCGGGGCCGTAGGGTACTCGGAACCGGGCTGACAGTTCGGCCAGGGGAGTCACAGGGGTTGAGACCTGGCTTCCATGACCTCGGAAGAGTCGGTATAACTGTCTGGCTGGTGATCAGGTTCTGGGGTTTATTGGATGGGAATAAGGTTTATAGGGAAAACGTTTGTGACGCCACCTACGGTACTTGGTCAGCATGGACCGACGCTGCGGGTCAGACTTCCGGGGTTGTTGGTATGGTTGCCTGATGTCGTCGTTCCCTGTAGGTGGACCAGTACCCCGGGACAAACGAGTTTATTAGCAAGAGTGTGTAAGGCCATAGTTGTGCCGGGTCTCTGTGTTTCAGTTGTAGTGGCAGTCGGCGGCTCTGCAGGCGGGAGAATAACACAGTCTCGCACAGCGTTGGAATTCTACACCCGATTTACTCACTGATCTTGCAATTGGCCACCGGGCGCTTCTCTCTACCAAGTCCAGTCTAGCCTGTCCACAAGAAATCGGGATAGCTGCCCAGGACCTCTTCGTGTGCCTCTCCGTTCTCTGGTCACTCTCCCAGCGCTACTTCTTCGCCTCTCCTCTCCACATGCAGTGCCCCAATCTAGCAGCCACGGGTCCTGTTAGGCGACTGGTACCTGTCTCCTGACCCTAGTTCAACTGCTCTCTCTGCGGGTGCGTCGGGTTGCGGCCACCACTCCTGGAGATTGGGTGGCCTCGGGTTCAGTGGTTCGGGCTTACAGCATCCGTGCCACACTCAGGGCCAGTTCCCTGGTTTTCTTCACCAACCCCTCCGTCCGTCCGTCTTAGTCCCGGATCCGGACGCCCAGGCTGTTCTTACTCCACCTGTGCCCCAGGGGTTCTCTATGTTCTCGCCTGCACACTTGGCTTCTACCGCCTTTGCTTACTACTCACTAACTACCAACTCACTAGCTATCTCTTCACTGTCTGTTCTTCCTTTGTCCCATTTTGATTGGGCCCTCCCCTCGGGTTTGCCCATGGTCCCCTGGGTCCTAGGGGGTGTGGGACTGTTTGGTGGGGACCTAGATTCACCATCCCATTTCCTTTAGGACTGAGACACCACACCCATTCAGTGAGTGCAGTACCCCTTTGTGGCGACAAGACCGGGGGCGCCACACTACCCTTTAAGATTAGAGGACTATTCCTGTTGTATCAGTGGAGTAGTGGGACACCAGTGTCCTGTCCTTCTGGTGAACATGTCCCTGGTAATGTGACAAGACTTTTAGTGATGGCTGGGATTCCAATGGTCACTCCAACACCTAACTCATCCATCTCATGGAAAATGATTATGGCTGGAATTTTTAATGGGTCGTCATCATTTTGTGACATATTAGATTTTACATTGCAGATTACTCACACTCCTCACAATGACAGATTTCGGAGCTTTAATGTAACCATGGACAGAGGACACTTCAGTTCACCGAATGACATAACGGCGTCTAAAAAAGGCTCAAGAGAGCTCCAAGGAAGATTCCTTCTCTTCCAAGGACACAGTGATCACTTAATTACTGGTGTTACTTCCTTGGATGTAGATGGTAATAATCATTTGAGCAGGTATTGGTCCTCGGTAGACGGAGACCCCTTCTCGCCATTTCAGTAGATGCCCGTTTCTTCTTTCCGAAGCCGTGCTAATATATAGGACACATCTTGAGGAGTCAGCTGCTGGAAAGAGACATCTGACCTAGTTTTCAGCTTTATTATACTAAATCCTCTTTCAGGAAACATTCCAGCTGTGAGATGAACAAAATCCCCAATATGAGGACTGGATGGTGGTAAATAAAGAACACCGGGGATAATAGGAGTGCTGGCAAGAGTTTAAAGGTGCTAAGCTTTCTCAGTCCTGGGCATGGTAATTAAAGTGAAGCCCTTGCTGGAAACTGCTTTAAACATGTGAAGGAATTGCTGTATGAGCAATTCCCCATCACAATGTTATTAATAGAATTGCTCCAAATCTCATATAAAGGCTTGTTAGACCCCATTCACAGAACACTGACTGCTGTAAAGCGAGGCCAGCCCTAGCAACTCCGATATCTATAGAATGATATAGCGACATAGTCATCTATAGAATGCGGAATGTGCATTCAAAAATGTCTTCTGTAACCATGTCACCATTATAGAAGCCGCACCATTACTTACCTTGTTTCCACCATCTTGCTACCGCGCAGAGGAAAGCTCAACAAGTGCTACTTTCTCAGAGATTATGGGTCGCGTTCAGTGCCAGCTGGGCAGGGCCGGTATTAGACATAATGATTAAAGTGGGGCCCTAAATGCTCACATATTCACCATTATAGAAGGCGCACCATTACTATACCTTGTTTCCACCATCTTGCTACCGCGCAGAGGAAAGCTCAAACAAGTGCTACTTTCTCAGAGATTATGGGTCGCGTCAGTGCCAGCTGGGCAGGGCCGGTATTAGACATAATGATTAAAGTGGGGCCCTAAATGCTCACATATTCACCATTACACACAGATATTAGGTTACACTTACATGTGCTAGTTCAGACGTAAGAAGCATCGACAATATTAAAGTAATTCAGGCGCTCGTTTGCGTTCTTAGCACGGATGTAAAGATAAAGGCAATCGCTACAGATTCCTATCTTACTCGTTTTTGGCTCATTGCAGACATGTTTACACCTATGATCATTATCTGTGCATACACGTATTTATAAATGGATGCTACATATACATACTACTGTGGACACAATACAATATGTTAACCACCTAGCTGGACATCACGTGTTTACAATGAGCAATACACTACATATGTATACAGGAGCATATACACACATGTATACACACATGGCACACACGCATGTATACACACACACACAACAAATATGTATACACACATGGCCATGTATACACCAAGCACACACAAATATGTATACACACACGCATGTGTACACAGAGCATGCACACATGTCAATACATGCACATAACATAGATGTATACACTGAGCACATACACCATATGTATATACATACATAGCGCACTCACAGATGTATAAACCGAGCACACACACATATGTATATACACACATAGCACCAGTGGCGAACCTTGAGCCCGAAAGGCCCTGGTGCAGCAGCTGTGGTGGGTGGGGGGGGAGGGGTGCTGGTGGATGTCGTGAGGAGTGGGGGGGGGGGTGCTAGCGGATGTCGGTGAGGAGTGGGGGGATGGTGGGGGTAAGGTGCTGTGGGTGATCGGCCCCTACCTGCGCCAAGCCGCATTGCAGTCCTGGGAGCCGGGGCGGCAGAGGAGAGGAGGGGCGGATCAGCTTCTCTCAGTTAACCTCCTCTCCTCTGACATCAGGGTCACGGGGGTCGTCTGGAGGCCCCCTGCAGGCTTGAGGGGCCCCCCAGCCGGTCGGGGCCCTGGTGCAGCTGAACCACGGTAGGTCCGCCCTGCATAGGACACACATGTATATACTGAGAACATACACACATATGTATAGACTGAGAACATACACACATATGTATGTACACAGTGTATATACTGAGTATATATATATATATATGTATATACACACATAGCTCACCCATATATACACCAAGTACACAGACATATGAATACACACACATACTGTAGCACACACATGTATACACAGAGTACATGCACACATATATATATACACACACAGCACACATGTATACACCTAGCACACATACAAATGTATACATACATAGCACCACACACATATGTATAGACTGAGCACACACATATGTATATGCACATAGCACCAAAAAATGTATACAGGAGCCCGCACAAGTATAGTAGTTCACATACTGACAGTGTCAGACTAGGGTTGCAGGGGGCCCACACTGACTCTGGGGCCAAAGATCAACTACATGCAAATATTCCATATAATAATATACTGGGTAGCTTGTAAAATGAAGGATGAGATGCTTCTTTCATCTCTAATAGTGAAAAAGTCTAGTGTGCCAACTACTGATTATGTTGGGAGGTAAGTGACTAAAGCAAAAGGGCCCCCGGAGGATTTCCCAGTGTTCCAGCGTGCCAGTCCAAGCCTGTATACTGTCCCTATTGTGCCATTCTGTGCTCCACAAAAAAATATGCAAGTGCCCTTCCTAGGTAAATACTGCACTCACAGATTACATAATGGGCACTATATACATACAAAGTAATACATAATGTGCCATGCATGCCCATATAATGCCAGCAAGATGCCTTGAGGATAAAATGATTGTCATACAATAAAGTAACACATAGTGCTCACATAAGGGTAAATGGAGTCATATAGCTGTAAGAGAGTGTCATACTGTGCCCAGATAAATAGAGTATCCAGCGCCCAGTAAGTCACCAAAGTGCCCATTGTACCTTGTGCCCCATCTGGAATGAGCTGCTCCTCTGTGCAGGAGAATGATGCTGCCCTCTGCTGGTAATAGGCAGAAAAGCTGCTGATGACTGACATCTCATTTTCTCTTGCACAGTTTATACAGAGCAATTTTTGACATTTATTGTTAACCAGTTCAGGACCGGGCCATTGTTCTCCATTACTGACCAGTCACCTTTTTGGGTTTTTCTTTCAATGGATTTAAAGAGTTATACATTTTATTCTCATTCGGAAATTCAAATAATATTTGCATCTTTATATTTTATACATAGGGTCTAATTTTTATTTAGCAACTTTTTTTTATGCCAATATTGGACAATAATGGAAATATTTATCCACATTATTTAATATTTTATTATCAAAAAAGAACCCAATTGCAATCCAGTGTCAATTTTGCTCCCCTTTTCATAATAATTTTTCTTATATATCACACTTTTTTCAATGGGGCAGAGATAGATTGCCCTTGGCCAAAATATATATTATTATTATTATTATTTATTATTTTATACCCTGTACCTCCCAAAGTTCTTAAAAGACCTTAAGGGGTATTTTAATATATTAATAATGCACCCCCTGTACCTAATTCTAATAATAATGTTCACTGTCCCTTTTTAATGTAATAAAGCGTCTCCTTAAAAAGCCCCCATTGTGTCTTCTTATAATAAGCCCCCATTGTGTCTCCTTATAATAACCCCCATTTTGTCTCCTTATAATAACCTCCCATTGTGTCTCCTTATAATAACCCCCATTGTGTTCTCCTTTATAATAAGCCCTCCATTGTGTCTCCTTATAATAAGCCTCCATTGTGTCTCCTTATAATAAGCCCCATTGTGTCTCCTTATAATAACCCCCCATTGTGTCTTCCTATAATAAGCCCCATTGTGCCTTCCTTATAATAAGCCCCCCATTGTGTCTCCTTATAATAACCCCCCATTGTGTCCCTTATAATAAGCCCCTCATTGTGTCTCTTATAATAAGCCTCCATTGTGTCTTCTTATAATAACCCCCCATTGTGTCTCTTATAATAAACCCCCATTGTGTCTCCTTATAATAAGCCCCATTGTGTCTTCTTATAATAAGCCCCCATTGTGTCTTCTTATAATAACCCCCCATTGTGTCTCCTTATAATAACCCCCCATTGTGTCTCCTTATAATAACCCCCATTGTGTCTTCTTATAATAACCCCATTGTGTCTCCTTATAATAAGCCTCCATTGTGTCTTTTTATAATAACCCCCCATTGTGTCTCCTTATATAAACCCCCATTGTGTCTCCTTATATAACCTCCCATTGTGTCTCCTTATAATAAGCCTCCATTGTGTCTCTTATAATAACCCCCCATTGTGTCTCCTTATAATAACCCCCCCATTGTGTCTCCTTATAATAACCCCCATTGTGTCTCTTATAATAACCCCCCATTGTGTCTCCTTATAATAACCCCCCATTGTGTCTCCTTATAATAAGCCCCCATTGTGTCTCCTTATAATAAGCCCCCATTGTGTCTCCTTATAATAACCCCCATTGTGTCTCCTTATAATAAGCCCCCATTGTGTCTCCTTATAATAAGCCCCCCATTGTGTCTCCTTTATTATAATAAGCCCCCATTGTGTCTCCTATATAAGCCCCCATTGTGTCTCCTTATAATAACCCCCCATTGTGTCTCCTTATAATAACCCCCCATTGTGTCTCCTTATAATAACCCCCATTGTGTTCCTATATACCCCATGTTCTAATAAACCCCCATTGTGTCTTCTTATAATAATGCCCCCATTGTGTCTCCTTATAATAAGCCCCCATTGTGTCTTCTTATAATAACCGCCCATTGTGTCCTCTTATTAATAAGCCCCCCATTGTGTCTCCTTATAATAACCCCCCATTGTGCTCCTTATAATAACCCCCCATTGTGTCTCCTTATAATAAGCCCCCATTGTGTCTCCTTATAATAACCCCCCATTGTGTCTCCTTATAATAAGCCCCCATTGTGTCTCTTAATAAGCCCCATTGTGTCTCCTTTATAAACCCCATTGTGTCTTCTTATAATAACCCCATTGTGTCTCTTTAATAAGCCCCCATTGTGTCTCCTATATAAGCCCCCATTGTGCTCTTAAATAAGCCTCATTGTGTCTCTTATAATAAGCCCCCATTGTGTCTCCTATATAACCCCATTTGTCTCCTATAATAACCCCCATTGGTCTCTTATATATAAGCCCCCATTGTGTCTCCTTATAATAAGCCCCATTGTGTCTTTATAATAAGCCCCCATTGTGTCTCTTATAATAAGCCCCCCATTGTGTCTCCTATAATAACCCCCATTGTGCCCTTATAATAAGCCCCCATTGTGTCTCCTTATAATAACCCCCATTGTGTCTCTTATAATAACCCCCCATTGTGTCTCCTTATAATAAGCCCCATTGTGTTCTTATAATAAGCCCCCATTGTTCTCTATAATAAGCCCCCATTGTGCTCTTTATAATAAGCCCCATTGTGCTCTTATATTAACCCCCATTGTGTCTCTTATATAACCCCCATTGTGTCTCTTTATATAACCCCATTGTGTCTCCTTATAATAAGCCCCATTGTGTCTCCTTATATAAGCCCCCATTGTGTCCTTATAATAGCCCCATTGTGTCTCCTTATAATAAGCCCCATTGTGTCTCCTTATAATAACCCCATTGTGTCTCTTTATATAGCCCCATTGTGTCTCCTTATAATAACCCCCATTGTGTCTCCTTATAATAACCCCCATTGTGTCTCTTATAATAACCTCCATTGTGTCTCCTTATAATAACCCCATTGTGTCTCTTATAATAACCCCCATTGTGTCTCCTTATAATAACCCCCATTGTGTCTTTTATAATACCCCCATTGTGTCTTTTATAATAAGCCCCATTGTGTCTCCTTATAATAACCCATTGTGTCTCCTTATAATAACCCCCATTGTGTCTCTTATAATAAGCCCCATTGTTCTCCTTATAATAAGCCCCCATTGTGCTCTATATAACCCCCCATTGTGCCTCTTTATAATAAGCCCCATTGTGTCTCTATATAAGCCCCCCATTGTGTCTCTCTTATATAAGCCCCATTGTGCTCTTTATAATAACCCCCATTGTGTCTCCTATAATAAGCCCCCATTGTGTCTCCTTATATAACCCCCATTGTGTCTCCTTATAATAACCCCCCATTGTGTCTCCTTATAATAAGCCTCCATTGTGTCTTCTTATAATAAGCCCCCATTGTGTCTTCTTATAATAACCCCCCATTGTGTCTCTTATAATAACCCCCCATTGTGTCTCCTTATAATAACCCCCATTGTGTCTCCTTTAATAAGCCCCCCATTGTGTCTCCTTATAATAACCCCCCATTGTGTCTCTTATAATAACCCCCATTGTGTCCCTTATAATAAGCCCCCATTGTGTCTCTTATAATAAGCCCCCCATTGTGTCTCCTTATAATAAGCCCCCATTGTGTCTCCTTATAATAGCCCCCCATTGTGTCTCCTTATAATAACCCCCATTGTGTCTCCTTATAATAAGCCCCCATTGTGTCCCTTATAATAACCCCCCATTGTGTCTCCTTATAATAACCCCCCATTGTGTCTCCTTATAATAAGCCTCCATTGTGTCTTCTTATAATAACCCCCCATTGTGTCTCCTTATAATAACCCCCATTGTGTCTCTTATAATAAGCCCCCCATTGTGTCTCCTTATAATAAGCCTCCATTGTGTCTTCTTATAATAAGCCCCCATTGTGTCTTCTTATATAAACCCCCCATTGTGTCTCCTTATAATAACCCCCATTGTGTCTCCTTATAATAAGCCCCCCATTGTGTCTCCTTATAATAACCCCCCATTGTGTCTCCTTATAATAAGCCCCCATTGTGTCTCCTTATATAAGCCCCCCATTGTGTCTCCTATAATAACCCCCCATTGTGTCTCCTTATAATAACCCCCCATTGTGTCTCCTTATAATAACCCCCCATTGTGTCTCCTTATAATAACCCCCCATTGTGTCTCTTTAATAAGCCCCCATTGTGTCTCCTTATAATAACCCCCCATTGTGTCTCCTTATAATAACCCCCCATTGTGTCTCCTTATAATAAGCCCCCATTGTGTCTTCTTATAATAAACCCCCATTGTGTCTTCCTTATAATAAGCCTCCATTGTGTCTCCTTATAATAAGCCCCCCATTGTGTCTCCTTATAATAAGCCTCCATTGTGTCTCCTTATAATAAGCCTCCATTGTGTCTCCTTATAATAAGCCCCCATTGTGTCTCCTTATAATAACCCCCATTGTGTCTCCTTATAATAAGCCTCCATTGTGTCTCCTTATAATAAGCCTCCCATTGTGTCTCTTTATGATAAGCCCCATTGTGTCTCCTTATAATAACCCCCATTGTGTCTCCTTATAATAAGCCTCCATTGTGCCTCTTTGTAATAATCCTCTAAATGTGCCTTCTTGCTATAATGTCCCGAGTGTGTATTCATATTATATTACCCCCTTATTGTGTGTTTTTTATAGCAATGATCATGGCACAGAAGCAATAGATAAACTAATACTCACCTCCCCTTGCTCTTGTGCACATCAGTCATGTGCACTCCACTGCTGACTATAAGCTGGCGCAGGCGGCACCAATAAATGATGTTATCTCCTGTGTGGTGCCAGTCTCCTTCAGGTTGTAGGCCAGAATCAGCCAGCGTCCTGCCTGAGCAGATGAGGGAGCCGGTGGCTCCCTGCTCCACTATAGTAGTATCCATGTCCTGGCCTGCCCTTCTGGCATTTGCCAAAATTGCCAGAGAGCCAGCTCAACCCAATCCACTACAGGTCTGCATATATCCCTGACTGTCCTCCTCCCTCTGCTAACTCTAGCACTGAGAGAAGGGTGCAGAGCCATCACAGCCAGGTGCAGCTGCTCTGATGGAATTGTAACATTTTTGCAGGTCCCTCCGCTTAATAAAGGATTTACAGACTCTGCAGCATCAAAAAGATAGAAAGTTTAATGAAGAAATTTGCTTAACTTTACATTTAGGAAGCAAATGATCAATAACAAACTCTTTCTGTGCAAAGGCGTCCATAGCCTTTACCTTGCATGTTCCTGAATGATCATAGGATGGTAGAGGTGGAAGGGACCTCCTGGGTCATCTGGTCCAACTCCCTGCTCAAAGCAGGATTCACTAAATCATCTCAGCCTCTGTGTGAACACTTCCATTGAAGGGGAATTCACCACCTTTCGTGGCCGCCTGTTCCACTTGTTGATCACCCTCAGGGTACCTTTACACGCCGCTACAACAGGATGGATACAACCCGCTACAGGCTACAAATGTAGCTTGCAGCGCCAATATAGCCCGTAGTAGCGGCGTGTGAAGACGGGACGACACAGCCGGCTACAGATACCTCTGTATCCGTGCACTGCCCATAAACAGGTGGCTACACAGGCGATTGTAGCGAGCTGTATCGGCGTGTAAAGAAGGAACAGAAGGGTTGTTTCTACACCATGCTATGTAGCTGGGGCGTGACCCTGGCTCCGTGTTACCGCGCCCCATGTGCGATCATTGGAGGAAGCTCCTGCATGACGATTGGTTGTCGGCGCACAGGGCGGCATATTTAAGGAGCTGACCAGTCACACTACACAATCGCTCGAGCGTCAAGTATTAATCAGCCTCCTGCGATGCCTGCCCAATCATGATGTTATTGCTTTGTCCTATCAGCGTACGGACGTCTCGTAATCCACAATTTGTAGCACGCCTATGTGCTGTCCCTGCTGCACCAGGTCCGCCCATAGTAGCTGGTTGTAGCGGTGTGTAAATGAGCTACAGATGGCTACTTGAGACACCCGGCGATGTAGCTAGCTGTAGATGTTGCGTAGCGTAGCGCACCTTGTGGCGGCGTGTGAAGAGGGTGCGTTTCCCGTTTGTAACCGTTTGGGCGTGCTCGTGCACGTGAAGTAGCGGTTGGTATCCATCCTGTTGTAGCGGCGTGTAAAGGTACCTTCAGTGTCAGAAAGTTGTTTCTTATATCTAATCTGTGTCTTCTCCCATTCAGCTTCATCCCATTGCTTCTAGTGTTTCCTTGTGCAAATGAGAATAAAGCTGATCCCTCTACAGTGTGATAGCCCTAGAATAAAGCTGATCCCTTTACAGTGTGACAGCCCTAGAATAAAGCTGATTCCTTTACAGCGTGACAGCCCTAGAATAAAGCTGATCCCTTTATAATGATAGCCCTAGAATAAAGCTGATCCCTATACAGTGTGACAGCCATAGAATAATGCTGATCCCTCTATAGTGACATCCCTAGAATAAAGCTTATCCCTCTACAATGTGATAGCCCTAGCATAAAGCTGATCCCTATACAGTGTGACAGCCCTAGAATAAAGCTGATCCCTCTACAGTGACAGCTCTAAAATAAAGCTGATTCCTATACAGTGAGACAGCTCTAGAATAAAGCTGATCCCTCTACAGTGACAGCCCTAGAATAAAGTTTCTCCCTATACAGTGTGACAGCTCTAGAAAGAAGCCGATCCCTCTACAGTGTGATAGCCCTAGCATAAGGCTGATCCCTATACAGTGAGACAACCCTAGAATAAAGCTGATCCCTCTGCAGTGACAGCCCTAGAATAAAGCTGATCCCTATACAGTGAGACAGCCCTAGAATGAAGCTGATCCCTCTGCAGTGACAGCCCTAGAATAAAGCTGATCCCTATACAGTGTGACAGCCCTAGAATAAAGCTGATCCCTCTGTACTGACAGCCCTAGAATAAAGCTGATCCCTATACAGTGACAGCCCTAGAATAAAGCTGATCCCTATACAGTGTGACAGCCCTAGAATAAAGCTGATCCCTCTGTACTGACAGCCCTAGAATAAAGCTGATCCCTATACAGTGTGACAGCTCTAGAATAAAGCTGATCCCTCTATAGTGACAGCCCTAGAATGAAGCTGATCTCTATACAGTGTGACAGCCCTAGAATAAAGCTGATCCCTCTACAGTGTGAAAGCCCTAGCATAAAGCTGATCCCTATACAGTGAGACAGTCCTAAAATAAAGCTGATCCCTCTAAAGTGACAGCCCTAGAATAAAGCTGATCCCTATACAGTGAGACAGCCCTAGAATAAAGCTGATCCCTCTACAGTGACAGCTCTAGAATAAAGCTGATCCCTATACAGTGTGACAGGTCTAGAAATAAGCTGATCCCTCTACAGTGTGACAGCCCTAGAATAAAGCTGATCCCTCTACAGTGTGACAGCCATAGAATAAAGCTGATCCCTCTACAGTGACAGCCCTAGAATAAAGCTGATTCCTCTACAGTGTGACAGCCCTAGAATAAAGCTGATTCCTCTACAGTGTGACAGCCTTAGAATAAAGCTGATTCCTCTACAATGTGGGAGTCCTTGAGATATTTGTAGACAGAAATTAAGTCTCCTCTCAGTCTTCTTTTTGGCAAGCTAAACATTCCCAAATAATGTAACTGTTCCTCATAGGACATGGTTTGCAGATTGGTCACCATCTTCTCTGAACTTGCTCCAGTTTGTTGATGACTTTTATCAAATGTTGTGCTCAGATCTGGACACAGTATCCAGATGAGGTCTGACCATAGAGGAGTTCAGGGTGATAATGACTTCACATGATCTAGACTGGATGCTTCTGTTAATACATCACAGAATTGTGTTTGCCTTTCTTGCTGCTGCATCACACTGTTGACTCGTGTGCAGTCTGTGATCCATTAGTAAACCCGAGTCTTTTTCACATGTGCTATGTCATACGCAATCAGGGCCGGCCTTATGTTGAATGGTGCCCTGTGCGAACTTGCCTTATGGTGCCCCCACGCCATTACTTACTCAGAACACATGAGCATACATGTTTGTACGTGATCTATTCATGGTCTTTAAGGAGAGCAGGGAGGGGCGTTGCTATGCTAGGGTCAGAAAAAATCAGGGACCCAAGCCCAAAGACCTATATCCCCTCCCACCTGTCATTACCAACCCTCCCATATATAGAGGTGTTACCTGTCATCTTACAGGAGAGGAGGTGAGCTGTGACATCACCTATTGTGAATGGTGGATCCTGTGTTATCTACTGTATAATGAGGTGTTATCAGTAATTGTACAGGAGGAGGAGGTGAGCTGTGATATCACCTATTGTGAATGGTGGATCCTGTGTTATCTACTGTATATAGAGGTGTTATCAGTCATTGTACAGGAGGAGGAGGTGAGCTGTGATATCACCTATTGTGAATGGTGGATCCTGTGTTATCTACTGTATATAGAGGTGATATCAGTCATTGTACAGGAGGAGGTGTGCTGTGATATCACCTATTGTGAATGGTGGATCCGCTCTGTACACCTCGTACACACGCGGCTCCGCTCCGTACACCTCGTACACACGCGGCTTCGCTCCATACACCTCGTACACACACGGCTCTGCTCCGTACATCTCGTACACACTCGGCTCCGGTCCGTACACCTCGTACACACACGGCTCCGCTCCGTACACATCGTACACACGCGGCTCTGCTCCGTACACATCGTACACACTCGGCTCCGCTCTGTACACCTCATACACATGCGGCTCTGCTCCGTACACCACGTACACACACGGCTCCGCTCCGTACACCTCATACACACGCAGCTCTGCTACATTCACACTGTAAATCCCTCCTGATCCCACACATAAACTCACCTCATCCATTTCTTCACTTCATCCTGCTTGGTGGAAGCTGCCCTGCATACTCGGAGATGCTGATCATGTGATCGCTGACTCCTCTCCTCCATTGACATCATCACAGGTCATGTGCAGCTCCACAGGTGGGGTCACACTGCAGGGTGGGAGGGGTAATAACGCTGCAGCGGCCAGGACTATAGTAGAGGGAGCGAAATCCGCAGTGGGCCGCGCTACCACCAGGCGAGGCGCCCCTGCGGATGCCGCCCTCTGTCTACTAGCAGCCGCACAGATCTAGCGAAGCCCCTGGGAGCGGTAGCAGGGCAGCAAATAACAGTGACTGCTGTCTCCCTGCGGCGCCCCCTGGAGCATGGCGCCCTGTGCGGCCGCACAACTCGCACATGCCTAAAGCCGGCCCTGTACGCAATCATGCTGTGTCCTGAGAAAGCAGGTCTGTCAAGTGACTCTGGGGCACTTGGTAGTCCTTCCACCCCTCATCAAGAACTAGGGGCGCCCCTGAAACGTGGGCTGCAAAATATTTGGGCAATGTCAACTATGACTCCCCTCTATTATCCAGAACTCAGAGCCATATCAAGTTCATTGTTCTTCTACCATGTCATTAGGACATACGTCCCTTTGCTTCAGTGGGCACCCTCCGGTGCATCATATCTGCAGGGTAAGCACTTCTTGTTCGGTGAGGGTGAGCCCTAGCTGAAAATATGGATGCATTGAAGCAAGACTCTCCATGATAAGCTTAGCTATAATAGCGGTCTCAGCTACTTTAACTTTTGGCAATGCAAGGGTTAAAGGATCTATGACCTCAATGGTTTTGGTAATTCCAATATAGATAGTGTTAGTGTTGGAGGTAATCTGCGTCTCCCTATGTCAGAGATGCATTATGTCATCCACCTGCAGATCGCTGGGACTGGAGGTGTTAAATGCGTCTGCAAGATATTTGTAAAAGCTCTTACTGCAATGCACAGCACATTGACATTAGTCTACGATACTACTGCATTGCCTGCTCCGTATACTTGCTTGTCTAAGATCACTGCAGTCCTCTGCCTCGCACTAACTTCACTTGACAATGTTAATAAACCTCATCACGTAGCTATAGCCATTTATAAAGTATAACCATTCGGCTGCCAAGAGCCCCGTTTACATGAATTATGTGCCGCACTTGTATTATTTGGGCTCTTTATTTCCAGAATTATACTATTTGTGACTTTCATTCCATTTTTGCAAATCAGCTATAGAATAGGTACCGTAGTTGGGGGCTTCAAGGAAATCTCCTCTTTGATCACCTGCTCGTACCTACCATGGAGGCACAAGTCCTGAATCAGCCCCTCTATGCTGTAATCTTGGCTTGGCTAGTGTGGCAAATGGCTGTCAATGGGAAAGGAAGTGGGTTGGACCAGTACATGAACCGGTCTAACTGGCCTCCTACATACTAGTAGGTCCGCCAGTAGATCCTACTCTGTCATGCTCCTAGGAACACATATGACTTGTGTGCGCAATGCGTTGGCATACGAATTGTCAGTGGCAATGGGAATGGAAGTGGGTTGGACCAGTCATGACTGGTCTACTGGCGCCTACATACTAGTAGTGTTCCAGTAGATCCCTATTATGTCATACTCGTAGGAAACATGACTTGTGTGCCAATGCGTTGGCATACAGATTGACGGTGTCAGTGAGAAAGGAAATGGGTTGCTAGGTATGTGGACCGGCCTATCTGTCCACCTAGAATACCAGTAAGTCCTCCAGTAGGACCCTACTCTGTGACACAACTATGAACACCTATGACTTGTGTGCAAAATGTGTTGGCGTACAAATTGTCGGTGTCAATGGGAATGGAAGTGCGTTGATAGATATATGGACCGGTCTAACTGGCTGCCTAGAATACCAGTAGATCCCCCAGTCGGATCCTACTATGTCATACTGCTAGGACCACATGTGACTTGTGTGCACAATGCCTTCACATACAGATTGACGGTGTCATGAGGAATGGAAGTGGTTTGATAGGTATATGTTCCGGTCTAACTAGCCGCCTACAATACTAGTAGATTCCCCAGTAGGTCATATTGCCCTAGGAACACATGTGACTTGTGTGCATAATGCTTTGGGGATCCAGATTGATTTTGAGCCCCAAGGATGGTTGGCCCAATGTACCACACTCCGTCACTTGATAGGCAACTCAAAGGGCAAGCACCAAAATTCAAACTCATTTCATCTTACCGTGACACCATCTACAGTGTATGATGTTTGAAGACGAAGAGCCTCACGTCCACTTGGGACCATCACACATCCTAATGGTTGCAGCTTCATCAACGTTATCAATCTAGGTAGGTCCTAATTTTCCATTGACCTTCCATTCAGAAACCATACATGACTACCCAACAGAAAACTCCAGGAGGCTCAAGGAGAAAGTGTAGACCTCACAGAAGAGTTGACAAGTTTCCCCGGTGGCACAGAAGCCTGTCTCAAATTCTGCATCAAGAGATTGAACCGTGGTGTCCAGAGACAGTGGTAATGGTCATGGATAGAAGCTGTAGCCTCCCAGAGACTAGAAAGTGAGTAAAAGTCATATAAAGGGATTACAGTTTTTAATAGGTCCCTAGTTGTCAAGCTCAGACAAGGGAATGTCCGATGCAATGATTACAACAGGGATGGAAAGGGAGGAAGGCCCTACAGGTAGGGAGAGGGGAGACGGGTCACCTCCTGACACTCACCTGCTTCTGTACCCTAAGTTCCCTAATGTCCCTATACGGGTCCTTCCCCCCATCACTATCACATGCCTAATCACTCACTGTCCCTCTACTCACCCTAGAAAGTTCAAAGGCCAGTAAGTGCTCTAGCCTCATCTCTACAGTAATAAGATATAGGGGAATGTGGACAGAGGGACATAGACTAAGACTAACTTCTCCGCCTTCACCTTAGCCCCCAGGGCTGCAAGCGTCACAATTTCAGCAACTTAAAGAGACTTGCTCCTTCCACGGTGGTCAGCATTGAAATGGAATCTATAACTGGCATCAGATGATGGATCATGTGAGGGAAGGGGAGTGGTCACAAAAAGACAGCACCTGAGATAGGACTAATAAAGAACTACCATCAAGGAAAGAGTTCTTAACCCCTGCAGCATCTAAATAAAGAATATACATTTAAAAACAGAGTCTCACAAGGCAACGTGACCCTCAGAGTCAAAGGTCTCCCAAGGGTGGGAGACACCCATGACTCTGGTCTCAAGTGCAAAGCCAAAGTTCTATGAACATACTTCTTGTCCAAAATGTAAGCAAATGTCCTCCTTTCCACTAACATTTGCCAAAATCAGTATTCTCTGATTGGCCCAATGCGTTGTCACACACCGATTTGCTCTCTATCTGCAGTCTGTGTTGGATGCTGATGTGATTTAATGTGTGTGAATTTCTTCTTGAACTGCATGGGTTAATGTCAGTTCTGCTATGTCTGGCTATGTCTGTGCTCAAGTGCTGCATGTTGTGAAGCTTGTGTGAGTATTCTGGAATCTCCTCCCTAGCCTTTAAATAGCTTCTCCCTCCACCAGATGGCGTCGCTGTTAGAGTTTTCACTTTGGCCTGCTGCCACAGCTTTTGCGCAGTCACTTTGCCTGTGACCAAGCTTTTGCTGCAGTCACTTTGTGGCCACTTTGCCATCACTTGTGTACCAGCTTTTGCTGCAGTCACTTTGCTGTGACCATGCCTTTGCTGCAGTCTGCGGAAGTTTAGCTATTGCTGTAGTGGCTTCTGTATCCGGTCCTATGTGAAAGGTGAAAGGGTGTAGAATAGGGCTGGATTGAGGAGTTGAGGACGAGGGTGCGGCCTGAACCTCCTCGCCATCAGAGGTACCTTCGGGAGCAGGACTAATCAGGGACCCCAAGTCCAGGGTTAGACTATTTTCTCAGGTGCCCCTTACCCTTTTTACTATCATCTTGCTCATCCACTTCCACGACCGTGACAGCAGCCCATTCCAACAGTGAACAGAAGAGCCAAAGCAGGCAGTCTGTTTTCATGGGATTTATAGGACTTCAGCATTGGCAAAATTACATCCTACTGTTGCTCTAGAATAGGAAGGGGGAAGTCCAGGCCTCAAGGGACAACAGGTCATGTTTTCAGGATTTCCTTAGCATTGCACAAGTGATAATATAATCACCTGCAGTGGTGATTCCAACCCCTGTGCAATGTTAAGTAAATTCTGAAAACATGACCTGTTGGCGGCCCTTGAGTCTGGAGTTCCCCACTCCTGCTATACTGCAATATGAAGTGCAAAAAGATTGTGCCATGCACTTGTAGGATCCCCAGACTCTGTGCTCTGAAGATTTTCCTGAGCAAAGTATGTCTAGCCCTTTCTCTTTTTTAAATTTACGCTGCTATGTATAAAAGTGCAAAAGCACTTACAGTATATACATAAAATATACAATAGATCCCTGCCTATGATACAGTGGGGAAAAACAGTATTCAGTCATCCACCAATTGTGCAAGTTCTCCCACTAAAAAGATGAGGTCGGCCTGTAACTGCCATCATAGGTGACCTCAACTATGAGATAAAATGAGAAAACAATCCGAAAATCACATTGTCTGATTTGGAAAGAATTTTTTTTTCAAATTTTGGTGTAAATAAGTATTTGGTCACCTACAAACAAGCAAATTTCTGGCTCTCACACACCTGTAACTTCTTCTTTAAGAGGCTCCTCTGTCCTCCATCATTATCTGTAGTACTGGTGCCTGTTTGAACTTGTTACAGTATAAAAGACTCCTGTCCGCACCTCAAACAGTCACACTCCCAAACTTCACTATGGTGAATGACTCGCCCACCAGAAGAGCAGCGTGTGACAATTTAATGGGGACGCTGAACGGTGAGGCCCGGCGCAAGTCGAAGGCCTGGTCACCACTAACAAAATGACTGTGAAACAAAATTTTTGCCAAACTAAAAGAGGCCTTTGACACATGGACGGCCGCTGAGCTAAAGGTCCGGTTCTTCGAGTGTAAGCAAGGGGTGCAGGACAGTGTACGCAGCTACGCTTTAACTTTGCAAAAGGTGCTGAGGCCATGAAGCAGGCCGACCCTGAGAGTGCACCGAATGAAAGCAAACTGTTAACTGACCAATTCATCGAGGGCCTCTGGGACCCTAGCCATGCAGCACCCCGGGGTAGACTTTGCCGAACTTTAAAGACTGGGCCCTCCAATTGTTGAGAGATACCACCGATAGGGCCCTGCGCCCTCACAGCGGCTGGCCCTAACCTATCATACGGAGACGGCACCCTCTTTCTTGACCCCTGCAGGGGCCAGTGCAAGCCTTTAGAGCCCCTCACCTCCGAGGGCGTGCACCTCCAGTTGTAACAGCTGACTCAAGGACTGGCCGACCTGGCCATAGTAGTGCAAGCATCCAAGGAGCCGGCTCACCTGAGGGAATCAGCCTAGCTTCCAACCCAGATGACGTCCCGCGGATGCGTCAGAGGAGGAACCCCATCCACAGAGGACAACCCACCGACCACTACGACGCTGCAGGACAACCCATTTGTCGCCACTGTAACGAGGAAGGACATATCGCCAGATCCTGACTTTTAAACGAGAATCATCTGGGGACGGAGGGACAATCACCAGGAAAAGATCTGCCCGGCCCGCCGAACTGGTGCCGACAGGTACATGGGAGGACAACCGGTCCTGCCTTCGTGCTGGACGTGATTCCCATGAACGCTCTACTAGACACAGGTCGCAGGTGACCACGATACCCCATATCCTTTATAAGCGCTATTGGGCAAAATCTGATACTACCTACAACCCAGATGACTGTTTCACCATAGTTGCGAGCAATGGGAAACCCGTGCCACAAGTAGGATTTAAAGAAGTGACTATTAAAGTGGGGTGGGTGGAGCTACATGAAAGGCATAGTGATAGTAAATGTTGACCAGTGAGCCAGTATACCAATGTAACGTTGATACTAGGTATAAATGTGATTGAAAAATGTTTGGCTGAGGTTATTGTGTTATTACAACAGGTTGCCGAGACAGCCAATTCCGGGCAGCAGAGGACCCTGCAGAGAGAGATACGGACCCTGATGCAGAGACAGCAGGTGGAGCTGTCGGAGGCGAAGTCGGCAGCGTGAGAGTAAGTTACCCAATCCCCATTGTAAACCTCCGCGGACTGAAATGCTGATTTGGTGCCTGGCGGCCATAGGCGTCAGAGGGCAGGATTACCAGGCGCTGGTAGAGCCCATGTAATCAGATAGTAGGTCCACCATGCTGACAGCCAGAGGTGCAGTCGATGTCCGTAAAGGGAGGGTACCTGTACGCATTCTAAACTGTGGGAAGGAGGAGGCCAAACTGCCATGGTATGCTACCATTGCCAAGCTGTACATGGTCAGTAACAACGCAATTATAGCTGCAGAACCCTTGGACTCGCCAGACCAGGCAGAGGTTAATGCCCTGAGGGGCAGCTGGAAGACTGGTGCCAGAAGCTACATAAGGTACCAGCTCCACCCCCTCTCATCACTACCGGGTAGTCAAGGAATGTGAGCAGGTCTTTCGCAGACACCCATTAGACTTTGGGGAGGCAAAAGGGGTGCAGTATTGTATAACCACATGGACCATCCACCCAGGTATAGGCCTATACCACCAGCCCACTACCAATGTACCAAGGAAATGTTACGGGAGATGAAGGAGGCTGGGGTGATCAGAGATAGTTGTAGCCCCTGGGCAGCTCCACTAGTCCTGGGAAAGTAGAAAGACGGTACAATGAGGATGTGTGTTGACAATAGACAGATAAATTGCATAGCACATAAAGATGCTTATCCATTACCCAGGATACAGGAGTCATTAGCTGCACTGAGCACTGCTATTTCTCCACTCTAGATCTCACCAGTGGGTATTGGCAGGTTCCAGTGGCAGAGGCTGACAAGGAGAAAACCGCCTTCACGACCCCAATGGGCCTCTACGAGTGCACACGTCCCCTATGCGTGGCAAATGTCCCCTATACGTGGCACACGTCCCCTATGCGTGGCACCATCCCCTATGCGTGGCAACATGCCCCCTGTGTTAGATATTGCCCCCATGCTGCTCTATTCTTCCCTCCTCCAGCGCTGATCTCCCGGTCTTCCTCGTGCTGCTGTGATCGGGCAGAGATGATGCTGCAGAGCTCCTCCACTTCCTGGTTTCTGTGCGGTCATGTGATCGGCACAGCAGAGAGTGACATCATCTCTGCGTGCGATCACAGCAGCAGCCGGGAGACCTGAGAGACACTGGGAGATCAGCGCTGGAGGAGGAGCCAGGAGGTAAGTATACAATTTATTATTTTACTATGGCAGCAGCATGGGGGCCATATCTAACATAGGGGGACATGTGCCATCACAGGGGGGCGCGGACCATATAATATGCGCCGCTCCCCCAGCCCATCACTGTGGTGTGGTTTCAGCACCATGGTGATGGAGAGCGGCTATGCATATTATATGAGCGGAGCAGGAGATCTCCGCTTCCTCCTGCAGCCTCCACCAGCTTCCCCCAGCTCACATTTTCCGTACATCGTGCCGTCGCAAAAAAAGGCCCACTCCTCTGATTGGTCGCCGGGTTCAGCGCCACCAATCAGAGGAGCGTTGCGTGCCATGGCACCATATTTAAAATTATTTTCAAAGTATTTTAAATATGGCGCCTTAGCGTGCGCCGCTCCTCTGATTGGTCGGCCGCAGCTTGGCGCGGGGTTTGAATAAGCCGCGCAGGGCACCACCACTGCGAGCAGCAAGGAGATGACCGGCTGACGCTAGTCATCTCCCGGCTGGCTCGCCGCAGACCTCTGTGCCGCTGGTAGCCGCGCTGAGCTCCGGTCAGCAGCTCGCCAGCCGAGAGATGACCGGCTGACGATGGTAATCTCCCGGCTGGCTTGCGCGCGCTGCGACCACCCGTGTATCCCAGCTGTCACCGAGCTGCAAGTTGGCGCGAAATTCGAACTTTGAACGCTTTAGACAATTATATAGTAGATTCATTGTCTAAGAGATAACAAATGCTGTCCCTGTGATAATTGCCCAAACCTGTGCTGTAGTAGAGTAGATCCATAATCAATAATGATCTACTCATAGTCTCCAGTAATCTATAGGTCCCTGGGAAGCCTGTTGTCATCACCTGCCCAGGCAGTTCTTGCAGTATGACATCCATATAATAATGTCAGGGATAATTCTGCTCTCGGTGACAGCGCTCTCCCCCCTCTCCGCACACCCTTCACTAATACCCTGACACATATACTGTGCAAATTCTCTTACTTAGAGTATCTAAGCCTGGCTGCCTCCCATTACTCCTCTATGCCTTTCCATTCCATTAGTCCCTAATGACAAATCTCTACATGCAGATACTGTAACGCATTGCACATCTGCCTAGAAAATTACTGCAAGCTTTCCTGAATCCCGTCACTGTCCTGTTTAACCCCTGACATACCCGTCCCATCGCTCGTCTGTGTTTAAAGAAGAAACATTAGAGTCAAACTTAAAAAAAAGAAAATCATTGAAAGTAGATCAAGCTGCAAGAAGAAAGAGCTGCTGATGTCAGGACTGAGCCAATAGACTGGGCCCAGTGATGTCATACAGGTCTGATTACATCACTTAAGAAAATATGATCACAAAATTACCTGTTTACATCAGGTTTTTGGTATTATTTTGCCATTATTAAAAAAAAAATTACTAATTTTACAATTTTCTCACTGGCTTTCAGAGGATTTTTCAGTAGTCTCCTTATCATCAGAGACAGGATTACAATAGATAGGTAAAACCTCTTTGCACATTGGATAATACAGGCTTCACCAATACCAATGTGCCTGCATCACACTCAGGTTCTGAAGGACCCTTTGATAATACTATTAAAAGGTTTTTTTGGGTTTTGGAAAAGGTCAGTGCCTGCTGCCTCTCTATAGATCAGGGTGGTGAACTCCAGGCCTCAAGGGCCACCAACAGTGCAGGTTTTCAGGATTTCCTTAGATTGCACAGGGCATTGGAATCATCACCAGCACAGGTAATTCCATTATCACCTGTGCAAACTAAGTCCTGAAAACCTGCACTGTTGGGCCCCTTGAGGCCTGGAGTTGGGGACCTCTGCTATAATGATCATGGATGGAGGTCAGTGCCTCCTGCCTCTTATAAGTGATCCATGGATGGAGGTCAGCTGCCTCCTGCCTATCTATAGATGATCCATGGATGGAGGTCAGTGCCTCCTGCCTCTCTATAGATGATCCATGGATGGAGGTCAGTGCCTCCTGCCTCTATAGATGATCCATGGATGGAGGTCAGTGCCTCCTGCCTCTCTATAGATGATCAATGGATGGAGGTCAGTGCCTCCTGCCTCTCTATAGATGATCCATGGATGGAGGTCAGGCCTCCTGCCTCTCTATAGATGATCCATGGGTGGAGGTCAGTGCCTCCTGCCTATCTATAGATGATCCATGGATGGAGGTCAGTGCCTCCTGCCTCTCTATAGATGATCAATGGATGGAGGTCAGTGCCTCCTGCCTCTCTATAGATGATCATGGATGGAGGCAGTGCCTCCTCACTCTATAGATGATGATCCATGGATGGAGGTCAGTGCCCCTGCCTTCTATAGATGATCCATGGATGGAGGTCAGTGCCTCCTGCCTCTCTATAGATGATCATGGATGGAGGTCAGTGCCTCCTGCCTCTCTATAGATGATCCATGGATGGAGGTCAGCGCCCTCCTGCCTCTCTATAGATGATCATGGATGGAGGTCAGTGCCTGCCTGCCTCTCTATAGATGATCATGGATGGAGGGTCAGTCCTCCTGCCTCTCTATAATGATCCATGGATGGAGGTCAGTGCCTCCTGCCTCTCTATAGATGATCCATGGATGGAGGTCAGTGCCTCCTGCCTCTCTATAGATGATCCATGGATGGAGGTCAGTGCCTCCTGCCTCTCTATAGATGATCCATGGATGGAGGTCAGTCCTCCTGTCCTCTCTATAGATGATCCATGGATGGAGGTCAGTGCCTCCTGCCTCTCTATAGATGATCCATGGATGGAGGTCAGTGCCCCTGCCTCTCTATAGATGATCCATGGATGGAGGTCAGTGCCTCCTGCCTATCTATAGATGATCATGGATGGAGGTCAGTGCCTCCTGCCTCTCTATAGATGATCCATGGATGGAGGTCAGTGCCTCCTGCCTCTCTATAGATGATCCATGGATGGAGGTCAGTGCCTCCTGCCTCTCTATAGATGATCCATGGATGGAGGTCAGTGCCTCCTGCCTCTCTATAGATGATCCATGGATGGAGGTCAGTACCTCCTGTCTCTCTATAGATGATCCATGGATGGAGGTCAGTGCCTCCTGCCTCTCTATAGATGATCCATGGATGGAGGTCAGTGCCTCCTGCCTCTCTATAGATGATCCATGGATGGAGGTCAGTGCCCCCTGCCTCTCTATAGATGATCCATGGATGGAGGTCAGTGCCCCCTGCCTCTCTATATGATCCATGGATGGAGTCAGTGCCTCCTGCCTCTCTATAGATGATCATGGATGGAGGTCAGCGCCTCCTGCCTCTTATAGATGATCATGGATGGAGGTCAGTGCCTCCTGCCTCTCTATAGATGATCCATGGATGGAGGTCAGTGCCTCCTCCCTCTATAGATGATCCATGGATGGAGGTCAGTGCCTCCTGCCTCTCTATAGATGATCCCATGGATGGAGGTCAGTGCCTCCTGCCTCTCTATAGATGATCCTATGGATGGAGGTCAGTGCCTCCTGCCTCTCTATAGATGATCCATGGATGGAGGTCATGCCCTCCTGCCTCTCTATAGATGATCCATGATGAGTCATGCCTCCTGCCTCTCTATAGATGATCTGATGGAGGTCAGTGCCTCCTGCCTCTCTATAGATGATCCATGGATGGAGGTCAGTGCCTCCTGCCTCTTTATAGATGATCCATGGATGGAGGTCAGTGCCTCCTGCCTCTCTATAGATGATCCATGGATGGAGGTCAGTGCCTCCTGCCTCTCTATAGATGATCCATGGATGGAGGTCAGTGCCTCCTGCCTCTCTATAGATGATCCATGGATGGAGGTCAGTGCCTCCTGCCTCTCTATAGATGATCCATGGATGGAGGTCAGTGCCTCCTGCCTCTCTATAGATGATCCATGGATGGAGGTCAGTGCCTCCTGCCTCTCTATAGATGATCCATGGATGGAGGTCAGTGCCTCCTGCCTCTCTATAGATGATCCATGGATGGAGGTCAGTGCCCCCTGCCTCTCTATAGATGATCCATGGATGGAGGTCAGTGCCTCCTGTCTCTCTATAGATGATCCATGGATGGAGGTCAGTGCCTCCTGCCTCTCTATAGATGATCCATGGATGGAGGTCAGTGCCCCCTGCCTCTCTATAGATGATCTATGGATGGAGGTCAGTGCCTCCTGTCTCTCTATAGATGATCCATGGATGGAGGTCAGTGCCCCCTGCCTCTCTATAGATGATCCATGGATGGAGGTCAGTGCCCCCTGCCTCTCTATAGATGATCGATGGATGGAGGTCAGTACCTCCTGCCTTTCTATAGATGATCCATGGATGGAGGTCAGTGCCTCCTGCCTCTTTATAGATGATCCATGGATGGAGGTCAGTGCCTCCTGCCTATCTATAGATGATCCATGGATGGAGGTCAGTGCTTCCCTCCTCTCTATAGATGATCTATGGATGGAGGTCAGTGCCTCCTGCCTCTCTATAGATGATCCATGGATGGAGGTCAGTGCCCCCTGCCTCTCTATAGATGATCCATGGATGGAGGTCAGTGCCTCCTGCCTCTCTATAGATGATCCATGGATGGAGGTCAGTGCCTCCTGCCTCTCTATAGATGATGTATGGATGGAGGTCAGTGCCTCCTGCCTCTCTATAGATGATCCATGGATGGAGGTCAGCGCCTCCTGCCTATCTATAGATGATCCATGGATGGAGGTCAGTGCCTCCTGCCTCTCTATAGATGATCTATGGATGGAGGTCAGTGCCTCCTGCCTCTCTATAGATGATCCATGGATGGAGGTCAGTGCCCCCTGCCTCTCTATAGATGATCGATGGATGGAGGTCAGTACCTCCTGCCTTTCTATAGATGATCCATGGATGGAGGTCAGTGCCTCCTGCCTCTTTATAGATGATCCATGGATGGAGGTCAGTGCCGCCTGCCTCTTTATAGATGATCTATGGATGGAGGTCAGTGCCTCCTGCCTTTCTATAGATGATCCATGGATGAAGGTCAGTGCCTCCTGCCTCTCTATAGATGATCCATGGATGGAGGTCAGTGCCTCCTGCCTCTCTATAGATGATCCATGGATGGAGGTCAGTGCCCCCTGCCTCTCTATAGATGATCCATGGATGGAGGTCAGTGCCTCCTGTCTCTCTATAGATGATCCATGGATGGAGGTCAGTGCCTCCTGTCTCTCTATAGATGATCCATGGATGGAGGTCAGTGCCTCCTGCCTATCTATAGATGATCCATGGATGGAGGTCAGTGCTTCCCTCCTCTCTATAGATGATCCATGGATGGAGGTCAGTGCCGCCTGCCTTTTTATAGATGATCCATGGATGGAGGTCAGTGCCTCCTGCCTCTCTATAGATGATCCATGGATGGAGGTCAGTGCCTCCTGCCTCTCTATAGATGATCCATGGATGGAGGTCAGTGCCCCCTGCCTCTCTATAGATGATCCATGGATGGAGGTCAGTGCCGCCTGCCTCTCTAGAGATGATCCATGGAAGGAGGTCAGTGCCGCCTGCCTATCTATAGATGATCCATGGATGGAGGTCAGTGCCTCCTGCCTTTCTATAGATGATCCATGGATGGAGGTCAGTGCCTCCTGCCTCTCTATAGATGATCCATGGATGGAGGTCAGTGCCTCCTGCCTCTCTATAGATGATCCATGGATGGAGGTCAGTGCCGCCTGCCTCTCTAGAGATGATCCATGGATGGAGGTCAGTGCCGCCTGCCTATCTATAGATGATCCATGGATGGAGGTCAGTGCCTCCTGCCTTTCTATAGATGATCCATGGATGGAGGTTAGTGCCTCCTGCCTTTCTATAGATGATCCATGGATGGAGGTCAGCGCCTCCTGTCTTTCTATAGATGATCTATGGATGGATGTCAGCGCCTCCTGCCTTTCTATAGATGATCCATGGATGGAGGTCAGTGCCGCCTGCCTCTCTATAGATGATCTGTGGCGCCCCTGCGTCCAGGAGGCCACAAAGGGAACTGCAGCCAGGCAGGTAGGACATTGTTGCACACCAACACCCTCACAGCCCACACAACCCACGTGTAGAAGAAGTTAACATCCAGCCCTGAGATTGGATACTCTATGAGATTGAGGGGTGGTGGATCAGAGGAGTGGGTTGGGCACACCAGAGGTCAGGTGACTCAACAGTATATAGTGAGGGGGAGGAGTGAAGGAAGTTAGTAGGCCCAGGGTGCCGAGCTGTAAAGACCCAAGAGTAGGCCATGGTGCTGAGAAGTAAAGAGGAGAAGCTGAGCTAAGCTGAGACAGAAAGACAATCACACGTCCTGCGAGTGCAAGGCTAGGAGTGCAGAATCCGTACTGAGCCAGTGTGAGCCAGAGGGGAGAGAAAGCCCGTCCGATGCTGATGCCACCAGGAGTGTGACAGGAAAGAGAGGGACGGTGGAACCCGTGCCCTAGACAGCAGCTGAAGCCACTGACTGCAGGCAGAGAAGTCCCTCCTATGATGCTGGAAGGAACAGAAAGCAGAGAGCCTGGTAGAGCCTCGTGCTGAGGACTACTGGAGGCTGGGCTAAGTAGAGTGTCGGCTCTAGAGGGGACCGCAGTTTACCCGGGATCCCCAAACAACACGACGGGGGACCACAGCTCCACGTTAGGGTCCCCAACCCAAAGGGCAGGCAGCTCAGTGACAACCAGGAGGGCCCACCAGGGGTCCGAGTCACCGCCATACTGTCCAGTGTCGCACAACACAGAGTAAAGACAATGTAATAGCCCGGAAAGGACACGACAGACTGTGTGAGGGGTCACGGAGAGAGAGAGTCCTGGATGCAGAGAAAAGGGAACCCGGAGAGGGAGAATGTACCCGTGTACTGAGAACTGTACTTGAACTTTGTAAAGGACTGCCAATGACTTGTAAACTGCTTGGAAAGAACTGAGAGTAAAAAGACACGGAAAACCCTGAATTGGCCTCTCTTGTCAGTCTCTATCTGCAGACTATTCCTCCCATACAGGTTGCAGCAGATTTCCACCTGCAGAGCTACAAGCCTGTCAGCACCAGCAAGGAAGAGAGATCCTGCAGCGTCTGCAAAGTAAGTGTCCTGGACAATTCCACAACCCTTAACTCTTACTGCCCCGGGGGATACAGTTCTTCCCACTGGAACTATACCATCTCCGCTGCCACTCCATCGCCCACGGAGGTTCTGCAGCAGCGGCGGCCCCATCGCTGGCCGCACCAAGTGGGTGGCGTCACACGTGACATTTTCCCCTGTAAATATTCCCCTTTATTTTGCCGAGCCAGGGACACGGTCCGGATCAAGCCACCCGTGACTTCCCCGACACCGTCCGGTCCGGTACCGAGTACCCCCGTCCCGTGGGGCCCGACAGATCCATGGATGGAGGTCAGTGCCGCCTGCCTCTCTATAGATCAGGGGTCTCAAACTCGGCTGGGTTGGTGGGCCGCACATAGAAAAACATATATAGCGGGGGCCGCATCTCTTGTAGGACTAAGTGATATTTTTAGTAATACCAGAATTTTTTGCTCAATGTAGTAAAGTACAAGTCCTGATCCCCTTCTTGTAGTAATGTCCCCATCCTGTAGTAATGTCCTTTTCTACTGATGTCCCCCATCCTGATCCCCTTTTCTAGTAATGATCACTATCCTGATCCCTTTTTTTAGTGATGTCCACCATCCTGATGCCTTTTTCTAGTGATGATCCCTATCCTGATCCCTTTTTCTAGTCATGTCCACCTCCCGATCCCTTTTTCTAGTGATGTCCCCCATCGATCATGATCCCCTTTTGTAGTGATGTGCCCATACTGATCTCCTTTTGTAGTGATGTCCCCCATCCTGATCCCCTTTTCTAGTGATGTCCCCATTCCTGATCTCCTTTTCTAGTCATGTCCCTCATCCCATTCCCCTTTAGTAGTGATGTCCCCATCTTGATCCCCTTTAGTGATGATGTCCCCCATCCCGATCCCCTTTTATAGTGATGTCCCCCATCCTGATCCCCTTTTCTAGGTATGTCCCCCATCCTGATCTACTTTTATAGGTATGTCCCCCCATCCTGTTTTACCTTCTTTTTACACACTCAAATACACACTTTATCACACTCACACGCACCCTCACACACAAACCCCCCCCACACACACACATACTCTCACACACACTCTCACACACACACTCTCATACACACACTGAAACTCGCACACACTTTCTTATACACACATCCTCACTCACACACTCACCCTCACACACTCTCTCACACACACTAACTTTAATGATGCATCGCTCCAGTGCAGGGGACCGCAGCGGTCCCCGCTGTGCTGACTACCGGCCTCCACTGTGCTATGACTTCCTCCAGCCGCTGCTCAGACAAGCTCTGTTGCTCATTAAGATCAATGCAATCTGCCAGCCAGAGGCCTGCAGGTGACGTCATATTCCGACATCAGCTGCGGGCCTCTTATTGGCTGGCAGCTTGCATTGATCTTGCTGAGTGGCAGAGCTTGTTAGTGCCGTGGACAGAAGTCATCTCACAGCGGGGACTGCAGCGGCCCCCTGCACTGGGGCGATGCATCATTAAGTTATCCAAGGTGCCGCGGGCCGCATAGTTAAGTCCCAGGGGCCGCATGCGGCCCTCGGGCCGCGAGTTTGAGACCCCTGCTATAGATGATCCATGGATGGAGGTCAGTGCCGCCTGCCTCTCTATAGATGATCCATGGATGGAGGTCAGCGCCTCCTGCCTCTCTATAGATGATCCATGGATGGAGGTCAGTGCCCCCTGCCTCTCTGTAGATGATCCATGGATGGAGGACAGTGCCTCCTGCCTCTCTATAGATTATCTATGGATGGAGGTCAGCGCCTCCTGCCTCTCTATATGGATGGAGGTCAGTGCCGCCTGCCTATCTATAGATGATCCATGGATGGAGGTCAGTGCCGCCTGCCTATCTATAGATGATCCATGGATGGAGGTCAGTGCCTCCTGCCTCTCTATAGATGATCTATGGATGGAGGTCAGTGCCTCCTGTCTCTCTATAGATGATCCATGGATGGAGGTCAGTGCCTCCTGCCTCTCTATAGATGATCCATGGATGGAGGTCAGCGCCTCCTGCCTATCTATAGATGATCTATGGAAAAAGGTCAGTGCCGCCTGCCTCTCTATAGATGATCCATGGATTGAGGCCAGTGCCTCCTGCCTATCTATAGATGATCTATGGAAAAAGGTCAGTGCCTCCTGCCTCTCTATAGATAATGCATGGATGGAGGTCAGTGCCTCCTGCCTTTCTATAGATGATCCATGGATGGAGGTCAGTGCCTCCTGCCTCTCTATAGATGATCCATGGATGGAGGTCAGTGCCCCCTGCCTCTCTATAGATGATCTATGGATGGAGGTCAGTGCCTCCTGCCTCTCTGTAGATGATCCATGGATGGAGGTCAGTGCCTCCTGCCTCTCTATAGATTATCTATGGATGGAGGTCAGCGCCTCCTGCCTCTCTATAGATAATCTATGGATGGAGGTCAGTGTCTCCCTGCCTCTTTAAAGATGATCTATGGATGGAGGTCAGCGCCCCCTGCCTCTCTATAGATGATCTATGGATGGAGGTCAGTGCCTCCTGCCTTTCTATAGATGATCCATGGATGGAGGTCAGCGCCTCCTGCCTCTCTATAGATGATCCATGGATGGAGGTTAGTGCCTCCTGCCTATCTATATATGATCCATGGATGGAGGTCAGTGCCTCCTGCCTCTCTATAGATGATCCATGGATGGAGTCAGCGCCTCCTGCCTTTCTATAGATAATCTATGGATGGAGTCAGCGCCTCCTGCCTTTCTATAGATGATCTATGGATGGAGGTCAGCGCCTCCTGCCTCTCTATAGATGATCCATGGATGGAGGTCAGTGCCTCCTGCCTTTCTATAGATGATCTATGGATGGAGTCAGCGCCTCCTGCCTTTCTATAGATGATCTATGGATGAGGTCAGCGCCTCCTGCCTCTCTATAGATGATCCATGGATGGAGGTCAGTGCCTCCTGCCTCTCTATAGATGATCTATGGATGGAGGTCAGTACCTCCTGCCTTTCTATAGATGATCCATGGATGGAGGTCAGTGCCTCCTGCCTCTCTATAGATGATCCATGGATGGAGGTCAGTGCCTCCTGCCTCTCTATAGATGATCCATGGATGGAGGTCAGTGCCTCCTGCCTCTTTATAGATGATCCATGGATGGAGGTCAGTGCCTCCTGCCTCTTTATAGATGATCTATGGATGGAGGTCAGTGCCCCCCTCTTATGCCTTTAGTCATAGTATGATCTATGGATGGAGGTCAGTGCTTCCCTCCTCTCTATAGATGATCTATGGATGGAGGTCAGTGCCTCCTGCCTCTTTATAGATGATCTATGGATGGAGGTCAGTGCCTCCTGCCTATCTATAGATGATCTATGGATGGAGGTCAGTGCCTCCTGCCTTTCTATAGATAATCCATGGATGGAGGTCAGTGCCTCCTGCCTCTCTATAGATGATCTATGGATGGAGGTCAGTGCCTCCTGCCTTTCTATAGATGATCCATGGATGGAGGTCAGTGCTTCCTTCCTCTCTATAGATGATCCATGGATGGAGGTCAGTGCCTCCTGCCTCTCTATAGATGATCCATGGATGGAGTCAGCGCCTCCTGCCTCTCTATAGATGATCCATGGATGGAGTCAGCGCCTCCTGCCTTTCTATAGATGATAGAATAAAGCGATGTTTGGGTGAGCGCTGGGATATGAAGACAGCTACACTTCAACAAGTATTTTACCTGTAAGTTTATTGTTCAATTCACACTAGGTCCTCTCTCACAACATGTTTCGACGCTCAGGGCGTCTTCCTCAAGTGGAAGTGATCCACTTGAGGAAGACGCCCTGAGCGTCGAAACATGTTTGGGAGAGGACCTAGTGTGAATTGAACAATAAACTTACAGGTAAAATACTTGGTGAAGTGTAGCTGTCTTCATATCCCAGCGCTCACCCAAACATCGCTTTATTCTATTGCCTGCATATCCATCTCCCTATGGGGAGAGCAGTGGAGCAGCTCCGGAGGAGAAGACAAACCTAACAGAGGAGAGGAAAACACGTGACGGATCACGTGCAATTACACAGGCGGACACCGAGGAAAAAGGGAAAGAAATCCACACCGCATAGATAGAGACCCCGTGCACTCACTACGTGAGCCCCCCTGTTGTGCGGACAGCACAACAGGTAAAGGTGAGTGTAACGGTGATTTAACAGAGGGTGGATATAAAACATAAAGCAGCGTGGCGCAACCAATTTCTATATTTCATTATATATTTCTATAGATGATGTATGGATGGAGGTCAGTGCCTCCTGCCTATCTATAGATGATCCATGGATGGAGGTCAGTGCCGCCTGCCTCTCTATAGATGATCCATGGATGGAGGTCAGTGCCGCCTGCCTCTCTATAGATGATCCATGGATGGAGGTCAGTGCCGCCTGCCTCTCTATAGATGATCCATGGATGGAGGTCAGTGCCGCCTGCCTCTCTATAGATGATCTATGGATGGAGGTCAGTGCCGCCTGCCTCTCTATAGATGATCCATGGATGGAGGTCAGTGCCGCCTGCCTCTCTATAGATGATCCATGGATGGAGGTCAGCGCCTCCTGCCTATCTATAGATGATCCATGGATGGAGGTCAGTGCCTCCTGCCTCTCTATAGATGATCCATGGATGGAGGTCAGTGCCGCCTGCCTCTCTATAGATGATCCATGGATGGAGGTCAGTGCCTCCTGCCTCTCTATAGATGATCCATGGATGGAGGTCAGTGCCTCCTGCCTTTCTATAGATGATCCATGGATGGAGGTCAGTGCCCCCTGCCTCTCTATAGACGATCTATGGATGGAGGTCAGTGCCTCCTGCCTTTCTATAGATGATCCATGGATGGAGGTCAGCGCCTCCTGCCTCTCTATAGATGATCCATGGATGGAGGTCAGTGCCTCCTGCCTATCTATAGATGATCCATGGATGGAGGTCAGTGCCGCCTGCCTCTCTAGAGATGATCCATGGATGGAGATCAGCGCCTCCTGCCTCTCTATAGATGATCCATGGATGGAGGTCAGTACCTCCTGCCTCTCTATAGATGATCCATGGATGGAGGTCAGCGCCTCCTGCCTCTCTATAGATGATCCATGGATGGAGGTCAGTGCCCCTGCCTCTCTGTAGATGATCCATGGATGGAGGACAGTGCCTCCTGCCTCTCTATAGATTATCTATGGATGGAGGTCAGCGCCTCCTGCCTCTCTATATGGATGGAGGTCAGTGCCGCCTGCCTATCTATAGATGATCCATGGATGGAGGTCAGTGCCGCCTGCCTATCTATAGATGATCCATGGATGGAGGTCAGTGCCTCCTGCCTCTCTATAGATGATCTATGGATGGAGGTCAGTGCCTCCTGTCTCTCTATAGATGATCCATGGATGGAGGTCAGTGCCTCCTGCCTCTCTATAGATGATCCATGGATGGAGGTCAGCGCCTCCTGCCTATCTATAGATGATCTATGGAAAAAGGTCAGTGCCGCCTGCCTCTCTATAGATGATCCATGGATTGAGGCCAGTGCCTCCTGCCTATCTATAGATGATCTATGGAAAAAGGTCAGTGCCTCCTGCCTCTCTATAGATAATGCATGGATGGAGGTCAGTGCCTCCTGCCTTTCTATAGATGATCCATGGATGGAGGTCAGTGCCTCCTGCCTCTCTATAGATGATCCATGGATGGAGGTCAGTGCCCCCTGCCTCTCTATAGATGATCTATGGATGGAGGTCAGTGCCTCCTGCCTCTCTGTAGATGATCCATGGATGGAGGTCAGTGCCTCCTGCCTCTCTATAGATTATCTATGGATGGAGGTCAGCGCCTCCTGCCTCTCTATAGATAATCTATGGATGGAGGTCAGTGCCCCCTGCCTCTCTATAGATGATCCATGGATGGAGGTCAGTGCCTCCTGTCTCTCTATAGATGATCCATGGATGGAGGTCAGTGCCTCCTGCCTCTCTATAGATGATCCATGGATGGAGGTCAGTGCCTCCTGCCTCTCTATGGATGATTTATGGAAAAAGGTCAGTGCCTCCTGCCTCTCTATAGATGATCCATGGATGGAGGTCAGTGCCTCCTGCCTCTCTATAGATGATCCATGGATGGAGGTCAGTGCCTCCTGCCTCTCTATAGATGATCCATGGATTGAGGCCACTGCCTCCTGCCTCTCTATAGATGATCCATGGCTGGGGGTCAGCGCCTCCTGCCTCTCTATAGATGATCTATGGATGGAGGTCAGTGCCTCCTGCCTCTCTATAGATGATCTATGGATGGAGGTCAGTGCCCCCTGCCTCTCTACAGATGATCCATGGATGGAGGTCAGTGTCTCCTGCCTCTTTAAAGATGATCTATGGATGGAGGTCAGCGCCCCCTGCCTCTCTATAGATGATCTATGGATGGAGGTCAGTGCCTCCTGCCTTTCTATAGATGATCCATGGATGGAGGTCAGCGCCTCCTGCCTCTCTATAGATGATCCATGGATGGAGGTTAGTGCCTCCTGCCTATCTATATATGATCCATGGATGGAGGTCAGTGCCTCCTGCCTCTCTATAGATGATCCATGGATGGAGTCAGCGCCTCCTGCCTTTCTATAGATAATCTATGGATGGAGTCAGCGCCTCCTGCCTTTCTATAGATGATCTATGGATGGAGGTCAGCGCCTCCTGCCTCTCTATAGATGATCCATGGATGGAGGTCAGTGCCTCCTGCCTTTCTATAGATGATCTATGGATGGAGTCAGCGCCTCCTGCCTTTCTATAGATGATCTATGGATGGAGGTCAGCGCCTCCTGCCTCTCTATAGATGATCCATGGATGGAGGTCAGTGCCTCCTGCCTCTCTATAGATGATCTATGGATGGAGGTCAGTACCTCCTGCCTTTCTATAGATGATCCATGGATGGAGGTCAGTGCCTCCTGCCTCTCTATAGATGATCCATGGATGGAGGTCAGTGCCTCCTGCCTCTCTATAGATGATCCATGGATGGAGGTCAGTGCCTCCTGCCTCTTTATAGATGATCCATGGATGGAGGTCAGTGCCTCCTGCCTCTTTATAGATGATCTATGGATGGAGGTCAGTGCCTCCTGCCTTTCTATAGATGATCTATGGATGGAGGTCAGTGCTTCCCTCCTCTCTATAGATGATCTATGGATGGAGGTCAGTGCCTCCTGCCTCTTTATAGATGATCTATGGATGGAGGTCAGTGCCTCCTGCCTATCTATAGATGATCTATGGATGGAGGTCAGTGCCTCCTGCCTTTCTATAGATAATCCATGGATGGAGGTCAGTGCCTCCTGCCTCTCTATAGATGATCTATGGATGGAGGTCAGTGCCTCCTGCCTTTCTATAGATGATCCATGGATGGAGGTCAGTGCTTCCTTCCTCTCTATAGATGATCCATGGATGGAGGTCAGTGCCTCCTGCCTCTCTATAGATGATCCATGGATGGAGTCAGCGCCTCCTGCCTCTCTATAGATGATCCATGGATGGAGTCAGCGCCTCCTGCCTTTCTATAGATGATAGAATAAAGCGATGTTTGGGTGAGCGCTGGATATGAAGACAGCTACACTTCAACAAGTATTTACCTGTAAGTTTATTGTTCAATTCACACTAGGTCCTCTCTCACAACATGTTTCGACGCTCAGGGCGTCTTCCTCAAGTGGAAGTGATCCACTTGAGGAAGACGCCCTGAGCGTCGAAACATGTTGTGGGAGAGGACCTAGTGTGAATTGAACAATAAACTTACAGGTAAAATACTTGGTGAAGTGTAGCTGTCTTCATATCCCAGCGCTCACCCAAACATCGCTTTATTCTATTGCCTGCATATCCATCTCCCTATGGGGAGAGCAGTGGAGCAGCTCCGGAGGAGAAGACAAACCTAACAGAGGAGAGGAAAACACGTGACGGATCACGTGCAATTACACAGGCGGACACCGAGGAAAAAGGGAAAGAAATCCACACCGCATAGATAGAGACCCCGTGCACTCACTACGTGAGCCCCCCTGTTGTGCGGACAGCACAACAGGTAAAGGTGAGTGTAACGGTGATTTAACAGAGGGTGGATATAAAACATAAAGCAGCGTGGCGCAACCAATTTCTATATTTCATTATATATTTCTATAGATGATGTATGGATGGAGGTCAGTGCCTCCTGCCTATCTATAGATGATCCATGGATGGAGGTCAGTGCCGCCTGCCTCTCTATAGATGATCCATGGATGGAGGTCAGTGCCGCCTGCCTCTCTATAGATGATCCATGGATGGAGGTCAGTGCCGCCTGCCTCTCTATAGATGATCCATGGATGGAGGTCAGTGCCGCCTGCCTCTCTATAGATGATCTATGGATGGAGGTCAGTGCCGCCTGCCTCTCTATAGATGATCCATGGATGGAGGTCAGTGCCGCCTGCCTCTCTATAGATGATCCATGGATGGAGGTCAGCGCCTCCTGCCTATCTATAGATGATCCATGGATGGAGGTCAGTGCCTCCTGCCTCTCTATAGATGATCCATGGATGGAGGTCAGTGCCGCCTGCCTCTCTATAGATGATCCATGGATGGAGGTCAGTGCCTCCTGCCTCTCTATAGATGATCCATGGATGGAGGTCAGTGCCTCCTGCCTTTCTATAGATGATCCATGGATGGAGGTCAGTGCCCCCTGCCTCTCTATAGACGATCTATGGATGGAGGTCAGTGCCTCCTGCCTTTCTATAGATGATCCATGGATGGAGGTCAGCGCCTCCTGCCTCTCTATAGAT